>JAQPPZ010017116.1:4600000-5228333 GCA_028583015.1 Wollemia nobilis | reverse complement strand
TCATGTTAGTAGATGCTTATGAATATCCTCAAGATATGATTGTGTTTTTAGACAATACATGTCGTTGGATAGTTTATGTCCTTAAAATATTTTGCTTGCTCTAAGCAATGGCTCTTCTAGCTTGATTAATAATCAAGTGCTTAGACGAGCTATTATTGTATAGGTAGTTAATGCCTCTTGATGCTTCAAACAGTCTATGTCCGTATACAATACAATGTGAGGGATAGACAATGCTTGTGTTGCTAAGTTGGATAGTTTATATCTATATGATATAATTCTAAGGACAATAAATATCCATACAATGGTATGATACTCGTATTTTGGATAATCAATGCTCATGTTACTGAGTTGGACAATCTATGTCTATATTATTGAGTTTGATAGTCTATGTCTTGATTGTTGAGTTGGACGATCTATATTCTAATTCAATTTTCTTATGTTTAATGCCCCTAGTTGTGGGACTTATGCAAATAATGTTTGTGAGTAATCACTTTAGAGAAGACCTTGTCATAAGTGATATTGATATCGTAGGATATTTGTCATGTAGCATGTTTATAAAAATTAAAGAGGCTATGTCAGTCCTTAGGAAAATGGAGCTATCAAATCCATATGCTTATGAAACAACAAAGTAAATGATATGAATTTATATTAAGTTTTATTTTTTAAGGCCTTTATTAGAGCCCATGAGGAAATGAGGTATGCTTAACTCGTCACTTGGCATACACTAATAAGAGATCACAAATAAAGGAGTTAGGATAAATGGGGGCTTATAAAGTGTTATAGTTATCCATCCTTGTGACTTATAAAGAATTGGTCATTTGGAAATTAGGTGATAGTTTTTGTAGAAAAATAATATTGATTAGTCTTTTTAGGGAATATGTGTGAAAAATAGAAGCATGCAAGTTTATTGTCTTTGAGAACTATGGGCAGCTTTTAACCAATGATAAGTGCATGTCCATCATACACTAGTCAATGGGTAAAAATAATCCTAGTTATCACTATCAAAATGCTAATATTAATGTATAGATGAACTAATCCATAACACAAATAGTTAATGCAAGTATGAAAACATGGAAATTAATATGTATTTCCAAAAAATTTCTCTACCATTCAAAATCCAAGACCTATAATTGTGTATATAGTTTGGGTTCTTTATTGCATATTGATGGTTGTCTATCTAATTTTTAACCATGGAACCTCTTTTTGTGAATATAATAAGGTTACAATAACTTTTGGAAAATGATGCTGACATGTGTGCATTTTTGGATTAGAAGGCACAAGAGAATATGTAACCACTTTGTAATAGTTTTGTACAAGTGTAGGTGTAGGAATATTGCAGTTGTAACAGTCTTGAACTATTACCTTGTTTGTAACTGCCATAGATTCTTTAGGTTTGAGTTCCAAGATAGATTAAGATGATTACTATTGCATTGTACAAGTTTTGTGTGTGAGAAAACATGAATTAAAGGTGAAAAATCCATTTTTCAGCCTGCTGCATTTTCTTGTATGTTGCAGTCCAGATTTTACAGAAAATCTTGAACTGCCTAATTTGGAGGTGTATAACTTCTGCTACATTTATCCATTTTCTGCAAGTAATACACCATTGGAAAGCCCTTTCCAAGAGATTTCCAACCATATATCACACTCCATATTTCATTCAGTATTCATTCTTACTTTCACCTCTGAAAATCATGTTTTGTCCACTTTTTCCAGGCCCTGGGTAGACCTTGTATAACTACCTTGCAGAGCTCATAACTTTTGACTCACAACTCTATTTTACATGTTCTTTACACCATTGGAAAGATCTCAGAATAATATTTCTATCCATATATCATTTACCTCATTTTGATCTCATTTGGACCTTCATATTGTGACTATAGTGCTCTATTGTTGAACTTTGGTGCTCTGTTTCAGCCTTCAAATCTTCATTTGGAGCCTTCAAAACTTCATTTGGTATCAGAGATTTGTTTGGTTGGAGGGTTAGAATCACCTGTGGTCTTGCTAACAATTTTTTAAGTTGTTTTGTGAGGTTTATTATAGGTTCATAGTTGTGTGGGTGTAATGGCCAACAACACTAACTCATTGCCAATCCCTGAGTTTAATGGAGATGACTATGAATATTGGAGCATCAAGATGAAGACCTTGCTGATGGGAAAAGGTCTATGGGATATTGTAGAAGATGGGTACATAGAACTAGTATATTGGACCACACTTGCAACAACAGATAAAACAACAAAGAAGGATGCACAGATGAAAAACTCCTTAGCCCTTTACCACATACAGTCAACCTTGGACAAGAGTTTGTTCCCAAGGATAGCTGACTGTAAGACAACTGAAGATGCATGGAAGTCTTTAAAAGAAGGCTACCAAGGCAGTGACAAGGTTAAAGAGGTCAAATTGCAAACTCTAAGGAGAGAGTTTGAGAATCTCATAATGCAAGAAACTGAGAATGTTGGTGACTATTGTGTGAGGGTGAAGGCAGTTGTCAATAAAATGGCAACTCTTGGAGTTAAGATAGAAAAAGAGGTCATTGTGAAGAAGGTTTTGAGGACTCTCACCCCAAAGTGGAATCATGTAGCCATTATTATTGAGGAGAGTAAATATTTGTCTACTCTTGAGTTTGATAATTTGATAGGATCTCTTATGTCTCATGAGGAGAGGCTAAGGGAAACTATTACTGCAGTTGATGAGAAGGCATTTGCTTCTAAAGCTACAATTTCAAAGGGTGATGGAGCAAGCTCTAGTGGACATGGAAATGGCCAAGGAAGAGGCCAAAATCAGAATTCTTCAAGAGGAAGAGGTGGTAGAAGAGGAGGAGCAACAGGTAGAGGAAGAGGTAAATTTGATAAAAGAAACATACAATGCTATCATTGCAAAAAGTATGGATATTATGAGGAGTGTAGGTTGAAGGCAGGAAATGAAGGCAAGAGGGCCAACTATGCTTGATGAGAATGAGGCTACTACAAGCAACCTCTTCTTGACCTACAACAAGGCTGATCAAAACCTTCAAGAGACTTGGATACTTGATTCTGGTTGCTCAAATCATATGATAGGAAATGGGGAGCTTCTTGCTTCCATGGATGAGTCCTTCAAGTCCAAGATCAAACTTGGAGATGACAAGGCTTTGGAGGTGGCTGCCAAAGGTGTAATGGAAGTGAACACAAAAGAAGGTAAGAAACATGTTCATGATATCTATTACACACCAAATTTGAAACATAATTTGTTAAGTGTAGGGCAGCTATGTGAAAAGAACTACAAGGTAGTCTTTGATGATAAGAAATGCACCATCTATGATAAGAACAATAGCAATAGGATTGTTACTACAATTCCTATGACCAACAACAAATTATTTCCTTTGAAGTTTGGAGGACAAGGGGGCAGCCTTGCTAATGTTGCTGTTGAAAACAAGAGTTGGTTGTGGCATCTCAGGTATGGTCATTTGAATTTTGCAAGTTTGAGGTTGCTAACTTCTCAAGAGATGGTTTATGGTTTGCCAAAGGTAGAGGAGCATAAAGGTGTTTGTGAGGGGTGTGCATTGGGCAAGCATGCAAGATAGAATTTTCCTAAAGGGAAAGCATGGAGGGCCTCATACCCACTCCAATTGGTCCATTCTGATATTTTTGGGCCTATGCAAACCAAAATCTTGGGTAACAACTCTTACTTTCTTACCTTTATTGATGATTTTTCTAGAATGTGTTGGGTGTATTTTTTGAAGCATAAGGATGAAGCATTTTCTTGTTTCAAAGATTTTAAATATTTTGTTGAGAATCAGAGTGGCTACAACATTAAATGTTTAAGGATAGATAATGGTGGTGAATTTTGTTCTAATGAGTTTAAACAATTTTGCAAGAATATTGGCATTAAAAGGTAATTCACAACTTCCTATACTCCACAATAGAATGGAGTGGTAGAAAGGAAAAATAGGATAGTTGTTGAGATGGCAAGAAGTATGTTGTAAACTAAGAGACTTACCAATATGTATTGGGCTGATGCAGTCCGTACAATAGTCTACATACTGAATAGGAGTCCCACTAGCTCATTGGAGAAGATGACTCCTTATGAGGTATGGTATGAAAAGAGGCCCAATGTTAACCACTTCAAAGTTTTTGGTTGTTTGGCTTATGCTCATGTGGCTGATGAACTTAGGAAGAAGCTTGATCCTAAGAGTGAAGCATGTATATTTATTGGCTACTATGAAAATACTAAGGCCTATAGGCTTTATAACCCAAAAACTCACAAAGTGGTGGTGTCTAGAGATGTGATTTTTGATGAAGGGGGAGTATATGGTCATCAAAAACTTTATGTTGATGATGGCAGTAGTGGTGGAAGTTCTTCTAATGTGCAGCCTAGTTCTTCTAATGTGCAGCCCAGTTTAAAATCAGTCCCACCAAGTCCACCAACCAGCTCTTCAAATAGTCCCAAACAAAGCAGTTCTAGTCCCTCTTCAAGTGATGATTCTCCAAACATATTTTCAGATGTTATGAAGACAAAAAGGGGGAAAAAGGCACTTCAAATTCATCCTCCTACTCAGGTTTTGGACAACAATTTCCATAGAAGACTTACTAGAAGCCAAGCTCAAGAAATTGACCAAGTTGTTCAAAGGCTTGAGAAGATGCACATGTATGGTGATGAAGATGAAGGTGAGCCAAAAGGAGATGTTGTTAATTATGCTTTGATGACTATTGCTGATTTTGAACCTTCTTGTTATGAATAAGCTTGTACTAATGGTGTTTGGATGCAAGCAATGCAAGAGGAGATCAATTCCATTGAGAAGAATGACACTTGGGAGCTTGTAGAACTGCCCAAGGGAAAGAAACGTGTGGGTTCTAAGTGGGTCTATAAGACTAAGTATAATAGTGATGGCAGCATTGAAAGACACAAGGCTAGACTTGTGGCTAAAGGCTTCACACAAAGGTATGGAATTGACTATGAAGAAACTTTTGCTCCTGTAGCTAGATAAGAAATAGTAAGGATGGTACTTGCTTTGGCTACCCAAAAGTAATGGATTGTACATCACTTAGATGTAAAAAGTGCCTTCTTGAATGGGTACTTAGATGAGGAAGTGTATGTACAACAACCTCAAGGATTTGAGGTGAAAGGTAAAGAAGAACATGTCTACAAGTTGAAGAAGGCATTGTATGGCCTTAAACAAGCACCTAGAGCATGGTACTCTAGGATTGATGGATACTTTCAGCAGAGTGGCTTCAAGAGAAGCAAAAGTGAACCTACCCTATACTTCAAGAAAGAAGGTAATGATATTTTGCTTGTTTGTTTGTATGTTGATGATTTGATTTATATGGGTAGTAGTTCCAAGTTGAAAGATGAATTTAAGGCTGCCATGATGAGTGAGTTTGAAATGAAGGATTTAGGATTGATGCACTATTTTCTTGGCATGGAGGTGCATCAAAGTAAGGATAAAATCTTCATTTTTCAAACTAAATATGCCAAGGATATGCTGAAAAAGTATGACATGGATAGTTGCAAACCAGTCCCTACTCCCATTGCTCATGGTGAATTGCTATGCAAATATGATGGGGCTGAAAAGGTGAATGTGACCAATTATAGGAGCATTGTTGGGAGCTTGATGTTTCTCACAAATACCAGACCAGATATTGCATATGTTGTCTCACTTGTTTCTAGGTATATGAGTGAGCCATCTCTCTTGCATTTGAAGGCTGCAAAGCGAATTTTGAGGTATGTTAAAGGTACTGTTGACTTTGGCATACATTACTATCCTGTTGAAGAGATGGAGCTAGTTGGTTTTAGTGACTCAGATTGGGGCAACAACTTGGATGACCGAAAGTCTACATCCGGTAATTATTTTTCTCTTGGATCTGGGCTGATCACTTGGAGCTCAAGGAAGCAAGGATCAGTAGCACTCTCTTCAATAGAGGCTGAATATATTGTTGTTACTTCAGCTAGTGCTCAGGCCTTATGGCTCAGAAAAGTGTTGGAGGAGATAGGTGAGAAACCAAGTGGTCCTACTACAATTTTTTGTGACAATATGAGTGCCATACAGTTGGCAAAGAACCCTATCCACCATAGAAGATCTAAGAATTTTGACATGAAGTACCATTTCATCCGTGATATGGTGGAAAATAAATTAGTTGAGTTGAGGTATTGCAACACCCATGATCAGTTGGTTGATGTTTTCACTAAAGGTGTTGCTAAGGCTCAATTTCTTAAACTGAGAAATAGTCTTGTGATCCCTTTCAGCATCAAGGGGGAGAATGTTGGAAAATGATGCTGACATGTGTGCATTTTTGTATTAGAAGGCACAAGAGAATATGTAACCACTTTGTAATAGTTTTGTACAAGTGTAGGTGTAGGAATATTGCAGTTGTAACAGTCTTGAATTGTTACCTTGTTTGTAACTGCCATAGATTCTTTAGGTTTGAGTTCCAAGATAGATTAAGATGATTACTATTGCATTGTACAAGTTTGGTGTGTGAGAAAACATGAATTAAAGGTGAAAAATCCATTTTTTTAGCCTGCTGCATTTTCTTGTATGTTGCAGTCCAGATTTTACAGAAAAGCTTGAACTACCTAATTTGGAGGTGTATAACTTCTCTGCATTTATCCATTTTCTGCAAGTAATACACCATTGGAAAGCCCTTTCCAAGATATTTCCAACCATATATCACACTCCATATTTCATTCAGTATTCATTCTTACTTTCACCTCTGAAAATCATGTTTTGTCCACTTTTTCCAGGCCCTAGGCAGACCTTGTACAACTACCTTGCAGAGCTCATAACTTTTGACTCACAACTCTATTTTGCATGTTCTTTACACCGTTGGAAAGCTCTCAGAATAATATTTCTATCCATATATCATTTACCTCATTTTGATCTCATTTGGACCTTCATATATGCAGTGCTCTATTTTTTAACTTTGGTGCTCTATTTCAGTCTTCAAATCTTCATTTGGAGCCTTCAAAACTTCACCAAATTTGTAAATAGGCTATTATAAAAAAAAAGAGTACCCAAGGAAATCAGGTAGAATAAGGGTAATTTAAACTATGACTTTTTTCATCAACAACATCCTTAAAAAATACCACCCCAATGTTCCTAAACTTTCGGATACATACCAAATGTTATGCTAGTCTTTGTAAAAGTTGTTGTAGGGGATAAAGCCATTGGAGTAAATTGATGTGTATTATGAGTGCAAAAAAATAGATCATGCTCAATAAACTTTATGGAAAACATGGTATGTGCATATGATTCTAAGGGTAGGTATTTTCTATCATGAGAGACCTAGTGTGAATGCAATGCAACTGTATGCTATCCTAACTAGTCATCATCATTACCTCATAGCAAAATCCCTTGATTTATACATGCACAAGAATTCATGCAATTGCACAAGAATGTAGTCATGAGAGCAATATATATGCAAAAATATCAACATGCAATCAATGGCTTAAATATTCTGAGTGAAGAAGGATGGGAACTATTTCTTGTAAATATTTTCAGTGTTGCATGTTTATGTATGAAAAATATCTAAGTAAGCAATAATTATCATTTTATAACCCTCTAAGTTGTAATATTTTATCATTTCAAGGAAGGATGATAGCGAGGGATGTGTGACTAAAGAAAATTACCCTTCAATAGGGATATTTTTTTATGGGGAACATCATTGCCATTATCCCTAGAAGAGTTGTGGGGTAAAACTTTCACTTCAGTCATTTATGTGTAATATTGATAAAAGGTTTTATTTTGGTTGGGATGTCATATTGTTGTCTTCTTGTGGTATAATTGGTCCATCATTACTATTAAGGCTATTGTTGGAGCTTTTTCTAGTCTCCTCAATGAGCTTAATGATTGGGATGTTGATTTGTGCATATTGTGAAAATAGGTCAAAAAGGAAGAAAGTGGAAGGTTCATTGTCCTCCTCTTCATCCCAATACAAACCTTATATTAATGTGACTTCTCTTTGGTGTTAAAATAATAAAAGGCACGCATCCTCATCATCACTGTTATCTTAAGAGGATCAAGATATTTTTTCATTAGGGTTGGGGAAGTATCCTAACCTGCGACACTCAAGCCAAGCTTTGGATTATAGAGGCTTCTTAATGCCTTGCTATAAAAATCCTAAACCTTTTCCCTTGTATCCAAAGTTATAAATAATTTATTTGGAGATAGAGTAAAGATCAGAGAGATAACACTAGGCATACCTTTGTTCTATAGGTCACGGATTGGTTCTGTGGATTCTCTCCTCATTAGTTTTTACTTCAAAAATGAAGGTGTAAGTTCCTATATGCATAATAATTCCTCTTCTAGAAGAAAAAATTGAAACACAAGGTGATGTAGGTAACCTAACCAAGTCCAAGGTTAATAGCTCATGATGTTGGTTATTGAGGTTTATATTGTTAATATCCTCAACTTTCTCCTTACCTTTTATTATGGCTTGAATATTGGTTTCTTCTCTTTGGTTGATACTTATTCCATTAGGTGGTACTAATCTTAAGGTATCATCTATAAAATATTGAGAAGAATTAAATAAAGGGCACAATCGACCCTTTGGGTTTTTTGACTAGATGGCTTGACAATAAGAAAAAGGATCTCTATTAGGAACAATGCTATACAACTTACCATGATATTCAAATTTTACACATTGATGATAAGTTGAAGGGATGACTTGCATCGCATGGATCCAAGGTCTCTATAAAAGGATATTATTGTTTATATCATAGGGCAACACATAAAAAAAAGTGTTTAATATGCGAGGCCCCATTTTTATAGGAAGAACTACAGTTCCAACGGCTTTGTGCTCCTCATTTTCATAAGCTTTTATGACAATGTTTGATTTATCTAAGTCTTCCTTATTAAGCCCTATTATATGGATGAAATTAAGGCTACAAATATTTATAGTTGAACCATTATCAATGAGAACCCTTTTAAATCTTTGTTCACTGATGTTAAATGTGATATACAAAGGGATCTCTCTAAGCATAGAAACATGTGGAATGCCATCCTTAAGGAAGGATATAGTCGCATGTTTCACGCTAATGGACCCTACCATATTATCTAGATCATTAGGGTTGACATTTTTGGGTACTTTTTACTCTCTTAGAAGGTTAAATAGGTTATCTCTATGACTTGGTGAAGTTTGCAACAACTCTAATATAGAGATTTTTGTTGGTTTGTCCTCTAGTTGTTATTAGAGGTTGAAGGCCCTCCTACCTTTATCCTAGGGCTTTAGAACCAAAGGTGGTTTTTTAGGAGCAACAACGTGTCTAGGCCATAAGACCAAGGGAGGATCAAGGGGTAGTTTGAAGGTTTGAACTTTTTATCTAGCTTGTTGTCTAGTAACGATGCTAACTTGAATCATACCTACTAGGTTTTAATCTGGTGGTGGGATATTTTTATATTGAACATGATTGGTAGAATTTTACCTATGTTTAGGTAAAGGATCCTAAAATATCCCTAAATATTGGTTAGAGGATGTTACTTGTTTGGGACTTACTAACTACTAGATGACCTTCATCAATGAGGTCTTGTACCACATGCTTAAAAGTGATACATTTGTTTTTGTGGTGACTGTTGTCATCTCAAAATGCACCTACCAAACTTGGGATGAAGGAAACTATAATATGAATGCATCCATATCTCATGTAGAGTGAAACAACTAGAAGCATTGTGGATGGGTACCACTTGCAAGGTGATCTCAAGGGTTTTTTAATTGAGGTTGGCTCCTCATAAAATCTAAATCCTTGATGCATAGTGACCTCCTCGAGCTGAGGCTAGGGAAATAATTGCAATGAAATTAAAAAAAATAAAATTAAAGGCTTTGCAAGAAAAAAAATCCTAAGCTATGGGGGCATTGCGCCAAATAATTAGGGCCCCCAATTTTTGACTACAACAAGTGGAAGTTGAACACAAAAAAAATCACCTATGGCTAATGAACATAACCAAGCAAACACACTTCTAGGAATTGAGACATGTCAAGAGAAGGATAAAGCAAAATTAGTCATAGATTTCATTGACATTATTAACATGATCACAAGACAATGAGGCCTAGAGGTTTCAATGCTTCCTAGGCACAAGAAATTTTTTGGGCTCCCCTTGTTATAGTAGAAAATAAGGGTAAAAGGAAAAGCCTACAAGGTCAGGTACAAGGAATGAGCAAATAATTTCTAATGCCTTTTAAAATGAAATTGGGCCTATTTATAAGTTAAGAGGAGGGTGCCTTCCCTCCAAAGTTCTATGCAGAAGGACTTAATATATCTTCAATTTATACAACTAATAAATACTTCTACAACTTGCATGATAGCAACTTCAAGGTCTTTAAATTCAGGTCCATAAAAATTAAAAGCTTCAAAGCCTTTTGATGATCAAGTGTGGCTAACTTGACTCTTTGTTTTTGTATTAAAGTAGATGCACCATTAATTTTTTGACACATTTCTCTTGGGGTGTGTCACTTTCCTGACATGATAAAAATGACCTCCTTGAAAGGTATAGATGGATAGGGTGGGCTCACATGCATGGTGGGCAATGGTTGCGACTAATGTATAATTGGATTTGATAGAATTGGACACAAAATTCAAGATTTATGAACTCCTTAGCCTGCTTTCATTCTCATGATGTGACTACCATGTGTACTTGGATGAGGTGTAATTAGGACTTCTTCATTGAGTGTTGGTGCTTTCATTTCTTATGCTACCAACTATTCATCATGTGTTCTAATTTGTCTTTGGTTAGAACCTTCCTCTCTCATATACTCTTTCCTTTGTTGAAAGGACTATGTGGGTCATTGGATTGAAAATCAATGGTCTACAAGCCTCAGTACCCTAGTTATAGCTAGATCTAGGAAAAAGTGAAGCGTTGGTCATAAATGGAAGATATAAAAATCAATGTAACCTCTAATATTTTCATCTTTCTTTGGAGCTTATCTTATTTCAAGTAAGTGCAAGAAGTGCCTTTCAACTACGTCACCTCAACCCATCCAAATTTTGATCTGTCTTTCTTGGAGTGAAGTCAGGTTGTAGGGAAAAGTTACCTATAATTTTGGTAGCTCCTAAGGCTCCTTAGACTATTGAAGGATAAAACATAATTTTTTTTCCTTTTCCATTAGGTATGGGGTCAAAATTTGGAAGCAATAATTACAAAAAAAAGAAAAAATAACAATGAAACAAAGCAACAACAAAAGTAAAAGGAAAGGATAAGAATTTTTTTTTTAGGGACTATGTGAGAAGGTTTAGTGAGATGGGAGTTTGATCATCTGAGATCTCACTTCATCCCACTATTCTTCAGAGAATACATAGATTTCTTAAAAGTGATGGTAGCTCCTCTAGAACTCAACTTGATCTAGGTACGAGAAAATTACTGCTCCATGTGCAACTTCTCGCACTTACACTTTAAGCTCTACCATAGGTCCAATAGCCTTTACGATATCTTTAGTTGTTAGGACCTTTGGTTGCTTCTATAAATTTGGCCTTCTTTATTTCCATTCTTCCAAGGCCTACACATATTATTGCTCAAAAAAAGAGGAATATCCTCTCACCCATGGGGATGGCAACCCCTTTTTCATCAATGGCTCCAAAGAGACACATAAAACTTCAACTACTATGTTTAGGATTTTTGCCTAGCCCACACACTTGTGCATAGATTATTATTTATTTATGGTGTCCCATAATCTTATGAATACCACCTCTCGATCTTGGTTCTCAATGGCTTCTAACTCCTATTCGCTTATGGTGGTAAACTAAATCCAAATTTTTTTGCTTCATGCATCCTTTTTTATTCAACCGCTAGGGTCTACTCTACTTATTGAGTACTTCAAGCTTAATTGGGATGTTTAGATAATAAAATAAATAAACAAGGATATTGAAGCCATAGAGTTGGCTAAGTCATTTAAGTGTGAGGTGTAGATATCCTTGATTAATATGGTGGTACTCTCTTGCATGATCTCAAATCATTTTCTTTGTTCTTCTTCTAGATCCTTAAAGTTATTCTTATACGAGTTGATCTAGTCTTCTACAGAAAAAAATCAATCCAATAGCTCCTCACCCTTCCTCTGTTCTTCTTCCAGTTGAATGACCATTTATTGATCACTCACCACTTGCTCCATTTGGTTTAGGAGCCCTTTGGCCTCATTATGAGAGTCTTTGAGGGTATCTTTGACCTCTTGGAGATTTCTTTCTCTCTTCTATAACTTTCTCTCCAAGGTTATCAAATTGTGTTTAAGAAACTTCATCGTATTTTCTATTGATTCAGTCATGTCCCTGGTTCTAGTTCCTTTTATACTGATGACAATCATGGTCACTTGATAATATTGAGGTGTATTTTCCCTTCTATCTTAGATACCTTTGGGTCCATATAGGTAAGAAGGAGAACTCTCTCTTATAAATATATTTGTCTCTAAAGTTCCTTTTCCATAGGTCTACTTGATCTCTTTCAAATCCTTATTTTGTGTATATTCAAAGGCTTTCTTTTGAATATCTCTAAATAATGAAAATACACTTAGAGGGGTGACAACACCAACTACCATTTTATATGATGTGGGGGTAGGCAATTTGGGCTAAAATAAAGGGTGAGAGGGAGGCAGTATGGAAGGATGGATATCCTCTAGCTAAGGAGGATTGGACACCTTCTTAAGGAGTGGAAGGAGTGAAATATATTGGCATAAGGGCTTTGGGATCTTGGAGAGAAAGCTCTATATAGAGGGTCGATACACTGGGTGTCTATGGAGAGAAAATGACTATTGAAGCTATTGGGATGAAAGTCAACGTTGGAAGAACTAGTATCAAAGATAGCAGGGACATTACATTCAATAGGGGGGAGGAGGAGCACTAGAAATTACTCCGACAACCTAGGCCATGGATACTTGAATTTTCACCTTCAAAGGATCTTTCTTAATTTTCTTAGCCAATGGAGAATCAACATTACGAAAGGACTCCTTTCGCTTATGTTACATTGGGATGGATGCCTAAGCCAAAATTTCTTCAAATAGAAAGTGATATTCAGGTTTTGTAGCCCTTGTGTCCCTTATGGAGATTCTTCTAATCAAATAATAATCTTTGCCCTTACTTTCACATCTATTATTTCTTGGGTGATGGCTTCCACCACTCTTTCTTTGCTGCTTCTGCTCATGTTGGAGCATTTTTATTTGATGTACTTCCTATCCCACCATTCTTCATACTCTAGATCTTCATCAATTTTACCAAACACAAGTGTTGTATTTCTAATATCTTGTTGCATCACCCACCATGCATTGATCTTTTCCATTTTACATTTTTCTTTAAGGAAGTTTAGATTAGGTGCATGAATTTTATAATTCATGTCCACCTTCCCAGTCACCTTGTAGAAGGTATGGTAAGGCTTCCTCCTTGATGATTACAATGGATATTTCTCCACCAGTTTATTTAGTAGGGAAGTACCTCTTTCATATGTAGGGTTTCGAAGGGCTTCCAAGTCCATATTGGAATCATGTATGAACTCTATTGAGTTATTGAATTTGGCTAGCCACTCCACAAACTTCTTGTTGGGGTTGTACTTCCATTCCCTCAAACCCTTCTAAGATTTCAATTATTTGAGCTTCTTTGCCAAGAGCTTGTGATACTTTCACTTTATCAAGATAATAACTCCAAATACAAAGGATAGCTTGAATAAACTAGTCTTGTTCATTTTTCTAGTGTATAAAGCATAAATGATATCTAGCTGACAGAGGGCCTCTAAACTCATTTGGACATGTATTTTGACAACCAATATACTTGTTTACCAGAACCATGCATTATAATAAGTATTCGGTCCTTAATGAAGAACCAATTGCAAGGGAGTTGTCTCCCCAATAGTTGTTTACAACTTTTACTAATGCACTTAGGCCTCTCTCACTTAATAGTTATCAATGTTAGGACTAAGAAATTATCAAAAAAATCATAATAAGAAGAGGAAGAAGGTTTTCTCAAACCTCCTGTCTGGGAAAATAGGGGTTGTGGGTGGCTTGAGTCATCCCTGGTTCTTGTAGCTAGCCTAGGGTACAATCCTAGGTTTTGGTATAGGATGAAATGAGCCAGGTATGCCAAGCAACAAAAAATGTGACCAATCCTTCGTGAACGTTTTTTGCAATGTAGTCAACAAAGTCAAGAGCCATCCTTTCTTGGATAGGGGGTTGCCTCAAATTGTATAAGACCCCAATTTGAGCCTAAAAAAAATCCTTCTCTTCCTTTAGGATTATTATAAATTCTAACATCCTAGCCACATCCTTGGTACTATATTTAAAACACTTAATGTCTAAGGGAAAGTCTGGCAACTCCTTCCTTCTTATGTTGCACTCATCGCAAAGATAGTCAAGCTTACCCAAGATGGTGTTGTAAAGTTTTGTGGTGCTCACATAATTCACCAAAATGGTCCCTTTTTCTACCATTACTATTTCCTATATCATGTGGGTATTAAAAACCCCTTTGAAGCATTTTTTGAGGGTTCAAATATTATGGGTATTAGGGTTGTACAACTTGACGCATGGGGTGATTATCTCAAAATAATTTTGTACTTGAGCACTATGTACTATACCAAATTGCTAGTCCATATGAGAGCACCAAAACTCTTAGAATTATTTTGTTTAAAATGTTCTAGTGCCCCATATCTTAGGCTCTTGGCATTCTAGAAAACTTAGGGTCTATTACCCCATATGATGCATCTCTCATGATTTTGTGGCCTATGGAATGGGGAAAGGAAGTTATCGTTTCTCAGCCAAAAGTGGTTGGGAAGAGCTCTGGTGGAGTTGGCAAGTGTCCTATCTTGGACACAAGGCTTTGAGTGTTGCTTATTATTTTCTCCATTTCTTTCTAAACACTTTTGCACAGCCAGACTCTTGTTAACTTAGATTGCCTCTTTCACTTAGGTCTATTCTTAAATTTATGAAATTATTACTCTTCTTCTAAGTCATAGAACTCCTTATTTTGTGAGTTTTGTCTCCTCACTTGAAATGAATGTGTAGTATGAATGATATGGCACTCATCCCAAGGCTATAGATCCACAACCATTGCTTTAGAGAGATGGATGACATGGTGTTACCACTGAACGATTGAATTTTAGTCAATGAGGTTCAAGGTCAATCATGATTACCAAAATGGGGAAGCGTGCCACTTTGCAATGGTCTCTATGATAATTCTCATTTGTCATATTAATACACCTATTATGTTTATTATGTCTCATGGTGCTTTATTATTCACCCTTCTAGGTGTCGATCATCGTGTCCCTGAGCTATTCATAGTGGTCGTCTGGTTGCACTCTCCTAGGCATAACTTGAGCTTCAATACTCTATTAGTTGAAATTTTGAGGAGTGTCACATTCATAGCCATTGATGGCCTTCTAATAAAATAATAATTTGGATGCAAATATTAATTTATTTTTATTATGTTATCAATCAAGATCATTGCAAATTTACTTTTTTATTTTTGAATCCTTTTTGTATCGAAAGGTCCTCTTGATCGAATGTAATTCTCTCTTTTTTTTTTTTAATTGTACAATATTTACACTATGTACAAAGGTAAAATTCTTGTTGATATATTACCCTATGCTGACTAAATTGAATTCTTTGTTAGGATCCTATCTCCATCTATCGAATACCCACTACTCTAGGTAGTCATTAGGAGTGTATGGGTGAATCTTGTCGATGAAGTATTTGAATTTTGACAACTCTCCTTCTACCAAGTATGTCTACTTCTTCCCATTACTTTTGAAAGGGGTTTTCTATTTGTGGTACATGTGGAGGTGTTTCAATGAGATCTTGAACTTGCTCTCATATTTGGTTTGAAGCAACATGTGGGTTCAATCTAGTTCAAGGGTAGCTCCTATCATTGTTAGGACTTTTAGCCCTAATTTGCTAGTGCAGCTTGTGTTGGAGGGATCCTTTGATTATCTGCTTCTCTTCTTTTGGTTCTATCCTTAGCCAAGCTAGGTGTTTCTTACTCTTAAATGGCCCTTCTTTTATCCTATGTATTATACTTTTATTAGACTTACGACCTCCCACTTGAGGGGCCTGCTTCATTTGACATAGTGTATAATTTTATTTCATACTAGGTGACAAAGGTCTACCCTAAGAATAACAAGTCAATAATTGATGGTATGGTTAGAGACTAAGTAATAGGTTTTTAAATCAACATCAAGACTTTTTACTAACTAGGATGAGTGTCATTATGGTCGAAGTCTCAATGGCCTAAGATTATGTTCTAACATGACATTCAAAGGGAGGATATTCAGGAGCAAGATAGTACCAACCACTACGATATTTATCATATTTGTTATAGGTGGTGACTATACCCCTAGCTAAGCTTGTAGGCACATGGTAGGATGGGACTAACATGCCTACTATTGGTCGAGTCAGGGCTTGGAGATGACCAAGATTCTTGTTGGAAAAAAATGGGGGCTTATGATATCTAGTTGAAGGTGATCGAAAGTCTAGGTTTCCTTATTGGAAATAATGCTTTACATAACTTTGGTAGGGAAATATTTGGAATTTAAACTTCCTTTTAAGGGTTGTAACATCATTAGTGAAGGTCCTCATTATTTTAAAAATTTCATCCATTCTAGCTTCTAGAGGAGAGGAAGTTCGATTTTACTCTTGGTATGTAAGAGGATGAGTTAGAGTGGTGGTGGGTTGTATGGTCAAAGAGTGATAGTAGAGGTTTTAAATGGAGGGAAACAATGGTTGAGGTGGTTTAAGAGCTAGTCATTCTGTTTGTATTTGGTCTTTCTTAGCTTATATGGTTATCATATAGGCATATTGTAGTGAATTAACACCCTTAAATTAGACCAGCATGGCAATATCAAAATTAAAATATTTTAGATAGTGAATGAATACCATACCTAGAGGTGATTGAATCTCTTCTTGTGAAACAAAGGCTTCTACTAGAATATTAGTCTATATTTTATCAAATGACTTCTTTAGTGTTTGTTTTTCCAATCTAAATTAACGATAAAAGTCACTAGGTGGATTGTTATGGTGCTTCTATTTAAGTAGGAAGACTATAAAATTCATTGAAGTCACAATTAGACTTATTCAATCTTAGTGGAGCAAACATAGAATCTCATACCACTGAGTGTGCTAGACAAGTTATTGTCATCTTAGAATGCACCTACCAAACCTAGGAAGGGGATATGACAAGACAAAGGCACCCATGCCTCATATAAAGTAAAATAATAGGAAGCACCATGAATAGGGGTAGTGCTTATAGGACAACCTCTAGGGTTTTATAATCGAGTTTGGCTCTTTATCAAATCTAAATCCTTAACACACAATGAACAATGCAAGTTGAGGTCAAGAAAATAATTGTAAAGAAAGTAAAAATAGGAAATTAAATGCTTTTTAGGAAAAATAAATTCCTAAGCTATGGGGGCAATATGCCAAAGAATTTGGGCCCCCAATTTTTGACTATAACAAGTGGTAATTGAACATGAAAAACATAACCTATATCTAGTGAACACAACAAAAAAATTGCATTGCCAAGAATTGAGATAAGTCAAGAGGAGGATAGAGCAAAATTAGTCACAACTTCTATTAACATGCTTAAAATTATTACAAGACAATGAGGCCCAAAGGGCTAAATGCTACCTAAGAATGAGAAATTTTTTGGACATTTTGAGTCCCTAAGCTAAAAGTTGTAATTGATGTCAAAAGGACCTATGTAAGTAAGCACTATGATTGTGCTTCACAAAGAGCTTCATGAGAAGCAAAGGTTTTTGGTCAAAGGTTCAAGAAGGGATACATGGCATTTTGTTCCAAAAGGAGCTTCAAGGGAAGCTTTGCAAAATGTTTTTATTTAAAACCATGGATGGCAAATTTGAAATGGGTTTTTCTTAAAACCCAAGTTGGCTTTTTGTTTCATCGAAAAAGGTGCTCCGGTGATGGAGAAATTTAATTTTAAAGGTTTTATTTAAAATCATAGATGGCAGATTTAAAATGGGTTTTTCATAAAACCCAAGTTGGTTTTTCGTTTCATCAAAAAAGGTGCCCCGGTGATGGATATATTTAATTTTAAATATTTAGTTTAAATTTTAATTTATTTAAAATTAAAATTTAAATTTTAAAATTAAAATTAAAAGTTTATCCGCCGACGTCATGAAGGAAATTTCAAAAAGGCTGACATTTCCAAAGCAAAGGAAAGACATATAAATATGCCATTGAATTTTTTAATTCATCATCCTTGCTCGTTGATATTTGCACTTGGTATTTGTGAAGAAAAAGAGCTTGTGTTTTTCATTTAAGTGACACAGCGAACATTAAAGGGAGACATAGACCACTTCCCAAAATGCATTGGGCAGCGTGGCCTAGTGGCAACTTGGATTGTGCAAAGGTGTTGGTGACAAGGAGGTTGTGCGTTCGATTCCTGCAAGCATCATTTTTGGATTTGTTCTGTTGAGGCGCCCAAGGCGCATACTTTTTGCTTGGTGGAAGAGGGTGAAGGATAAAAAGGTATTAAGGTTTTTATTAATCTTTTGTTTGGATTGCCTAAGGTGGAGTGATAAGGGCTAAAGGTGTTTCGTTAGTTGATTTGTTGAGTAGCCTTAGGGAATAAGGTCATGGTGGTTGTTTGAGTTGTGAATTATTTTTAATTGTGATTTTTGAAATTATTAGGAGTAATAAGGGTTTTTGATAAATTTCTTTTTAGTGAAAGTTATTTTGAGTAAGGGTTTTATTTTAAAAATAACTTTGGTGGATGTTAAAATAAAGTAGGAGTAATAAGGTGTTATTTGGATATTATTGTTGTGTTATTACTCAAGATCTCTAACCCTTGTTAAGAGTTGAAAAAGAAAGTGTGTTGAGTGTGACAGATTTTGTGGACAACTCATAAGGCATCAAAAAGGCATGAGTAATACTCTCCATTGATTTTATTTGGGTGGTTGATTTTTGAAATATCATTGGAGTGAAAAGGATTGATTGTGGTTTCCTTTTTGAAAGTGGTTGAGTTAATGCTTCAAGGTTTTATAGATTGTGAGTTGTGATTAAACCTTGTTTGATAAGAATTGTTGTTTAGACCATTGGTTGAGTGAAGTACTTTGAGTTTGTGCTTCAAGATTTTTTGAATTGAGAGTTGTGATTAAAACCTTGTCTTATTAGCATTGTTGTTGAAGCCAATGGGTGATGAAAAGAACCTGAACTTGAGTTAGAAAAGAATATGAGTATAATTATTATGTAAGATTTGTTGTTGAGCATTGTTGGAAGCATTTGAGTTAGTTGATTCATGCTTGGACTAGGGTTTTTGAGAAAGAGTTGTTTCTTGAAGTGATTGGTTGAGTAGAGTTGATTGAGCCTAGTCAAGTGGTTGCATGAAGTGGTTGTTCAAGTTCCATGAAACAAACTATTATATATTATGATTGAGTTGAGATTGAGCCTTGAGAATAGAACATATTGAGTCTCTAAAAATTCTCTTTATGCTTCTATGAGATTGAGTTAAGATTGAGTTGAGTTGAGATTACTTTGAGTTGATATTGAGATTTGAGTATAGAACATATTGAGTCTCTAACAATTCTCTTTGTGCTTCTATAATATTGAGTTGAGTTGAGATTGCTTTGAATTGAGATTGGGATTTGAGTATAGAACATATTGAGTCTCTAACAATTCTCTTTATGCTTCTATGATATTGAGTTGAGATTTTGTTGAGCTGATTTGAGGCAAGTCTTTGAGAAGGCTTATGGACTATTTTTGTGTAAGCTTTTGTGAAAGCTTACTATGCAGATTTGAGCAAGTCCTAGAGAGGACTTGTTGGTCTGGATTTCATGCACACCCCGCGAAGGATGGTGCAGGAAGCTCCGGAGACACCCACGGGACGAATCCCACTCACTTTAGGATCTAGCTGGTTATCCAAGGTGCGAGTTACAGAGTTGGGTCGAATGGCTATTCACTCTTTTTCGCTTCTGGAATAGATTTCAATATGGACTATTCTGTTACCTTACAGGGGGCTCACTGAACTCGTTCAGTAGTTGTCACTTGTTTATCAGATTTAACTTGAATTCTTGATCTAGCTCTCATGGGTCAGCAGATTTAAATAAAAGACAAATAAAGAAAATAAAAATGGATCATTCATCGAAAGCAAAGAGAGGGTAGGGTAGGGCAGAAAGAGAAGTTTATCAGACTTTAAACTGTAAAACTCTAAACTATCAATCTTATCTATGCTATCAGCTTCACAACAGAACAAATCAAAGAAGAAAGTGTCCAGTCAGTCTAAGATCACTTTCAACTAAGAGCACAAGGCAGAGTAGAAGAGATCTAGCAGAAAATTATAAACTGAAGGGAAGTCAGTAAAAATTGGTATCTTTCACCGGCAGCCTAGCTCACACAGTGGAGACAGAGCAATTAGAACAAACTTACACCTAAAATCTGTAATTTCCCCTAGCAGACAAGAGAACAACTGAAGCCTAACAACATATTTAAACTTGATAATATAGATTCACAGCATATATCTAACAAACTTTAATGGAACGGATAACAAAAGAAGATACACTTATCACACTCTGCAAAATATTAGGCTCCTGGCCATGCTATCACAGAAAAGCTAAAGCACATCAACTCCAAGTCCAGAAACAAAGGATTTCACAAAATTTGCAAGAAATTGCTTATAAGCCTTTTATTTCTAAGTCTCCGCCTTCCGCAATTACATTGAGAAGAAGTATTTATAGATTCAGGACAGACCCTGATCTTTTCAGAAATATCTCCTTCCTTAATTGCAAATCTTATCTTTCTAAACCCTAGGACCCGGGTTTTACAATAAAAAGCCATCTTAAGACCAAAGTCCGGATAGAACTTAACCCTTCTGCAAATCTGTGCAGTCAATTGCCATAAATGGAGAAGATAGAGTTGAATGCCACTTGCATTCATCCGCAACTGCAAATGAATGCTCTCATTAATTCTGCTGGTGAGCCGGATGAGTCACCACTTCTCCATCAATTTGATCTCCGCAAAGCCATCCCTGAGT
The DNA here is from genome assembly GCA_028583015.1 of Wollemia nobilis. Classification (NCBI taxonomy): domain Eukaryota; kingdom Viridiplantae; phylum Streptophyta; class Pinopsida; order Araucariales; family Araucariaceae; genus Wollemia; species Wollemia nobilis. Next base: position 5,207,420 of record JAQPPZ010017116.1, on the reverse strand, counting down.
TGAGATGGTCTTCATGCTATTAATTCGGTCATAAATTTGTCATTGAATGCCTTCACCGACATCTTCTCCTCTAGCATGGTGGTCCTTGATCAAATCTGCACTTTAACTTTGTCTTCATGGCCTTTCCCGGTTGTCCCGTAAGTGCCAGATGGAATCCTGCATGAAAGACAAAAAGATTATATTAGTACTTTAAAATCATTAAATTAGAAGCTTTAAAGGTTAAAACAGATTAAATCAGGCTAAAAACCCTAAAGCAAGCTTGCATGTCGGCTTCTGTTTGTCTGTCTCACGCTTTGACACGTGTCGCTACTCCAGGATGCCTTCTGTTTACAGCTGGAATGCACTTCAGGCTCATTGTGCAACTTTCTCTCTCCTATCGCGATTCTGCGACATGTCGCGATTTCGCGACATGTCGCGAAATCGCGACGTCCCCAGTGCTGCGCTGCTTCTTTCCCTGCCGATCGCGAAAACGTGACATATCGCGATTTCGTGACATGTCACGAAATCGCGACCTTCCCTGGCCTCCGTACAATTTGCTCCAGCATGTCACGATTTCGCGACATGCTTGTCTTGCAAGACTTCCTCAAAAGGTGCAGCGCATTGCTACCATTTTCACCCTTCGCCTTCGAAACGTGCAGTGCATCGCTACACTTTTCACCCTTGATCTTCGAAACATGCAGCGCATCGCTGCAATTTTCACCCTTGATCTTCGAAACATGCAACGCATCGCTGCAAGCTCCAGCCCGCGATTTTGAAACGTCAGCGAATCACTGCACCTCCCCGCAGCTGCATGCGTTGACCACGTTGACCGCGATTTCGGAACATGTCAGCGAATCGCTGCAACTTTTGGACTTAGCCACTTTTTCTCCTTTCTAGTCGCGAAAACGCGACATGTCGCGAAATCGCGCTGGTCCGTACTGATTTCTTCTCTCTCTTCGGCCGGCAGCGATTTTGCGACACTTTCCAAAAATGGAAATGTCGCGATATCGCGACACTTCCAAAAATGGAAAGTGTCGCGATTTCGCTACACATCTGGGACTCAGCCGATTTTATCCTTTCAAGCCCATTTTCTCTCTCCTATCACGAAAATGCGACATGTCACGATTTCGCGACATGTCGCAAAATCGTGCCGTTCCGTACTCATCGGCTTGCTTTATCCAAAAACGTCGCGATTTCACGACATTTTTCTCCCCGGATTTCTCTCTCCTCATCCTGCAGCGATTTCGCGACACTTCCAAAAATGGAAATGTCGCGATATTGCGACACTTCCAAAAATGGAAATGTCGAGATATCGCGACACTTCCAAAAATGGAAAGTGTCGCGATTTCGCTACACAAAAATGACTTGGCGGATTTTGATTTACCTGTCGCGATTTCGCGACATTTCCATAAATGGAAGTGTCGCGATTTCGTGACATTGCCTAAAAAGGAAAGTTTGATTTTTCATGAATTTATGCAACTATTTTTAGCATTTTTCTCGTACCGGTGCAAGATTTGGCTTAAGCATGAATGATTCTAGCATGTAGAAAGTTAAGCTTGAAATAACAATGCTAGAAAGACTTGGAAAAAGGCACAACTTAAAAAGGAAACAAGCAAAACTGGATTAAGACTGGAAAGGATCAAGAGGGTCCCTGCTGCAAAATGGAATTTCAAAGTTTTCAAGAGGATTGGAATGCATTTTTCAGTGGGGGTGTGTTGCTTCTCAACAAATGGCGATATCTGCGGGTAAAATAGTAGCACTATTTTAGAACCCAAGACTCTGGTTTCAAAACAAAAAGACCATGCATCATGCCTTGCCACAGACATTCTTCACAATAAATTGACTGTTAACTACCAGCTGTTAAAATTTCCCAAGGACATACTAGGCTGGATTACTTCAAGGAAGATTTCTGATGCGCAATTTCAAAGGGTATAAAATTTCTTCAAGGATGACTGAATTGAATGATGAACTCTGGACTGATCAACTTTTCTAGATTGTAAAAGGGGAAACCGAGTAGAGCTCTGTTTACTAGTTTAGCCTTTTACAGCCTAGACAGAGTTACCCTTTAGATTTACACGACCCAAATTTACAACTGTAAGGTAGAATCTGCAACTTGGTAAAAGAAAAATAACTTTTGAAGTATCTGGCTGCCTCTCTTTCATTGTACAACTCTTTTCTTTTTCTTTTTTTTTTATATATCTCTCCCTCTGAAATATATCAATATCTGAAATGCTTTTAGGGAAATCACAATTTTCTTTTAACATTTGATCAATCCGAAACTGTTTCAGTCTAGGCACTAATAGCCTCTGGTGACACCCAAATAATTGCATGAATCATAGTCCCCTCTCATAACCAGCTTTTCTTGGATTCCTCGGGAGTTCCTCCAACTAAACAGCATAGCAGTTTTCTATAATTAAAACAACTGTGGCAAGTAAAACACAAGATCCAATCATCCCTCTACCTTCATCCTGAAATAACAAAATAGTTCTACAGTTCAGAGTAAGCAGACTATCTCAATTAGAATAATGAATAGAATGGGGTACTGGATTATGGATTTATCAGCTCAGAATAAAACAATCTTCAGCAGGCTGACTTTTCATTGATGCTCAGGCAAAGGCAAAGAATAGAATATTTCAAAAGCCAAAGGACTTTGCACAGACTTCCAAGGACAGACACAGGCCTTAAAGCAAAACAAAATAAAACTATACAGGCTAAAACACTGAACTGTATAGGCAGCAAAGAAAAAGAAGCAAAGCAACTAAAACTGAAACAAAAGACTATACAGACTTAAAAGAAAAAAAAATGCAGGGAAGAAAATAAAAACTGTACAGGCAATAAAAGAAACAAACTAAAAGAACTGAAGCAAAGCAACTAAAACTGCTGAACTGCAGCAAAGCTAAACTGCAACAGCACTGAAATAAACTAAAGCAACTGAAATAAACTAAAGCAACTGAAATAAACTAAACTGCAACTGTACAGACATTTAAAAATAAAACTGCACTAACAAAGAAATAAAACTGAAAAACTTCAAAGCTTACTTACAATGTATACATATGTTACAACTTCCCTTCATACTCAAAAAATGCAGCAGTTGGGAAAGCAGAGAAATGGTGCCTTAAAAATTTTTTGACCATGAGCAAGTAATTTAGAAAAATTACCTTTCAGGTCCTGTCGACGAAATGCACTCCAGACTATGCTTCAAAAATTTGCTATCTGGGAAAGACTTGTGTTTACTGTCTTCCCTGTCCCATTTGAAAAACAAATCTGCAACTCCTTCAAATTAAACAAATCATATAATAACAAATCATATGATAACATGTTTATGCTTCTACTTGAAGGGTTTGCAGAATTCTTTCAAAAGGACTGAATGTAAAAACCCCCAGGATCAAATACCTTAAAATCTTGACAGACCCAGACCACCACATCTTCAAAATTATGTGACAACTGAAAGAAATCATGTTTTATCTGTATGCCCTGGTTCTTAAAAACTTGAACATTTTGTGGTTGTTGCATTGCTTCAATATCCAGGACTTCAATTTTTATCCCTCTAGCAGAATGTTTACAATTTTCTTTTTCACCTGAGCCTTGCTTAGATTTAACCTCATCAATGTGCAATGTCCAAACATCATTGTTGTGATTGATTAGAGCTGTAACTATTCCCACCTTTTCAGTTGCCAACTTATAAACTCCAATATTTGCATCAACACGATTTATAGCCTTTTCTTTGACATTATGTTGAGAAGTTGCAGGCTTATGTTGAGACAGTTCATCAATTCCAAGTTGGTTGACCACATTCATATTTACTATCTTTTCCTCCTTTTCTTGAAATCCAACAGGTGGTCCAGAGTAAGCCTCAATCAAGCTATCCTTTTGTTCAACAATCTGAGGCAATTCATAGAGGGTGATGTCAACTTTAAGTTCCCTCATATCCTCAATGATGTTATCCTCCTCGCATTACTTCGCATAGTGATATTGAGTCTCACTTTCATCATCCTCTGATGAGGAAGGATCATTGTTAGGTTCTGGACTCTGACATCTCAAATTATAACTGTCCATTTTGAACTGCTGAAAATCTTGCATTTCATCCATAAGAGTCTCTACAAGACTTTCTGACTCTTCAGGAAAAGTGAAAGAATCTGAAACCCTGGTTGTACTGTTTTTGGGTGAACTAGAAATATCAATATTTCTTTGATCTCTAGGAAAATTTAACTCACCAGGAAAAACTTCAGATTTGGGTGGTGCCAGATCACAACTGTTTACTTCAAGCACTTCCACTTTGAACTTGTCAGAAACTTTCTCTGTATTTTGCACATGCTGAGTGGATGTCACAGTTAACTGAGTCTCCTTGGGTAGAGCATGACATGTTGGCACTAACTCATGATGTGAAATGGGATTCAAAACAGGCACGTTATGTGTAACATAGGATATCAAAGGACCGCTCAGAATTTGAGGTCCTAGCTGTCTTTCAAGAATTAAGGCTTCTTTATAAGCCCCTGCCAGGGTTGTGATATTGATGTCTCTCTTGAGGAAAATAGAGGTCACCGAATCCAATGCATTCTTATAGATTTCTAAGGCCAGATTTGCATTTGGGATGTAATGGCCAATCATTCTATCGTAAGCTCTTTGGAACCTCATATTGAAAGACCTGACAGTTTCTTCCGACTCTCTCTTGATGCTGGAAAATTGTTGGTATAACACACTGGGGTCTATCACTTCCCCAAATTGTGATATAAAAGCTTTCTCTAGATCATCCCAGTTAGTAATGGAATTGCTGGTGAGATTTAAAAACCAGTCATAAGCTCCCTCCTGGAGAGTGAACGGGAGCAATCTGCAAGCAACATCTTCATGCTGTATATTTAACAATTTTAAAGCATTTTTGAAAGCTAGCAGATGTTCTTCTGCAGTTCTTGTCCCATCATGTTTATATCTGGGGAGATACCTTTTCGGGCTTCTGGGCAGGTCATGGGCTATACCCGAAATATTCAAAGCAGTGGGGCCCAACCAATTTGCCATTATTACTTGGCTGACAGTGATGTTCTGATTTGTGATTGGATAACTGCCAGTGGAGATAAAACTGTTCTTAACTTGAGGTCTTCTCTGGCAATTTTAAATCAGCACTCACAAACTTACAATACTTGAACTGAGTTCAATAGGCCCTCCTTCAAATGTTGCTATTAAGTCCTTACAATACTTGAACTGAGTTCATAGCCCTCCTTCTAGCGCCAATTAGATGTTGGTCCGGCTTTCATGCACACCCCGCGAAGGATGGTGCAGGAAGCTCCGGAGACACCCACGGGACGAATCCCACTCACTTTAGGATCTAGCTGGTTATCCAAGGTGCGAGTTACAGAGTTGGGTCGAATGGCTATTCACTCTTTTCTGCTTCTGAAATAGATTTCAATATGGACTGTTCTGTTACCTTACAGGGGGCTCACTGAACTCGTTCAGTAGTTGTCACTTGTTTATCAGATTTAACTTGAATTCTTGATCTAGCTCTCATGGGTCAGCAGATTTAAATAAAAGACAAATAAAGAAAATAAAAATGGATCATTCATCGAAAGCAAAGAGAGGGTAGGGTAGGGTAGAAAGAGAATTTTATCAGACTTTAAACTATAAAACTCTAAACTATCAATCTTATCTATGCTATCAGCTTCACAACAGAACAAATCAAAGAAGAAAGTGTCCAGTCAGTCTAAGATCACTTTCAACTAAGAGCACAAGGCAGAGTAGAAGAGATCTAGCAAAAAATTATAAACTGAAGGGAAGTCAGTAAAAATTGGTATCTTTCACCGGCAGCCTAGCTCACACAGTGAAGACAGAGCAATTAGAACAAACTTACACCTGAAATCTGTAATTTCCCCTAGCAGACAAGAGAACAACTGAAGCCTAACAGCATATTTAAACTTGATAATACAGATTCATAGCATATATCTAACAAACTTTAATGGAACGGATAACAAAAGAAGATACACTTATCACACTCTGCAAAAGATTAGGCTCCTGGCCATGCTATCACAGAAAAGCTAAAGCACATCAACTCCAAGTCCAGAAACAAAGGATTTCACAAAATTTGCAAGAAATTGCTTATAAGCCTTTTATTTCTAAGTCTCCACCTTCCGCAATTACATTGGGAAGAAGTATTTATAGATTCAGGACAGACCCTGATCTTTTCAAAAATATCTCCTTCCTTAATTGCAAATCTTATCTTTCTAAACCCTAGGACCCGGGTTTTACAATAAAAAGCCATCTTAAGACCAAATTCCGGATAGAACTTAACCCTTCTGCAAATCTGTGCAGTCAATTGCCATAAATGGAGAAGATAGAGTTGAATGCCACTTGCATTCATCCGCAACTGCAAATGAATGCTCTCATTAATTCCTGCTGGTGAGCCGGATGAGTCACCACTTCTCCATCAATTTGATCTCCGCAAAGCCATCCCTGAGTTGAGATGGTCTTCATGCTATTAATTCGGTCATAAATTTGTCATTGAATGCCTTCACCAGCATCTTCTCCTCTAGCATGGCGGTCCTTGATCAAATCTGCACTTTAAATTTGTCTTCATGGCCTTTCCCGGTTGTCCCGTAAGTGCCAGATGGAATCCTGCATGAAAGACAAAAAGATTATATTAGTACTTTAAAATCATTAAATCAGAAGCTTTAAAGGTTAAAACAAATTAAATCAGGCTAAAAACCCTAAAGCAAGCTTGCATGTCGGCTTCTGTTTGTCTGCCTCACGCTTTGACACGTGTCGCTATCCCAGGAAGCCTTCTGTTTACAGCTGGAATGCACTTTAGGCTCATTGTGCAACTTTCTCTCTCCTATCGCGATTCTGCGACATGTCGCGATTTCGCGACATGTCACGAAATCGCGACGTCCCCAGCGCTGCGCTGCTTCTTTCCATGTCGGTCGCGAAAACGTGACATGTCACGATTTCGTGACATGTCACGAAATCGCGACCTTCCCTGGCCTCCGTACAATTTGCTCCAGCATGTCGCGATTTTGCGACATGCTTGTCTTGCAAGACTTCCTCAAAAGGTGCAGCGCATCGCTACCATTTTCACCCTTCGCCTTCGAAATGTGCAGCGCGTCGCTACACTTTTCACCCTTGATCTTCGAAACATGCAGCGCATCACTGCACTTTTCACCCTTGATCTTCGAAACATGCAGTGCATCGCTGCAAGCTCCAGCCCGTGATTTTGAAACGTCAGCGAATCGCTGCACCTCCCTGCAGCTGCATGCGTTGACCGCGATTTTGGAACATGTCAGCGAATCGCTGCAACTTTTGGACTTAGCCACTTTTTCTCCTTTCCAGTCACGAAAACGCGACATGTCACGATTTCGCGACATGTCACGAAATCGCGCTGGTCCGTACTGATTTATTCTCTCTCTTCCGGTTGGCAGCGATTTTGCGACACTTTTCAAAAATGGAAATGTCGCGATATCGCGACACTTCCAAAAATGGAAAGTGTCGCGATTTCGCTACACATCTGGGACTCAGCCGATTTTATCCTTTCAAGCCCATTTTCTCTCTCCTACCGCGAAAATGCGACATGTCGCGATTTCGTGACATGTCGCGAAATCGCGCCGTTCCGTACTCATCGGCTTGCTTTATCCAAAAACGTCACGATTTCGCGACATTTTTCTCCTCGACTTTCTCTCTCCTCATCCTGTAGCGATTTCGCGACACTTCCAAAAATGAAAATGTCGCGATATCGCGACACTTCCAAAAATGGAAAGTGTCACGATTTCGCTACACAAAAATGACTTGGCGGATTTTCGATTTACCTGTCGCGATTTCGTGACATTTCCATAAATGGAAGTGTCACGATTTCGTGACATTGCCTAAAAAGGAAAGTTTGATTTTTCATGAATTTATGCAATCTGTTTTCAGCATTTTTCTCGTACCGGTGCAAGATTTGTCTTAAGCATGAATGATTCTAGCATGTAGAAAGTTAAGCTTGAAATAACAATGCTAGAAAGACTTGGAAAAAGGCACAACTTAAAAAGGAAACAAGCAAAACTGGATTAAGACTAGAAATGATCAAGAGGGTCCCTGCTGCAAAATGGAATTTCAAAGTTTTCAAGAGGATTGGAATGCATTTTTCAGTGGGGGGGTGTTGCTTCTCAACAGGACTTATTGAGCATATGGGGACAAGTTCTGTGTGGGCTTGTTGACCAGATTTGAGCAGGTTTTGAGTGATCCTATTGAGCATATTTGAGCAGGTTCTGAGTGAGCCTATTAAGCAGATTTGAGCAGGTTCTGAGTGAGCCTATTGAGCATATTTGAGCAGGTTTTGAGTGATTCTATTGAGCATATTTGAGCATGTTCTGAGTGATCCTATTGAGCATATTTGAGCAGGTTATGAGTGAGCCTATTGATCATATTTGAGCAGGTTATGAGTGAGCCTATGGAGCATATTTGAGTAGGTTCTAAGTGAGCCTATTGAGCAGATTTGAGCAGGTTTTGAGTGAGCCTATTGAGCAGGTTCTGAGTGAGTCTATTGAGAATATTTGAGGAGGTTTTGAGTGAACCTATTGATAGAGCTTTTGATATGATAGAGTACAGAGGATAGAGTCTCAGTGGATAGATATCTAGCAGCCAAGATAATTGAAGACAGATATGAGTGAGGAGTCTTCAAGTGGAGATAAATCCACCAGTCAATGTAGCAGAGAGACAAAGTCTTCTAGAAGATCACTAGTCAGAGTAGAAGGGGAAAGAGTTCTCTTGTGGAAGAGATCCACGAACTTGAGATTTAGGGGATCATCATCTCCTTTGGACAGAGGTCCATAAACATTGTAATTGGGAAGGATTCCCAAGATATTGATTGAGAAAGTTTTAGAAAAATATTTTCTCCTTGGAGTAGCCCGCATTGGGTGAACCGCGTAAATTGTTGTGTCACTTTTGTGGATGGTGTTTTATGCATTTCTTTAATTACTGCTATTAATACTACTATCTATACACTGCATAATATTGAATTGAAAAGAAAAGTAAAAAGTGGTCTTATATTGTTCACCCCCCCATTTTAGTAGAAGCTTGTGTTATTCAATTGGTATCAGAGTGGGGTCTTTATTAAGAGTTTGACAACTTGAAGGAAAAGCGGTCTAAGAACACAATGGATCATAAGGATCAAAAGGATGGGTCCTTCAATAATGCAGTACCAGTATTTGATGGAAGTGACTTCTAGTATTGGTGTATGCTAATGAGATTTCACCTGATGGCACTTGGAAATAAATTTTGGGATGCAGTTGAACTTGGATATGATTATACAATCAATCCTCCTATAGATAAGGAAGGTAAGCTTCTAATGCATGTAAATTCAAGAGCTATGAATTCAATTATAAAAGGATTGGGTAGATCAGAATCTATGAAGGTTATGGATTGCAAAACAACAAAATATATGTGGGATCTATTACATGACATATATAAGGGTGATAAAGGTGTCAGGAAAGATAAGATCAGAAATCTCAAAGGATAATTTTGTTGGAAAATTACCATTGGTAAAAGGTTAAAAAGAGTATTTTACCTTGGGTAAGTTTACTTACCTTTTACCTTACCTGGATGGCAGTTGGACGACAGCATCGTTGGGCGGCAAGAGAGTTTTAATTTAATTTCTTCTCCCTTCCCTTAATTTCTCCTATTCCCCCCTTTTCTCTAGTATGGTTATTTTGTGTTTATTTAAACTTTGTAACCTGATTTTTGTTAATGGTTAATGCAATATTTACCTTTGTATCGAATAGCTCACCTCCCACATTTGGTATCAGAGCCGAGAGCCGAGATCGGCCTGAATCTCGAGGCGGTGGGGCCCGTAGTTCGAGGAGGTGACATGGATCTCAAGGCAGCCCGTAGGAGCCGAGGTGGCATGGATCTCGAGGCAGCCCGTAGGACCCTAGGAGGCCTGGGAGCAGATCGACATGATTCTCGAGGCGTTGGTGGAGCTAGACGTGACAGGTGCAAGAAGACACGTGGCCTGAGGTGATTCGTTGACGAGGCGACACGTGGCCCGAGGTGGCACGTTGGAGAGGGTGGCACGTGGCCCGAGGTGGTTCGTTGGAGAGGCCACCTACGCGTGGCCTGAGGCGACCTACGTGCGGTACGTGGCAAAAGGATCACGTAGCCTACGGATTGCCTGTAGGCAATCAAAGCACATACTGTGCTTTGCTCTTTTTAAAGAGCATAAACATCGCCGCATCGGCGATGTGGGACTATTAAGTCCCAAATAAAAATTTTGCTTCGCCGAAGCGCGAAGCCAAAATAATTGCTTCACGTTCGACGCGAATGCAATAAAGGAAAGGAGCCAGCTAATGCTCCCGGATCTGCCCGGTAGCACAGCGGCTACCCTTTGCCTTGACGTCCGCGAGGTCGCACGATCGAACCTCGATGGGGTCATTTTTTTGCTTCGCGCTCGTTGCGCCAGCAATAAGGGCAGGGAGCCAGCTAATGCTCCCGGATCTGCCTGGTAGCACAGCGGCTACCCTTTGCCTTGATGCCCGCGAGGTCGCACGATCGAACCTCGGCGGGGTCAACAGTTTTTTTAAAAAGAAAATTTTCTTTAAAAAACTTTAAGGTAATTTAAATTTTTTTGATGATTGACATTTCCTAAGAGGAAATAGTTGTAAAATTTTTAAAAATTTTTTGAAAGGTTTTATTTATCATTTGAGTTGATGATTGACATTTCCTAAGAGGAAATAGTTGTAAAAAATTTTTACGCTTTAAGAGGTAAAAAAAATTAGTAAAATTTCCTAAGAGGAAATCTTTGTAAAAAGAAAATTTATGGGAAATTTTCTTAAATGATAAGATCGGAAGGATGTTACCAAGCACTTTGTAGTTTGTTACTGAGAACAAACGTTGAAAGCTTTGATGAGCACGTGAGAACACTAGGCATAAATTCAGTCTTTTCAACGGTTGCAAAATGCGGTTATTGCACAATGAGAGAAATCCTGATCTAGGATACAAAGCAGATTCAAGAGATAACTCCTTTGGGAGCAGATTTGAACAATCCGACACGGTGGAGATTGCTCCACAAGGATCTGAATATACTCATTATTGTAATTCAGTTGAAATCCTACAACCTCCTTCTCCTGAAATTATATTGATCAGTGACGACGATGAACAAGTCGCTGACAATTTTGTAATTGTTGAATCACAACAACAAGAGTGAGTTGTTTATGATTGTAAATCAAGCAAGGCTTGATAGTTTGTAAAGTCTTTTTGAAATAAGACTATATAAGAAAGGTTTCTTGTTTTAGTAGATAGTAATGGGATCAAATAACAATCTACCAATCCTCGAATTCGGTGGGGATAATTATGAGTATTGGTCCATCAAAATGAGGACATTACTCATAGGAAAAGGACTATGGGATAGTATTGAAGACGGTTACACTGCTCCAACAGATTGGACTACTTTGAGTGCAACCGACAAGAAGATCTTCAAAGATGCACGAGAAAAATAACTCTTTTGCCTTATACCATCTTCAAGCGGCATTAGATCCAAGTATCTTTCCTAGAATTGCATCTTACTTAAGCGCCACGAGATGCATGGAATGCCTTGAAAGAAGGATTCCAAGGAAGTGATAAAGTGAAGCAAGTCGGGCTTCGGACCTTAAAAAGAGATTTTGAAAATCTCGAGAATGAAGGAAAATGAAAGAGTCGGTGACTACGTGTACGAGTCAAAGCGGTAGTTGATATGATGCAAACTTTAGGTGATGACACAAAAATTGAAACAATTGTGAAGAAAGTGTTGAGAACACTTCTTCCTAAGTGGAATCACATTGCCATCATAATTGAAGAATCAAAAGACCTTTCTACTCTTACATTTGATAGTTTGATTGGATCATTAACATCACATGAAGAGAGACTTCAAGGAGCACCTTCAACAAGCTATGGAGGTGATGATAAAGCCTTCACTTCGAACGAAGGCTGCAAGACGAGGACAAGGAAGAGGCCGAGGCGAGAGGACAACAACAAAGAGGCAAAGGCCAAAGCAACTCCTAGAGAGGAGGAAATCAAAACAGAGGTGGAAATCAAAACAGAGGAGCCAATCAGAACCAAAGCGGCAATGGAGGCCATGGAAATCAAGGACGAGGAAGTAACAAGACTAAAACAACTTGTTTCAATTGTGGGAAACAAGGACACTTCGCTCGTGACTGCTGGTCAAAGACTTCAAAAGATCAAAGCAGTCAATATGGCTCATTCTACGGAGAAGAAGAAGGTCCATCAAATCTTTTTCTCTCTTATGGACGAGTCGAGATCAAAATCTTAAAGATACATGGATTTTGGATCCTTGGTTGCTCCAACCACATGAGTGGCAAAGAAAATCTCTTTGCTACATTAGATTCAAATTACAAATCCCATGTTAAGTTAGGGGATAATAAATCTTTGCAAGTTGAAGGCATTGGAGCTATGGAAGTTCCAACAAAAGAAGGCCTTAAAAAAGTGAATGACATATACTATACTCCACGAGCTACAACACAATTTGTTAAGTGTTGGCCAAATGATGGAGAAGCATTACAAATTAGTTTTTGATGAAAGAAAATGTACAATCCTTGATAAAAACAATTGTAACAGAGTCATCACGAAGTACCTATGACAAAGAATAGGTTATTCCCTCTAAAATTTGGTGAGCCGGGGGGAGCTCAACTTGCAAACATTGCTATTACAAATCCAAGTGAATTGTGGCACTTGAGATATGGTCACCTCAATTCCGCTAGCTTGAAAATGTTAACATCACAAGCTATGGTGACGGGACTACCAAAAATTCAAGAACATAAGAAGGTATGCGAAGCATGTGCTTTGGGAAAGCACTCCAGAACGAAGTTTCCAAGAGGCCAAGCGTGGAGAGCAAGCTATCCTCTTCGGCTAGTACATTCGGACATCTGTGGTCCAATGCAAACAAAAAGCCTTGGAAACAATTCTTATTTTCTAACATTCATAGATGATTATTCTAGAATGTCTTTGGATCTATTTTTCGAAACATAAAGATGAAGCATTTTATTGCTTCATAGACTTCAAAAATAATGTAGAAAAGCAATGTGACTACTATGTCAAATGTCTTGATAGAGGAAGAGAGTACTTCTCAAATGAATTTTTAAATTATTGTAAGCAAAATGGGATAAAAAGGCAGTTCACCACTGCCTATACCCCACAGATGAACGGTGTGGCCGAGAGAAAGAACCGCACCCTTGTTGAAATGGCACGAACGATGCTTCAGACAAAGCATCTAACATACAGCTATTGGGCAGATGCAGTGAGAACTAGTGCATATATTCTAAATAGAAGTCCGACTTCTAGTTTAGATGGTATCACTCCTTATGAAGGATGGTACGGTAAGAAACCAAATGTCAAACATTTTTGAGTATTTGGTTCTTTAGCTTATGCACACATTCCTGAGGAGAAGAGAAAGAAGCTTGATCCCAAGAGTCAAGCATGTATTTTTGTAGGGTATTGTGAATCAACCAAAGGGTATAGATTGTACAATCCCAAGACACATAAAATAATTATCTCCAGGGATGTAATTTTTGATGAAGGGGGAGAATGGGGTCATAAAAAATTTGTTGATATAGACTCTAATTCGGAAAGTTCCACATTTGTACACCCCAAGAAAAGTAGTGGAAAAAGTTCCCCTCCACAAAGTCCACATCAGGAATCTTCATCAAGTACATCAAGTGGTACACCAAGTCCAAGAGGGACTTCTTTGTTGGCACCCCCAAACTCTCCGAAACGATTTCATAGATCTGTAAGCGCTCCAAGTCCGATGGATATTGATCCAGTTTCTCAAAGGAAAGAGACAAATAAAGGAAAGCGCATACTACGAGTCATCCATCTTCTCAAATGTTGGATAGGAATTTCCAACAAAGATACACTAGGAGTCAAGCTAGTGATATGGACGACATTTTGTCAAGACTTGAAAATCTTCAAATGTCGGGAGATGATGAGTCTCATGAACCAAGGGGTGATGTAGTCAATTATGCTTTGTTGAATGCTGCACAACTAGAACCATCTAGCTATGAAAAAGCATGTATTGAAAGTATATGGCAAGATGCCATGGAAGAGGAAATATCCTCAATTAAAAAGAATGATACTTGGGAGCTTGTGAAGCTTCCCAAGGGAAAAAAATGTGTTGGATGTAAATGGGTCTATAAGACCAAATTCAATGCTGATGGAAGCATTGAAAGGCACAAGGCAAGATTAGTAGCTAAGGGTTTTACTCAGAAATATGGAATAGATTATGAGGAAACCTTTGCTCCAATTGCTCGACAAGAAACAATCAGAAGCTGTTCTTTCCTTGGCAGCCCATAAAGGATGGAACATTCAACACATGGATGTGAAAAGTGCATTTTTAAATGGATACCTGACAGAAGAGGTGTATGTTCAACAACCTCAAGGTTTCCAAGAACAAGGAAAAGAGAACCTTGTTTATAAATTGAAAAAAGCACTTTATGGCCTCAAGCAAGCACCACGAGCGTGGTACTCACGAATTGACGGCTATTTCAGCAAGTATGGTTTCACAAAAAGCAAGAGTGAACCAACTCTATACTACTAGAAGAATGGAGTAGATATCCTCATAGTTTGTTTATATGTGGATGATCTAATATTTATGGGTAGTAATAATAAAATGAATATGGAGTTCAAAAACTCCATGATGAATCAATTTGAGATGAAGGATCTCGGATTAATGAGATACTTCCTAGGAATGGAAGTACATCAATCAAAGAATGGGATCTTCATATGTCAACAAAAATATGCTCGTGACATGATCAAGAAATTTTCTATGTAGCAGTGCAAATCGGTTGCAACACCAATAGGACATGGAATCCAGCTAAGCAAAGATGATGGAGCACCAAAAGTTGACATGACCAATTTCAGAAGCATGGTTGGGAGTTTAATGTTTCTCACCAACACTAGGCCAGATATACAGTATGTTGTTTCTCTAGTATCAAGGTTTATGGCATGCCCATCCGAGTTGCATCTTCAAGCAACCAAACAAATTTTACGATATGTAAAAGGTACATTGGATTTTGGAATCCATTACCACAAGTCTAACTCTGTGAAGTTAGTTGGTTATAGTGACAACGATTGGGGCGATAATATAGATGACAAAAAATCTACATCGAGGAAGCTGTTTTAGTCTAGGTTCAGGACTAATAACTTGGAGTTCCAAGAAGCAATCTGTTGTAGCATTATCATCTACAGAAGCTGAGTATATAGCCATTACCCATGCTAGTACTCAAATCCTCTGGTTGAGGAAAATCCTTGAAGAGATTGGCGAAAAACAAATTGGTCCAACCAAACTGAATTGTGATAATATTAGTGCCATACAGTTGGCATATAATCCGATCCACCACAAAAGGTCAAAACATTTTGATATGAAGTATCACTTCATAAGAGATATGGTGGAACAACGAGATAGTTGAGCTTCAATACTGCAGCACTTTGGATAATCTAGCGGACATCTTCACCAAAGGCATGGCTAAAGCTCAATTTATAAAGGCTGAGAGGCTGTATAGTCAGTCCTCTCAACTTTAAGGGGGAGAATGTTGGAAAATTACCATTGGTAAAAGGTTAAAAAGAGTATTTTACCTTGGGTAAGTTTACTTACCTTTTACCTTACCTGGACGGCAGTTGGACGACAACATCTTTGGGCGGCAAGAGAGTTTTAATTTAATTTCTTCTCCCTTCCCTTAATTTCTCCTATTCCCCCCTTTTCTCTAGTATGGTTATTTTGTGTTTATTTAAACTTTGTAACCTGATTATTTTTG
This sequence comes from Wollemia nobilis, assembly GCA_028583015.1. Lineage (NCBI taxonomy): Eukaryota > Viridiplantae > Streptophyta > Pinopsida > Araucariales > Araucariaceae > Wollemia > Wollemia nobilis. The sequence continues at coordinate 5,191,686 of JAQPPZ010017116.1, read as the reverse complement.
TTAATGGTTAATGGTTAATGCAATATTTACCTTTGTGTCGAATAGCTCTCCTCCCACAAATTTGAGAACTTAAGAATGAGAGATGATGAAAATATTCATGATTATCTCAGTAAGATTGATGAACTTGTACATGAGATGAGAGGTCTTGGAATGAAGGTTGATGAATCTGATGCTTATGATAAGATCTTGAGAAATCTTCCAAAAAGGTATAGTGAAAAGGTTTATGCTATAGAAACATCAATTTATAGTGATTCTTTGACAAGGAATTATTTGCTTGGCATGCTTACTACTTTTGAGATAAGAACAAAAGATCCTATTCCTCCGAAAGAAGCTGCTTTCAAAGTAGATAAAAATAAAAAGGGAAAGAAGATAGAATCGAGCAGTGAGTCACCTAGTTATGAAGAAGCAAATTATGGTAGAAGAGATAGAGGTTCGAGAAGACCCATATATCTAAGATCTATCAAATGTTTCAATTGTGGACGGTATGGACACTATGCAATAGAATGCAAAGAGCCAAAAGGCAACAATGATGAAGAAAAATAGGATCATAGATATAGGGAATCTAAAAGACATAGGTACCAAAAGAAAAGCAAGGATGGACAAAGCAAATAAGGAAAGAAGTTCTTCCAAAGACAAAAGAGAAGCTACTATGCGAAAAATGCAAGTAAGTACTCAATTGATAGTGATGCTAGTATTTTAGACAATGATAGATATGAAGTCCTATTTATGGTTAAAGAGAAAGATCCAGTTAAGACAATAACTCCAGTTATTCTCAAGTGTTTTAGATGTAGTAAATTTGGACATATTGAAGATGATTGCACTAGGGATGGTTATAGTTTCAGTGATTATGATTTTGAAGATGCACTTGAAATACTAGATGAGAATCTTCTAATGGCTTTGGAATATAAAGAAAGTGATCCTATAGAAGACAAGTCAAAAGGAAGTAATGATAAGGACAAAGGCAAACAAATAGAAGATTATTCAGTAGAGAATGGTTATGATATCAAGGGAGAACTTATCTATGCCCTTGACACAGTAAATAAGGTTAGAAGGCAACACTCCAAGCTTGAAAGTTAGTTTCAATAATATGATGAAGAAAGGTTATTGCTCATAGAGGATTTATAGAAATCAAAGTCTAAGGTAAGCAAGTTCAAGGATAATTTAGAAGCAAATATTTTAGAATATGAGAAGTTAGAACAAGAAGTGGCTACTCTAAAAGAATACTTAAAGGACCCCAAGATCAAGATGAAGAGTTTCACAAATAGCTCTAAGAACTTGGATAAGTTCATCTGTGGACAACATCGAACATCATGTTCAACAGGTCTTGGCTTTGGAAAGATTCAAAAGAAATAGGAATCATAATCTACTTCAAGTATTGATGAATAAAAAACTTCATAAGAAGATACATTAGAAGAAGATAGTTTAAGTGAAAGTGGGACATCAGATGATGAGTTGGACAACAAAGAATTCAACAAAGAGAGGAACAATGCACAAAGAAGATACAAATGGAACATCAATCAGAATAGGAGACCAATGAGGTCAAGACAAGGAGGCTTCAATGGAATATGCTTTTCATGTCACATGTTTGGACACATGGCTTCACAATGCAGGACTCATGAAATACAGTTATATGGAAAAGAACAGCTTTTCCAAGGTTATTACTACTCATGCAATGGTTTTGGTTACAAGGCAATGAATTGTAGGATTAATGACAGAAGAGGATATGGCTTCATTAGGAGAAATCCTAAGATAATTGTACATTCAAGGAATAATAAAATTAAGTGTTATAAGTGCAATAATGATGGTCACATAGCAATATGTTGTAGAGCAAATATTCCATAAACAGGCATGAACAGAAATAGGAACATGAACAGGAACATGAACATGAACAGGGACATGAATATGAACAGGAGTAGGAATATGAACAAAAATAGGAATATGAACATAAACAAGAAGATGAACAGGAATAGAGACTCAAAAAATAATAGAGACTCAGAAAATAATAAGAACATGAACAAGAATGAGAATCATAATAGGAACATGGATGAGAACAAGAACAGGAACATGAACAGAAGTGATAACAGGAACAAGGATGATAACTTGGAAAGAAATAGTGAGAGGATTCAAAAAACCCACAAAAGAAGAGAGAAAGATAAAAGCATAGATCTATGCTTTCGGGGAGTAGAAATACTCCCACCCCAAAATTAACCACCTCATGTGGAGGTAGGGGAGGGGCTAAGCTAAGAGGCTCATTCTTAGCCTTGACCCCCAAAGGTGATCCTTTGCCATTGATGTCAAAGGGGGAGAGATTTGATATTTGAGAGAGCATTGAGCCAGGGGGAGCAGAAAAGAAGGTCAAGTTTTAGTAAAATGAATATGGGTTGCCATCAATGACAAAGGGGGATATTGTTGGACATTTTGAGTCCCTAAGCTAAAAGTTATCATTAATGTCAAAAGGAACTATGTAAGTAAGCACTATGATTGTGCTTCACAAAGAGCTTCATGAGAAGCAAAGGTTTTTTATCAAAGGTTCAAGAAGGGATGCATAGCATTTGGTTCTAAAAGGAGCTTCAAGGGAAGCTTTACAAAAGGTTTTTATTTAAAACCATGGATGACAGATTTGAAATGGGTTTTTCTTAAAACCCAAGTTGGCTTTTCGTTTCATCAAAAAAGGTGCCCCGGTGATGGAGAAATTTAATTTTAAAGGTTTTATTTAAAACCATGGATGGCAGATTTGAAATGGGTTTTTCTTAAAACCCAAGTTGGCTTTTCGTTTCATCAAAAAAGGTGCCCGGTGATGGAGATATTTAATTTTAAAGATTTAGTTTAAATTTTAAAATTAAAATTAAAAGTTTATCCGCCAACGTCATGAAGAAAGTTTCAAAAATATCGATGTTTCCAAAGCAAAGGGAAGGCATATACATATGCCATTGAATTTTTTAATTCATCATCCTTGCTCATTGATATTTGCGCTTGGTATTTGCGAAGAAAATAGCTCATATATTTCGTTTAAGTGACGCAACAAAAATTAAAGGGAAACAATGACCACTTCCCAAAATGCATTGGGCAGCGTGGCCTAGTGGCAGTGTGGATTGTGCAAAGGTGTTGGTGACAAGGAGGTTGTGTGTTTGATTCCCGCAAGCATCATTTTTGGCTTTGTTTTGTTGAGGCACCCAAGGTGCATACTTTTTGCTTGGCGGAAGAGGGTGAAGGATAAGAAGCAGGTGGTGCTTCTTTTTCACCAACGAGCCTGCAACTCGTACGACAACTTTGCCACAACTAGGGCATTTGCGTTGGGGCAATATGAGGGTTCAATTCTCCTTGAGGTGGGTATTAAGTTTTTTATTAATATTTTGTTTGGATTGCCTAAGGTGGAGTGATAAGGGGTAAATTTGCTTCGTTAGTTGATTTGTTGAGTAACCTTTGGGAATAAGGTCATGGTGGCTGTTTGAGTTGTGAATTATTTTTAATTGTGATTTTTGAAATTGTTAGGACTAATAAGGGTTTTTGATAAAGTTATTTTTAGTGAAAGTTATTTTGAGTAAGGGTTTTCATTTAAAAAGAACTTTGGTGGATGTTAAAATAAAGTAGGATTAATAAAGTGTTATTTGGATATTATTGTTGTGTTATTACTCAAGATCTCTAACCCTTGTTAAGATTTGAAAAATAAAGTGTGTTGAGTGTGAAAAATTTAGTGGACAACTCATAAGGCATCAAAAAGGTATGAGTAATACTCTCCATTAATTTTATTTGGGTGGTTGATTTTTGAAATATCATTGGAGTGAAAAGGATTGATTGTGGTTTCCTTTTCAAAAGTGGTTGAGTTAATGCTTCAAGGTTTTCTGGATTGTGAGTTGTGATTAAACCTTGTTTGATAAGCATTGTTGTTTAGACCATTGGTTGAGTGAACTACTTTGAGTTTATGGTTCAAGGTTTTATGAATTGAGAGTTGTGATTAAAACCTTGTCTTATTAGCATTGTTGTTGAAGCCAATGGGTGATGCAAAGAACTTGAACTTGAGTTAGAAAAGAACATGAGTATCATTGTTATGTAAGATTTGTTGTTGAGCATTGTTGGAAACATTTTGAGTTAGTTTATTCATGCTTGGACTAGGGTTTGTGAGAAAGAGTTGTTTCTTGAAGTGATTGGTTGAGTAGAGTTGATTGAGCCTAGTCAAGTGGTTGTTCAAGTTCCATGAAACAAACTATTCTATATTATGATTGAGTTGAGATTGAGCCTTGAGAATAGAACATATTGAGTCTCTAACAATTCTCTTTATGCTTCTATGATATTGAGTTAATATTGAGCTGAGTTGAGATTGCTTTGAGTTGAGATTAGGATTTGAGTATAGAATATATTGAGTCTCTAACAATTCTCTTTATGCTTCTATAAGATTGAGCTGAGTTGAGATTGCTTTGAATTGATATTGGGATTTGAGTATAGAACATATTGAGTCTCTAACAATTCTCTTTATGCTTCTATGAGATTGAGTTGAGTTGATTTGAGGCAAGTCTTTGAGAAGGCTTGTGGACTGTTTTTGTGTAAGCTTTTGTGAAAGCTTGCTATGCAGATTTGAGTAAGTCCTAAAGAGGACTTATTGAGCAGATTGGGACAGTTCTATGTGAGCTTGTTGAGCATATTTGAGCAGGTTCTGAGTGAGCCTATTGAGTATATTTGAGCAGGTTCTGAGTGAGCCTATTAAGAAGATTTGAGTAGGTTCTGAGTGAGCCTATTGAGAAGATTTTAGCAGGTTATGAGTGAGCCTATTAAGCATATTTGAGTAGGTTCTGAGTGAGCCTATTGAGAATATTTGAGCAGGTTCTGAGTGAGCCTATTGAGTAGATTTGAGCAGGTTCTAAGTGAGCCTATTGAGCAGGTTCTAAGTGAGCCTATTGAGAAGATTTGAGTAGGTTTTGAGTGAGCCTATTGAATAGATTTGAGGACGTTCTAAGTGAACCTATTGATAGAGCTTTGGAGGTGACAGAGTATAGAGGATAGAGTCTAAGCGGATAGAGATATAGCATCCAGGACAATTGAAGAAAAATCTAAATGAGGAGTCTTCAAGTGGAGAGAGATCCACCAGTCAGTGCAGCAGAGAGATAGAGTCTTCTAGAAGATCACTAGTCAGAGCAAAAGGGGAAAGAGTTCTCCTGTGGAAGAAATCCATGAACTTGAGATTTAGGGGATCAACATCTCCTTTGGATAGAGGTCCATAAACATTGTAATTGGTAAGAATTCCCAAGAGATTTATTGAGTAAGTTTTAGCAAAATATTTTCTCCGTGGAGTAGCCCGCATTGGGTGAACTACGTAAATTGTTGTGTCACTTTTGTGGATGGTGTTTTATGTATTGCTTTTATTACTGCTATTGATAATGCCATATATACACTGCATAATATTTAATTGAAAAGAAAAGTAAAAAATGGTCTTATAATATTCACCCCCCTCTCAGTATAAGCTTGTGTTCTTCAAAAATGTTTGGGCACACCATGTTATAGTAAGAAAGAAGAGTGAAAGGAAGAGCTCGAAGGTTAGGTACCAATCATGAGCAACAACTTCTATTTCCTTTTACAATACTTTGGATCTATTTATAAGCCAAGAGGAGGGTGTCTTCCTTTTGAAGTTTTGTGCAACCAATCAATCCTTCTACAACTTGCATGATAGTATCTTTGAGCTCTCTAGATCTAGGGCCATAAATACTTAAAGCTTTCGAGCCTTTGGATGATCAAGTGTGGTTAACTCGGCTCTCTGATACTATGTCAAGGTGTTTGCATCATTAATTTTTGTTATATTTCTCTTGGGGTGCATTAATTTGTTGATGTGGCAAACATGATCTCCCTAACTAGTATAGGTGGAGAGGGTAGTATCATGCATATGGAAGGCAGTGGTTTTGGTTGATGCATGATTTGATGTAATAGAATTGGCCACAAAATTCAAGCTTTGCGACCACTAGTGGATGTCCTATTTAATTCTCCTGAACCTAGTTTTATTCTCATGCATGTGGTTGCCATGTGTTCTTAAATAAGGTGGAACCTCCTTCAGACAATGGCATGCTTTCTCCATTTAGCACTAGTGCATTCCTTTCCTGGGCTATTAACTGGTCACCATATTTCATGCTTTGGATTTAGTCAAAGCTTTTTTCTCCCATTTACACTTTTCTTAGTCAAAAGTATCTACTACCATAACTTCACTTTTGTCCAAATCCAGCCATAGCAATGGCACAAAAGGCCTAAAAATAATTGATTTTCAATCAACTACCCATGTGGTCATTTCGATAAAGGAAAAAAAAAACAAGAGAGGAAGGATCCAAGCAAAGCCAAAGTAGGACATGTGTCCACTAATTGAGATCCCAAGAAAGGAAAGCATCGACACTCAATGGAGAAGACCCTCCAAGGACATGTGGCAGTCACACGCATGAGAAGGAATGCAAGCTAAGGAACATTAAAGAGGACATCTACTAGTGGCCAAAAATGTTGACTTTTGCAACCAAGCCTATTAGAGCTAATCATGCATCAACCATGACCACCACCCATTGTACGTGTGAGCCTACCCTATCCACCTACACAAGTCAAGGAGGTCATGTCCATCACAATAAAAAAATGATGCACCCTAAGAGAAACATGACAAAAAGTAATGGTGTATCCACATCAATGCAACAACAAAGAGTTGAGTTAACCACACTTGATCATCTAAAGGCTTGAAATATTTCAACATTTATGGCCCTAGATTCAGAGACCTAAAAGTTTTCACACAAGTTGTAGAAGTATTTCTTAATTTTAGGGACTGCAGGGAAGGAGGCAACTCACATGGTTCTTTTTTGGTGATTTTATTCATATCTCTTGTTTCTCCACTTTTATTTATCATGTAATTTTTAGATTAATTCCTTGGCAGTGCTCTATAGTATTTATGAGGCTATATTTTTGGTTTTTAACCTTTTAAATCAAATTCATCATCTTTACCTTGTGCAAGTGATGTATTTGCCTTATGTTATAAGAATATTGGGATTCTAATCAAAAACCTATTTTTTTCCTCTGCCATAAAAACAAATATGCCACCTATGAATATTTTAGGTTGTATATTTGTTACCTACCTTCATGACCCTAGATCCCTTTGATAGCATAGTATCCTATATGATTAACCTTTTCCTATGCATCCTTTTATCATATTTGGTAACTTCTAGCTTTGTTCTGGCCATTTAATAAATTTGGTTATATCAGTTTAACAAATTTGTTAGCTACAAAGTTTTCAGGTAATAAATTTGCCACAAATGTTTCAACATCCATTTCCAAGGTTCTCTATTTTTATTTTGTATATAAATAAGGGTCCTGACTATGCCAATAAAGAAGATTCCTACTTATTGCTATTTGGTAGGCCCCCAAACTTTGATGCACTTTTTAATTTTTTCTATTTTTTAGGTTATCATTAATTCATCAGTTGTAGATCTTCCATGAGGTTTATTTGTTAGGTAGTTTATTCACACATAAATGATGTATTCACACCCAACACTAGAATAGGTAAGTATACCTTCTCCACATGTTTTCAATAATTAGTATATGTTGTTTTCTAAGTTTTTCTTTCATATTTCTTTATTTTATCTTTAGAAACATATATAAAAGGAAAGTCAAAAAGGAATCTTTATATCTTGGTTTATCATTCTATTACGATTCCTTAGGAATTTAAATGGAATTGCGTGTAGCTTGCATTTGTACAAATAGTATGCTTGCATCCTCCTTGCACCCTTGCCTTTTTAAAATAAAGAAAAATAAAATGTTTTATTTCTCATAGTTTTTATCTTAAATAGTACTCATCAAAGCAAAAATGCATGTAGGAAAAAACCTTGTATTCTACATTTTGTCTTCATAGTGCGTTGCATTAGTATATTATGCATCATTACTTAGGATAGAATAAAACTGAGGTGTTTGATAAACAAAACACATAAAAACTAAATTAGGGAAATCTTTAAGCCCTTGATGAACCTGAATCCCTCGTCAAATATAGATTGTGTGAAGCACAATCTAATGGCAAGTTAGCATTAGGGATCTCTCATTTGAGTGTGGATGATCCTGGAATGCATCAAAGTCCAATGTCTCCATGCACCTTTTGTCATCCCACATATTTAGTGAACTTGATGTGAAAATCATGTGGGTCCAAAGCCCTCTTTAACCTAGGAACTTAACCTTAATTAAAATAAATTAACCACACTTTAATTAAGATCATCAAACTTATTTGTTTAGCATAAATCACATTAAATCAATATAACAATAACATAACCAAATTATTAGTCTTAATAGGGAAAGGTTAACAACCCCTTGAGTAAACTAATGTATGAACCTTGGGGGTTATCTCCCTTGGTTAGTATATTATGGTGGGCTAATAAGAGTCATAAGGTTGGCTATTTTTCCAAGGTGACATAAGTATTATAAAACATCTTCTCTTATTCTCTAAAAACTTTGGAAACAAAAGTTTAATATATTAAATTTACTTCCTTTAAACATATCTGAACCTCCTTATATTACTCGAAATGTTGCACAATTATAACACATAATCCAAATGATTCATTTGAACTTCCAAAGAAGTAGCCTATTATTGACAACCCAGCATTTGAGGAAGAATATGAATAAAATCCTCCTTCTAAAACCCTTTCTTATGTTCATAACAAACAAAGAGAAGTGCTTTTAAGTCTTTGGACCATCTAGATGCTTTCCTATAAGGAAATGTGGAAGCTATGCAATCCATATTGAGGGTGGATGAGATGGCCACTTATGTTGTAGAAGAAAACCTCTTAGAAATTTCACGACAACTTAGATCTAATCCCACGAGTGCTCATGAGACTCGATCATTACAACAACCATAGAAGAGAGGCCATCAAAAATCCTATTTTCCTTGAGAAATTTAGGATTTATGCCTCCCAAAATAGATCCATGCAAGATAAATATCCTTGTCTCTCAGTCTATGAGTCTTCCACAAGTTCAAAATATGGATATCTTTCCCCAATATACTTAATGCTTAGAATATGATTTCTTCCAATCCATTCTTTAGAATATCTAATACTAGTAACATTCCCTCTATTAACCTTCCTTTTCCAAATAATCGTAGAATTAATATCATGACGATCCCTTTTGGATAATCCCATCCACATTCTCAATATTATTCTTTAGTTAATTTCCAACCTCAGTCTATAGCACCACCAATTCCTTATCCTGGGTTCTAGCATATAAAGTCTAAGCTACAACAATTAGTAAAAGAAAATTATAAGTTTAAGCAATAGTTGGCTTCTATTCAAGAAGCCACAACTAAGAAGCACTCCTATAAGGACTACTATAATCAACCGATATACCTTATTCTAATTAGAAAACCCTATCCCCTAAACATTTTGTTACCAAAGTTTTAGATGTATAGGGAAGATGGTGACCCAAAATATCATCTTTGAATCTTTCAAGTTGCATGCCATGGCATCATATATGATGAGGTATTGTTATTAAAAATTTCTCTACAATCCTTGGTGGTGAGGCCCTAGAATGGTTCTTCCAACTATCTCGTTACTCAATCAAAATTTTTGGTGATTTGGAAGAAATTTTCATCCAACATTTCATTGTCTATATCATGGAAAAATGTATATTTGATTATTATATCCACTAAAATAAGGTAAAAATGAATATTTTAATGAATTTCTACCTCGATGGCATGCGTTGGTTAGAAAAATTCCTTTTGTATCGCCACTTAGAGACCTCTTATGTATTTTCATATTCAACTTACAAGAGCACCTTTGATACCCACTAGATATGGCCTGCGTCTCCTCCTTTGATGTTGTGGTGGACCTTGCTAAGAAAATAGAAATCACCCTCCAACATAGGAGGCAATTAAATAACTAAAAAGGAATAAGAGAAGACATATTATTCTAACACTAAAGGAAAACATAAAAATAAGCATGTGCTGGGCAATGATGTAATTAACTCTCACATCATTAACAATCCTAAAACATGTAATGCTTATACCATTGCAACATTACAAAAATTAGTTTTAGCTAAGACTCAAGAAAAGCCTCAAAGAAAAATTACCAATTTAAACTAATCTCCATATTTTATGCTAACGCAATTTTTAGATGCTAAGATGGTAGAGTTACCTTCTATAAGGCAACATGACCTTGATAGGAAAAAGTTTCCTTGGCTCAAGGTTGACCAATAATGCACTTTCCATTACACAAATGATCAAGTTGTAGGGAACTTTTTCCTATTTCTTCACTCCAAGCAGGACCAATTAGAAGTGGGATGGGTCGAGGTGACGTAGTAGAAAGGTGCATCTTACATTTAGCTAAAATAGGATAAACTCCAAAGAAAGGTAGATGAGATTAGAGATAGGATTGACTGTTAGATCTTCCATCTATGACCATCACTTCACTTTTACCTAGATTTAGTCATAGCAAGGGTACCAAGGCCCATGGATCATTGATTTTCAATCCAATGACCCATACGATCCATTCAAAAAAGGAAAGCATAAATGAGAGAGGAAGGATTCGACCAAATCCAAAGCAAGACATGTGTTGACTCATCGAAAGCCTAATAATGGAAAGCACCAATGCTCAACAAAGAAGGCCCACCATTGATTGAATAAGGTTCCACCTCATCTAAGGACACATGGAATCCACACACATGAGAAGGAAAGAACTCTAAGGAGCATTAAAGAGGTCATCTACCATTGGATACAAATATTGAATTTTGTATCCAAAATTATTAGAACCAATCATGCATCAGTCATGACCATTTCCCACCATAAGTGTGACCATGTCTTGTCCACCTGAACCAATTAGGGAGGCCATGTATATCATATTAGCAAAGCAACACACCTTAGGATAAACATGGAAAAAAGTAATGGTGTAGCAATCCCAACATAGAAACAAAGATCTGAGTCAACCACACTTGATCATTTGAAGACCTGAAAGCTTTCAATATTTATAGTCCCAGATCCAAAGACATCAAAGTTGTTATGAAAGTTGTAGAAGGATTTCTTGGTTGTAGGGACTGAAGATATTTTGTGTTCTTTGAAGAATATCATCTCAAAATAATGTAGTATAATTTAAAACCCCCTATATTACATTATTTGGTATAATATCATTCCCCCCTTTGATTCCAAAAGTAATAGATAGGAAATTTTTTTTTGGCTTTGACTCTAGATCTCACTCTCTAGCTTTGGATTTGGCTCTTGTTTTGTCATTGGTTGGTTGGTTTTTGGATTTGTTGGCTCTAGATTAATTGGATCTAGATAATCTTCACTTAGTCTACCTCTTTGGTTTATCTTTGAGTCTACCTCTCGGTTATTGTCATAGGATCATTGTCTTTAGATCACCTCTAGGTCTCTACCTCTAGGTCATTACCTCTAGGTTACCTCTAGACTAGGTCATTGCCCCTAAGTCACCTCTAGTTATTACCTCTAGGTCACCTTTTCACCTTTGGGTTATCATTGCATTTGGATCACCTCTAGACTCGGTCATTGTCTCTAGATCATCTCTAGATTGATATTTGTCCTTTGAATATCATTTCACAAAAATCATCTTTCATCATGGGCTTATTCTTCAATTTTTCAATTATTTCAATTTGCTTTCTACATTGCACCTCAAGGATATCAAAGGTGAATACTGACATATACATCTTTCTCACAACACCAACCGAGATTGTCACACCATTTTTAGAGTATCCTTCACCAAATTTTTTGAGTATTGCTTGTAAACAAGACCTTAGATTTGAAAACTCACCATCTTCATTATTTTTTATGACACACTTTTGAATTTCACCTTTTATCTTTGCTTGTTTACTATCATCTTTATTTCTTGGTTTTGACACTTCCTTGACCATAAGGACTTTATGTGTTGTTTCACATTCTTCTTCACACTCTAGTTTTGATTCCATCTATTGTAGCAAGTGTGAACAGGGTTTATCTTTAAACAGCTTAGAAAAATCTAGTTTTTCTAAGCAAGTGTGAACTCACTTACCTTTTGTCGGCTAAACTTGTCTGATGGTCGGCATGATTTTATTTATCCTTCACCTCTATTTTCTCCTTATCCCTCCATTGTCCTTCCTCCATTCCTGCCGTCCATTTTCCCTTATCACTCCACTTCCTTCCTCTCCCCACGCCCGCTGCCACCTCCCATTCCACTTCCTACTCCTTCGTTCTCTCTACTCCTCCCGATCTTCCTCCAACCTCCCTTCCCTACTATTTCGCTTGTATTAAGCCTATATAAGGTTTAATTTAATGTAATGTTTAATCTGGTTAATTTAATGAATATTTCGCCTATGAATTTCTTCTGTGTCAATTTTTACCTTGGCCTAACTTTAATCTAAGCTTACCTTAATCTTAGATTTACACTGGTATCAGAGCTCAGGGGGCACGGATCTCGAGGGCCAAGGTAAGGCACGAAAGCCGAGCGTAGTGGATCCGAGGAGCGACTAGTGCATGGATCCCGAGGAGCGGCTATTGCATGGATCTCAAAGAGCACATGAATCCTAAGGAGTGGACGGATCTCGAGGAGCGCACGGATCTCGAGGATCTGACTGGACGCAGACAGCAAGCTGACGTGGCGGTGTCGAACTGGCGATGGAGCTAGGCGACAGCTGATGTGGCAGGCATAGACGTGGAACGAAGCTAGAAGAATGCTGACTGGGTAGCACGTGGATCGAGGCTAACATGGCATAGGCGAGTAGGGTGTTGACGTGGATGAGCCAAGAGCTGACGTGGCATAGCGAGCAGCGTGCTGACATGGACGAGCCGGGAGCTGACGTGGCATAGCGAGCAGACATGGACGAGCCAAGAGCTGACGTGGCAGAAGTGCACCGAGTGTGCCACGTGGCGGAGTTTATCTGGTCGAGGAAAGGGCAAAAGGTTGGCAAGATCGATTGCCCGAAGGCAATCGACCTAATGAGTGTTCGCAGGCTTTGATAAAGCCTGGAAACACCCATCGCCCACTGCATGTGGGACTAAATATTTTTTTTTTAATTTTGTTTTAGCCGCCAAGTAGAACTAAAACCTGTTCCCTTCTTCTTCCCAGCCGGCTAGGGTGGTCTAGCGGTCAAGTCTCCCGCTTGCAGAGAAGAGACCCGGGGTCGAATCCCGTCGGGGTAAAAAATACAAGGGTTTTTTATTTTTTTGGTACTTCGCCGATTAGCAAGGGTTCAAATTTGTTTTTTGACATTTTCTACCATAGCAGCCACGTGGTGCAGCGGCTAAGACTTCCGGGTAGACGACGGAGGTCAACAGTTCGAATCTCATCGGGGATTTCAAAAAAAAAGGTTTATTTTTTATTTAATTTTTTTTATTATTTGTTTTTTCTAAAAGGTTTAAAAAAATAATAATTTAGTAATTTCTATATATATTTTTTATTATGTTTTTTTTTAAATATCCATTTATTTACAAAAAAAATAATTAAAAATATATATATAGGAAATTGTTAAATTTTTTTTTAAAAGGGTCTTTATTAAAACAAATTTTAGAAATTTTTTTATAAAAATAAAAGGGTGCAAAGATATTTTGAGATAAAAAGTTTTTTTTGGCATCATATTAAGTTGTAACCCAGTTCATACGGTGTGATTCTGGGTAGATGATCCGGTCAGCCGGATGCTATAATGCATTACTCTCTCTGTTGAGAAGAGAGACACCTGATTCCTTTGACGAGAAAGTCCAGCGGTATGGACTTCATACAATATTTTGCCAATTAGAAAACCAAGTGATTGCTCATCTGAGGAAACCAGATTCTGGATACGAGGCGGATTCTGAAGATAATATCTTCGGGCAAAGGATAGTTGAATCGAGATGGTTGAAATAGTACCTGAAGGACAATCAAGTGACAGTTATACACCTGTAGTGCTTGAAGTAGAAACAAGTGAGAGCTATACACCACGCTCTCCTGATTCAAAACCAGAAGAAGTAGAAGGAGAAAGAAGAAGAAGAAGAAGAAGAAGAAGAGGAAGAAGAACCAGTGGAGGTGAAACCTGCAACTGAAGAATGAAATGTTCTCAAAAGATGTTATGAGCCAACAACAACACAAGAAGTCATTATAATTAGTGACGACGAAGCAGACAATTTCACCTTTCCAGTTTTGGGTGATCCTCGAGAAGAAGAATGCCAAATCAGTGAGCATATTAAGAAAGCTAGATTTGATTTAAATCAGTGATCTATTTTGTACTTCTTTGTACTACTTGTTTGAAGTTGAAATAAAGTTTGCTTTCTAAAATGGCATCCAATACTAGTCTACCAATCCTTGAGTTCAATGGTGGTGATTACGAGTATTGGTCAATTAAAATGAAAACTCTTTTGATAGGCAAAGGTCTTTGGGATGTGATTGAAGAGGGATATACTGAACCTACTACTGTTGATTGGGCAGCTTTGAATGTTGTTGATAAAAGGGCTAAAAAGGAAGCTCAGAAGAATAATTCTTCCTCCCTTTATCATATCCAAGCCGCCCTTGATAGAAGTATTTTCCCTAGAATAGCTTCTTTTATAAGCTGCTGAATCTGCTTGGAATGCTTTAAAAGAAAGTTATAGGGGTAGTGACCAAGTCAAACAAGTTAAACTACAAACCTTGAAACGAGAGTTTGAGACTCTTAAAATGCAAGAGAGTGAAAAGGTTGGTGATTACTGCGTGCGTGTGAAAGCCGTAGTAGATAAGATGGTCACTTTAGGAGAAGATGTAAAGCCTGAAGTTATAGTGAAGAAAGTGTTAAGGACACTTCTTCCTAAGTGGAATTCAGTTGCCATAATTATAGAAGAATCCAAAGACCTAACTTCTCTATCTTTTGAAGCCCTAATTGGCTCACTTCTCTCACATGAAGAGAGGTTACAACAAACTCCTTCCACAAGTTACGGAGGAGATGATAAAGCCTTTGCTTCTCATGAAGGCAGAGGTAGAGGCCATGGCAGAGGATAGTATAGAGGTAGAGGCAAAAATAATCAGAGAGGTGGAACTCCTAATAGAGGAGGAAATCAGAATAGAGGAGGATTCTCAAATAGAGGTGAACAACATAATAGAGGAGGACAACAAAATAGAGGAAAACAATCAGGCAGAGGCAAAGGAGGAGATAAGTCAAAACAATCTTGCTACAATTGTGGCAAACTTGGCCATTATGCTCGTGATCTGTTGGACAAAGACTTCACAAGGAACTAGTAGCAACCGAGAGAAGTCGGTTTGGAAATTTTGGAGAAGAGGAAGAGGCCACAAATCTCTTTCTCTCTTATGGTCAGGCAGATCAGAACATGAATGATACATGGATCTTGGACACTGGGTGTTCAAACCATATGAGTGGCAAAGAAGAGCTCTTTGCTACTCTAAACTCCTCATACAAATCCAGCATCAAATTGGGAGATGATAAATCATTGGCAGTTGAAGGCATTGGAGCCATGGCAGTTCCAACTAAAGAAGGCGTCAAACAAGTAAGTGATATCTATTACACACCCCATCTCCAACACAATATTTTAAGTGTTGGTCAAATGTTAGAAAAGAACTACAAGTTGCTTTTTGATGAGGGTAAATGCACTATTTTTGATAAAAATAATAGTAATAGAATCATTACACAAGTGCCAATGTCAAAGAATAGATTGTTTCCTTTAAAGTTTGGCCAGCCAGGGGGAGATAAGTTAGCAAATGTTGCTATTTCCAATCCAAGTGTCCTATGGCACTTGAGATATGGTCATTTGAATTCAGCTAGTTTGAAAATGCTAACTTCACAAGCGATGGTAACCGGACTTCCTAAAGTTCAGGATAGTAAGGAAGTCTGTGAAGGGTGTGCTCTTGGGAAGCATGCCAGATCAAAATTTCCTCATGGACAAGCATGGCGGGCCAGCTATCCACTCTAGCTAGTGCATACAGACATCTGTGGTCCGATGCAGACCAAGAGTCTTGGTAACAACTCTTACTTCCTACTCTTCATTGATGATTTTACTAGAATGTGCTTGGATATATTTTTTGAAATATAAGGATGAAGCATTTGAATGCTTTGTCGATTTCAAAACAAGAGTTGAAAGTGAGAGTAGATATTTTGTAAAATGTCTTTAAGATCGATTAGGGAGAGGAGAATACTCCTCTAATGAGTTCTTGAATTTCTTTAAAAAAAAAAATGGCATTAAGAGGAGTTCAACAGCCCCCCACATTCCACACAGAATGGTGTCACAGAGAGGAAGAATCGCACCATTGTGGAGATGGCAAGGTCTATGCTTCAGATGAAGCATTTGACTAATTCATATTGGGCAGATGCAGCCAGGACCAGCGTACATATCTTGAACAGAAGTCCTACTGCAAGTTTGGAAGGGCAGACACCTTACCAAGCTTGGTATGGTAAAAAGCCAAATGTTAAGTATTTCAAAGTGTTTGGCTCATTGGCATATTCTCACATTCCTGATGAGCTAAGAAAGAAGCTCGATCCAAAGAGTCAGGCATGCATCTTTGTAGGATATTGTGAGAATACAAAAGCTTACAGACTCTACAATCCCAGGACTAGAAAGTTTGTGCTTTCCAGGGATGTGATTTTTGATGAAGGGGGAGAATGGGGTAAGCCCCAGATTTTTAGTGATGATGAATCTAGTGATGTAGGTTCTAAGCAGGTGCAACAACAGACACCACAGAAAGGTAAGCAGTCTCCTCCCATAAACCCAAGTTCATCTTCTGATTCAACTTCTTCACCAAGTCCTTCTCCGTAGAGATCAGTAAGTTCCTCACCAATGGACATCGATTCTCCATCCAGAGGTAAGAGAACTCTACAGAATCATCCATCATATCAGATGTTGGATAATTTTTTTTCAAAAAGATACACTAGGAGTCAAGCTAGTGAAATGAATTATGTTCTACAAAGATTAGAAAATATGCACTTGTATGGTGATGATGTTTCCCAACAGGAACCTAGGGGAGATTTAGTTAACTATGCTTTGTTAACTAATACACAACTTGAACCTTCTAGTTATGAGAAGGCTTGTACTCAAAATATTTGGCAAGATGCCATGAAAGAGGAGATCACCTCTATAAAAAACAACGACACTTGGGAGCTGGTGAAGCTTCCTAAAGGAAAGAAACGTGTTGGATGTAAGTGGGTCTACAAGACCAAGTTTAATGTTGATGGAAGCATCGAGAGGCACAAGGCGAGATTAGTTGCAAAGGGATTTACTCAAAAATATGGAATTGATTATGAAGAGACTTTTGCTCCTGTAGCCAGACAGGAGACTATCAGAATAGTTCTTGCCTTAGCTGCACACAAGGGATGGACAGTCCAACACATGGATGTAAAGAGTGCATTTCTAAATGGTTACTTGATAGAAGAAGTGTATGTTGAGCAACCATAGGGATTTGAAGAGAAAGACAAGGAACATCTTGTTTACAAACTGAAGAAGGCTCTTTATGGCCTCAAGCAGGCACCGAGAGCTTGGTACTCACGCATTGATGGGTACTTTAAAGATTATGGGTTCATCAAAAGCAAAAATGAACCCATGCTCTACTACCTGAATCAAGGAAATGACATCCTCATAGTTTGTTTGTATGTGGATGATCTCATTTTTATGGGTAGTAATGAAAAAGTTAACATGGAGTTCAAGCACTCCATGATGCAGGAATTTGAGATGAAGGATCTTGGCTTAATGAAATACTTTCTTGGAATGGAAGTCCATCAGACAGATTCAGGGATCTTCATCTGTCAACTTAAGTATGCTCGAGATATGATTAAGAAGTTTGCTATGGAGCAATGCAAATCAGTTGCAACTCCAATTGGACATGGGATCCAATTAAGCAAGGATGATGGAGCACCGAAAGTTGATGTGACCACTTTCAGAAGCATTGTTGGGAGTTTGATGTTTCTCGCCAACACCAGACCAGACATTCAGTATGTTGTATCTCTTGTTTCTAGATTTATGTCTAATCCATCTGAGCTGCATTTGCATGCAGCTAAAAGGATTTTGAGATATGTGAAGGGTACATTGGATTTTGGAATCCAGTACTACAAAAGTGATACTATCAAGCTTGAAGGCTTTAGTGATAGTGATTGGGGCAGCAATGTTGATGATAGAAAATCCACTTCGGGTAACTGTTTTAGTCTTGGTTCGGGCCTAATAACTTGGAGTTCCAAGAAGCAGATAGTAGTAGCGCTATCTTCAATAGAAGCTGAGTATATAGCGGTTACTCATGCTAGTACTCAAGCTCTATGGCTACGAAAGGTATTAGAAGAGATTGGAGAGCAGCAAAGTGGTCCAACTAGAATATTCTATGACAACATCAGTGCCATTCAGTTGGCATACAATCCTGTCCACCATAGTAGATCAAAGCATTTTGATATGAAGTACCACTTCATCAGAGATATGGTGGAAACTGATACTGTTGAGCTTCACTATTGCCACACTTTGGAGAACGTCATGGACATCTTCACCAAGGTGCTGGCCAAAGCTCAATTTGTAAAGCTGAGAGACTGTATAGTCAGTCCTCTCAACTTTAAGGGGGAGAATGTAGCAAGTGTGAACAGGGTTTATCTTTAAACAACTTAGAAAAATCTAGTTTTTCTAAGCAAGTGTGAACTCACTTACCTTTTGTCGGCTAAACATGTCTGATGGTCGGCATGATTTTATTTATCCTTCACCGCTATTTTCTCCTTATCCCTCCATTGTCCTTCCTCCATTCCTGCCGTCCATTTTCCCTTATCACTCCACTTCCTTCCTCTCCCCACGCCCGCTGCCACCTCCCATTCCACTTCCTACTCCTTCGTTCTCTCTACTCCTCCCGATCTTCCTCCAACCTCCCTTCCCTACTATTCCGCTTGTATTAAGCCTATATAAGGTTTAATTTAATGTAATGTTTAATCTGGTTAATTTAATGAATATTTTGCCTATGAATTTCTTCTGTGTCAATTTTTACCTTGGCCTAACTTTAATCTAAGCTTACCTTAATCTTAGATTTACGCCTATGCAATGTACCCTTGTTGTGGCTTTTGCTGAGATATCCCTCTTTGATATTGCCCTTGTCCTTGTTTCCTTTGTTTATATTGTGATTGAAACTATTGATTTCTTTGATAAGGTCTATGATCTTGATTCTTTCAAGCCGATGAATTATACTTATAAAATCTTAGATTATGTTCTTTCTCAAAAATATGACAATATCTCCTCCATTGAGATTGATTTTGTGATGAAGAAGAAGTAAAAGGACCCTTTGCATCCTTTTGTGATTTATTGGTGGAGATAAGGGCATTATTGGACAACCCATCTCTCAATTTATTCTCAATTTTATATTGTTGAAGTATGTCTACCAATTCTTAAAATGACACACTTTTATTAGTTACTTGGAGAGATATGACCAATATTTTGAATGATTCAAGAGGATATCTAAGTAAAACCGAGACTAAGAACTTATCTTCCATATTTTCTCCCATAGTGTTCAACTTTGATTTCAAATCAATAATTATTCAAAGGAATTGTTAAAAATTATCACTATATTGGACCCTTCATGTATGAAGTTGTGACTAAATATGAAGGATTATAGATTCATTTTTTCCTTCAAATATGGTACAAAGTTTATCATATGCATCTTTTAAAATTTTTGCTTCATTGATATGTTTTTGTATTTCAACATCCACTCCAAATGTTATGAGCATAAGAGCCCTTGCATCTCCTTCATCATATTTTTTCCTAGCTACTACTTTCTCAAGACAAGTTTCATCACCATTAAAAATATCCTAGAGTTTTTTAACCACAAGTATTATTCTCATTTTTGTCTTCTAAGGTGCAAAATTTAGACCTTGAGAAACTGAGATTTTGTAAAAATATTTTTGATGTTGACAAGGTGAGGGCTCCTTTTATCTCCAAATGGTCCCCTTATCTTTATACCACTGGTTTTATATACCAAAATTTTTGATATACCCACCCTTCCTATATACTCGTCGATACATGTTGGTACATGAAATACACTAGTCCTATCGATATACAAGGTCGTATGTAAGAGAGACCTTAAGGTATGTGAAAGAGATCAATACATGATACCAAGTTGATACTCAAAAGGATTCGTTCTATTAATAACACTTGCTTAAAGAGAAATCCTCATACATGGGCATAACTTCCCTATATACTTAGATTTTATCATTTTCAATATTTATGTCTAATGATAGTAATGAATGGAGTGATAAAATATAACAAAAAATACGTCCTTATTCCTCTCCAATGATTTATAGGATCGATGCCTAGACATCGTTATGCAATCTATATTAGGTGTTAGATGTAGTAACTTAACATGATAACATTACCTATAAATGTAAGTCAAAGGTATTATTTATACTGAATGTTTCAATTGTACAAATCACATGTTTGATCTTTGTACACAAATGTTTTTCTATGTAAAAATATTAAGGTGCTAGTCATTTCCAAAAATGCACCTTTTTACAAAATATTACAATTTTCCTTGCAAAAATTATTCACTACACACTATTGACCCTCTTAATACCAAAACATAAAAAAAAAAATCAACTTTCTTACAAATTCTCCTTTTGTAAATGTCAACTTTCCCTAAAAAACAAATGCACTAATATACCTTATAACTCCCTAAATGCACCTTAAATAAATTACCATAGTCTATTTATTTCTTTTATAAACTATGGTAATAATACATTTTCATTTTTCATCTTTTTAGTTCCTTTGAACTTCTGGAAAAAATAAACTTTCATATTTCTTCCTTTAAAAAAAAAAACTCAATTTTATTTAATAGTCCATCATGAGTATCGAACCCATGATTAATATTAAAAATTAAATGTTGCTTTTAAAAACCAACTCTTCTCCTTCATAAATCATAATTTTAAAAGAGAAGAATTAAAATACCTTGCAAATTTGATTGATAGTTAGATGGAAAAGATCTACACTATGGAATATATCAAATGTGTCATCTAAACATTCCACATGCAATCTAAATACTTTATTTCTATTCAACCAAATGGATTTCCTATTATCCATGTTCAGAGGCTTGAACATAGCAGTTTTAGAGACTCAAAAAAATAAGCATAGTATTCACAATATAAATCTCCCCAAATAAGGGTGTATTCAAATTGTTATTCTTCCAATTTCATTGTTAGACATAAATGCAAAATTAAAATTTCTTTCTAGACATTACATAATAAACAGAAATATTATTTTTCGTCAGAGTCATCTTCTTATCTCCATAGCTCCATTTTGGAATAGTATTCTTGTCTCATTAGTAACGTTTTACCACTTCTATGTGGTATTTGGGTGCTAAGACTTCTTCATCGATTCAATAGGCATTACATAATGGTTGCTTCTAACAATAAATTTCGTCTAGACCATATTTATTTTTATGTTATGCTTCATGTTCTACTTCTGCTTGAACAATGCAACAAACATATAAATACATTAATATATATTTTTATTTTTTAGATTTTTTGGTGTTTCCAACTCTTGATGTTTCACCTTCAGTTGTGAATTCTCATATTCTTATGGAAAATATGACTATCCAACCTTACATGAGGTGGAAATCATCAATCATCCCCTTAATGATTACATAACTCCAAATAATGTAATAAAGTCTTAATAGACCTAGCGTTTTACAAACTTTTGGTTGACAAACTCCAAATCAAATTCACTAAGTGCAATAACCCACTTAGTGGTTCATCCCGAGAAGTGAGTCTTGGACAAGATATAATGCAAGGGATCGATATTTGTGATGAAAAAGGTCTTATGGCTAAGTATATAGTGTCTAAAGCCTATGAGAGATAAACATTAATGCTAGATAAAGCTTTTTTAAGGGCATATTTTAGAGTTTATAGTTGAAAAAAGTCCTAATGATATAGATAATAGCTCTTTCTCCATGTTGGTCATTTTATTGTGCCAACATATCACCTAAGACATGGTCAGCGGATACTGTATATAGCAAAAAGGGCCTATAGGGATTAGGTAGAACAAGGAAAAGTAGGGATAAAAGGTATAATTTGAGAGCAAAGGTTGCTTGGTAGTTAGCATCCCATTTGAAGATTATATCCTTCTCAAAATATTAGTGAAGGGTTACAACTTGTTAGCTATATGGAAGATGAATCTCTAGATGGCTTAGATTTTTCCTTAGAGACTCCTAAGATCGGTTAGAGTTTAAGGAGGTGGGATATCGACTATAGCCAATATTTTATCAAGATCAACTTTGATGTCTTGTCAAGATATAATGAATTCTAATGATTTCCCTAACATGACCCTAAAGATGCACTTCTAAGGTGTTAGGTGTACCTTGTACTCCATTAGTTGCTAAAAAATATGTCTTAAATCCCAAACATGATCTTTCTAATTTAAATACTAACTAATAAGATAATCAATATAATATTCCATGATATCATGCATTACATATGAAATATGTATATCATGGTTTTTAGCAAATGGACCCAAAGTTATCACAAGTCTAAATTTTCCAAAAATCTCATTCAATCATAATAATCCCAATATTGCATGAAAAGAACTCTATTGATTAAAATATTTCATACAAAATCATTCTCCTTTTCTACTTGTTCATTTTTTTTTATTGCATAGAGCTTTATCATCAATATATAACCTTACAGAAGACTCTTCAATACTCTTGATTTTTGCTCTCCTCAAACATACAAGAGATGTAACCTTTCATATGTCATTCTTACATTATGACAAAGTTTCTCATAATTACATAACTTCTTACTTCTAATATTGACACATCACACATGACTCTTCACTTACACACATGATACCTTTCACTCATAACTCATACTTGCACACATGACACATTTCACTCATAACTCACACTTGCACACATGACACATACTAATCTAAACTCAAACTCCTAATCTAAATATTTACAATGGTACTCAAAGTACCAAATAATTTAGTATCACTAACAACTCTCATATTACATTATTTGGTGTGAAGACATTTATCTTTAATATTTTTCTCTTCTCTTTGTCTTATCTTCATCCTTTTGACTCTGGCTTTAGCATTTCCCACGATGTTGGTTCCATTTTGCCTCCAGTAGTGACTTTGATTATCTCTTGAATTGTTTTGAAGATAATTATTTGAAGAGGCTTGTCCAATCCAATCATTAGTATTCTTTTCCATTTATCATGATAATTTTTTTCTTTGTGTCAAATGATTATTTATTCCATATAATTTACAAGGATAAATATTCCAATATTTTTCTTCCTTGTGTCCAAATCTATTGCAATGATTACATTTTTCCATACAATGTATATTATTTCCACATTTTGAATTATCATCCTTTTTTTATATGCATAATGGCTATTAGCATTCTTGAGAAGACAATGTAAACAATGTTGAAGTATTAAATTCATTCTTTCTTTAGTCCTTTTGTAGATGAATTGTAGATGTTTCATCAATTATGTTGATCCATTGTTTTCAACTTTAGTAATTTTTTGTATATGATTTCTTGGTGTCTTTTCTTTAGCTGCACTATTTTTATATGAAGCACATTGAATACTTTTTTCTTCTTTCTTTTATCAGTTGTCATTTCTAAATCTTTTTAATTAATCAATATCTCTCTTCAAAAATCAATTCTTCTCAAATTTCATTCAAATTTAATTTCTAATTTAATATTTAATCAATCAATTTTCAAAAACTTCTTATTTCTCCTTCAAATATTCAAATTCTCAATTCATTTTTCACTTTCTATAACTCCCAAATTTTAATTTCAGATTTTTCCTCTGATTTTTGAATTTCAAATTCAATTTCTTCTTATGTCTCCCTAATTCTTAATTTTAATTTCAATCCCAAATATTAATCAATCTTCAAATTTCAATTTCATTCCATTTTATTATATCTCCCAATTAATTCATTCCTTAAAAAATTTCTTTTAACTCCTAAATTTATTCCTTCAATTAACAAAACCTTATAACTCTTGAATCAAAAATTTCATCAAATAAATAATGTACCCAAAAATATTAATGTACCCCTTAAATTCAATAACATTACTTGAGATATGGAACCACATCAATCAAATTCCATGTTTATTCCTATAAAGGTATCCAAGGTATGTTACAGGAAATGCTTGCAACCCAAGTTTCTTTATGATTGTTATGTTTGCCTTTTGTCTATTGCTCATGCCTCTCGATTCGTTGCTCCAAATTATGTGCTTTCTCAAGGCTCAAATGTTTTGTGTTCTTTAGCCTTGTTCTTATTATGTTTTCTCACAATGTCATAAAAATATGTACCTCTATCTCTATTCTTCCAACACTCAAGTTCCAATGTTCTTCTAGCCACAATATGCACTTCAATCATCTGTGCATTCCTCTAGGCTCGATGTTTTTAAATTAACTACACATGCTTTATATTGATTTATCTCTCTCCAAATTTTCTTCATACACTCATCACTGCTTCAACTAATATCCTTCAAATATTATTCAAATAATAGCTCATCTAATTTCTTCGTCCTCCAATTAGCTTATTCAAAAAAATCTAGTAACTCTTCATGTTTGCTTCACATTCTCTAAATTCTTCTTCTCCAAATATCATGTGGACCACCAATCCAATATTTTGATCTACCTCTCCTACAAATTCTCACATCCAATACGTTAAATATTCACTCATCCAATATTCACATGTCAAAATATTCACACCTTCAATATTCACACATCCAATATCCAATATTCACACTAGATTTTCTAGTGCTAAATATTCTTCAATCTCTCACATGTCCAATATTCACACTAGATTTTTTAGTGCTAGCTATTCTTCAATCTCTCACACATCCAATATTCACACTAAGTTTTTTAGTGCTAGATATTCTTCAATCTCCCTTCAATATCTTCTCTCAATATCATCCTCTCTTTCTCTCCACCTTGAATAGGTATTACTAAAGTGGCTTTGATACCACTATTAGCAAACGGGCCCAAAGATATCATAGGTCTAAATTTTACAAAATCTCATTTTATCATAATAACCCCAATATTGCACAAAATAAAATTTTATTGATAAAAATTCTTTATAAAAAATCATTCCCCTTTTTCTATTTGTGTGTTTATTTGTTTCATTGCATAGAGATTTGTCATCAATATATAACCTTCCATAAGACTCTTCAATACTCTTGACTTTTACTGTCCTCAAACATACATGAGATGCAATCTTTCATAATACATTCTTACATTAGGATAAAGTCTCTCATAATTATATAACTTCCTACTTTTAATCTTGACACATCACACATGACTCTTCACTTACACATATGAATCTTCACTTACACACATGACACCTTTCACTCATAACTCACACTTACACACATGACACATAAACACTCTTCACAACTTGACACATACTAAATAATAAACCCACACTCCTAGTCTAAATATTTACAATGGTCCTCAAAGTAAAAAATAATGTAATATCGCTAACAATGGCTCTCTGGTAGGTAGCCCCTATGTTTTTTACCTAAAAGTCATGACTTGATAGTACAATGTTTCTCAAATTGTGGTGGAAGTTATTTTGGATTAGTCCTTAGGGGTGATTTGGATTTTATTATAGCCAAAGAATCTGTCTATCAAAGATAGCATTCCACATCCTACAATGAAATCTAAGATCATGTCAATATTGTGCAAAGGAAAGTCATCCTTAAGATATGCTTTATTAATATCTTGAAATTTGGTGCATACTCTAATAATTCATATTTTCTTGGTGATAGGAGTAACATTAGAGATCTAGTCATAATAGTCAATTGCTTTGATAAATATTACATTGAGGAGCTTTTGAAGCTCCTATTTGACTAGCAATGCAACTTTTGGATGTATTTTTTGCAAATTCTACTTTACATCTTTTGCCCCAAGGGTGACAACTAGATGGTGGACAAGGGAAGGATCAAGACCAAACATATCAGTGTAGGACCAAGCAAAAATATCTTTAAACTCTATTAAAATTTTATTGTATTTCTCACACTTGGTTGGGATCGAGACCTTGTCTAGCTTAAGGATCTTGGGATATTTTGGAGTCCCAACATTAATGTCCATAGTTTTCTCAATCAAAATTTAAGATTTTTCCTACAACTAAAGGGGAGCTAATAGAAATTCCAAAGTTTCTAGATTTGTAGGATCTAAATTTGGTTGATTGTTGTTGGTAGGCTATGAAATAGCAAAATTAAAAATTTGGAAAAAGGATCCATCAAAATAGAAGTCATTTAGGCTAGATAGCCTAAGGGGCCATCTTATGTAGGATTTTTTGAGACATCCTCTAATTTATAGCTATTTTCATTAGCAGACAACTTGGGATAGACTAAGGTTAGAATATTTACATTGATGGATCATGTAAAGTTGAATAGGTTAGGATCCATAAGGAGAAATGACCCATCATCATCATCATCCCAATCCAATACATTAAATAAATAATGACATAATGGGATTCACTATGAGTATGGATGACTTCTTATTTCCTATCAAAGGGGAAAGGTAAATGTTTACTATAACTAGGAATATAACCTATCCTACAACATCCCAACCAGGTATCAGTATATAGGGGATATTTGATGCCCTACTCATATAGGCATTATCCTTTCCCTTTATATTCCATATTTAAAAGCATTTGCTTAGGGATGGGATATTAGTTCAATAGGAAGCATACTATCATTCAGCCAGGTAATGATTACTATTATGGATTTTCTCCTTAATGGTAATACCATTATAAATCAAGAATCAAATTTCTATTTCCATTGTTTTATCCTTGCTACTATTATATCACCATAAGGTTCAAGGTGATGGAGGAAGCTTGGCTAGGTCGAGGACAAGTTGATTATTATTTGTTTTACTATCATTAATTATGATTGGATTGTCACTTTGATCCTTAAGTTCATTGTTAGATGGATTATTTAAGGTGAGAAGCCTTAATGTATCAAATATAGGAGATTAAGAAGAAGAAGATGAATCAAGAATGAAGAGAAGGAAAAATACAATCTTTTGGGTGTTTGACCTTGATCTCACAATAACCAAAAGGTTTGAAGTTGGATTAAATATGTTAAGCATTGCTCGTGTATTCATATTTAAGACAATGACAAAAATTTGAAGAAACAACCTACATCTCATGGATCCATGGTCTCCTAGGAAGAATATTGAAGGTATAGTCATATGGCATGACATATAAAAGAGTGTTGAAAGTGCAAGGTCTAACCTTGATGTGTAGGCCTTGATAACAAGATTATATTTCTCCAAATATTGTTTATTAACCTAAAATAACTAATGAATTTTAGGATGTAGATATTGTGAAGAACACAAACTTATAATGAGAGGGGGGGTGAAAAGTATAAGCTTGCTTTTACTTTTCTTTCCAATCAATATTATGCAATGTATAGATAGCAATATCAACAGTAGTAATCAAAGCAATGCACAAATCACCACACATAATAGAGGCACCAATTTAACGTGGTTCACCCAATGTGGGCTAATCCACAAAGAAAATATTTCACTAAACTTTTATCAATAAATCTCTTGGGAATCCTTTCCCTATTACAATGTTTATGGACCTCTGTACAAAGGAGACACCAATCCCCTAATCAATTTTGTGGATCTCTATCCACATGAGAACTCCTTTCTCCTTTGCTCTAGCTGGTGATCTTCTAGAAGAACTACTACCTCCACTGCACTGGCTAATGGATCTCTATCCATTGAAGACTCCTATCCTCACTCAAAATACATGTCCTCACTCACTAGGAACATGTGCCCATACCTTTTTGTTTGATGTAGAAGTGCCCTTAAAAACCTGTCTCAATCATAATTTCCTCTTTGCCAATTTCAATGGTTAGATGACAAAATATCACACTAACACTCTCTCAAAAATATTTCTCAATTACAAAAATAATCAAACTCAAATACACCTTATTACTCCTTGAAATTAGCAATCATCAAATCACACATAAAAATAATTACTCAATTGCTTCTTATAATCTCCAAATTTAATTAATCAATCTCCAAAAATTAACCTTTCAAAATAATATTTGCCTACCCTTTTATCTCCCACAAATACTAAATATCCAAATTAATTCAAGCAAAAATTAAACTTCATAACCATCAAAAATATTTTATTTTTCTCAACCTTAGCACATCCAAAATAATCAAGCGACAAAGATAAATGACATTAGCACATACCTTTAACACTACCAAAAGGCCTTGGTGAATTTGGAATGTGAAACCTGCTCCCAGTCAAGCACCTTATCAAGGTGCTAGCCCACCACGTGGGCTAGGCACTTCCATGGGGAAGGGAAGGTGCAAGCCTCCCTTTATCCCTTCATTTGGTGTTGTTCAAAAATGAAATGCCCTCACTGTCTTGCAAAACCAAACTCGATGGGGTTTGGGCCCTGCACTCCTTGCTTTAAAAAACACTTAGCACTATCCTCTATCACCAACTACGCTACCAGTGCCTTTGGTACTAAGTTTGGTGCTCCCTTCGACTTGTCTCTTCATCGCCCAATGTGGATTTAGCACATGCAAAACCCTTTTGTCTTTTGCATTCGAACACTTAGCATACGTGGGAAATATTTTGCATGGATGGGTTGATTAAAATTTTAATCCCCATTTTATACACACTTGCATATGCACTTTCAAACATTGGTGATAATATCGAATTTAAAATTTGATTTAAACATACAACCTTTTACTTTGGCACCAAAACTATTATTTAAATTTAAATTTTAACTTTAGTTAAAATATTTAAATTTAAATAATTTAAACCTTATCCTTATAAATGTGCTTCCTAGATTTTTTAGAGAACTTGGAGAATTATCACTTCATGGTCTTCAATTTTCTTCAAATCAACCTTTAACTGGAATATTATAATATTTTTCCTTTGGCCTTGATACATTCTTCCTCTTGCACTGCTCACTGAAACTGACTCTTGACATCAATGACAACTCAACTCTTGACATCAATGACAACTCATTTAATCAAAATGTCCAACAATATCCCCCTTTGTCATTGATGGCAACACAATTATATTTTCAAATTTCATTAACATTTTTCTTTTCTGCTCCCCCTGGGAAACTACTCCCCCTGACTCAATGCTCTCTTAAATCAAATCTCTCCCCCTTACTCAAATATCTCTCCCTTTGACATCAATGGCAAAGGGTCACCTTTGGGGCTCGAGGCTAAGAATGAGTCTCTTAGCTTAGCCCCTCCCCCACCTCCTCTTAAGGTGGTTAATTCTAGGGTGGGAGTATTTCTACTCCCAACAAGCATTGATATTTACCTTTGTCCACTTTCCTTCTCATATGATCCTTCTGATTCCTTTGACTGTTCCTATTCCTGGTTGTTTTTGGAATTTTTTCTCTACACCACTTTGTTGTATGTCCATCATTATTACACTTGTAACACTTAATATTGTTATTACTTGGAGGTGCAAATGTCTTGGGATTTCTTCTGGTGAAGCCATATCTATTCCTATCATGGACCCTATAATTCATTGCCTTATGACCAAACTGATTACATGAGTAGCAATACCCATGAAAAATTTGCTTATTTTTAAAGTTTCCATATTCCTATCTTTCATTTGTCCTGCACTATGAAGCCTTGTGCCCAAATTTGTGACATGAGAAACATTATCCATTGAAATTTCCTTGCCTTGATATCATTGGTCTCTTAGTCTCTTTTACCCTGTGTTGGTTCATGTTCCATATGTTCCTCTTTTGTGCATTGTTCTTTTCTTTGTTTAACTTTCTATTGTCCAACTCATCCTCAGAAGTCTCACTTTCTCTCACAATGTCTTCTTCTTCAAAACTTGAGATTGACTCCTCTTCTTGTTTCTTTTGCACCTGTTCAACACCAAGACCTGCTTTATTTTTTAATCATATTTGTACCTTGATCATCTTATCTACAATATTTGAGCTCTTTTCAAACCTGTGTAGCTTATATTCAAACTTTTCTATTTATTCCCTTAGTAGAGCTACTTCTTGTTCTAATATTTCACATTCTAAGACCTTTGCTTCTAACTTATCCTTGAAATTCTTTGTCTTAGCTATTGACTTATTTAGATCCTCTATAAGCTTTCCTCTCTCTTCATCGTATTCTTGAAACTGAAGCTTAAGTTAGGAGTTTTTATTTATTACCTTCTTTAATGTGTTAAGAGCATAAATAAGCTCTCCCTCAAGATCAACTTCTCCTTTCTCTGATTCTTCCTTTATTTTTTTATCTTTGAAAACATATTAATTCTCTTCTGACTTGTCTTCTATAGGATCACCTCCTTCTTATAGTGCCATTATAATATTCTCTTCTGGTCCTTCAAGTGTATCTTCATATTCATCATCACTGAAATTGAAACCATTCTTTGTACAACTATATTCAAGATGTCCATAAATACCACATCTAAAACACTTGATAATTATTGGTGACCTTTTCTTAACTTCTTCTATTCCTATAATTATCTAAGATCTTGTTTTTCCTATCATTATCTAAGATCCTATTTTTCTTCTATTCATATTCATCATCACTAAAATAGAAATTCATCTTTATCATTATCTAAGAAACTATTATCACTATCACTTGAGCATTTACTTGCCTTGTCTGCATAGTAACTCCTCTTCTGTCTTTGAAAGAACTTCTTTCCTTTTTTGCCTTGTCCATCTTTGCCTTTCTTTTGGTACTTGTATTTTTTGATTCACTGTTCTTATGATCCTATTTTTCTTCATCATTGCTATTTCTAGCTTCTTGAAAATCAGTTGCATAGTGACCATACTTTCCACAGTTGAAACATCTAAAAAATTTTGCATCTTTAAATCTTCTTAGATCCTTATTTCTTTTGTCATAATTTGCTTCTTCATCACTGGATGACTCATTGCTTGAATCTGAATTCTTACCCTTTGTCTTCTTAGGATCTTTGAAGGTTGCTTCATTTTGAAGATTATGTTCCTCTTTTGTTCTCATCTCAAAAGCTTTAAGAATACCAAGTAATACATATATTTTCAAAATATCACCATATTTTGATTCCTCTATAGCAAAGATATTTTCACTAAACCTTTTTGGGAGAGATCTTAAGATCTTATCACAAACATCATATTCTTCAATCTCAAGTCCAAGTCCTTGCATGGTGTTAACAAAATCATCTACATGAAGTAGATAAGCACTAATATTTTTCTCATCCTTCATTCTTAATTCTTAAATTATCCTTTGATATTTCGTATCTTTACCTTTTTGACACTTTTATCTCCTTCATATATGCTTTGCAATTGATCCCAAATTCCTTTTTCTGATTTGCAATACACAACCTTTATAAACTTTGTTCTATGCAAACCTCTCAAAATTGCATTCATTACTTTTGAATTGTAATGTTGTAGAATCTTACCATATTTATCTATAGGTGGAGTGGTTGGTGGTGTGTATCCATTTTCAACTGCTTCCCATATTTCATTGCCAAGTGCCATCAGGTGAATCTTCATTTTCATACTCCAAAATACATAATCACTTCCATAAAATACTGGTGTTGAATTATCTTAGGATCCATTCTTAGAATCCATTGTATTCTTGTAAGCTTTTCCTTCAAGCTATTAAAATATTTCGAAGGAACCCGCTCTGATACCAATTGAATAACACAAGCTTATATTGAGAGGGGGGTGAATAGTATAAGATCACTTTTTACTTTTCTTTCCAATCAATATTATGTAATGTATAGATAGCAATATCAATAGCAGTAATCAATCAATGCACAAATCACCACACACAATAGAGACACCAATTTAATGTGGTTCACCCAATGTGGGCTACTCCACAGAGAAAATATTTCACTAAAATTTTCTCAATCAAACTCTTGAGAATCCTTTCCCTATTACAATATTTATGGACCTCTATCCAAAGGACATACCAATCCCCTAATCAAGTTCATGGATATCTATCCATAGGAGAATTCCTTTCTCCTAGTGATTTTCTAGAATAACTGCTGCCTCCACTGCACTGGATAATGGATATCTATCCACTGAAGACTCATGTCCTCACTCAGAAGACATGTCCTCACTACCCTAGCTAATGGATCTCTATCCATTGGAGACTGTTGTCCTCTATACTCTATCACCTCCAAAGCTTACTTTTATCTCTATCTCAAATCTGCACTAAACATAGTCCTAGTACAAATCTGCTCAATCTCTATCTCTAGTCTGGCACAAACCTATCCTCAAATCTACACCAAACTCTATCCTCAAATCTGAACTAAACACAGTCCTTTGGTCTAGCACAAATCTATCCTTAATCTCTATCCTCAAGCTTTAACACAAAGCTTGACTCAATGACAAATCAATTCTGCTGGATCTACCCCAAAACTTAACTCAAGGTTTGAACAAATCAATCAATCAACTCTGCTCATAAGTCTTCTCAAAGACTTGTCTTAAATATGCTTTGTAAGCTTCCACAAAAACTCACACTAATATTTCCACAAGTCCTCTCTAGAACTTGTCCAATATGCTCAACAACCTCTATCCTCAAATTTGTATTGTAAGCTTCCATAAAATATCACACCAATCTGTCCACAAGTCTTCTCTAAGACTTACCTCAAATCTGCTCAACAAGTTCTCACTAGAACTTGTCCAATATCATAGAAACATATAGAGAATTATTAGGGACTCAAAATGCTTCATACTCACAACAATGCTCAATCACTTTCAATATTTCTTCTTACCATAGAAACATATAGAGAATTTTTAGAGAATCAATATGTTTCACATTCATAAACACTCTCAATCTCTTTCTCAAATCAATTTAGAATATAGAACAATTTGTTTCACAAAACTTGAACTATCACTTCAACACATCCACTTGAATAGGCTCAACCAAATCTACTCAACCAATCACTCAATAAAATAATCCTTGCTTACAAACCCTAGTCCAAGAATATGAACACTCACTCACTTATTTCCAATAATGCTTATCAAAAAATTTCACATAACAATGATACTCATGATCTTTGCAAACCCTAGTTCAAGTTCTTCACTCAACCAATCACTTCAACAATAATGCTTATCAAATAATTTCACATAACAATGATACTCAATATCTTTCACAACTTCACATAACAATGATACTCATGTTCTTTGCACAAAATCTACATAACAATGATACTCATGTTCTTTGCACAAACCCTAGCTCAAGCATATGAAAGCTTTACTCAATATTTCCAACAATGCTTATAAAACAAGGTTTTTATCATCAACTCTCACTCAGAAAAACCTTCAAAAATCAAACTCAACAATCCTTTTCACTCCAACTTAGCATTCACAACATCCAAAAATCACTCACTAGGAACATGTGCCCATACCTTTTTTTTAATGTAGAAGTGCCCTTAAAAACCTGTCTCAATCACAATTTTCCTCTTTTCCAGTTTCAATGGTTAGATGACAAATATCACACTAACACTCTCTCAAAAATATTTCTCAATTACAAAAATAATAAAACTCAAATACACCTTATTACTCCTTGAAATTAGAAATCATCAAATCAGACATAAAATAATTACTCAATTGCTACTTATAATCTCCAACTTTAATTAATCAATCTCCAAAAATTAACCTTTCAAAATAATATTTGCCTACCCTTTTATCTCCCGCAAATACTAAATATCCAAATTAATTCAGGCAAAAATTAAACTTCATAACCATCAAAAATATTTTATTTTTCTCAACCTTAGCACATCCGAAATAATCAAGCGACCAAGATAAATGACATCAGTGCATACCTTTAACACTACCAAAATGCCTCGATGGATTTGAACATGAAACTTGCTCCTAGTCGAGTGCCTTATTGAGGTACTAGCCCACCACATGGGCTAGTCACTTCCACAAGGAATGGAAGGTGTAAGCCTCCCTTTATCCCTTCGTTCGATGCTATTAAAAAATGAAAATGCCCTCACTGTCTTGCAAAACCGAACTCGATAGGGTTTGAACCCTACACTCCTTGCCTTCCGAAATACTTAGTGCTATCCTCTATCACCAGCTGCACTACCAGTGCCTTTGGTACTAAGTTAGGAGCTCACTTTTATTTGTCTCTTCATCGTCCAATGTGGATTTAGCACATGCGAAAATACTTTCATATTTTGCACTTGAACACTGAACATACGTGGGCAATATTTCACATGGATGGGTTAATTAAAATTTTAACCCCCCCTTTTATACACACTTGCATATGTGCTTTCAAACATCGGTGATAATATCGAATTTTAAATTGTATTTAAACATACAACCTTTTACTTTGGCGCCAAAACTATTATTTAAATTTAAATTTTAACTTTAGTTAAAATATTTAAATTTAAATAATTTAAACCTTATCCTTAAAAATCTGCTTCTTGGGTTTTTTAGAGAGCTTGGAGAATGATCACTTCATGGTCTTCAATTTTCTTCAAATCAACCTTTAACTAGAATATTATAATAAAATATTATAATATTTTTCCTTTGGCCTTGATACATTCTTCCTCTTGCACTGCTCACTGAAACTGACTCTTGACATCAATGACAACTCAACTCTTGACATAAATGACAACTCATTTAATCAAAATATCCAAAATATTGGTACTAGAGCCATTTTCAACTAAGATTTATTTGATGAATTTATCATTAGTATGGTCTATAATGTATAATGTGAGATCTCCAACCACAAATAATTGAAGGATATCATCCTTATGGAATGATATGGTTGCATGGTTACCCCCAATGGATCTTACTATGGAGGTAGGATCATTCAAGTTGAGATCTTGAAAAATACATTATCCATACAGAGGTTTGAGTAATATTTCATGATGAGCCAAAGAAAATCTAAGAAGTTTAATAAGGAATATTTTGAATGGAGTACTCTCAAGTTGATGAAGCAAATCAAAAGTTCCTACAACCTTAGTCCTTAATTGGATAACTATAGGAGGTCACTCAGGTGTAGAATTTATTTTTGTATGAAATACCAAAGGAGGCCTTGAAGTTTGATCTGATGATGAATTTTTGTGTTATTGTTTGGTTACAACACAAATGTGAGAAATATTATTAGAAAAATGTAATGTCCCAACCATCCCTTGATTTGGAGGTAAAATATTTAAGCAATAAATATTGTTTGTTACATTTGATCCTGATTCTAATTAGTTAGTGGAATCTAGAATATTTCTAAATCTTGATTGGAGGAAGATTGAGAGTCAAATCCATTGAGAACAATTTGATTATTATCAATCAAGTCTTGGATCACATTTCTAAGACTTATGCATCTATCATTTGCATGACCATTGATTATGTGAAAGGCACATAGCTCATTAGGATGAAACCATAAAGCCTTTTCATTTTAGGTTCAACAAGTTTGATAGATAAAATTTCCATCATTATAGCCTTTAAGAGTTTTTCTAGGAAGGTTGATAGAGATTTGTCCAATAAAGAGTAGTTCCTTTTAAATTTTTACTATTGGGGTTTCTCTAGATAAGCTTTTGAAGGTTTGCGATAGCATTGAAATTATTGGCCTGACAAGAGCCCATGATTCCACTGCTTACAATGTGTTTATTATTGTACTTCACCTTTGAGTTAGAGTAAGACTTATCTTCCTCTTTATGAGACTTTGTCTTTAATTTCCCTCTTTTAACAAGTGTGGTCTCTACTCTCTTGGCCATATCAATCACATATTCATATAAAGACACATTTGTTATCTATAAGTAAAAGGCCAATTGCTCATTAAGGTTTCCTATAAATATATATCTCTAGGCAGAGGGACATACTATAGTCTCCTCACTTGGGATTAACACCTTTCTAAGAAGCTGGTAAAAATATTATCTTTGGAGTACTTGACTTGGTATAGTTTGCTAATGGTGATTTTTTCTTCAATGTAGACAAAGAATTGCTTAACAAACATTTTGACAAGGTCCCTAAAGTATTTTAGAAAATACCTTGGTATTTGGTAGCACCATTCCAAGGTAGGAACACTAAATATCTTAGGAAATATTTCAAGTAGCAATATTTCATCATAAGAAATATCACTACAAGTTGTTCTAAACAACCTAAGGTGCTTGATGGGATCCTCATTTCCTTCATACATTTGAATATTAGGAGTTACAAATTTAGGAGTAAAAGGATGAGTAGCTACAAAAGGAACTAGTGGGTGGTTGCACAAGTCATTATATGAATACTTATGATTGGATGCAAATCCTTGGATGACAGACATTTGTTGTTTCAATTGATCTAACTGAGAAATTAAAGCTTAAAGTTTAGGGTAAGTATGATTTGATGGCACAAAGTATGTGCTAGGAGATAAAATAAATTTTTTAATGATTTATATGAGGCTAGTACACTTGGGCATAAGATATCAAAGAGACATCATGCGGTTTGACCCTAGGGTACCTAAGATGAAAGGATTAGATATGAGATATTGTATGGTTGGGGTTTTGTACAAATTTCTACCTATGTTTGTGATATTAGATTAAATATTAGAAATTTGTGCACTTTGGTTTGGAGTTTAGCTTGTGTTTTCTTGTTGAAATACTAGGAAATCAACATTACCCTATAATAACTACTCAAGGGTAGGAAAAAATGAGTGATGTTCCAATGGAATGAGGCTTTGTCTCCCAACATCCATGTAAATGGTGTTAACAAGAAGATTTGAATCAATGAAATGAAATGTTATGCACTAAGGTTTACATTTATTGATCTAAAGGATGGATATAATTAATTTAATGTCAAAGGATTTGATCTAGCTTGGTGGGAGTGGTCTATGTTACAACACTAATATAGCCAAGTTGGATATATTTCCAATTATCATCTATTCATTGATTTAATAATATTAATAGAAGTAGGTTGATTTATATTTGATCATCAATAAATTTATAATATTCATCTATGTATTCGCAATGACGTAGCCCTCCTGAAGTGGCAAAGGGCTTATCCCTCCTAAAATGGTAAATTTGATTCATTCATTTAGATATGTGTTGTGTTTGTTTACGAAGAAATATCTCTTCAAATGGTATCAGAGCACGAATTGGGCAAAGTGGTAAATTTATTTTTGCTAACACTTTCAATCTAGTCACTTCCAAGATTCAGTGAATAGTTACATCAAGCTTGGTGACATAACATTATTGGAGGAGAGTAGACGAAAGCCTTCAGAATTCGAGAATTTAATACTACATAGAGATATATTTTTCCTTTTTGCACAAAATCCTTGGAGACAGAATGTATTTTGTACAGGAGACAAGGATATGTGGTTTTTTGGTGTGATAGTTGTTGTAATTATTGCTAAAATCTCCACTTTTTGGCTAACGTAGAAGTCCTGCTTTATCCAATATTACAAAATAAAATCATCGCAATCATTCTAGCAGTTTAATATCACGATTAGAAACCCTAAATTTTTATCATCCTTAAATCAGATGAAGGATGTCAAGGACGTTTCATTCTACAAGCAAGATTTAGGCATTATAAACCCTAAATCAGTTGGTCATTACATTTTTGAAGCATCATGCCATACAAAGTGAAATTCTAATACACTTGACATCAAAGAATAATATTAAATGATTTCATGATTTTTCGAGCTCCTCAAAGTAACTTTTGTTGAGACAATTTGGATGGCACCAATCCTGGTTATCATAGCATAAACTAAATTCTTCAAATTAAATTCAATTTGTTAAGCTTCCTTTAAAAATACGTCGTTGGAATAGCTAGAATACGAAGCTTAAAGCATCCCCAATCACATCAGTGAAGGAGTTAAAATTTGAAGTTGTTAAATAAAATAAGTAAATCTTTGTTCGCATAAAAACCTAATTATTTTTGGTACCCTCCAATCAGGCGAGCACATAGTGATGCACTAAAGGATTGTGGATTAATTTTGAACGTTCATAAGATAAATATTTGACTTGGCCATGAACTGTATCCCACATGGTTCGTGTGGACACCAATAAGGATATATATTAATTGTGTTCATATCTATTGACAGTGTGACCTTGGTCACATAAGGCTTGCTCCTTCATGTTTTGTGCTTGGTGTTCGGTGATGTGTTTCTTCTCTTCGATTCCACATGGTGTAGTCAACGTAAGTTCTTTAATTATCATTGGTCGTGCTTCTAGGTCTTCACTCCCCATTATCCACATTATCCTCGTTGGTTAATCAACATATGTACTATATCAATTGAAGTCTTGTTAGTTTGCTTAAATACTAGTGTCCTAGTTTTAGGTTTTCTATTAGATCTTCTATCATGTTCTCAAAGATTTTTGGGTCTTCTATCATATCCTAAAGGTAGT
This sequence comes from Wollemia nobilis, assembly GCA_028583015.1. NCBI lineage: Eukaryota > Viridiplantae > Streptophyta > Pinopsida > Araucariales > Araucariaceae > Wollemia > Wollemia nobilis. Next base: position 5,153,525 of record JAQPPZ010017116.1, on the reverse strand, counting down.
ATTTGGGTCAAAATAATATAGCCATTGGATAAAGTGATTCAAATTTCAAATTTACAGCTGCAACGCGAATTAAGTGTCAATTCAAATTGACAACAATTTTTTTCAAATTAGCAAAATATTTTTGCACCAAATAACAAAATATTTTTTTCTAAATCAAGTGCATGAGTGACAGGTGTAATAGAGGACCAAAAAAAATATTACGTAGTGAATATAATCCAAACAAAGGATCATTAAATTCATCAAGAATACCTTCACAAAATAAAGGTACACAACATAATTCTCCTTTATGCATTAACAATTTTAATCCCAATCACTCTGTCCTTAACCCCATGGCTCCTTACAACTCATACCATGAGAATATCCAATATGAGGAAGTCGTCGTCCCTTCTTTTATCCCCAATACTTACAATATTTTCTATCTAAAATAACAAGTAATATGAGCAAAATTGTGGAAGTTCTCCAACAACTAGCACTAAAACAAAGCCTTGAAACACCTCCTTCTCCTACTAATTTCTATAGATAGGATGATACTGAGAATCAGGAACCTTCCTTAGGTCACAATGATAGTAACATGGATATGGAGGAAGTTACTCAATTTTTGAAATGGCCTCCTAGGGTTACCATTCCATGCATAAATATACCCATTTTTGAGGGGGGCAGATCCACATGGTTTGCTAGATAAAATGGAGGGTATGCTACACTTATATCATATTTTTGAAGTCGAAAAGGTTTCTTACACCTCTTCCAAATTGGGTACAGAAGCTTACCAATGTTTGGCAACAATATCAAAATAAACGTACCATCTTATGGCTAGAATTTTGTTAGAGTTAAAGTGCACTATGCCTTCACCTTGACACTTGTCAGTTTCTCTTGACAAGTGTCATGTGTTGAATATAGGCTTATGCCTATATATTGTAACTATTTTCTATCAATAATATATCCCCTTCAGTTTTCCCTCCTAAAATTTGGTATCAGAGCAGGCTTTCCCTGCCCTGTGAAACCCTTGAGGGGGGATTTCCCTCATGGAAATCCTCCCTCCCCCCATTTTTTTTTAATTTTTACCAAGGGAGTATGCTCTCCATCATTTGATGGATTAGAAACCAGATGATAAGAATTTTAAAGAATTTTTTTTTTTCAGAATTTTTTTTTTGAGTTTTTTAGGGTTTTGTTCAGTAATTTTTGATGTTCGTTGAGGGCCAAATTGCTACAGATTCAAGCTCGGCCTTAGCAGATCTAAGTTTCCAAAGTTTTTTCGTGTTGTGATCATTGTTAATCCCCACAACTTCATTGGTGGGAGGATGCTGAATTTTACTGTTTGCCCTTGGTCTCCAAACCGTTGACGGTCTCTCCTGTTGATTTGGCCCCTACAATGGAACCCCAGTTGCGAAACAAGTGTTTTCAGCAGGCTTCTCGTGCTTCTCAATGGCCCCGAAAAGGTGATTCTTAAAATGCAATTTTTTTTCCATACGGTGGCCAGTGCTCTAGCGTTAAACTATCTGCCATGAATACGCTGGAGACGAACTTGTACACGAACCTGCTGTCGTGGTTGTTGGGGTAAAAAATCCCCCGAACTGGGGTCGAGGCGACGGCGCACTCCCTGGGATTGAAACTAGATGGACCCCACGTGCGAACTAGAGAAATGGGAAACCTGATGAAGTGAAAATAGGAGGCGTTTATAGGAGAGATTGGCAGGGAGTGGGTTTATGATCTCTAAGCGGAGAAATTTGTAGGTTTTGTGGCCGTCGACGACTGCGAATATTAGCAAGGTGATGGATCACTTGATAAGAAAAATTGGAGGCTTTCGTCCACTTCTATTTTGGCATCCATCTTCTCCAGCATCGAATCACCACCGCTCTCCTATGCTATGGCATTTCCCATGCAATGGAGCACAATCATGGCAGACATGTACAGTCATGGCAATCATTCTTAGCAGCGATAACCCCACTCAACACTAAAATCCTACCACTGTACCTTTATCTACGTTGCTAAGAAATCCATGACATCCGCTTCATTTGGTAGCCCACTGTAACCATTCATGGTATTTTAAATCATCAAGTTCGAGATCGTTGTTTTCGGGTTTCTCCACTTCAAAACGGCGAGTTCCTGTGTCATCGCCATCGCATCCGCCGGGGCTATCGAACGAAAATCGCATCATCTCGATCGCTGTGATATGTGTTGTGCACAGTCCCCATCCTGGCTGTGGTGTATAACATGCTGCGCTGGCCACATTAGACGCCGTATCAATGTTGTTACGAGGAAATAGGCGGCGAGTTTGTTATGTCCCATATCTGCATTACTTTATTCCACAAAAATATGCGTGAACTGCACTCAACGCTAACTGCACTCGACGCTAGCAAAACTGAGGGTGGGGCTGAGTCTTTGGTGCAAACATTGCATGAAATTTTTAGAATGAAACTTTGAAGAGATGAAAAATGTGGATCGGGCCCTGAAACGTAGGTCAATCAACCCACGTCTGCTCTCTCCTCCCGAACCAGGATAGAATCATCTGTGCCACCTGTTGGAAGGGAACGAGGGCGTCCGGCTCGTGGTGGGCGATGAAATCATCTGTGGTGAAGCTCGGCGATGACGTCCTATTTAGTTGAGGATGACGTCCTGTTCAGTGGAGACGTTGATATGAGCGACTGAGAAAGTGGAGCTGTTGTGCTCCAATCAAACGGAGGATGGCCACATGCTCGCCCTTTCCCAGATCGTTGACGTTGTGCTGATGTGCAGCCCTTCGCCGACGTCGTGTTGATATTTTCTAGTGAGTTGAATCGTCTGGAAATGAGGCTGGGTAGTTTGTCACAGACATAGTGTGCAGCATGTTTCCATCAAACACCCCATATAAAATGTTTTTGTTCTTGTTATTAGTGGGGGGAATTTATTAAATTAAGCTTTTATCCACATAGAAAGTGGAAAATCAGAAATGAACATTGCCTTTTTTTGTTTTTTTTATTAAGTGGAAGGAGACCACTTTCTTGTATGACTTTATTGGCCTGTTTCTTAACACACATTGGAAGTGGAAGTGAAAGGACTGTTGGCTCATGTAATTCCCTTGCGAGGGAAATTTTAAGACTGTTTTTTATTTCGAATAAAAAAAACAAAAAAAGGCAATGTTCATTTCTGATTTTCCACTTTCTATGTGGATAAAAGCTTAATTAATAAAGCTTAATTTAATAAATTCCCCCCACTAATAACAAGAACAAAAACATTTTACATAGGGGTATTTATAGTCGTTGGAAACGTTTTTCCACGACGGACACAATGGAGGTGTCATATTGTAATTTTGAGGCTGTTTCAATTGAGTTTTTTAGCCTCAAAATTTATCTACCTTGGAGTGCACTTTCGATTGTACTCGACACTCCCAAGGTAATTTTATTTGTGATCCTTTTATCTAATGATCTTTTCTATACACTTGGCGAATGCAGCGGCTGATTACCCATGCATTTTGGTGAGATGACATGGTCACCATAAGGACACTTATACTAGGGACTACAAACAAAGACACCCTAGACTCTATCCGAAGTTGTTTTTGGATCTACTTCTGAAGACTACAGACGAAGACACTTCAGAAGATTCTTTTCTTTTCTTCTTCTCTCCTCCTATTTGGATCTATGGCTCATTTTATTGTATTGAGTGCATTTTTGGCAGAGACCAACACTCTAGTATGGCTCGTTTTTCCTTTCATTAGGTGCATTTTCTGTAGAGACCGACACCTTCTAGATTGAGTTCACCATAAGGAGGGATTTCATATTTATGGTGGATCTAGTCAGTGACCTACGAGAGGTAACATCCTCTGAGGATGACCTGCAGAGGCAACAGACCCAGATGTGGCTAACCCTGAGGCACCCATGATGACCCTGAGGCACTTAGATGGCTGACCCTGTGGCAACAGACCCGTTGAAGTGGCTGACCCTGAGGCAACAGACCGAGTTGTATACATAGTGGATCTAGCGTTATTCATAGTTGGAGAGCCAAGCGCAAAGAGCACAAGCCTAGACCAAAAAAAAGAGGATGATAGGTTACTTTTTTAGAGAAGTCAACATTAAGGGGGAATGTTACCTAATGTTGACTTGTTTTGTTTCTTATTTAGTTAGGATAGTGCACTTTAAGGGGGAATGTTAGAGTTAAAGTGCACTATGCCTTCACCTTGATACTTGTCAGTTTCTCTTGACAAGTTTCATGTGTTGAATATAGGCTTATGCCTATATATTGTAACTATTTTCTATCAATAACATATCCCCTTCAGTTTTCCCTCCTAAAAAATTTAAAGATATTTTCCTCAAAATATTTGATGAAGGTGTTTCTTCTTCTTATATCGTGCGTCTATTGGATCTTAAACAAACTAAATCTATCAAAGATTATATTTCAGAGTTCACAAGTCTTCTTGCATATACGAAAGATATAAAAGCTTCTATGGTGGTGTCTACCTTTCATCATGGTCTGAAGGAAAATATTCAACTTGAAGTGGACTTACATGATCCCTGCACTTTGGATGATACCATGAGGATCGCTAAGATTGTTGAAAGGAAGTTTCAAAATTGGACATCTTCTAGGCGAGATTCTAATACTCGTCCTCAATATCACAATAATTCCTTTCACAAAAATGAACAATCATCAAGATATTTTTGCTTTAAATATCGCAATCATCATCCCAGAGATCAAGTATGTGTACCACAATAAACCTTTCAAATAGAGTATGAAAATAAGGATGAAGAATATGAAGCAGAAGATATCACTCAACAAGAGTCACCCATGTATACATAATAAACCTTAGTAGATACTAGTGAAGCAACCCCATAAGATGACACTATGGCTATTTCAGTACACGCTCTTATGGGGATAAAAGCTCATCATACAATCAAGATACCGAGATTTATTAGGCACAATTGTATTCATGTGTTGATTGATTCAAGTAGTACACATAACTTTATCGACATCAAGACTACTAAAGCATTGAACATGTTCATTAATACTACCAATCAATATAAGTTTCAAGTTTTAATTGCAAATGGAGAAAATGCTCAATGTGTTGGCTGAACATCTCCAGTTGCAATATAAATGGGAAATTACACTTGGCGAGGATATCTCTTCCTTATGAACTTGGGAAGTTTAGATGTTATTTTGGGTGTCAAATGGTTAGAAAAGCTAGAAGTTGTTAGTTTTAATTTTAAAAAATTATATGTTGAATGGAAAGAGAATAGAAAGACTATTCGTCTCCAAGGAATTCAATCTCCACCTTCCAAGGTGGTGATTTCACACTGCATGGAAAATATTTTCAATAAGGGAGGTTATGGATTCATAGCTCAAATTAATTGCATGGAATTTCAAGCACGAGATACCCCTATGATTCCTTCAAAATATCTTCAAGATATTGTGGCTAACTATGATGAAGTCTTCAAAGAACCAAAAGGGCTACCCCCCAAGTGATCTCATGACCATGCTATACATCTTGTCCCTAGAATTCTCCCTCCTAATGTGTGTCCTTATCGATACCCTCAATCTCAAAAAATAGAAATTGAAAATATTATCCAAGAACTATTAGAACATGGCATCATTCATCATAGCACTAGTCCTTATTCATCACCAGTGGTTTTGGCTCGTCGTAAAGATAATTCTTGGTGCATGTGTCATGATTTTCATCCCCTAAATAAAATCACAATCAAGGATAAGTTCCCCATTTGTATCATAGATGATTTATTAGATGAATTGCATGGTGCTAAATTTTTCACAAAATTGGATCTATGTTTAGGTTTTCATCAAATTCGAGTTAGAGATGAGGACATTCCCAAAACTGCCTTTCATACTCATGAAGGTCATTATGAGTTCTTGGTCATACCTTTTGGTCTCACCAATGCCCCTTCCACCTTCCAAAGTCTCATGAACCAAGTTTTCTATCCATTTCTTCGCAAATTTGTCTTAGTCTTCTTAGATGATATTTTGATATATAGCAAATATTGAAAGGATCATTTAATGCATGTGGGGAAAATTCTTCATGTATTACATAAGGAGAAATGTTTTTTCAAACTCTCCAAGTGTTCTTTTGGTGTTCAAGAAGTTGAATATTTGGATTATATCATTTATCATGAAGGTGTTAAAGTGGATCCTAATAAAATTAAAGCCATTCAAGATTGGCCTTTACCCAAAACCATAAAAAAACTTCATGGTTTTTTGGGTCTTACAAGTTATTATCGCAAGTTTATTTGCAATTATGGTAAAATTGCAGCTCCTCTCACTACCCTCACAAAAAATGATGCTTTTCATTGGTCTGATATTGCCACTCAAGCATTCATGGCACTCAAGGAAGCTATGTGTACTACTCCAGTATTGGCAACTCTAAATTTTCACAAACCATTTATTATTGAATGTGATGCTTCAGGCATAGGTATTGGAGTTGTATTAATGCAAAATGGTCATCCCTTGGCATTCAAAAGCAAGCAAATTTTAGATAAAAATTTGGGGATATCCACGTATGAAAAAGAAATGTTGGATATTCTACATGCAGTCAATAAATGGAGACATTACTTACTCAAAAATTGTTTCATCATAAAAACATATCATAGTAGTCTTAAGCACTTTCTAGAACAATTTTTCTCCTATCCAAAACAAAATAAGTGGATGACAAAGTTATTGGGATATGATTTTGTCATTGAGTATAAGAAGAGAAAATAAAATGTAGTAGTAGATGCATTATCCTATAAATATGAAGATGAAGTTTCCATCAACACCATTTCGGGTCCTTGTTCTCAATGGGTTTCTCAACTCCAAGAAGAATGGTTGGTTAACACTGAAACTGCTCAAATTATTCAAGATATGACTATAGGATCATCAAAGCATACTTATTTTTTAATATATTGACAAGGTGTTATGAAAGAAAGATCGCATTTACATTCCATAAAATTCCACTATTAAATCCATGATCCTTGAAGAATCACATGCTTCTCCATCAGTAGGGCACTCAATATTTTTGAAAACATATCAGCGGGTGAAACAATCCTTTTATTGGAAAGGATTAAAATATGATGTCAAGATATTTGTTGCTGAATGTGAAGTATGCCAATGCAATAAGGGTGAAACAATCAAATATCTAGGACTTCTTCAACCATTACCAATTCCTAACCGCCAATGGGAACACATATCAATGGATTTTATTGAAGGTCTTCCCAAGTCAGAAGGTAAAATAGTGATTTTTATAGTAGTGGATCATCTTTCCAAGTATGCTCACTTCAGTGCTCTACAACATCCATATTCAGCAAGAAAAGTGGCCAAGGTATTTATTGACTCCATTTTAAAATTACATGGAATACCCAAAACTATTGTAAGTGATAGTGATCCCATATTTACTAACAATTTTTGGTGAGAATTATTCAGTCTCAATGGTACCAAATTAAATTTATCTTCTGCATACCATCCCCAAACCGATGGTCAAATTGAAATTAACAAATATTTGGGTACCTATCTGCATTGCTTTGCTCAAGATAAGAAGTATCAATGGAGTCATTGGCTTTCATTAGTAGAATGGTGGTATAACACTTCTTACCATTCTTCCCTCAAGATGTCCCCATTTGAAGCATTGTATGGGTTTAAACCACCAACAATTATAGATTATGTTCCAGGATCTTCCAAAGTAGCTCAAGTAGATGATTGGTTCCAACATTGACAAATAATGCTCAACATTCTTAAAGACAATTTGATCCAGGCACAAAATTGTATGAAGTAGCAACAAGATTCACACCATTTAGAGACAATTCAATATAGGAGATATGGTTTTCTTACATTTGCAACCTTACAAACAACTATCATTGAAGATAAATACTAGTCAGAAGTTGGCTCCAAAATTTTATGGTCCTTATAAGATAGTTCGTCGCATAGGCAAAGTAGCATATCAATTGGAGCTTCCTCCCTCATCCTGTATACATCCATTTTTTCATGTTTCCTTTCTCAAAAAGATGATTGCCCAAAAAGTACACTCCCAATCATAGTTTCTAGTACTTGATGAATAAGGATGTATAAATCTTCAGCCAGAAGCAATATTTTAAAGCAGATCACATCATCTTCGATCTCGCCACATTAAATAATTTCTAATCAAATGGTTGGACCTACCAGTAGAATATGCTACGTGGGAAATAGAGAGTATTTTTGAGACATTTCCAACTTTAAGAACAAAGATTTCCGAGGAGAGGAGCCATGTTACAACACCAATATAGCAAAGTCAACTATATTTCCAATTATCATCTATTCATTGATTTAATAATATTAATAGAAGTAGGTTGATTTATATTTGATCATAAATCAATTTATAATATTCATCTATGTATTCATAAGGATGCAGCCCTACTTAAGTGGCAAAGGACTTAGCCCTCTTAAAGTGGTAAACATTCATTTGATTCATTCATTCAGATCTATGTTGTGTTCGTTTACGAAAAAATATCTCTTCATTCCATGAGTGAAATTTTCCCTATAAAAAATGCTTATGGTTTCACAACCTTCCCTAAGAAAAGCATCCATAGTTTCCCTATACTTCTGTAATAAATAGGCCATATGAGTTGTGAATCAAAAGGCTAACCTTTCATGCTCATCATGGGTAGGGCTTAGAGAACCTGAAGGTGTAGAAACCTTATCTTTTTTATTGAAGGTAGGTTTCTCAAAGGTGTTTTGGTCATCATGATCCTTAGTATAATGATCAAGGTTAATGGCCAAATAGTGAGCAATGTTATGGGTTAGGTAGCATTTCTCAACTATAGATTTGGTATAAGATAATGTTAGCAAATGAGCTCAAAGATATCATAGGTCCATATTTCCATGATCATAAAAAATACATTCAAATAATATCACACACTCACAACACCAATATTTCACCAAATAACACTTTATTGATGATAAAAAGTCTCTTAATACAAACTTCATTTGATTCTATTACTCAGTTACATAGCATGGATTTTTGTCTCCAATATATAACCTTACAAAAAACTCTTCAATATTCCTGAATTTTTCTCTTCTCAAACTCCAAGGAGATGCAACCTTTCACATGCCTTTATTACATTATAAAAAATCTCCTCATGATTACATAACCTTCTAATTCTAATCTTGACACATCTCACATGACTCTTCACTTGTACACTTGACACCTATTACTTATGACTCTTCACTTGCATACTTGACAACTATAAGTCATAACTCACATGACACATAAACACTCTTTATAACTTGACACCTACACTAACACAATTATTTTTAATCTCAATATTTATGATAGTACTCAGTGATAATTCAATGGTACCAAATAATTTAATACCATTAACACCCCCATGTATTACATTATTTGGTATGAAGGTTCTTAACCTTCAATCTTCAATTCTTGTTCTTCTTCCTTTGGCTCTTTGTTTTGTGCTTCTTTTTCTTGGTCCTGGTATTTTCCTTTTGTTTCTTTAAGTTCTTTCCTACTCTAGTTACATTTCTCAATAAATCATAACAATAATATGATTCATATTCTTCATTATTATTTCCACTATTGTATGATTTGTTATCAAATGTAGAATGTAAAGATTCACTATTTTCATTGTCAACTAATTGCTTATCATGATTCTTGTTATCATTTGATGACTTCATGTCTTTTGTATATTTTCGTTTAATGTTTAAGTTGTTTTTGTCATCAATTTCTTGATCAGAGTATTTGATATTTGACAATTCTTTTTCCTTTTTATGAACTTGAACTTCTAAAGAGAGTAATACCATATACATTATTATCCCTATATCATAAGTTACCGTAATTGTATTTTTGGAGTCTTCACATGCTTCAGTCAATTTAGTGTTTAGATAATCTTCAAGTGTTACAAATGTTTAGATAATCTTTAGTGTTTAGTATTTTTGGTCTTTCTAAAAAAAATTGTAAGATCTTTAATTTTGCATCTTTTTGTTTTTCAAAATTCTCTATCAAGCTCTATAGTGTTTTAAATTTTCCAATTCTTCTTCACTATCCTCTAAAGATGCATTTTGAGTAATTTCTTCCATGATCAATTTCACAAAATAATATATTTCAGTTCTTTTATAGATTTTCTTTGTTGCTCTCACTCAAATTATTTCCAATTAAATCCCAATTAATTTCTTCTTCACTCAATTCTTCAAAATCTTTTTACTTATATCTCCCAATTCAATCAAAAACAATCTTTAAATCTCAATAATCAATTTCATTTCATAAACAAAAAAATTCATGTTTCTTATTATATATCCCTATGTTTAAATTTTAATTTGACCCAAAATCCATTTAATTCAATATTTAATTCAAATTTCAAACATATTATTTCCTTATACCTTCCATTCATTAATTCATTCCTTAAATATTCCTTTTAATTCATAAGTTTAATATTTAGTTATCAATATCTTATCTCCTTCAAAGAAAGTACTCGAAGCAACTCATAAATTAAATGCACCCTTTAATAATCTTAAAAATGTAATATTTTACCTTAGTCTCTGTTGTGTCTTGATTCAAATCCAATTAGGATATTTTAAAAGAAACATTATCTACATTATCCACTTCCATTAGGCATTACTATAGTTTGATTAGTCTGATGTGCTCTCTTTGTCTTCTCTAACTCATGTTAGATCTTATTAATTTTTTTGTGCTCTCTTTGGCTTCATTGTGTTAGGATAAAACTCCTTAATATTTTTGCACTCTCTTTGGCTTCACTCTGCTTGATTTATGTCCAATATCGTTCAACTTCAATGTCCTTAGGTCTAGATCTTAATAGCATCATCTGGCTTCACTATAATCATCTCTTCATCCTTCAAATTTTCTATTCATGGTTAGGTTATTATCTTTTGGCTTGCATTCATGCTTTCTAGAAAACTTCTTCAATAAAATTTCTCTCTAGCAAATGTATTCTCTCCTATCCTTTTTAACAAATATTTTCTCTCACATTCTCTATAGGAAATATCTTCTCTCATGTTTTCTCCAACAAATATTATCTTCAACAATAAGTATTTAGCAAACTTTCTCCTTCAATAAATATCATCCTCAAATTTTCCAATACATACCTTTCAAAAATCTCATCCACTGCTCCACTATTCTTCCTCCTCCAACTTCCAATATACACCTTCAATAATCTCCTTTGAATCCAATAATCTCTTCCACGTCTTCTAGAAACTATCTCCAATAATATCTTCTTCCAATAATATCCACTGCCCATGTTCTCCTCTTCTTCAATCTTCTCACTCTTCCTCTCTCTTTCCACCTTGGATAGAGCTAACTAAAGTGGCTCTAGTACCATTGTTAGCAAATGAGCCCAAATATATCACAGGTCAAAGTTTCTAGGATCATAAAATATAGTTGCAAATAATATCACACACACACACAACACCAATATTGCACAAAATAACACTATTGAGAATAAAAAATCTCTTATACAAACTTTATTTGATTCTATTACTTAGTTACATAACATGAAGCTTTATCTCCAATATATAACCTTACAAAAATCTCTTCAATACTCCTAAATTTTTCTCTCCTTAAACTCCCAAGAGATGCAACCTTTCATATGTCTTTCTTACATTATGACAAAGTCTCTCATGATTACGTAAACTCCTACTTCTAATCTTAACACATCTCACATGACTTTTCACTTCCATACTTGAAACTTATGACTTTTCACTTGCACATATGACACTTGCACACTTGACAACTATAACTCATAAGTTACATGACACATAAACACTCTTCATAACCTGACACCTACATTGACATAAATATTAAGCATACTCCTAATCTAAATATTTACAATAGTATTCAATGATACTGTAATATCACTAATAGAGGGGATTAATTAAGTTTTAATATTTATTAGAGTTGATTAAAAATTAGTTTTAGCAAACGTTTATCTCTTTCCATAGATATACCCAATCTTACCTATATAGCTCAAAAGTCTTTTTATATATCAAAATTCTTGATATACCTAACTCCTCTTGATATACCTATTGGTACATAAGAGAATGTTGATATGTGGGATGCTAATGATACGTGGAAGTGACCTCTTGGATTCATGGCCAAGACGGTATGTGAGGGATAATAGTATACCTCATTATGACTCCCACCCACCCACTTTAATATACTCTTTACTAGGAATAGGTATATGCAAGACCTTATATGAGTTGTTTATGGCTTGAGCTTACTATATACACAGTATATCCTAGTAGCCGCACGAGAATTACTTAAAAGACCATAAATATCCTTAGTAGGAATAGCAATTGGTTATATTCTTGTTATGTATATTTAATGTGATATAATCTAAACAAACAAGAACAATGGACTTGATTAAAGTTTAATAAATTTTAGTTTGATTAAGGTTTAGCTTGGTCAAGTAAGATCTTGGGACCTATAGTGGTTTTCATATTGAATTCATCAAACATTTATGAAGGGGAATAGGACAAGAATTGTGAAGGGCTTATTGATGCTTCCCTCTCCTTTCTTACCTCAAGGATAAGGGTATATTATGAGCTTAATATATAAGGTTTAGTGGATTAGTTAGAGAACATCAATGTTTCTCCTAAGATTTTCCTTGATAAATATGAACATTAATCTAGTCCTAGTCAGCTACAAATGCATCATGCAATGCAATAAAAAATACCTAATAACTAAAATACCTTTCGAATTTATTGATAAATGAAATATTATTTCTTCTTTTCAACAACAAGGGTTCAAGAATAATGCATCAAACAAGCCAAATGCAACTACATGTAAATTTGCTTTCAATGATAATAAGATTAAAAATGATCCCCTAATGATTAATTCTAACTAGTTTCTTTTTATTTTCTTTTATCTTCAATGAAAAATAGAAATACAAAAAATAGAACATGTTATACATAGAAAACAAATAGTATTAAGATCTAAATATTGAAACGAAAAAATATGGATTAGAAAAAACTGGTTTTTTGCCATAGAGGCAAAATCATTATAGTTCTATAAAATTGTTATTGGCAAAAGCACTATTGGTCCTATAAAAGTGTCATTAATACTACTAATTCTTGATGATGCTTTCATTTATCTATAAAATCAACAAAAAACTAATAGACTAGTGATAGAGGCATATGCCTGAGCTGGATGAGAGTATGTGCCTCCCTTGAGTAGCATCAGGCCCCTATTTAGAGATGAGATTGAAAAGCAATATATGAGAAAAAAAATGACTATCTGTTGGATGGAAAAAGTATCATTGGATGAGTGATAGCAATGCTAGCACTTTTTCTAACTAGTACTTTGTGACTTTAACTAAAATATAGAGTTATAGTGTCATCAAACCTATAATTCGATAATGCTTTCACTTATGTGTGCAGCAAAATGATACTTAGAAGTAAAATTTGTGATTTTTGCAGATGATTTGAGGGTCCTCAATTAGGAGGTGTAGGATCCTAATAGATGTAGTAAAATATAAAGATTTATTTTACAAAATATAAGTTAGTAAATGAAAATATAAGATGACAACTAGACATAAGTATTATGATCAAAAGTAAAGTCAGTAAGCTATCATTAAATATTAGAGCTACAAAATAAATATAACAATAGCTAAGAATAGTTACCACTATAAACCCTAGCCTGTTGGGTTAGATGAATTCAAAAGGGCCCAAACCTATTAGGGCATCAAACTAGGGCAACCGAACAATAAATGCTCAACTGCTATCATCTAGCCTATCCCCTTTTGGATAATTATAATATAAGAGGACATCATAATATTTTAAGTTGAAGCTAATCAAATGGAGTTATGAAATAATGTAATATGGGGGTGAAGGGAGGGGGTGACAACATAAGAGAATATTAAGGGCAAGAGGAGATTTACAAAAGAGGATATTACCAGAGGAGAATATTACCAACAAAGAGAAGCAATTTGAAGATTACCGACAAAGAGAAGTGATTTGAGTTTCAACTGCAATATTTTGTTTACCAGTAAAATATTTTTTTAGCATTATTGTCATCACCATAAAGAATAATTGCCCTACCATCAAAGTTGTCAATGCTTCTTCGCAATAGCAACAGTAGTTTGTGCAATGATGTTGAACCGTTTGGAGGAGAATCTTGGTAATAGATTAATACAAATTCGTAATGGATGATTGTATTCCTTTTTTATGTTAATTATATTGCATTTAAATTGTTCTATTGGTGATAGCAAAGATTAGAATATTTAGAAATTTTTTGAAAAAACCTTAGTTTTTTTTTTAAACCTTAGCTGCTTTTGGGGTTTTTTGGGTTAAGATCATGGAGTTACCAATTTTCACTAGAAATGATGATACTAAAGCTCGAGAATGGTGGATGAAGTTTTATATCTATATTCTAGTGAGATTTTTGCAAATTACAATTTTTTTATCTTTTAAAAGATGAAGCTCATGATTGGTGGGATATTCTAAGGAAAGGTATGTTAAGAAAAGAATTTTGACATGGTATAAAATGGAACATACATTCTTGATTCAGTAGAACCCTTATAAAAAGATAGCTAGTTTTAAGGTCACCATCAAAGGATATGAAGAAGAAATAAAAAGGATTCAGAGGGAACTGAAAGAAATGAATAAAGAGGATATAATAGAAGAAAAAAATATAGATGACATCATGCAATTTCATGGTTGCATTCAAAAGGAAAATCTTAAGAAAAAAATATCCAAGGAGAAGCAAGAAGTAATTATGGTAAGGGAACAAGTTAAAGAACCATTAGAAAACTCAAAAGTTGAATTTACAGTAGCAACAACAATAGATTCCATGGAAGAAGCAACAACAAAGTCTAAGGAATCCTTGTTAGAAGTGCACAAGAATACACCAAAATAAAGGTATAAGAGAGAATATTGTGAAGAAGAATTTAAAATAAAAATACAAATTGTTGAAGAATCAAAGGAAAAAATGTTAGGTTAAGGTTGTAGCATATTGGCACCAACACCACCTTGAGTGACAAAAATCTTGGAGGCATGGTTTAGGGCATCAATATTTTAGATCTTCATGGATTTAGAAAGGCATCAAGTATGGTAGTGTTTGGTAGAAAAAGCATAATGTTTATGGATTTCAAAGAGGTGCATCAGCATCAGGAAACAATAGGACCAACCGTTCAAAATATTAGTGTATAGCAACATAAGCATGGAGCCAACAAAGAAATAATGAATATTCAAGTGGCATAACGATAGCTTGGAATCATAAAAAACCATCACTAATCATGATTTCACTTATATGGATGAATGAACAAGATTGAAAATTCTCAAAAAAAAAATATGTTGAATATTTATATTTAAAAATCTTGAAGATCCAAAAAATGAATATTAAAAATTCATAGTTTTTATAAAAAAGATGTAGATATCTAGTTATAGCATCTCAATTGAGATGAAAATTGAATATGTTTGTAAACTCTCAAGATCTACAGAAGAGAGTTGTGATTTATCAAGGATGGGAGACCCGAATACAACCCCTTTTCTTAAGCAAAAAAAAAAACTAAGAAGGGGAGAGAGGACAACCCAAGCAAACCTATAGCTCCAATATGCCAAGATTGATCTCCTCTTGTTTTAAGAAATATTGATGAGCTTGTTTTTTGCTTGGATATGCTTGAGAGTTTAAGATATGGATTGCTTGAATGCTTAAATGTTTGAGTGCTTGAGAACTTGAGAGATTGAGAGCTTGAAAGCTTAAGAGATTGATTGCTTTAGTGTTTGAATGCTTGGGAGCTTGGGTGCTTGATATCTTGAAATCTTAGGACCTTAAGTGCTTTTAGAATATGATGACATAATTTTAGAATAATCTTTCCATGCTTGAAGATAAATTGCTATGCATTTTTATAAGTTTTTACTAGCATAAAATATCATATGAATAGAGATTCCCAAGTGTTGGTTATATTAAAAACCATGGTTCCTTAGGGGAAGGTTCCATTGAAGTTGATAGGAATGGTGAAGGTAAGAATTTGAAATGGGTTTTAGATGCAATTAAGTGTAGAGGATTGAAAATATAAAATATTGGTCTTTGGATCTTTGTTGGGATTGTGGATCCAGTTGAGATGATTGGATACATTAGTAGTGGGTAGCTTGAAAGGTACTAACTATCAACATTTTTCATTTTTGGTGCTTGGAATTCAATAGTGTTAATAGTGCTAATGCTCTAGTGCTTCTACCAAGATGACCATTATCAATCAAATTAGATAGGATACATTAAAAATAAAAGTTAAATTATGCAAAAGTGCTACCATGGATCAAAAGCACTACTAGTGTTTTTGCTTGTGTCTTGGTGATTTTACTTTTGGAGCAATAAATGCTTCTAATTTGGTTTTGAAGATTATTAATTCTATTTGGATGCTAGATTGGTTGATTGATGAAGATATTGATAATTTTGGAGATTGATGATATGCTCAAAATTGGGTGTATATAGTTACTAATGGGTGGGAACCCTCTTCTAAATATAATGGTCACCCTCAATCATTAGGATTAGGCTTAGATAGCTCATATAGCTATTTGGGTTTAATCTATTTTTACATTGTAAGCTATTTTAGGCAGATTTATCTTTATATATTGCATTGTAAGAGATGTGAAGGCATCTTGAAGAAATTATATTATAAAAGAGTGTTTATCATAAAGGAGGTTCCCCTTCAAAGCGGCCTATAATACATTGCAAACTCTTTAGTGCAATCAATAAAATAATTGCTATTTTGAGTTCATGTTGTAAAATTGTGTTTTTATGAAAATTTATTTTTGGTTCTAGTTAATTCATGCAAGAAAAATCCTTACATGAAAGATCATCACCATCTATCTTGATAATTTGAGATATCAAACCAAGAACAAGATGTGGTTGCATAAAAATATAACAAATGTGTGATCAAATAAAAGCATAAAGTACTACATTGATTTAAAAAAAAATCAAAATAGAAGTATCCAATAAAATATAAAAGAAACCAAAACATGTTATACATGAGGTATTTTTCAATTTATAAAACTATTTAGAAGCCGATAAAAAATAATGAAAGAGATAATAGAAACAAGTATTCACTCTTGAAAGCAAGCCCATGAATCCTCATTCCTAGTCTCTCATAACATTGTATGAACAAAAATTCCTAATAGAAGTTATGTAAATCCAACCATAACTAGGAGTTGGAAAGCCAAGTCTAAACAATCCATGGGCTTAGGAGGTTATATTACTAATTTGTAATCCAAAAAATTAAGCAGGTATATATACATAATGTTAAAAAAATGAACTTTAAGTAAATTTAGATGTTTGACTAAGGGGAACCACTACCTTGGATTTATTAATCAATTTATTTTACCTACCCATCCTTAATCAATTTACTACACCAAACCTACAAAAATTAATGCAAACATCTTTGCTCTTTTTTTTTGAATAAGCTATGTGTGGCTTCTATTGGGAACCACTCCCATTATGAAAACAAAACATTATATTACTCTCATTATATTTCTAACAAGTTAATTAAAGCATATCCAAATTTGTCTTTCTATCGAAGATATTCTTCATTTACAATTCTATCAAAGATATTCTTCATCTTCTATCAAGATAAAATTTAACACTACGAATGACTAAAATATTTGTTGCCCAACTCCTATATCTAAAAATATCTTGTCTATAACAACCCCACAATTTCTTAATACATTTTTTTAGGGTTCTTATTCATTCCCCTAATATTCCAAGATATTATTTTCTTTGTTATTGTTTTATTTTATTTGTGGGTTTAGCCCCACTTCTTGTTAACACTTATGATATTTATTTGTGTTTTCCCATATCAATATCCCTTTGTGCTTATTTTTCTCTTTGTTTTTGCTTCTTGGGTCTTCCTCTTTTTTTCTTTCTTAGCAATACTTTCATCTTCATCAATCTCTTCAATCTTCTCATACTACTCATAGTAAGACTTATCATCTTTAGGTTTACCTTGTTCTGAAGGATCTGAAGTGCAAGGAATAACCTCAAAAGCATAATCTTCTTTATTTTTTCCTAGAGATCCTAAAGTGCAAGGATTCTCTTTTATAGCAATTACCTTCTTATTTTGTCCTAAAAATCCTAAATCGTTATGGGTTTCCTCCAACCTCATTTCTATATTATTCTGCTCTTGAAACCTTAAAGTGCAAGGGATAACATCTTCACCACTTTCACTTTTATTATCTGAAGAGGAGTCTATACTAGTTGAGAAGAATGAATATGATTTACCTATAATAAACTTGACCTTTTTTGTTGTCTTTGTTTTAGGTTTTATCTCCACGTCTTCTTTTGCACCTAAAATGTCTTCTAAACTTACCAATTGATATAGTCGATAGGATTTATTTACCTCTTATTTTGGAGTGGAATATCCTTAATCTGATCTAGCTTCTGTTGTTGAATAATTTTCTTGCTTTTTCTTGAAGTTTATCTCATGGCTAGAATTTTTTATCTCTTTCTTCATAGTTTTTACTTTGTAAACTCTTACCATGTGTCCAATATCAAAATAATTGTAGCAACAAAATGCAATATTTTCATAATATACTTGTTGATCCCATTCTCTTTATTCATATTTAATATTAATGGATTATGGCAAAGGTTTTAAAATATCCATAGCAACACATATTCAATTATATATATTATGCTTTCACTCCTTAGTTATTGGTCCTTCCTTGATTAATTCCCCTAGGGTATTTCCAATTTTTTTCAAAACATCCCTATTTATAACTTGATATGGAAGTCCAAAAACCCTAACCAACACTAGAAGCCTCTTAATAGTTTCTGACTCAATGGAGAAAATTTCATTCCATGGTCTCAAATAAAGTGCATCTCTTCCCCTAAACCATGGGCCACCAACCATTATTTTATCCCTAATTTTTGAACTGGAAAGATGATGAGGAAAATACCTTTAGGAAGAAAAGTCATAGAATAATTTGAATTCAATCCCCACTTCCACTTGATTCAATTTTTAATCTCCAAAAAACTTGGCCATGATCTATGGAACTTACATATTAGCCCTTTACTTTTAAGAACCATTATTTCATGATCAATTATCTCATCCCTGATACTTACTTCTGGTGTATCATATGCTACTTGGATCAAACTTACCATGTATTTGTTCTTCTACTTATATCCATCTTGGGCCTTCAAACTTCCAACTAGGGCATTTTTAATTTTAGCTAGGGCATCCTAACATCCCATTAGGGCTTTCAAAAATGACTTTCCTTCCACATGGCTTGAACTTGGCTTGCACTCCCTCTTGGTTTGCACTTCCTCTATGCTCACACTCGCTCTTTCTCCTAGCTTGCACTCTCTCTTGTCTCACACTTGCTCTCATCTTGCACTCCCTCTTGGATCATAATTTCTAGTGTCTCTTATTTTTCTTGGTATTCCTTCTCTTCAATATTTTTTTGGAAATAATGTTCCATGCATTCGTGGTAAGGTTTTGAAGCATTTATGCACTCTAGATGAACCTCCTGCTCTTTTGCCATGATTGAATCCTGGCTTGCACTCCCTCTTAGTTTACACTCCCTTTTGGTTCCCACTCTCTCCTACCTCACACTCTCTCTTACCTCACACTCACTCCTAGCTTGCACTCCCGCTTGGCTCACAATTGCATTTTTATCTTTTTTTCTCGGTGTTCCTTGGCTTCAAAAGTTTTTTTAAAATAATATTCCACACATTCATGGTAAGGGTTTGAAGCATTGATGCACTTCATATGAACCTGTTGCTCTTCTACCATGAATGAATCTTGACTCACACTCCCTCTTTGATATCATTTACTTCTATTTTGCACACTCACTCCTAGCTCACACTCATACTCATTGTTGCACTTAATCTCAGCATACGCTTGCACTCACTTTTGGCTACACTCACTCACACTTGCTTTTGGTTGCACTTACTCACACTTACTATTGCACTTACTCCTAGATTACACTCGCACTCATTGTTTCACTTACTCCTAGCTCACACTTGCACTTGTTGTTGCACTTACTTTTGGCTTGTGCTCGCACTTGCTTCTAGCTTCATTGCTATTTTTAAAAACATGTGACTAGATACTTATTAGTTAAACCAAATAAAATTACATAAAATGAACAACCCCTCTAAGGGTCAAGTGCAATGCAAAGTTTCTAAAATTTCAAATCATATTTCATACCACTAAATAATGTCATCTTTGATAATATCGAATAGGTAATTTTTCTTAGGATCAATGGAAAGATATCCTTTTATCACTAGATTATCTTCAAGATAGTTATTGATATGGGTCACATATGCTTCCTTCTCATATTCATTAATTGTGTGAAACAAGGTGGTTGTACTAGTCTTTATAAATGTAAACTTATTATTTGAACCACCCCTTCTTTTTTTAATTGCTTATATGGGATTGATATGGGTCCCACCTGTATTACATTATAATCACATGGTTGTATTAGAATAGCTTTGCTATTATGCACGTATTGCTTGGAAATATTTTAACCTAGGTCTCCTCCTTGAAAGTTGAGAAATTTAACTATTTGACCTAATGTCATTTTATTGAACCACCCCTTATTGTATTTGCATGTGTATACATTTTAAGATATATCTACTAAAATTTAATATCTTGCAAAATTATTGATATTAAACTCTTGTACAAGTAGAATTATATAGAACATTTAATACATATTTTTATTGTGTATAAATTGCATTTAAATGAGAATTATTATACTAGTAAAGGAATAAAGTTTAGATCAATAAGTGGAATATGAAAAATTAGCTAAAGAGTTGATGAATATTGTATCCAATTAAAATTCAATTTGTTTGACTTTTTTGATCACCTCTATAGAAGTACATACTCCAATAAATGCGTTTCAGTCTAATCTATTTTGTTGTTGGTTAAACTATAGGTTTTAGCTACAACTATATATTTTAAAAATATTCTTAAGTGTCCATAAAATATATTTCTAAAGTTAGAAATAATCATATTTCTCAATTAAATGGTACACTAGTATTTCTCTTGTTTTTAAAAAGCATAAACTAAAGATCCAACAGAGTCAAATGCACAGAATAATCTATTTCAATATGAAATGACACAAGTGAAGAGCACTCATGTAAAGAGTAAATTCACCAAAGTGGTCGTTAGAAATATCATCAAATATACTTCACTCCACCTCTATGATAATTAGAAATTTATCAAATAAAATGAGCCCTTAATATAAGAGAAATAGAAAATAAATTTACAAGCATAATTTTCATATGGTCACAATATTTCATGTATAATAGATGCATTCATAACAACCATAAAATGTTGTTGGTATAGATTTTTCATCATGTGTTTGCATAGTATATACTCCAAAGCATTACAAGACTTGAAAGGTTAAGTAACATAACCATTTTGACCAAATCACACTCAACTATAGAACAAAAATCTAATGACAAGAATACATTAGTAGTCAAAATTTTGAGTGCTAGTATATATAATATGGTAACATACCCATACAACATAGTTTACAAGTCCAAATAAAAGGTTATATTCAATATCATGTTTTAATATGTGAGAAAACTTCAAGCATACACACATTATGGTTCTCAATGTCAACAATGAAAATATTTGTCATCAGGAATTGAACCTCCATCAATCAACCATAACCCTTATCCTAGGTTACCAAAAATGTAAAAATAGAAATTAAACAAGTAATAACAAATAGCAAATTTAGAAAATACAAAGTGAAAAAAAACAAAACACGTTATTTAACATATAAACCACAGCTAAATAATCGTTATAATAGATGTTATCTCAAACTATGGAAATCTACAATTGATGTTGACATGGGAATTCATACAATGGGAGAAAGTGAACCATGAGTACTATTTTTTTCCATAGTCATAGGACTCAAGACTTGGGTCAAGACTCAACAATCATGGCAAGTACGTGAGACAAACCTGGTTAGCTGATCCAAACTCAAGGTAATATTGCCAAGTTTGGGAAGTCTCTTTAAATATAACCAAGTTTGTCAACAAGACACATTGGTGAAAACTATAAGAACCATTGAACTAAAACAAAAGGTCATTTTACATATTTTTTAATATTATTCCGTAGGGATATGTTCAAACAATAAGACAATCATTTTCAAATTGAAAGACAATAATTACAATATCACTTGTACATATTTTGACCTCCATGAAGTTAATTTCTCTTAAAATTTGAAGAACTAGTTTTCTTTACAAAATTATACTATATATGCACTTTTTATAGGCTCTCCTAATGTTAAGTGTCAAGTTTTTTCGTAGTGTTCAGATCATTGCTAAATTATTTTTTTCTAGATCATACATACACATTATAAAACATCTCAGTTTGGGTTATAGCAACAAAAAAGTTTAGTTGTTCATATGTAAGGGAGGAACTCATATTAAGTGGTATTAGCTCAATCGGTTAGATTCCTCAAAAATTCAAGTGGAGATCCAAGTTTAAATCTTACCAAAGGATACATGGATAATATCCTAGCTTTGTTGTAATACCACTATGTGGTGATGATGTAATACGGGTGGAGCCCGTTTCAATCCAATTTAACCCATTAAAAATAAAAAGGAGGAACTCATAAGCATGTACTATGTTGATGGCTAAAGTTTCAATGGGCAACTAGTTTAGACATATACATTAGAGGCATAAGTACCAAGGAAATGACTAGGCAATAAGAGGATTAAATTGACCTCAATAAGATCATATTTTTCATGAATACTGTGGTAGAGAAAACGTGTCATTTCCATGAGGTATAAAAGACATTACAAATGATCTTATTACAATACCCCTTGGGCTTACAATAAGGGTTTTCAAGATTGAAGGTTCCCTTTTAACAAATAGCAAGTTAATGGCACAACAAGAGGTTTTCTAAACCACCTTCAAATATGGGTGGGTTTGGATGCTTGATGACCACCCTTGGTTGAATGTGCCTCGAAGAGCCCTACACACAACTAAACACAATGATTAGTAGCATTTGTGGGTCTACCTTGGTTAGATATAAATTTATGAAAGTTGCAAATAATAAATAAATAAAACTTTTATCTAGACCATAAACATAACTTAGGATGATGAAAAACACTTAAAATATTACCTTGCTCACCTTTAATAACTATTTGTTGTAGGTTCTCTAATTGTTTGGATTTGGAAGTGAACCACCTAGGGGTAGGTAGTCTTGATTGTGAACTACCTAGGGTTGGATGGTTAAGTCTGTACTACTTAGAATACTATAAAAGTTTAGGAGAAGGTTTTTCAAGTTGTTAGAGGCCAAATTTTTTATTGGAACTGGTCCTAAGAGGGAACCGCCTGTCGAGGGGCAGTTGTGATTGTGAACCACCTAGGGGTGGGTGGTTGAAGTTGTGTTCTTTAGAATCAAATCAAATCTTTAGGGGACCTCTAGGATGGTGTTAGGAGCTTCTGACCTAATTTTTGAGCCAATCGAAGCTTCCACCTATGAGTAATTTTCCAAAAAGTTATGTGCAAATGGAGGCCTGCAACGGTTTCCATGGTTGATTTGCAAACAAGACTGTGTACACAAGAGGATTTCTAACTAAAATTTGATAGAGTTTTGGTAAGGCAACTTCAACACTTATGCAAATGAAGGAAATGAGAGGGTATTTATAGATTTTTGCAAGGGAGAGGGGGTAGTGATATGGAGGTGAGGTGGACATGACTTGGCAGCCAAATGACATGTGTAAGGGGGAGAAAAATCTAGAAAATTCCAGTTGCATGGTCAAATAGGGTGTGTGCACCATGCCTTATTAATTTTCTTGGATGGAGAGAGTCCTCATCCCACTCAAGTGGTATATGCACACCATGCCTCATTAATGCTCTTGGGTGGGGAGAGTCCTCACCCCATCCAAGTGGCATTAAGAGGCATGGGGGTGGTAAGGGTGCATGGGGATGTGGAAGATAGGTGTAGACTAGGCTAGGGTGAGGTGGACCTAAGCTATGGTCAAAGGGGTAGATTAGGGGAATGTGCACATAGGCTAGGGGAATGTGCACATAGGCTAGGGTGGATGGGGTAGTCACATGGTGACCAAGAGCTTGGTGTAGGAGAGGGATTAGTGGGGAAAGGGGGTTAGAGAAGGTAGATTTAATTTTTGTAAGGTTGCATGTCAAATATTTAAATTAATTAGGACCTTTGTAGAATTATTAATTATTGACATTAGGCAAATGTCAAAATGACAATTTTTAGGTGTCTACATTTACTCAATTTTGTACTACATTGCATGATGAACATGATGCATGTTGGCAATTTTGGGTACCTTGAGTACATTGCCTTTGCCTAAGTTTAGTTGTTGTCATTGATGTCAAGGAGCTATTGGTAGATGTTGTTTTTGATGTCGAGAAACTATTGGAGCAATTTGTTTTTATGTCCAAGGATGTGTTTTTGTTGAAGGTTTCAGTTGGTCAGTAAGTCTCCAAGAAAATCAGAGTAGCCCAGTTGCCAAAAATCCAGAAAAAGATAAAGTAGAATAAGTTTGCAGGCTGCTGGAAAAACTGTCGCGATTTCGCGACATGTTTGAGGAGAGAGAAAGTCACGATTTCGCGACATGCAGGAAGGCAGAGGCAAAGTGGGCAAAAGTGTCATGATTTCGCGACATGTTTGAGGAGAGAGAAAGTTTGGCCAAAACTGTCACGATTTCACGACATGCAGAAGGCAGAGGCAAAGCGGGCAAAAGTGTCACGATTTCGGACATGTTTGAGGAGAGAGAAAGTTCGGCCAAAAGTGTCATGATTTTGCGACATGCAGGAAGGCAGAAGCACAACGGGCAAAAAGTGTCACGATTTCGCGACAAGTTTCGAAGAAGTTGTATGGATGCAGAAAGTGTCACGATTTCGTGACAAGTTGAGTTGGCAGTGTTGAGTTGCAGGAAGTGTCACGATTTCGTGACAAGTTTCAAAGAAGTTGTACGGATGCAAAAAGTGTCATGATTTCGTGACATGTTCCAGTTTCACGAGCAGTTGGCAAGAAAGATCCTAAGGCAGCGAAAGCGTCGCGATTTCGCGACATGTTTCATTTTCGCTAGTGCAAACCAAGAAAAGGATGAAGAAGCAAGAGGTGTCACGATTTCACGATAGAGTTGCTGATGACGTCAGCAAAAGGCAAAGGTGTCACGATTTCATGACAGTTGCGGAGAAGAAGGCTTTGAGGTCTAGAGCATCATGATTTCGTGACCAAAATCATGATGACGTCAGCAAGAGGCAAAGGTGTCACGATTTCATGACAATAGCGGAGAAGAAGGCTTTGAAGTCTAGAGCATCATGATTTCACGACCAGAATCATGATGACGTCAGCAAGAGGCAAAGGTGTCACGATTTCATGACAGTAGCGAAGAAGAAGACTTTGAAGTCTAGAGCATCGTGATTTCGTGACAAGATTTACGATGACGTCAGCAAAGGCTATAGTGTAGCGATTTCATGACAACAAACCAAAGAAGGTGTATGGCAGACCAAGGCGTAGCGATATCACGACATGTTTGAGTTTTGCACGAGAAAAGCTACAGAACAGCAGAGGCGGTTGAAGCCGACGAAGTTAACCTTGGCCGACGAAGTATAAGGTTTTACAACCGACGTGTTAGAAGATTGATCAGCCGACTAAAGAACAAGATTTCATCTTGAGATTGTGAGTATTAAAGGAGGACTATTTGAGCATTTTTACGTATCGATTAATGTGTGCTTTCGAAGCGTGGCGTTCATAGAGTTAGTGCGACAAGCAAGGTTCGATAATCGAAAAAGCAGAGAGCGAAGTCCGACTGCAGCATCAAAGTGCATTTCATTGAATCTTCTAAGTATAGAAGTCTATGTTGTTGTATACACGAAGAATGTGCTGCTGTTTATGAGAAGACTATGCGAAGAAGATTCTGTTGTGATTGTGACTGTGTTCGCACAGTTTGTGTAATAGAAAGAAAAGTGCGCGTAGTAGATGCTACTATAATTGCGAACGGTTGTGAAGAACAAACAGTGATCAAGTGCTACTGTAAGTTGAGAAGAGAGTGCTGCGGTAATTTAAGAAGACTGTGCTGCTGTAGTTGTGCAGACAGTGAAGAATTGTTTTCCAAACCAAGTGCCAAAAAGAACAAAGAAAGAGGACAAAATTGTGCCAGACCGAAGGACTGTGTTTTGGTGCAGAAAAGAGGACCAGCTTGTTGTGATAGAGTTGAGGACAGAGATCTCCAGCCAGAGCAGGGAAGACAGGTGTCTTCTGTGGAAAGAGTTCCACTTGCTAAGGGCAAAAGAGATAGAGGTCTTCTAGAGGATCACTAGCAAAGCAGATTTAGGGGAAGGTGTCTCCTTTGGGCTGAGGCTCATAAACATTGTAATTGGGAAGGATTCCCAGAGGTTTTGATATAACTTTTAGAAGAAAAGTTTTATCCGTGGAGTAGCCCACCTTGGGTGAACCACGTAAATTGTTGTGTCTTATTGTGGATTGCTTCTTATGCACTATTTTACTGCTATTATTACTGCTATCTTATTCTACATGTTAATGGTTTGAAAGTTGTATTGATAGATAAAGTTAAAAGAGGTCTTATACTGTTCACCCCCCCTCTCAGTATAAGCTTGTGTTCTTCAATTGGTATCAGAGCCAGTGCCTTCGAAAAGTTTAACGACTTGAAGGAAAAGTTTACAAAGAACACAATGGACTACTCGAGTGGCAATGCAACACCTATTCTTGACGGATCAGATTTTGGTCTGTGGAGTGCAAGAATGAAAGTCTATCTAATGGCGCTCGGTAATGAGGTATGGGAAGTTGTTGAAGATGGGTATACCATTCCTGCAAATGGTCCTTACACTAAAGAAGACAGGCTCCTACATCACAGCAATTCAAAAGCCATGAATGCAATCCTGAAAGGTTTACAGAAGGCTGATCTTACCAAAGTTATTCACTGCAAAACAGCTAGTGAAATGTGGAAACAATTGCAGGTTGTTCATACAGGTGATGCAAATGTCCGAAAGGCCAAATTGAGACATTTTAAAGGTATGTTTGAACAACTCAAGATGAATGATGATGAAAATATTAGTGACTACATGCTTCGGATGGATGAAATTGTGAACTCCATGAAAGACTTAGGTCTTGAACTTGCTGAAAATGATGTGTGTGATAAGATTTTAAGATCTCTTCCAAATAGATTTAGCGAAAAGATTTCTGCTATTGAGGAAGCCAAAGATTTAGATAAATTGAAAAAGGATGAGCTCCATAGTATTCTTGCAACATTTGAATTGAGGACACAAGTGAAAGTTGATGTAAAGAAAGAGGCGGCTTTCAAAGCTATCAAGAAATCGAAGGGCAAACAGATTCAAGAAAGTGATGAGTCTTCTAGTGAGGAAGAGGCATATTACAGCAGGAAAGGCAAGTTTTCCAGAAAGCACAAAAGCAAGAAAAATATAAGATGTTTCAACTACGGGAAATTTGGTCATTATGCTACTGATCATACTGTTTCTAAAGATGAAAGTGATGAAGATATACAGGATGTTAAAAGCAAGGATTCTGAAAAGCACAGGTATTACAAAAACAACAAAAATGAGTACAACAATCACCAGAAAAGCAAAGATGAGTACAACAATCATGGAAAGAGGCATTCTCACAAGAATAAGAAGAGCTTCTACTTGGACAAAGCAAGTAAGTGTTCTAGCAGTGAAAGTGACAGTTCTTCTAGTGATGATGAAAATGAGATGCTGTTCATTTCAGAAAAAGAGGAAGAACCAAAACACAAATTCATTATCATGAAATGTTTTAGATGTGGAAATTTTGGGCACCTTGAGGATGATTGCAGAAATGATGATTTGGCTGCTAGTATGTATGAGGATGTTTCAGAAAACCCCAATGAAGATGCATGTATGGTTTTTGAAAAAGGTAGCACCTCTAGTGATAAGAAATCTGAAAAATGCTGTGATGATTCAAAGCGCCATCAAATAGAGGATCTTGAATGCGAACTCAATAATGCTCTTAGTGTTTTGAAAAAGGAAAGAAAGAAGAATGATAGACTCAAGATTAAGGTAGATGAATGTTGTATGGAGATAGATGAACTTGTAGAAAATCTTGAAGTATCTATGGCTAAGACACAAGAACTCAAGAATGAGTTAGAATCTAAAATTCAGGAGTATAGTGAGTTAGAACAGGAAATAGCTTCTTTGAAAGAAGAAAATAAAGAGTACAAGGATAAGCTCTACAGATTTTAGGATAGCTCCAAGAAGGTTAAATTTCTCATCGAAGGACAAAGAAAACCAACAGATAAAACAGGTCTCGATTTTGTTGAGCCGCACAAGGAACAGGTTGGGGAATCTAGCAAGAAATTTCAAAAGAAAGAGAGTCCTGTTGAAGAAAGTACTTCAGATCATGAGTCCGTAAGTGATGAATATGCAGAAACAGAAAATGATATTCAGACTGAGAAGAAGAAGTTTTCGGGACCCATGAAGTCGAATAAAAGAAAATTTCACGGCAGATGTTATGCGTGTCACAAAATTGGTCATATGGCTGTACATTGCATGACTCAAATGAAGAGAGTAAATGACAGTTTCAGGAGACGCAATTTCTTTCAAGGGTATTGCTACGTTTGTCAACAATTCGGGCACAAAGCAATTTTTTGCAAGGCAAATAACAGGAACTGGGTTAGTCAGAACAGGCGAATTCAAAGAACAACCATGACTAATATAGCTACTTGCTATAAATGCAACAATGAAGGTCACCTAGCTAGACAGTGTAGAGCTGATCTTCTGAGATACAGGAATAGAAATAGCAGCATGAACAAGTCAAAGGATCAAGGCATGGATAAAAATAGGAATGATAACAAAAATAGGAAAAGGTCCAAGAATCAAGGTATGGATAAGAACAGAAAAGATAATAGAAACAGGAATAGTAGTATTAATAGGTCCGAGGATCAAAACAGTGACAAGAATAGAAATTCAGGAAAAGAATTCAAGAGAAGGCCCGACAAAGAAATCTTGGACACTAATGATGATGAGTGTTTAATGGGAGTGTCACTCCCAACCCTATTTTAATCACCTCATCAGGAGATGGGGGAGGGACTAAGTTAAGAGGCTCATTCTTAGTCCCAAGCCCCAAAGGTGACCCTTTGCCATTGATGACAAAGGGGGAGAGATTTAAGTAAGGGGGAGAGCTTTCAAGAGAAGAGGAAAGCTTCAAATTAGGGGGAGCAAAACTTGGAGAGATTGATTTCAGTTTTGGCTCTTGAAAGATGTGTTTTAGTTAAGGGTTGCCATCAATGACAAAGGGGGAGATTGTTGGCAATTTTGGGTACCTTGAGTACATTGCCTTTGCCTAAGTTTAGTTGTTGTCATTGATGTCAAGGAGCTATTGGTAGATGTTGTTTTTGATGTCGAGAAACTATTGGAGCAATTTGTTTTTATGTCCAAGGATGTGTTTTTGTTGAAGGTTTCAGTTGGTCAGTAAGTCTCCAAGAAAATCAGAGTAGCCCAGTTGCCAAAAATCCAGAAAAAGATAAAGTAGAATAAGTTTGCAGGCTACTGGAAAAACTGTCACGATTTCGTGACATGTTTGAGGAGAGAGAAAGTCACGATTTCGTGACATGCAGGAAGGCAGAGGCAAAGCGGGTAAAAGTGTCACGATTTCATGACATGTTTGAGGAGAGAGAAAGTTCGGCCAAAACTGTCGCGATTTCGCGACATGCAGGAAGGCAGAGGCAAAGCGGGCAAAAGTGTCACGATTTCATGACATGTTTGAGGAGAGAGAAAGTTTGGCCAAAACTATCACGATTTCGTGACATGCAGGAAGGCAGAAGCACAACGGGCAAAAAGTGTCACGATTTCATGACAAGTTTCGAAGAAGTTGTATGGATGCAGAAAGTGTCACGATTTCGCGACAAGTTGAGTTGGCAGTGTTGAGTTGCAGGAAGTGTCACGATTTCATGACAAGTTTCAAAGAAGTTGTACGGATGCAGAAAGTGTCACGATTTCGTGACATGTTCCAGTTTCACGAGCAGTTGGCAAGAAAGATCCTAAGGCAGCGAAAGCATCGTGATTTCGTGACATGTTTCATTTTCGCTAGTGCAAACCAAGAAAAGGATGAAGAAGCAAGAGGTGTCACGATTTCACGACAGAGTTTCATGATGACGTCAGCAAAAGGCAAAGGTGTCACGATTTCATGACAGTTGTGGAGAAGAAGGCTTTGAGGTCCAGAGCGTCACGATTTCATGACCAAAATCATGATGACGTCAACAAGAGGCAAAGGTGTCACGATTTCATGACAATAGCGGAGAAGAAGGCTTTGAAGTCTAGAGCATCACGATTTCATGACCAGAATCATGATGACGTCAGCAAGAGGCAAAGGTG
Source organism: Wollemia nobilis (assembly GCA_028583015.1). Classification (NCBI taxonomy): domain Eukaryota; kingdom Viridiplantae; phylum Streptophyta; class Pinopsida; order Araucariales; family Araucariaceae; genus Wollemia; species Wollemia nobilis. The sequence goes on along the minus strand of JAQPPZ010017116.1, from coordinate 5,123,292 downwards.
TCATGATTTCGTGACAGCAGCAGAGAAGAAGACTTTGAAGTCTAGAGCATCACGATTTCGTGACAAGATTTACGATGACGTCAGCAAAGGCTGTAGTGTAGCGATTTCATGACAACAAACCAAAGAAGGTGTACGGCAGACCAAGGCGTAGCGATATCGCGACATGTTTGAGTTTCGCACGAGAAAAGCTACAGAACAGCAGAGGCGGTTGAAGCCGACGAAGTTAACCTTGGCCGACGAAGTATAAGGTTTTACAGCCGACGTGTTAGAAGATTGATCAGCCGACTAAAGAACAAGATTTCATCTTGAGATTGTGAGTATTAAAGGAGGACTATTTGAGCATTTTTTGTGTCGATTGAAGTGTGCTTTCGAAGCATGGCGTTCGTAGAGTTAGTGCGACAAGCAAGGTTCGACAATCGAAAAAGTAGAGAGCAAAGTCCGACTGCAGCATCAAAGTGCATTTCGTTGAATCTTCTAAGTATAGAAGTCTATGTTGTTGTATACACGAAGAATGTGCTGCTGTTTATGAGAAGACTGTGCGAAGAAGATTCTGTTGTGATTGTGACTGTGTTCGCACAGGTTGTGTAATAGAAAGAAAAGTGCGCACAGTAGATGCTGCTATAATTGCGAACGGTTGTGAAGAAAAAACAGTGATCAAGTGCTATTGTAAGTTGAGAAGAGAGTGTTGCGGTAATTTAAGAAGACTGTGCTGTTGTAGTTGTGCAGACAGTGAAGAATTGTTTTCCAAACCAAGTGCCGAAAAGAACAAAGAAAGAGGACAGAATTGTGCCAGACCGAAGGACTGTGTTTTGGTGCATAAAAGAGGACCAGCTTGCTGTGACAGAGTTGAGGACAGAGATCTCCAACCAGAGCAGGGAAGACAGGTGTCTTCTGTGGAAAGAGTTCCACTTGCTAAGGGCAAAAGAGATAGAGGTCTTCTAGAGGATCACTAGCAAAGCAGATTTAGGGGAAGGTGTCTCCTTTGGGCTGAGGCTCATAAACATTGTAATTGGGAAGGATTCCCAGAGGTTTTGATATAACTTTTAGAAGAAAATTTTTATCCGTGGAGTAGCCCACCTTGGGTGAACCACGTAAATTGTTGTGTCTTATTGTGGATTGCTTCTTATGCACTGTTTTACTGCTATTATTACTACTATCTTATTCTGCATGTTAATGGTTTGAAAGCTGTATTGATAGATAAAGTTAAAAGAGGTCTTATACTGTTCACCCCCCCCTCTCAGTATAAGCTTGTGTTCTTCAATGCAATGCAAAAACACATGACACCAGATAGGTGAATTAACGATGGAGGAAAATGGAAGGTGATAATTGAATATGGATTTTTAGTATGTCATAATGACAATTGAGGGGGAAGAGATGCATGGTTATCTCAAATCAATATCAATGTAGGATGCTCCAAATATGGAAAGTATGAATACCCTTGAAACTTCACCTTTAATATATTGTTGATACCATCTTATGTGGTAAGCTAACCAGCTATTTGTAGGCATCTTCACGATGCTTCAACCAACTTGTCAAATTGTGATGTGTGAGTATCCTTACAGTCATAGGCATGGGACATGCTAAATTAATTAAATTAAAGTTTGAATGGAGAAGAGAAATTCTACTCTTTACCCTAGCATAGTAGGGTTAATGATAGTTTCAAACAAATATTCTTGGACACACATGATTCCAGGTTGAGTGTTTGAGTATTGGATCTGTTTGAGACATAATATTGTGGATAATATTTACCCCCTCAATCATTGAGTTGATGGATGAAGAAATGGAACACAACAATAAATCTCTTGCAAAAAATATCATTACACAATGGATAATTGTGATGAACTAGGTTGAGAGTGCAATTTGCCATTAGATGAGGAAAAATTTAGATATTTGGGAACCGCCTGGGCATGGGTGGCATTTGACCACCTGTGCCTAGGCAGTCGGTTACCAATGTGACCCATGTGCATTTTTTTGTATTTTGGGGGATCAAATGATGTTAGAATATATGAAAATATATACTTGTCAAAAATATATTTTTGAGCCTGATCCAATGGTGGTGGTTTTGGGAAATTTGGAGAATATTTAATAGGAAAAAATTTGGCTCAAAGATGACCTTACTTTTTGAAGCAATAAATGATTAATTTTGAGGTATTTAAAAAGTAAATTTGGTTTGGTTTATTAGAGGCTGATGCATGAGGGGGAATTGATGAAAAGTGGGTTAATTTTTAGTGTTTACAAAGACGGTGGATAGGAGGGGAATGTAAAAGACCAAAAAGACTTCAAGGCATTAGCAGTAGTGAGTCTATGTTTGGTGTGGCAGATTGGCCATAATTTTTATATTATTTTTTATTATATGAGGATGATATATGTATATGGATATGTGATGGATTGTATTTATTTGTTCATGATAGACATATGATGATGATTTGATGGTTGATATGTGTAGAAGGCTATGAAAACCACACAACTATAGATATTGCAACATAAAGAAGGGAAAACATGTAATCTAAGCAAACATTTGACAAAAAGGAAATAACAAAGGAAGCTCTCTTTTATTAATCAAATGAATCACTTATTACAAATTCATCCCTCTTAGGGATACCAAAGTTTGATACAATGTTACAATATGCAAATGACCCCAAAATGGGGGAAGATGTGCTTCACAATGATTTTCATATCTCCACCAACTCTGCTTGAGGGCTTACAAGGATGCCTCCTTATCCACTTGTCAAGAGGAACTTGATGTTGAGAATGCTTTGAAACTTGAAAGAACCTATAACCTGCATACAAGAAACAACAAAGCACATTAAACGCATATGAAGCCTCTCATGATGAGGCTATTGACAAGAAATGCAAGAAATAAGGCTAAACTTGAAAGAAGCATAAAGATATGCAAATATGCTTATAAAATGCCTAAATTAATGTAAAGCATGCTTGAAAACATATAGATCTAGCTAATATAACATGTAATTTGAAACATAAAGCATGAATAAAGCTAATCTATGAAGATTTATGGAAATAAGCAAATGTGACAAATATTAAGGTAAAGCTACCTCTAATATTGCAAATTAACCATGCAAATGTCTGCTACAATGCTAATCTATGCTAGATTAAACTACTTGCATAACTAGAAATGGAAATCTATGGCTAAAATGGAGGGAAAAGAGCATCAAACCCTAGTCATGGGTGTTAAACATGGCTAGATCTGTTATTCATGGTTGATAGCTGTAGCTACGGGAAAAATTTCTTTCTCTTGAAACCAGGGTCAGAAACTCTCAAATCCTCCAAGGAATTGATGATCAAGGGTCACCTCGGTGTTCTAGAATAGATTGGTGATGGAATTCACTAGAATTGGCAATGGAAGTGTGTCAATTGGTAAGCTTGCTCCTCAAGCTCTTGAAATCTCCATTGCTTCAAATGCAGGTATGATTCTCCAAATGGACAACATGTAAGCACTCCTTAGAGGTTGCAAGTGGCTCTCCAATTCGGTAGGGCTTCGTTGCATTCAAATTCAGGATCAATCTCTATCTCTCTCCAATTTTGAAGGGAGTCTTATAGCCTTCCTAACTCCTCATCCTAGCTTCCTTGAGAAGCCAAGATCAAGAATTGATAGGTTGGGGCAGTTGGGAGGAAACATCCAGAAGCTTCCTCACCCAAAACCACCTAGGATCAGTTGCACATGGTCATTACAACTAATTTTGGCTTGGCTCGGGAGGCCGAGATAGTTACAGGGCTAGCCATGGCTCCTAAACATGGCTAGGACCCTAGCCATGGGTGTCAACCATGGCTGAGATCTTAGCTGTGGATGCCATCCATGGCTAAGGCTGAATAGGCCTAGGATGCCTAAAATGAGTGGTTAGAACCACTACTTTGCCTTGGGAGGGTCCAAGGTCATTCATATGGTCTACAAAGATGCCCATATGAGTAGTCTCCTAAACATGACGTGTTTTAGGTGTCTACAGATACCCCTTTTGGGATGCATTATGGGAAAACACAATGTTGAGAAAAAATAGACCACCTAAAGCCATGTTGTAGGTTGAATGATGATCATTGATCTGATCAACATTAGATGCCCAATCCTGCAAAGGATGCACATCTTAGAATCATTGCTTCCAATGGGATGGAAGGCTTAAATTTGCAAAGCTTTCATGTGTCTAGCTATGATCGGGTAGCACTTAGGCTACGCTTGTTCCGATAGGTGGATCACTAAAAGGCTTTAAACTGACATATTTTATTTTTCCCAGTAGAAGGGTAAGCTTATGATAGTTGTTAGCAATGATTCGTAAGATGAATACAATTTACATGATCGAGTGATCCTTTGTTGATTTTGATTATGATTGTTGATATTATGACTACCCCCTCAAGCGATGAGTCGATGAGGGTAAGGACAAGTAATTAAAGTGATGAGTCACTTGACCAAGATGAATAATTTGGATGATTCAAGACTTTTGCATTTTATTATATGGCAAGGCCTATTACAGCCATGATTTCAACCATTAATAGTAATTGTACATCTCTATCCCATGGAGCAGTCTATCCGCAATGGCCTTCTTAGGGAATCAAGATGATAGTAATTCCATTTAAGATTGTGTTGAATCACTATGTTTGATGATCTACTAAAAATGTCATAGAAGAAATGAAATGAATGCCTCATTCTCGTGGGGTAGTCTAGCCGCCATGGCCTTCTTCGGGATTGAAGTGAAGACATTTCAAGTCAATGATGACTAATTTACCCCAAATGGCCTTATGGTAATTTACTCATCTTGCCGGATTGTATGGATCGCAAGTCGCTACAACCGCCAAGTGTATAGGGTAAATAACTGGATACGAGGCGCATTTGAATTTTGATTTATGTGATTTTTTTGTTATTTTTGCAATTTTTGAGGTTTCTAGACCATTGAATATTTTTTATTTTACATTTTGAAGCTCCTCACGGTTGAAATTTGGGAGCATTTATTGTTAGCTGCTAGCCGCAGTTGTCAATCATAGCTAGTTTTAGCAATTTTCTTAGCCGTATCTGACAATCATGATCGGTGAAACCCTAATCTACGCCCATGATTGACATCCATAATTGAGGGCCAAGTTAGAAATATAAAAGAATTTTAGGGTTTTTTATTTCTCATTATTTCCTATTGCAACTGTTGATAGGAGAGCTCTGAGGGGTGAGAGAAAACTTGTGATACAGAATGCTATTGAAACCGCTATCTACCATGATGGCAAACCAACCAGATGCGTCCACTAGTGGCAAAGCCAGTGCTTCAAATGTAGCATAGCAATCTCTCTTATTTGACTTACAAGTTTAAAATGAACCACATTAAGTAATGGCATAAATGAACCTCATTAAACCTACTGGTAATTAACCTCATTATAGTTTAGAATTAGCCTAGGTTAGATTAGTAGGGTGGGATTTTTAATTTTTGGGGATTTTTAGGGTGGGAATTGACCTCAAACAAGGTCATTCCCATAGCAACGGGTGGCAACCGTGGCTCCAAATTGGCCAATTGCAGGTTGCAGTTGTTAGTCGCACCTAGGTTCAAACCCCAATGATCAAAAAATTGACCGTTGGTGCTTAGCTACGGCTAGAAAACGTGGTTGTGACTGCCATCAGCGGCTAAGGAACCTTAGCTAAATTTTGCACATTTTTTTATTTTTTTAAATTTTAATTGATTTAGTTGAATTTTTTGAAATTTTCAAGTATATGTTTGGATGCTTTGAACATTTTGAGTGCATTTTTATTGTTTTTGTACTTTTACTTGATCTTTCTGATTTTTTTTAAGTTTTTGCTTGGTTTATTTTTTTTTTACTTGTTAACTTATGATGAATTTTAATATCATCCCTTAGACCTTGACTGCACGAGTACGAGAGCCAAATTTGTTGTATGCTCCACTACCTAAACTAGACTAGGCAGATTTAGACTAGTTCGGTATCATGGGCCTTAGCTATGTCCTGAGATTACCCACCATCTGGGTATATCAGGCTTATATGATGGCATTAGCCTGATTTTGGGATGCACGGACTAATACCTTCCATCTCCCAATTGGGGAGATGATGGTTACACTTGAGGATGTGTACCATATATTTTGGATTCCCATCGATGGATAGGCCATCACCTCTTCACCTACCATAGTGAAGGCTACCATCTTTCAGAGGATTTTTGGTGCTAGGAGCGATGAGGCACTCATGAACATTGAGCATGGTGGGGTACCAGTAGAGCGTTGGTACAGGGAAAATATATTCTCATGGTGCTAGGTTGTTCTTATGCACCTCATTACAATATCATTATTCCCAACACATCCAGAGTGAGGTTCCCTTAGAATATCCTAGCTATAGTGTTGGATTTGCTTAGGAGTACTATCATGTAGCCGCTCATCTTATCATGGAGGAGTGCTCTACTTGCCTAGCTCTATGATGAGTTGTACTGGATTACATAATAGGGATGAGAGGGAGTGGGATGTAGCCTCCTACTTTAGATATGGGCATGGGAGCATATCAGGATAGATCACCCTAGATGGCTACCTCGATAGATTGCTACAATAGCAGTCGCTTCTCAGTGCAAAGGAACTTGTTGGCCTCGAGAGGTCGAGTCTTACAGGAGCAGGTATCATGCAGGGGACCTCTAGCACTATATGGATCAACTTACGAGACTATAGGTAGGCCATATTATATGACATCCTTATCTAGACTACCTAACATATGAGGAGGTAGACCACCACCTGCGACAAGCTAGGTGTGATCACTAGGTCATCGGGTGCAAGCTCGATATGTGAGAGTTCTTACACTTTATTACATCACTAGACAATTTGGGATACACCAAGATATCCTAGAGGAGCCAATCCTCTACCATCGTCTTAAGGTGGAGACTCAACTAGCCTAGCCTCAGGTGACCCCACTAGCAGATGAGGATGAAAAAATCCAAGATACATGATTAATAGATGTTGGCACTACTCCTAACTACAATTCCTAGTGGATGACTAGGTTATGGTAGGGTGGTGGCCCCCTAGGTAGATCTAAGAATAGGGAGGCTACAGAGGTAGCGCTTGATGACCCTTATGGGTAGCGATTTCACAAGCGAACTGAGGAGAAGTGGGGATAGGCCACCACTCTAGAGGAGGAGGCCCAAGAGGAGGAGCCTGACGATGAGGTGCCATAGCTATGGGCCCAGGTATAAGGCTTGCAGGCATAGTTGTAGACTACGCAGAGAGGAATACCTCCATTACCACCCTGTAGGCTCAGATGGGTTCTTTACAGACATAGCTCATAGTAGGGTAGACTCAGTGGTAGAGTTACAAGGAGGAGAAGACCATCCTCTGAACATAGGTTGACTCAATCACTACAAATATAGATCAGATCATCGCATAGTGGGATCTTATCCAGTCATAACTAGATTTTTGGACTATAGAGCGAGATATGCTCAAGATTACGAGAGGAGACCCCTCAACTTCTCAGGCTACACCTTCTACTCCAGCCACTCAAGGACTGGTAGTTGCATGAGATACAGCTGCATTTTAGGCATAGATAGCTAGGTTGTAGGGTTTACTTAGCCAATATGAGGCATGGCACTAGTCTAATGGCCTATACACTATGCAACTAGAGGGACAAGTGGCTATGCTAGGGGTTACCTTACTAGAGCGGTATATGGTAGAGGGGTCCCATAGGAGTTAGAGTGAGTCCAAACATTCCTCAATGCATCCCAGCCACAGATCGGGGCTCGATCAGAGAGATCGACGAGCACTAGCTCTAGGCAGCCTTGTAGAGAGGGTGCAGAGGGTGGAGGTGATACAGGTGGTGCAGGCCACTCCTGATTATGACTTGATGATATTGTATCATTTTTTAGTGTAAGGTCTGAGGACCTACACTATTGTAGCCTATGGGCATTTTGATGTACCCTTATGTATACATTTTGACACACATATATATGATATTCTATTTTGATTATGGTTCATTATGTGTAGCATTTTATTGTTTTTATGTTTATGAGATGCACATGGATGCAATGCTTATATGATATGTTGATTGATGCTATATGGATGCGATGTATTGATGACATGCACTAGCTAGATGATATATGTATGCTTAGATACTATGATGTACATGTATGGATGCACTATGATGTTGAGTACATATATGGATGCACTACTTATGATTAAATGCATGTTTAATTTGTTTCAATTGTTTATGCACTTAATCTATGTGATATGATATGATATATGATGTAGAATGGAATGCATTAATTATATGATGGATGATCTAATGCAAATGAACCTGTATGCTTTAATCACTTAAAACATAAGGAATGAATGTAATATGTGTTTACAAACTAATGGATGACACCACAGAATGTATAAAAATCATGAATGTAAATGTTAAATCTTATCATAATAAATAATCATTTAAGCATCCATATGTGAGATGAGATGATGAGAGATGTATTGTTTTCCCTTATGAGCTTTTGTAAATTAAAATATATGCACAAAATAGTCAGTGGTCATCTAAATATCATTTCTGATATCCATCCAGTATCTATCCTATGTTATGAACACCCTTTAATAAACAAAACCTCATAAAATGAATTTGATGATTTATTGATTGATGTGACTTGTTGCTATAAGGGATTTTTGAGGTTTTCCATGAGACTCAAACACCCTAGTTGATTAATCAAAAGGTTGTATAATGACTATACAGGACTCTTGAAAGATAAAATTTTTGTTATGAAGACCAAGATATTCATTATCCCTGTGTGTGCAAATGAATATATTAGATGAGACATAAGACTACCTCATTGCCATGCGGGATTCATTCAGCCCATTGCTGTAATGAGGATCACCAAATGTTCACCATGATCCTAAGTTTGGACGCAGTTAGACTAGACTACTAGGTAATACAGGCCACCTAAAGCTAGCTCATTTGTAAATTGCTTAGAACTACCCCAATGCCAAGCGGGATTCATTCAGCCCATTGTTGTATTGGGGATCACTCAATGGCTTTGAGTAGTGACCATTCCAGGGATTCAAGCTCTTCACCCCCTTATTTTCTTCACATTTATTGGGATACTTGCTCATGCTTAGTGATGAAAATCACTGTTTATTTTGCATTTATTTTTTGAGCAAGGGATTTTGCTTTGATTTTGGAATTTTTCTTATTTTGTATGAAAGCAAGGGATTTCTTTGGGTAGGGGGGAGCTTGTCCTTTTTTCAATGATCAACACTCTAGACCATGTGCATCACAAGATGAGCAAGTAAAGACCTTTCGCTTAAGGTGACTAGGACCACTTTGTAGTGTTCATCCTTCCTTGTCTAGACTAGGATTGTTAATGTGTTTAATTAGTGATGGGATTTTGACATATGCTAGGTGCTATCAAAACTAGACCTCATCTCCAAAAGCAAAGATAGCTTTCTACAAAATCTGAGAAGATCACTAGGTATGGTTGAATTACCAAAAAACCCTAGTATATTCCTTATAGCAACAGGAAGGGTTGTGTTGAAAAACACAATTACTCACAAGGGTGATGGATGATGATGATGAATAGATGCATGATTAAGATACAAACGTGGTGTCATTTGTAAAATTGTAAACACAACCTATCCTAATGCAAGTGCAATGGATGAACATACCTAATGCAATGCAATTAAATGAATGCATGTGCAAAATGAAAATGCATAATGTAAATGTTTTTTATGTTTTTGATGTTTTGCAATGTTTTTGGATTTTATTATTTTTTAATTTTTTATTTTTATGTGTGGAATACCTTTATATGAAGAATGTTGAGAGGTTCAGGCTCTTCAACACCTTCAAGCGATGTTAGGCGATATGTTCGAGGTCCTATCTTCTCTGAGATGATATATGGACCTAACCAGTTGACCATAAATTTGTCTCGTAGATGTGGTAGTAGGTTTGAGTTATGTTGGTTTTCTTTCAGCACAAGATCCCCAAATTTAAAGTCCCTTAGGTGGAATTTATTATTATAAGCTCATTTTAGGTATTCTTGATAAACTCGGAGATGCTCAAGGGCATTCATGCATCGTTTATCAAGAAGCATCAATTGGTCGAGGTGAGCTTGTCACGTAGTGTCATCATCGATGAACTCTTTCAATGCGACATGTAGGGTTGGAATTTCCAACTCTAAGGGCATAATGGCCTCAATGCCATATACTAGTGAAAATGGGGTTGCCCCAGTGGGCATCCGTATACTAGTCCTGTAAGCCCATAATGCAAGGGGTAACTGGATATGCCAATCTTTGTGGTTTTCTTGAATAATATTTTTCAAGATTGCTACCACTATCTTGTTAGAAGCTTCTTCTTACCCATTTTCTTATGGATAGTATGGAGTCATAAAATTATGTTGTATATTATACTTGGATGTTAAAGCCCTTACATTTTTGTTTTTGAATGATGTTCCATTATCCGATATGATCTTGGATGGTATCCCAAAATGACATATGATATTATGGAGTATGAACTCTGCAATATGTGCTCCTGTTGTCATTGTTAAAGGGATTGCTTCCACCCATTTTGTAAAGTACTTAGTGGCTATTATAATGAATGTATGTCAGCCCAATGATGGGGGAGAGATCTTACCAATTAGATCAAATCCCCACTGAGAAAATGGCCAAGCCGCTTGGATGGGCTATAAGGCCTATGATGGCAAGTGTATAATATTAGCATGATGCTGACATTTGATGTATTTCTTGACATACACTATGCAATCCTTCTCCATAGTGGGCCAATAATAACCCATTCAAAGGATGTGCTTGATGATGGCCATGCCACTGAAATGGCCATCGCATGTACCATCATGAGCTTGTGAGATTGCCCAAGTTGATTCTTGGGGCTCAAGGTAATGAAGGAGAATTCCATCATAGCTATGATGATACAAAATATCTCCTAGCAAGACATACTTTATCACTTTCTATTTAAATGCTCATTTTGCAGCATGCGACAATCCCTACGGGATTATACCAAGCTTAAGGAAATCGCATATTTGTGACATCCAATCTTGATAGGCAATAACTTCAATTGACTGAATGACATGTTCCCCTTGTAATTTGACTTGTACAAAATCCGATTGGAAAACAACCTTATGGAGAATAGTAGTACCATTCTCTACAGGACCTTATGAAAGCAATGATCCCCAAGGCGCCTTTTTTAGAAAGTCTCTAGCTTTGTAGAACCATTCATGATTTGGTTCTATTTGAATCATGTGGATTGATTCTTGATTGTTCTATGCCTCATGTTGTATCATGGATTGCGATAGCATTTTCACTTGAATGGTAGTGAAGTCAGTAGATGGATTTTGAGGGATTAAGGATCCCAAAGATGCCATGGTGTCTGCAAATCTGTTGGATGTTCGAGGGATTGCCTCGATGTCATACCATTCTAGTTGGGCTAGATATGTGTCCACAAGCTCTTTATATACCTTCAAAATGGGACATCTACACTGGTAGATCCCCTTAACTTGATTAATAATGAGCAAGGAGTCACCAAAGATATTTAGCTTTTTGATCTTCATGGTGAGCGTTGTTTGGAGACCCAAGATTAGGGCCTCGTATTCAACATTATTGTTGGTACAAGGGAAATTGAGCTTAAATGACAAGGGCATTGGAGCACCTTGTGGCATGAAGAACACAATTCCTACACCACCCCCTTGCTCACATTTGGAACCATCGAAGAATAGAGATATATCTGCTTGATTATCAGGTTCTTCGAGTTTCGGTGACTCCGATAATGCAAAGACTGCATCATCGGGAAGCTCTATGACAAGAGGCCTATGATCCTAAAGAGGAGCCTCTACCAGTTGATCTGCTATGACTTGTCCCTTGATAGACTTTTGACTTATGAATTCTAGATCGAATTTCATCAATAGCATGATCCACTTTGCAGTATGCGTATTATGATACGTTTTCCTCATCATATACTGCAAAGGATTTTGTTTTGATACTACAAATATCATGTGGTGCAACTTCTTCATTGCAAATACTATTTCTAAGCATAGTTTTTCCACATATGTGTATCGTAGCTCGTAGTTGACCAGAGTTTGGTTGATGTAATATATTACCTATTCTTTGCCTTGCACATTCTTTTGGGCTAACATGGTTCCCAATGCAAAGTCGATGGTAGATATATATAACAAGAATGGCACCTCTGGTCGAGGTGGAGCTAAAACTAGTAGTGTTTCCAGGTACTACTTGATCTCAACAAAGGCCTTTTGACAGTCCTCATCCCAATTAAATGGGACTCCCTTGTGTAGCAATCGATTCATGGGTTGATATTTATCTGATAATTATGTGATGAATCACTTTATGGATGCTACTTTGCCCTATAGGCTTCTCAATTCCTTGATATTCGTGGGAGGACACATTTCTAAAATGACCTTGACCTTCGTTGGTTCAACTTCAATCCCTCGTTTAGAAATGATGAATCCCAAGAGTTTTCCTGATGTTACGCCAAAGACGCATTTCTTGGGATTCAACCTGACATTGTGCTCTATCAAGTGATCGAAGACTTTTTTGAGAACCTTAGCATGCTCTAAACATAACAATGACTTCGCCAATAATTCATCGATATAATCCTCTAGGATCTTATGCATGTAGTCATGAAAGATATATGTCATGGCCCATTGATATGTGGCACCAACATTTTTAAGACCGAATGGCATAACTTTGTAGAAAAATGTTCCCCATGGCGTTGTGAAAGTAGTTTTATGCTGGTCTTCGGGTTTAATCCAAATTTGATTGTAACCAGAAAAATCATCCATAAGGGAAAGCATCTCGTGACCTACAGTCACATCTACCAGAGCATCGATGTTAGGCAACGAGAATGAATCCTTTGGTGTTGCCTTATTGAGGTCTCTAAAATCCGTACAAATATGGATTCTTCCATCTGGTTTTCCTACAGGTACCATGTTTGATACCCATTCTAGATAGTCGATGGAAATGATAAATTCTACATCCAATAGTTTTTGCAATTCATCTTTAACCATCAAAGCGATGGTTGGATGCATCTTCCTGAGTTTTTTCTTTATTGGTTTCTTGTTGGGGTCCAATGAAAGGTTATGAGTAACCAATTTCAGATCTAGACCCGACATGTCCTTGTATGTCCAAGCAAAGAGATCAGGTTTCTCTTTCAATAGAGGAATGAGGGTGGTACATTCCTCAGGAGATAAGCTTTCTCCAAATTTAACCTTCCTTGGATTCATGGGATCTTCGCTGATATCCACTTTGAAGGTTTCCTCTATTGACATATGTGACCCCTCCTCAATCTGGTGAGGTGTAGGGATCAAATGGATGTCATCTACTGGGTTTAAAGGTTCCACTAAATTAGAATTACCCTTAGCATGATAAACATCATAAGCACAGCCTAGTGCAAAATGAAATGGTTGCAACATTTCTTCGTTAGGGAAGAAATCTTCAGGCTCTAAAGGTGAATTGGTATGATCAAAATCAATGGCCTCAGGATTGAGGAACAAAGTTTTTGAAGGGTCATATGGATTGCAGAGTGGAGTGGTCAAATCAATGGAGATCATGTTGATGGAATGAATGAAATCTCTAGGACCACATGACATAGAATCTATATCTCTAGATTGTTCTCCACACTCTAGATGTGGCTCGAGGGGTATGGGGATAACTGGATCCTCTCTAGGAACAGATGGGATGATTGGATCATCTGATGGAAACACTTTCCTTTCAGTCGAAGGCTTAGGGAAGACCATGTGATAGATTTCATTCAAGTTCATTGGTTGCATCGGGATTTGAGGTCCTGGGAAGACTGTATGGTACACCTCTTCCATATCCACCTAGGGTAATAGATGATGTAAATGTCGAGGGCCTAAGTAAGCCAACTCAATCTCATCTTCGTATTCATCATATTTAGAGGAATACTCACTATCATCCTCTTCAGAATTACATTCTGGTCCACCGCTTTTAGATATGGATTCTATTTCAGGCTCTAATGTTGGATCAAAATTTTGGGGTTCAATGTCAATGTCATCGGCATATATGCAGCTTCTGACCATCCAATCAATTCTTGTCATATCATCTGGACTAACCTCCACCAAAATGTTGCCATGATAAGCCCTTGTGGTTCTATGGCAACCATGGTCACCGGCAAGTTACCCCTTCGAGAGTATGAAGGGTTAGGATGGTAGGGGTTCCAATCAACATCGTCTACCCCCATGCTTAGGTTCATGCAATCTAGAGATATAGCTAGAAGCTCATCCTGACCTCTTATGTCATAACCCAATATGAACCTATCATATGGTAGCTGATAGTATGGTTGATACGGGGTTCGGTGTCCTTGTTCAAATAGACCCATACTATAACCATGCCAATGGTAACACTTAAAATATCAAAGTGCAAACTCTGGATTAGATAGATAATGAAAATTTATAGTGAATGGTTCATCATCATCTTCTTCTATAGGTGAATGATCTACAAGTTTATCTAAGCCTCCATAGATGAAGTTAGTTTGATTGGGTGGCACCCCTAGTGGTACCACCATCCCGACAAGAAAGCGATGGGCTTGAGGCCTACCCATATCCTATGCAGATTCGATGATTGGCGTGAAAGTCACATTCTGCACCAGGTATTCTACTAACCCGAGATTTACTAAATGAATTATCACTCGTGATGCATATGACCTAGTTGAAGACACAGGTGAGGCAGGTCGAGGTACCTCCTCGACTTTATTTTGTGAGTTTTCCTCCTCCATGGGATTTGGGACCTCAATAATTGCTACATTGGGGATTTTTTTAGACTCTTTTTTACCCAATACTACCTTTAGCTTATGATCATTCCTAAGCATTTTCGATGTCGTAGGCTTCACAGAAGTAGTTGTATGTTATGTTGGTCATGGTGTCGATGTTGAAGGATCGATGCACACTTCCTTTGATTTACCCTCTAGATGCTTGATAGGCAATGTAGGCCGGGGGGAAAAAAAAAAAAAAAACCCGCCCCTCTCCCCTCTCCTAATAATAATAAAAAAGGACAATTTTTTCCCCCCCCAGAATCCCCCCCCCCACCGGTACCCCCAAAGGAAAAAATCCCTATAAAACCGTAAATGCTCAGTGTGAAAGTTGAAGGCACAATATGTGATTTAGGAAATTTTAAATGTCCCAAGGCCTTCATGGTAATTATGTTAATCGATGATCCTGTATCGATCAACACCCTCTTGAAGGGTGTGTGGTTTACATATGCAATTATGTGAAGCGGTGGGTCCACTATAGCAGTAGATACTATCTTGATTTCGTGATCATAGAATTGGATCACAGGATCTTGACATTGTTGCATATGTCCCACAAAATTAGTGAATGCTTCTAGATCTTGGGATTGTACTTCTATGGACCTTAGGATGTCCATTAGTGTCTTCATGTACCTAGGAGACTGATGTAATATATCATAAATTGATAGCTTTGTTGAGGCCATCTGTAGACTTTGAATGAGCTTATTCCTTATTGTCACCACTGGTCTAGTTCGTGGGCCTGGCAAGTTATTTTGTTCTAGTCTTTGCAGGGGCGCAGCCTGAATTAGAACTAGAGCAAGAAGAGGATCTGGAAGATTGTACCTCCTATTTCTAGTGACCACATTCACCATACCTACAAAACCTTGTGTGGGAATTTTGATCCACACTTGATTTACTTATCCAATGTTATTCCTTGGGGGCTCATGATTTAGTAGGGGATTTTTTAATATCCCCATATTTTGGTTGTTCAGAGCTAGAGGATTGTCAATGATTAAGTCGTTCCTATCAATCATGTTCTATACCAGATGCTTGAAGATGTGGTATGCTTTGATATCGTGTCCCTTTTATCTATGGTACGAATAGTATTGATCTTTCCTAAATCCTTTTGATTTAGGTTGATTAAGATCAAGTAATTTGACTTCGAGTAAATTTATGGCCTTAGCCTTGCATAATTGATTGAATATTGATGCCATAGTCTCAGACAATGGCATAAATTATCAATGAGGGTGTTGCTCTTTATTCTTATCCTAATTCTTGTTGTTGCACTAATTATACTATGCAATGGGAGGTTGAGCCTAATAGTTTTGCGGTTGCTGACCCTAATTCCTCTTTTGTTTGTTTAGCACAACCTGATTCACATGAGCAAGCTTGGCCTGGTGATTTTGGTTCTTTGTGTTCTTGTTATTCCACTCATTTTTCATCTGGATTTTCAAGTCACCTTCTTGTAACTTAATATCCTCTATGACCTTGGCTTGCGCTAAAGCCTCTTCAAACATCTAGTACTGCTGCGGTTGTAATAACAATGAGATGTGTTTTACGTAACTTTAAGTAAATATTCAAGTCAATTCAGTAGTTAGGATAGAGAATGGTAGCTTAGCCATTATATTTCTCCATCTATTACCAAAATCCATGACTAGATTGTTGTCATATTCCTTTAAAGTTGCCAAGTCAGTCATTGATTTTCTTCTTGATGCCAAAAATAAAAGCGTTCAAGAAATACATTTTCCTATTGTTCAAAGCTGGTAATGTTGTGCCTCTTCAATTTATTAAACCATTCCAAGGTGGGGACTAAAAGGTTCATTATTAAAGTCCTCATTAACAAGGCATCATTACTTTGTATCTAGAATCACACGCTCATGAAGCTTGTCACATGCTCCTGTGCATCTTCATCACCTTGGAATTTATCCAGTTTTGGCATCTCAAAATGATCAAGATATGTTGGACTAGGAACTGAAGGGCATAGAGGAGCATTTTTGAATTCTATTCAAGGTATAATTTTGATAATCCATCCCTTGTTTCTCAATAGCTCTCACCTTTTTAGCCAAGGCTTTGTATGCTTGCGAGGATAAAATTTCCTATTCCCTAAGGGGTCTTTACGGAGCTATCGGGGGTAGATTATTTTTAGGTCAATGTGGAGGATTAGGCTCATAATCCATATCTACTAAGGATATATCGATATACTATTGATCTTACTCATCTCCTTCTAACTCTTCGTACTAGGTACGCCCAAGTTGTTCTAGCGCTTGGTGTTGTAGTGTGTTCTAGGCCATATGGTGAGTATGATTTTCAACTTGTTTAGGGTGTAATTCAGACTGTGATGCAGCATATATTTGGTTACACTCCCTATACTCACTTTTAGGAGGTATATTAGCTTGATCCAATCTATCCTCTCTCTCTTAATGCTTCTTTTGATCAAGGATGTGTTGCTCTCATAGATGCTACTCATATAAACATTGCCTAAGCAACATTTGATGTTGAGATTCCTCATGCTCAAGGTGTTCATGCTTTATGATGCAAGTAAAAATGGTGCACCAAATTAAATATAAACAATGTATGTATCTATGCCATATCACTAATGAGCACCAAACGGAAGCATGCAAGTAAATGGAAAGATAGCGAATAACAAGAAGTAAAGCGAAAAAAGTATATCTCTTATTAATAACAACGATCCAAAATTATGGGTTATAATGCATCCCCTTGAGGGTTAAAAATGGGTGATACAATTTTTTACAACTCGGGTGCCCAAGAATCAAAATCCTTCAAGAAATTCGGGTGCACATCCACTGTCTTTCCTCGTACCCATAATCAAAGTGGGCGGGCCAAAGTTATCGCCACTTGTGTCTTTGATCTCTGATGTCTTAGGCTACCTCCCAATGCATTGTAATGACCTGTACCTACACACAAGGAAACCATAATTGTCAAATAGCGAGTGTGTATGATAAAAAGCATGCAATCCCCACGGGGGCAAAATGGCTAGTAGTGATAAAATGCATCAAACCAACTCAAAATGACAAAATATGAAATTTATATGTATATAAATAGGTTTTGGGAAGATATAACCAAAAATTACATCAAAATCACATCCGACTGTGTTTCAAAATTAGGATGATTGTTCGCAACCTGTAAAACCCAAAGCAAGCAATTTCCTATCCTACGCATATCCAAAATGCATGAAAATTGGATAGAATACATAAAATACTATTCTAAGAAAACCCATTTTATTATATTTGTGATATCAATCACATTTTGGGTGTTCTCTTAGATGACCGTCGGATACCTGTAAGAGACCCTGCAAAATACTAAAAATGCAATATATCGGCCAATATAACTCATAATGACATGAAATTTGAACTTCAGCATCATATAAGCATGTATAAAATATCTAATCAAAAATAGTCAAAAAATAATGCACAAATTTCTATTCATCCTAGGATGGAGCAAATAGTATTATCACAAATTAGGGGGCGTCCCAGGGTGCGGCACCCATAGAATTTGCCCAAATTTTACCACCAATTCCACTTGGGAATGATGCAAAATCCTATGATATGTGTCGTCATAAAATTTTGTGTGGTAATTCACTCATATGGTCCAATTATGTGACAAATTGGGTCTACTAGTTCACTCACAAACCTCCTTCGCTAGGTAGAGATTCTGAGGGAAAATGGGTACAAAATATGGAAATAAATCTTAGCAGCACTCCGTTGCATAAATATAAAACTCCTCTATATGTTTTGTGTGGAAATTAGATCCACTTTATAGCCCAAGGAGGCTCATGGGTCAAAATTCATGCAAGGGCATGCAGGGCCAGGGGTGCCATTTGTCTAGGAGGAGGCATGCATTGGAAGGGAAAGATAATCTCCCTTTTTGGCCTCCATTATGAAGCATGTCATAAGAGTGTTGCATTATTTGATCTACATGCTAGGCTAGGCAAGGCAAATGGTAGTTTTTGGGTGCCATTTGTCCAAAATTTAACTTTTTTGGGATCAAACTTGCTATTTGCCCCACCCTGGGATGAACATTGCTATTCATCCCAGGGTGGGATGAATAGGATTTGTATTCATCCTAGGGTAGGATGAATAAAAATAGGGTATCTAAAAGGTCACAAAAATGGCCCTAAACCATTCAAAACCTTACCGAAAGGGCTATAACCATTGTATGACCTCTAAGGGCTGCCCTAGGGGATATGGAATGTCAATTTAGCCATTGCTTATGGATGCCTAATCGGATTGACCAGATTTTAGTGTCTACACTTTACATGCACATCCTCCAATTGGTCTTGGAAAATACATTGTCTCTGCTCTAAATACATCCTCTAAGATCGATCTACCAGATCGGCAGTGTGAGGCCTCTGACTTCATAGATCTATACATGGGGCTTTATTAGTATAAGCCCCAATAGACTTATCTTTCATACTCTTGCTCTTGTCTATGTAGATAGCATTTGTGTTATGTTGTAGTCTATTATCTATGCCCACTTGTGTGGATAGGGCACCTATGCCATGAGAGCACTTTGAGCATTCTCGTGGCTCATGAGTATGTCTGTATGTCCTAATTGTGTGAGATCTCGAAATGAGAGTGAAAAGTAGAGGGCTTATAGCCTAGCCTTCCTAACACTTGTTCTAGTCCATTAAGCTGACTAGTATTCCAGAGTTTATTAGGAGGTGTGCCATTGGCTCCAAGCATGGCAAGATCTATTGTTAACCTTCCAGGTTCATTAGGTTTTGGAGTCCTTAGGGGTCTATGCTCTGATGCAGCCCTATCTTCCTACCCTTGATTGGATAGATTTTCTCTATGTCTACCATGGGATGATGGGGGCCTTGAGCCACCCTTAGCTCTATCTCACAAGGAGTATGTGTTATGTCCTCTCACTAGGTTATTCTAAATAGAATCCTCGTGTCAAATTGTCACCTATGATACTAGTCGAACATCATTCAGGAAGATCCTATGGGATAGATTCCAACACATTATCTTGTGTATGTCCTGGAGCTTCAACCTCCACCTCGATTGTGTATCAAGGTCGACCTCTCCATGTATTGACCATGATGTGAATTTATCTCATTTGTAATTTTTTAGAAAATACAAAGTATACAAGGATGTTTAGCTCTTTTAAATATTGTTTGTGATTCCTAAAACTATTTAGTGTGTTTTGGTTCATTGCTTATATAAACTAACTCTCATCGTATTTGCAATTTTTTTGATGATACACTTAGATAATTTAAGGGATTTCATCTATATACTCGTAGCTCAACAATCGGTAATGAAATTCTGATCACGTAAACCCACCAAAGTATGGATATGAATTCCATACCCAATCAGGGAGCACAAGTACTACCAAACCTCACCCAAAACATTATACATAGTGATAGACCCACCAAAATAGGAGTGTGTGCTATTTTGCATGGATAGGATAGATCTTGGATCGTCCTTGGCCACGATTGGGTCCCAATAGTACAATATCAAATGAGCCAACCAAGTGGTAATGACATCCACCATTGGTATCGATCAGTGGGTTGGATGTGATAACCCAAAATTGTTGATGTTTAAGTGATACGTGGTGTGTGGGGGTTTATTTTAATTTTACATAAAAATAAAATGCATCATAAAGCATCCATGATACTTTCTACATGCGTAGAAAATTATCATTTAATTTCAAAAAGTATGCAAAATTAAATGTTATTTACAAAAAATATAATGTAAAGTTACATGAAAAATTGGCCTTTAGATAGGTCCCAAGCATGCAAACCCTAACACACAGTCTAAATGTTAGTTGTAGTTCTATAAAGTAGGAAATAGACTCAGCCGCTGGATAAAAACATAGCTAAAATCTTAGCCACGGGTGACAACCACAGCTAACAGAGCTGGTCGTGTTTTCCAGATGTGGCTAACAACAAACAAGAAATTTTCATGTGTTTTCCTCTAAATTTTGGCTAGATGATGTAATTAGAGCCTACTGACAAGGAAAAACATAGAAACAAGAAATATATAGAGAAGGATATTTACCTGGAATTCCTCATTCGATGACAAGACAAGCTATCTACTATATTTTCCTCTACTCTCTGCTAGCCACGATTGTTAAACATGGTTGAAATGCTATCCATGGGTGTTAACTACGGTTGACACTGTGCACTGCATATTTCAAGCACAGCTAAGACCTGCAACACAAAACAAAGAAAAATTAGCAAAATATATATCAGTTTGGATGCTCTATTGGTTGATTTATGAATATATTGATAAGTTTGTATATTTATGATATGATCAAAAGTGGGTGTATATAGTTACTAATGGGTGGGAACCCCCTTTTGAATATAATGGTCACCCTCAATCATTAGGGTTAGGCTTAGAATATCATATGGCTATTTGGGTTTGATCTATTTTTGCATTGTAAGCTATTTTAGGTAGACTTATCTTTATATATTGCATTGTAAGATATGTGAAGGCATCTTGAAGAAATAGAAGTATCCATCAAAATATAAAAGAAACCAAAACATGTTATACATGAGTTATTTTTCAATTTATAAAACTATTTAGAATCCAACAAAAAAAAATGAAAAATATAATAGAAACAAGTATTCACTCTTGAAATAAAACCCATGAATCCTTATTCCTAGTCTCTCATAACATTGTTTGAACAAAAATTCCTAATAGAAGTTATGTAAAACCAACCATAACTAGGAGTTGGAAAGCCAAGTCTAAACAATCCATGGGCTTAGGATGTTGTATAACTAATTTGTAATCCAAACAATTAAGCAAGTATATATACATAATGTTAAACAAATCAACTTTAAGTAAATTTAGATGTTTGACTAAGGGGAACCACTGCCTTGGATTTACTAATCAATTTACTACACCAAACCTACAAAAATCAAAGCAAAATTCTTTGCTCTTTTTTTTTTAATAAGTTGTGTGGCTTCTATTGGGTACCACTTCCATTATGAAAAAAAAACATTACATTGCTCTCATTATATTTCTAACAATTTAATTAAAGCATATCCAAATTTGTCTTTCTATCGAAGATATTCTTCATTTACAATTCTATTAAAGATATTCTTCATCTTCTATCAAGATGAAATTCAACACTACGAATGACTAAAATATTTTTTGCCCAACTTCTATATCTAAAAATATCTTGTCTATAACAACCTCACAATTTCTTAATATATTTTTTTAGGGTTCTTATTCATTCCCCTAATATTCCAAGATATTATTTTCATTGTTATTTTTTTATTTTATTTGTGGGTTTAGCCCCACTTCTTGTTAATAGTTATGATATTTATTTTTGTTTTCCCATATCAATATCCCTTTGTGCTTATTTTTCTCTTTGTTTTTTCTTCTTGGGTCTTCCTCTTTTTTTCATTCTCAGCAATACTTTCATCTTCATCAATCTCTTCAATCTTCTCATACTGCTCATAGTAAGACTTATCATCTTTAGTTTTACCTTGTTCTGAAGGATCTAAAGTGCAAGGAATAACCTCAAAAGCATAATCTTCTTTATTTTTTCCTAGAGATCCTAAAGTGCAAGGATGCTCTTTTGTAGCAATTACCTTCCTATTTTTCCCTAAAAATCCTAAATCATTATGGGTTTCCTCCAACCTCATTTCTATATTATTCTGCTCTTGAAACCTTAAAGTGTAAGGGATAACATCTTCACCACTTTCACTTTTATTATCTGAAGAGGAGTCTATACTACTTGAGAATAATGAATATGATTTACCTAGAATAAACTTGACCTTTTTTGTTGTCTTTTTTTTAGATTTTATCTCCACATCTTCTTTTGCACCTAAAATTCCTTCTAAACTTACCAATTGATATAGTCGATAGGATTTATTTACCTCTTCTTTTCGAGCGGAATATCCTTGATCTGATCTAGCTTCTATTGTTGAATGATTTCCTTGCTTTATCTTGAATAATATCTCATGGCTAGATTTTTTTGTCTCTTTCTTCATAGTTTTTACTTTGCAAACTCTTACCATGTGTCCAATCTCAAAACAAGTGTAGCAACAAAATGCAATATTTTCATAATCTTCTTGTTGATCCCATTCTCTTTATTCAGATTTAATCTTAATGGATTGTGGAAAAGGTTTTAAAATACCCATAGCAACACATATTCAAGTATATATATCATGCTTTCACTCCTTAGTTGTTAGTCCTTCCTTGATGAATTCCCCTAGGGTATTTCCAATTTTTTTCAAAACATCCCTATTTATAACTTGATATGGAAGTCCATAAACCCTAACCAACACTAGAAGCCTCTTAATAGTTTCTGACTCAATGGAAAAAAGTTCATTCCATGGTATCAAATAAAGTGCATCTCTTCCCCTAAACCATGGGCCCCCAACAATTATTTTATCCCTAATTTTTGAACTAGAAATATGATGAGGAAAAAACCTTTAGGAAGAAAAGTCACAAAATAATTTGAATTCAATCCCCACTTCCACTTGATCCAATTTTGAATCTCAAAAAATCTTGTCCATGATCTATAAAAATTACATATTAGCCCTCTACTTTTAAGAACCATTATATCATACTCAATCATCTCATCCTTGATACTTACTTTTGGTGTACCATATGCTACTTGGATTGAACTTACCATGTATTTGTTCTTCTGCTTCTCTCTAGCTTGGGCCTTCATACTTCCAAATAGGCCATTTTGAATTCTAGCTAGGGCATCTTGACTTCCCATTAGGGCTTTCAAAAATGACTTTCCTTCCACATGGCTTGCTCTTGGCTTGCACTCCCTCTTGGTTCACACTCCCTCTATGCTCACACTCGGTCTTTCTCCCAACTTGCACTCTCTCTTATCTCACACTTACTCTAAGCTTGCACTCCCTCTTAGTTTACACTTCTTTTTGGTTCCCACTCTCTCCTACCTCGCACTCTCTCTTGACTCACACTCACTCCCAGCTTTCACTCCCTCTTGGCTCACAATTGCCCTTGTCTCTTGTTTTTCTTGATGTTCCTTGGCTTGAAAAAAAAATGGAAATAATATTCCACACATTCATGGTAAGGGTTTGAATCATTTATGTACTTCAAATGAACCTGTCGCTCTTCTACCATGACTGAATCTCGACTCACACTCCCTCTTGGTTCACACTCCCTCTTTGATATCATTTACTTCTAGTTTGCACACTCACTCCTAACTCACACTCGCACTCGTTGTTGCACTTACTCGGCATACGCTTGCACTCACTTTTAGCTACACTCACTCACACTCACTTTTGGTTTCACTTACTCACACTTACCATTGCACTTACTCCTAGATTACACTCACACTCATTGTTGCACTTACTCCTAGATCACACTTGCACTTGCTACTGCACTTACTCCTGGCTCGTGCTCGCACTTGCTGCTAGCTTCATTGATCTTTTTAAAAACATGATACTAGATACTTATTAGTTAAACCAAAGAAAATTACATAAAATGAACAACCCCTCTAAGGTTCAAGTGCAATGCAAAGTTTCTAAAATTTCAAATCATATTTCATACCACTAAATAATGTCATCTTTGATAATATCGAATAGGTAATTTTTCTTAGGATCAATAGAAAGATATCCTTTTATCACTAGATCATATTCAAGATAGTTATTGATATAGGTCACATATGCTTCCTTCTCATATTCATTAATTGTGTGAAATAAGGTGGTTGTACTAGTCTTTAGAAATGTAAACTTATTCTTTGAACCACCCCTTATTTTTTAATTGCTTATATATGATTGAGATGGGACCCACCTGTATTACATTATAATCACATAGTGGTATTAGAATAGCTTTGCTATTATGCATGTATTGCTTGGAAATATTTGAACCTAGGTCTCCTCCTTGAAAGTTGAGGAATTTAGCTAGTTGAGCTAATGTTATTTGATTGAACCACCCCTTATTATAGTTGCATGTGTATACATTTTAAGATATATCTACTAAAATATACTGTCTTGCAAAATGATTAATATTAAACTCTTGTAAAAGTAGAATTATATAGAACATTTAATACATATTTTTATTATGTATCAATTGCATTTAAATAAGAATTATTATACTAATAAAGGGATAAATTTTAGATCAATAAAAGGATTATGAAAAATTAGCTAAAGAGTTGATGAATATTTTATCCAATTAAAATTCAATTTGTTTGACTTTTTTAATCACCTCTATAGAAGTACATACTCCAATAAATGCATTTCAATTTAATATATTTTGTTGTTGGTTAAACTATTGGTTTTAGCTACAATTATATCTTTTCAAAATATTCTTAAGTGTCCATAAAATATATTTCTAAATTTAGCAATACTCGTATTTCTCAATTCCATGGTACACTAGTCTTTCTCTTGTTTTTTAAAAGCATAAATTAAAGATCCAATAGATTCAAATGCACAAAAAAATCTATTTGAATATGAAATGACACAAGTAAAGAGCACTCATGTGAATATTAAATTCACCAAAGTGGTCATTAGAAATATCATCAAATATACTTCACTCCACCTCTATGATAATTAGAAATTTATCAAAGAAAATGAGCCCTTAATCTAAGAGAAATAGAAAATAAATTTACAAGCATAATTTGCATATGGTCACAATATTTCATGTATGATAGATGCATTCATAACAACCATAACATATTGTTGGTATAGATTTTTCATCATGTATTTGCATAGTATATACTCCAAAGCATTACAAGACTTGAAAGGTTTAGTAACATAACCATTTTGACCAAATCATACTCAACTATAGAACACAAATCTAATGATAAGAATACATTAGTAGTCAAAATTTTGAGTGCAAGTATATATAATGTGGTAACATACCCATACAACATAGTTTACAAGTCCAAATAAAAGGTTATATTCAATATCATGTTTTAATTTATGAGAAAACTTCAAGCATACACATATTATGGTTCTCAATGTCAACAACAAAAATAATTGTCATCAGGAGTTGAACCTCCATCAATCAACCATAACCATTATCCTAGGTTACCAAACATGTAAAAGTGGAAATTAAACAAGTAATAACAAATAGCAAATTTATAAAATACAAAGTGAAAATAAACAAAACATGTTATTTAACATATAACCCACAACTAAATAATCATTATAATAGGTGTTATCTCAAACTATGAAAATCTGCATCTGATGTTGACATGGGAATTCAAAAAATAGGAGAAAATGAACCATGAGTACTATTTTTTGCCATAGTCGTAGGACTAAAGACTTGGACCAAGACTCAACAAGCATGGCAAGTACATGAGACAAACCTAGTTAGCTGATCCAAACTCAAGGTAAGATGTCCAAGTTTGGGAAGTCTCTTTAAATATAACCAAGTTTGTCAACAAGACACATTGGTGAAAACTATAAGAACCATTGAACTAAAACAAAAGTTCATTTTACATATTTTTTAATATTATTCTATAGGGATATGTTCAAACAACAATACAATCATTTTCAAATTGAAATACAATAATTACAATATCACTTGTACATATTTTGACCTCCAAGAAGTTAATTTCTTTTAAAATTTGAAGAACTAGTTTTCTTTACAAAATTATACTATATTATGCACTTTTAGAGGCTCTCCTAATGTTCATTTTCAAGTTTTTCCGTATAGTGTTTGGATCATTGCTAACTTAATTTTTTCCATATCATACATACACATTATAAAGCATCTCAGTTTGGGTTATAGCAACAAAAAAGTTTAGTTTTTCATATGTAAGGGAGGAACTCATATCAAGTGGTATTAGCTCAATCAGTTAGATTTCTCTACATGGATAATATCCAATATTTCTTGTAATACCACTATGTGGTGATGATGTAATACAGGTGGAGCTTGTTTCAATCCCATTCAACCCATTAAAATTAAAAAGGAGTAACTTATAAGCATGGACTATGTTGATGGCCAAAGTTTCCATGGGCAACTAGTTTAGACATATAAATTAGAGGCATAAGTACCAAGGAAATAAATAGGTAATAAGAGGCTTAAATAAATTAAGTGATACAATAAAATTAACCTCAATAAGATCATATTTATCATAAATATTTTGGTAGAGAAAACGTGTCATTTCCATTAGATATAAAATATATTACAAATAATTCTATTACAATACCCCTTGGGCTTACAATAAGGGTTTCCAATATGGAAGGTTCTATTTTAGCAAATATCAATTTAATGGTACAACAAGAGGTTTTCTAAACCACCTCCAAATATGGGTGGGTTTGGATGCTTGATTACCACCCTTGGTTGAATGTGCCTCTAAGAGCCCTACACACAACCAAACACAATGATTAGTAGCATTTGTGGGTCTACCTTGGTTAGACCTAAATTTATGAAAGATGCAAACAATAAATAAAGAACACTTTTATCTAGACCATAAACATAACTTAGGATGATGAAAACACTTAAAATATTACCTTGCTCACCTTTTCTAACTATTTGTTGTAGGTTCTCTAATTTTCTGGATTTGGAACTGAACCACCTAGGGGTAGGCAGTCTTGATTGTGAACTTCCTAGGGGTGGATGGTTAAGTCTCTACTGCTTAGAATACTATAAAAGTTTAGGAGAAGGTTTTGAAAGTTGTTAGAGGCCAAATTTCTTATTGGAACTGGTCCTAAGATGGAATCGCCTATCGAGGGGTAGTTACGATTGTGAACCACCTAGGGGTGGGTGGTTGAAGTTGTGTTGTTTAGAATCTAATTAAATCTTCAAGGGACCTCTAGGATGGTGTCAGGAGCTTTTGGCCTAATTTTCAAACCAATTGAATCTTCCACCTATGAGTAATTTCATAAAAAAATCATGTGCAAATGGAGGCTCGCAACGGTTTCCATGGTTGGTTTACAAACAAGACTATGGACACGAGGATTTCTAACTAAATTTTGATAGAGTTTTGGTAAGGCAACTACAAAAATTATGCAAATGAAGGAAATGAGAGGGTATTTATAGATTTTTGCAATGGAGAGAGGGTAGTGAGATGGAGGTGAGGTGGATATGACTTGGCAGCCAAATGGCATGGGTGAGGGGGAGAAAAATCTAGGAAATTCCACTTGCATGGTCAAAGAGGGTGTGTGCACCATGCCTTATTAATTTTCTTGGGTGGAGAGAGTCCTCACCCCATTCAAGTGGCATGTGCACACCATGCCTCATTAATGCTCTTGGGTGGGGAGAGTCCTCACCCCATCCAAGTGGTATTAAGAGGCATGGGGGTGGTAAGGATGCATGGGTATGTGGAAAATAGGTGTAGACTAGGCTTGGGTGAGGTGGACTTAAGCTATGGTAAAAGGGATATATTATGGGAATGTGCACATAGGCTAGGGGAATGTGCACATAGGTTAGGGTGGATGGGGTAGTCACATGGTGACCAAGATCTTGGTGTAGGAGAGGGCTTAGTGGGAAAATGGGGCTAGAGAAGGCAGATTTAATTTTTGTAAGGTTGCATGTCAAATATTTAAATTAATTGGGACCTTTGTAGAATTATTAATTATTGACATTAGGTAAATGTCAAAATAATAATTATTAGGTGTCTACATTTACTCATTTTTGCACTGCATTGCATGATGAACACGATGCAATGCAAAAATATATGACACCAGATAGATGAATTGATGATGGAGGACAATGGAAGATGATAATTGACCATAGATTTTTAGTATGTCATAATGACAATTGAAGGGGAAGAGATGCACGGTTATCTCAAATCAAGATCAATGTAGGATGCTCCAAATATGGAAAGGATGAATACCCTTGAAACTTCACCTTTAACAGATTGTTGAGACCATTTGATGTGGTAAGCTAACCAGCTATTTGTAGGTATCTTCATGATGCTTCAACTAACTTGTCAAATCGTGATGTGTGAGTATCCTTAAAATCATAGGCATGGGATGTGCTAAATTAATTAAATTAAATTTTGAATGGAGAAAATAAATTTTACTCTTTACCCTAGCATAGCAGGGTTAATGATAGTTTCAAATAAATATTCTTGGACACACATGATTCCAAGGTGAGTGTTTGAGTATTGGACCTATTTGAAACATAATGTTGTGGATAAAATTTACCCCCTTAATCATTGAGTTGATGGATGAAGAAATGGAACACAACAATAAAGATCTTGAAAAAATATCATTGCACAATGGAGAAATAGTGATGAACTAGGTTGAGGGTGCAATTTGCCATTAGAGGAGGACAAATTTAGATATTTGGGAACTGCCTGGGCATGGGTTGCATTTGACTGCCTGTGCCCAAGCGGTCGGTTACCAATGTGACCCATGTGCATTTTTTTTGTATTTTGGGGGATCAAATGATGTTAGAATATAGAAAAATCTATACTTGTCAAAAATATCTTTTTGAGCCTGATCCAATGGTGGTGGTTTTGGAAAATTTGGAGAATATTTAATAGGGAAAATTTGGCTCAAAGATGGCCTTACTTTTTGAAGCAGTAAATGATTAATTTTGAGGTATTTAAAAAAGTAAATTTGGATTGATTTATTAGAGGGTGATGCATGAGGAGGAATTGATGAAAATTGATGAAAAGTAGGTTAATTTTTAGTGTTTACAAAGACGGCAGATTGGAGGGGAATGGAAAATACCAAAAATACTCCAAGGGATCAACAATAGTGAGTCTATGTTTGGTGTGGCAGATTGGCCATAATTTTTATATTATTTTTTATGATATGAGGATGATATATGTATATGGATATGTGATGGACTGTATTTATTTGTTCATGATAGATATATGATGATGATTTGATGGTTGATATGTGTAGAATGCTATGAAAACCACACAACTACAGATATTGCAACATAACAAAGGGAAAACATGTAATCTAAGCAAAAATTTGACAAGAAGGAAAT
Organism: Wollemia nobilis; assembly: GCA_028583015.1. Lineage (NCBI taxonomy): Eukaryota > Viridiplantae > Streptophyta > Pinopsida > Araucariales > Araucariaceae > Wollemia > Wollemia nobilis. The sequence continues at coordinate 5,093,731 of JAQPPZ010017116.1, read as the reverse complement.
AACAAAGGAAGCTCTCTTTTATTAATCAAATGAATCACTTATTACAGATTTGTCCCTCTTAGGGATACCAAATTTTGATACAATGTTACAATATGCAAATGACCCCAAAATGGGGGAATTTTTGCTACACAATGGTCTTCATGTCTCCATCAACTCTGCTTGAGGGCTTACAAGGATACCTCCTTCTCTACTTGTCAAGAGGAATTTGATATTGAGAATGCTTTGAAACTTGAAAGAACCTATAACTTGCATACAAGAAACAAAAAAGCACATTAAACACATATGAAGCCTCTTATGATGAGGCTATTGACAAGAAATGCATAAAATAAGACTAAACTTGAAAGAAGCATAAAGATATGCAATGATGCTTGTAAAATACCTAAATTAGTGTAAAGCATGCTTGAAAACATATGGATCTAGATATTCTAACATGTAACTTGAAACATAAAGCATGAATAAAGCTAATCTATGAATATTTATGGAAATAAGCAAATGTGGCAAATATTAAGGTAAAGCTACCTATAATGTTGTTGATTAACCGTGCAAATGTCTACTACAATATTAATCTAAGCTAGATTAAACTACTTGCATAACTGGAAATGGAAATCTATGTCTAAAATGGAGGAAAAATAGCATTAAAACCCTATTCATGGGTGTTAAACATAGTTGGCTCTGTTAGTTGTGACTAACAGCTACGACTACGAGAAAACTTTTCTTTCTCTTGTAACTAGGGTCAAAAACTCTTAAATCCTCCAAGGAATTGATGATCAAGGGTTGCCTCTATGTTCTTAAACAAATTGATGGTGGAATTCATTGGAATTGGCAATAGAAGTATGTCAATTGGTAAGCTTGCTCCTCAAGATCTTGAAATCTCCATTGCTTCAAACACAGGTATGATTCTCCAAATGGACAGTATGTAAACACTCCTTAGAGGTTGCAATTGGCTCTCCAATTCGGTAGGGCTTCATTGCATTCAAATTTAGGATCAATCTCTCCCTCTATCCAATTTTTAAGGGAGTCTTATAGCCTTCCTAACTCCTTATATTAGCTTTCTTGATAATCCAAGATCAAGAATTGACAATATGGAGCAATTGGGAGGAAACATCCAAAATCTTCCTCACCCAAAACTGCCTAGGGTCAGTTGTACATGGTCGTTACAACTAATTTTTGCTTGGCTCGAGAGGTCAAGATAGTTATAGGGCTAGTCATGGCTCCTAAATGCAGCTAGGACCCTAGCCACGGGTGTCAACCATGGCTGAGATCTTAGTTGTGGATGCCATCCATGGCTAAGGCTGAATAGGCCTAGGATGCCTAAAATGAGTGGTTAGAACCACTGCTTAGCCTTGGTAGGGTCTAAGGTCATTCATATGGTCTACAAAGATGCCCATATGAGTAGCCTCAAAAACATAACGTATTTTAGGTATCTACAATATGATATTATATGATGTATGTATCGTGTTATACATGTGTTTAGGGTATTTAGAGTTTGGTACTTGATGGATGCATGTGGTTGGATAGATATGACATGTTAGATGGCATGTATTTGATATGTTGATGTTATGGATGATGATGTATCTACTTATTTACATGGTTTAGACTTAGATGTGTTTGTTTGATCATATTTTTGGATATTTGTATATGCATTTCATAATCAAAATTAGCTTAATTAATAAATGATAAAGTAGCAATCACAATGACACATTTACATGACATAAAACAAGGTAACCACAATGGACACAAGATGTAGGACATAGATGAGAATGTGATTTGCAATGAAAAATTTACTAACCAAATAAATAATGGACAATGATACATGATTAATGACACAAATGGAGACTTTAGGATATTTTTACAATTAAGGGTATCGAGCCAAGATGTTTGTTTCCCAAATACCTTAGAGTTGTTAGATCCTAGAAGTATTTCAAGAAACTCAAACACCCTAGTTGTACCAATCAAACTCATATAATGGTCAATCAATATCCTGTAGAAACCTAGACCATCCAAAAAATATCAAACCAATCATGGATTGACATGTGTGTAGTGAAATTTATTTTCTATCTTGAGTGAGGTTGAACTAACAATTTGTAACCCAAGCCAATTAAGCTAGCTCATCCATGAGTGTTTAGAGATATGTCCAAAAGAAGGTCATTAATATGACAGACATATCACCACTCAAAGGGCATACTCCACTACCAATTAGGCATTTATAGCCCTGATGGAGGCTAGCCCCATAATCCTTCAATGTTACTCCACTGCCAACCAGGCATCTATAGCCCTAGAGGAGACATCTAAAATACCTAAGGTGACCAACTGGTGGATCTCTTTTGATTTTTTATTTTTTTCACTCTCTTTTTTAAAACTTGTAATTTGGATCCTTGAGTTTGGATTATGCAAATGATAGTATGAGAAAGGAAACTATTTACTTCATGGCAAAGACTACTCATGATGTCTTCCTTAAACTCAAAATTTTGTTAATGTGTGACATGTAATTGGTCCAAGAAGGAGCTCGAGTTAGCCAGGGGAGGCCAAAATCTCCTTAGAACATGATGACTTTTGATAAAGGTTGAGTGGAACACTAGGCATGGTTGAATAACAAAAACAACCTCTATTTCCAAGAAACCTAAGAAAATGATTGAATAAGACATCATGACAATTGGGATAATGAGCACATGGGATTAAAAATAAATAAAATATAAATAATGGGTATGCAGCATGGTGTACAAGACAATATGACACATGACCAAACAAGATATAATAGACAAAGATATGATAAAAAAAAGCATGAGATAGACATGTGGACACAACATGTACAATTATTTTATAATATTGATTAATTATACCAAATTAGATAGGTAAACATATATTTATAAATCCAAAAGGTGATCAAATTAACATGTTATAAGCCTTATGTATGAGTGTAATATATGAATGGGTTGGATAAATACAACGTGTTAAAATAGAGGCGAAGAGATTGCCAACTTCCCCAAGTACAAAATTGGTTGGAAGGAGTACAGACTCTCCCAGACTGGAATATGGTTTGACAAAGGGTGAACTCCCCTAATAGAATTGGGTTGAATAGGAGGAGAGAAATGAGAAGAAAAATAAGGTTGAAGGAAAGAAAAAGAAGAGGAGAAGAAGTTTGGGAGGAAGAGAAGAAGGTGGAGGAAGGAGAGAAGAAAAATGAGGGAAAAGGACCAGCCATAGGTATGTAGCCACTCATAGAATGACCATACAACAATGACATGGAACCTATTAAAGCAAGAGATGAGAAGGAGGTTTAAGAGGTGAGGAAGAAGGAGCAACTAGAGTGGAGTTGGTGAGAAAATGGGTGATGATAGTGGTTGATGGCAGATTTAGGTGGGTTGAAGTGACATTTGAGGAGGAGACATCAGATTATCTCGAATCATGATCAATGTGAGATACCCCAATTATGGAATGGATGAATATATTTATACCTTGTCATTAACATATTATTGAGATCATTTGATTTGACAAGTTGATATGCCATATGTAGGTATTCTCATGATACTTAGATTGACTTGTCGAAGCATGATGTGTCAGTAATTGTAGTTACAAGCATAAAGCGTACCAAATTGGCTTGGATTAGAGTTTATGTTGAGAAGAAAAATTTTGCTCTTTGCCCCAGTATAGAAGGGTTATGATAGTCACAGGCAATATGATTGGATAAATGCACATTACAAGAATGAGTGTTTGGATATTAATCAAGTTTGTGTCAACATTGATAATTAATGTTGTCCAACTCAAGAGAAGAGTTTACATGTGATGGGGTGAGACATTGTACTTGTGAATGTGATGGTATCCATTGAAAAGAGGTGTATGGTGGTTGTTTCTATAGAGGAGTGGGAGTTTGGGTGGTAGTATATGAAGGAGGGTGGCCAAAGAAAGACCGTTGACTAGAATGAATAGGAGGGAGATATTGAGGAAGAAATTGAGTCATTAGGGGATCATTTTGATGAGATGGTCAACTTGGAAGAGCCTAGATTTTTGGTAACAAGATTGATGATGCCAACAAAAACCTTAGTGGGAAGGGATGTGATTAACATGGTTAAATTTATTGAGGTGTGGGTGGGGAGGTTGAGGCGTTAGATTGTGATTATTGCATCTTATTTTGTGATAATATAAATATAACAAGGAGTATGTTGGAGGGTGAGAGGGGATTGTTAGATTGTATTTCCTCCTAATCAAATAGATCTTATACCAAGTACTTGAAGCAACAATAGTCATTGATATCATGACCTTGTTGATGATGGTAGACATAAAAGTGGTGGCCTTTGTACCTTTTGGGTGATGAGCACCAAAAATTCTCATTTTACATACACTTTATAAGGGCATCATTATTGGTTTAATTAGCATTTGAAATGTATTTTTATATAGCTTTTGCATATAATTAGTAGAAAATGAAGTATTATGCTTGACTAGTATTTTTAGTGGAAAGTATGTGTAAATGTAGGTTTTTGCTACTAATCTGGTGTTTTTGAGTCTACATCCCATTTGGGCCTAGCAATGCACAAATACATCTTGAAAATAATAGCAAAAAATGGTGAAGGTAGGTGCTCGACTCCCGACTAATTGGCAGACCCGACTCCCGACTGTTGGTGGCGCCTACTTCCCGACTGTTGGTGGCGCTTGCTTCCCAACTATTTATGGTGCCTACTTCCTGACTATTTCTAGCACCCGACTCCCAACCTATTTTTTGGCACCCAACTCCCATTGATGAGTTGATCAGTTGACCAAGTCAATGTTGATCGATTGACCAATTCAATGTTGACCGGTTGACCAATTGACCATGCACTTTTGAAGGAGGTTGTTGCACAAAATATAAAGGAGAAATATTTGTATTCTTATGCATATTAGATTTTTATGATTAAAATAGAATAAAACACTTTTATTCTAAGTTGACCATGTAAGCTTTTAAAAAGAATTATTTTTAGGATGCATTATTCTAGGATTAGTTTGTTATGTACACCTAAGGATTATTATATTTATTCCTTTGGTGAACGAACATGCTTTTAAATAGGAGAATAATATATGTGTACAAATGTATTGTAACAAATCATGTTATGTGATTAAAATAGACCAATTTATTATTGTAACAAAATTTGGCTACGTTCTATATAAGAACGCAAGTTAGACTATCGTCAATCGAATCGGAGGATCATTTTACACAGTCAATGAAATAATTATATTTCTTTTATTCTACAGAGTTGCAAATACTCTTATTTTTTTGAGAGCAAGCTTTATGTAATTAGCCTTGGGCCCACTCCCTGCAGTAGTCCTCCCCATTTTAATTTTTGTTATTTATTTTCATTAGTTAGATTTCCTATTTTATTTCTTGCTTTATTTTAATTTAGCTATGTGTTTATTTTCCTGCACATTTATTTCTTGTACTTTTATTTTTGCATTTTAATTTTAGCTTTAGTTTTAGTTTTTTTTTTTTTTTTTGCACTTTATTTTATTTGGTTTGGCTGAAATGAAAAATAATAAATACCCCCACCAAACTAAATAGGTACAAAGGAATTCATTCCCCAAATTGCAGGCATATAATGTGCATGACACTCATAAGTTTACAAGATATCCCAAGTTGACAATTAAATGGAGGTAATGAATTGAATCATAGAAAATTAACCAATAATTTGCCCAAACATTTTGGTGTCGTTGTTGGGGAGTGTCAAAACTATAGTGTATGATCCATAGGCTAGTCAGTTTGAAAATTACATTCATATTACCCTACCTATAGATCCTCTACTTGAGAAGCATGAGTCCACCAAGGGCCTTTTTATAAGGCCAAAATAGTTGTCAGCACAACTAGAGTTGAATCCCATAGGCAATAGTTTAAATTTTATAGCTTATCAAGTAAATATGGGAATGAACCCAATGTACTATATTAAGTGTAGAAGTAGGAATAAATTGTGTTGTTGAAAAATCACAAAATTAGGCAATGAAGGAATTCCGTAATATTCTCAATGGTTTCATAAAATTAGATGGAGGGGCATCCGTAGACACTAAAATTTGGTTAATCCAATTAGGCAACCAAGACAAGGTCTAATTGACACCATATGGCCACCTTGGGCAACCTCAGAGGTTTACTAGTGGTCCTAACCACCCTTGGAAGGCTCTACCCCACTTTTAGGAGCTTTTGGGACACATAGGTATGACTGTACCACCCTGGGATGGTCACAGTTTGTGGTTGTCCCACCCTGGGACGGTGGCAAACTGGTCATCCCGGGGTGGGACGGCCACAAGGTTTGACTCCCAAAAAGTCAAATTTAGACAAATGGCACCCAAAAACTACCATTTTCCCCACCTATTCAAGCATGCAAGTCATAGGGTGCAACATCCTTATGACATACTACATGAGGGAGGCCAAATAGAGATATTATCTTGCCTCTCCAATGCATGCCACCTTGTTGGACAAATGGCGTCTCTTGCCCTGTATGCCCTATGCCTTCTTTCCCAAAGGCCTCCTTTGGCTATAAAGTGGATCCATTTTCCATGCAAAATATAGAGACGATTTTTGATACATAGCAACAGAGTGCTTCCAAAATTTCCAAATTATTTCTATGAATTATTTCTTTGCTATTATTTTTTATTTATATTCTAGATTAGAATATGAACATGATTTCCAAATTTCATGCATTTTGGAGCTATATTGAGAGAGATATCGCATTTTTAGTGTTTTACAAGGTCTTATGCAGGTCTACGAAGCTCATTTTTGGATATGCACATGAAAAAGTTATTTATTTTACAATATAAATACATGGGTTGTCTTAAAATATCATTTTATATATTCTTTCCAATTTTCATGCATTTTGGATGTGTTTAGGGGCAGAAATTGCTTACTTTGGGTTTTGTACATTGGAAAAGCGTACTGTGATTATGCCATGCCATTGGATGCAATTTTAGTTCTATTTTCAGTGATATCTTCCCAAAACCATCTTTTTCACATACCACTACAATTTCAAGTCATTTTTAGTTGATTTAGATAGGCATATTTCATATTCATGTTTTCTAGTCTTTCAGTGCCTGTGGGGATTGCATGTTTTCACCATATACACTTACTATTTAACGACTATGATATCCTTGTGTGAATGTGCAGGTTTATAAAGCATATAAGGAAGGAGAACAAGATCATATAACAAATTGGCGGCATCATAGGTTCGCTCACTTCAATTGTGGGTACAAGGAAGAACATTGGAAGTGCACACGAGCTTCTTTGAAAGGACTTGATCCTTGGGCACCCATCATTTTGTAAATAATTGTATCACATTAAGAGCCCTCAATGGGACATCTATGTAACCATTGTTCTGATTTACCAAATTAAATAAAGAGAAACACCTTTTCTTGCACTTATTTGGCTTCTATGGTTGCTTAAATTTGTCCTTTTGTAATGCTTGATTAACACCAGATTTAGATGCATATTGTTTAACACTCTTAGGTGCACCATTTTTTCCCTACTTCAGATACAACCCAGATTTAATATTATGAAGTAGTTGAAAATTTTTACTGTCAAACTATTAGGAATGTGTTTATTTACATAGAAACCATTAGGAAATTATGCCTCAAGAAGCCTAGTTTTAACGATAAAAAATTACAGGCTTTACAGTTCTCAACACATTGGTAAATTTTAATGATGACATTAGTAGCAGAAAAAATTATGAAAAAGAAAAAAAGAAGAAAGTAAAATTTAAAAACAACATCTTGCCAAGAGTACACTCTTCACTTGCGCTTAAGGCGACTGAGTGAAACGTGTTTTTTAGAATACTGCTACACCATGTTAAAAAAGTAGTCATTTATCTACCTGCACATTTTGCCAATGAGTTGGAAGAATTTGGTTTTGAGGCCATGGAGGAAAAAAAATTTCTCGTGTTGTAATATATCGTACTAGTTTATGAAGTAGAGGATAAGACAAATGAAAACTTAGTTATATCAACTTTTTGACATAGAACAAAAACTTATTATAGGCCTCAATTTTAAGAAACTAGTTCAGTTGTAGGCATGGGGGAGATCCCATCTTCATTTTTACCACCAACAACACAATGAACATTGTTCACACTATTCAATTTAAAAAAAAAAAATAGTTTAAAATTTTATTTCAATGTAATTAGTTTAGAATTTTACTTTAATGTCTTTAGTTTATATTTTTATGTTTTTATGAACAGTATGAAGTGTGATGCAGATGAATAAGGACTTGTCTATGAATATTTTGTAATAGCACTATACGAACCATCTTGTATACCTTGATTGTGTAGCATCCAATCCAAACAGGTGAAGAGAATAAAGTTTGCCTTGACAACATAGGCACCCATAGGCAAGCTAAGTAACCTTGATCAAGCAAAAGGCTTCCAACCCAAGGTGTTTGTGGAACTTGAGGAAAATTTTGTTGCAAAGTGCACAACTGTTACAGCTTGAGTAGATGGTAAACAAAGTCATAGATGCTACACCAAGAGTGGAATAGAGTACCAAGATGATGTTTGAGTAATAGTAAATGGTCTCCATTTACAACTACCTCACATTTGAGATATTGGATCAGCCATCGGCATGGGGGATATCCCATACCATACCAATAGTTTTGACAAATATTCACATATTCATTAAAAAGAAAAAAACAATGTGTGGGGAGGTGCTAACTCCCATATAAAAATGTCTATCTTCCATATACAGGCACCTGAATCCCATATACAAGTGCTTGTCTTCCATATACAAGTGCCTAAATCCCATGTAAAGGTGTATGTCTCCCAAAAAAAATAGCATGGAATTTGTTCTGTTTAACATAGTTTTTCTTTTTTCTTTGCATTAAATCATGCCTTGAATGCAATTTTAGATAGCTTGGAAAACATAGGCCTATCAGGCACATGATCCATGATTCTTATTTTCTTGCTTTCGTATGTTTAGTTTTGCAGGACAAATATGTAGGCAGTCGGCTTAAACCATACCTAACAGATACAACCATCCCGTACCCTACTAGGAGTGCAACAATACAGAAAAAAACACTTACTTTCCACCAGTAAGATAGTTTCTACAATCACCCCAATACAACTGTGTCTTCTTCCCACCTAGAGGAAGGCACCAATAAGTGGTGCCAATCTTCCACTAGAAAAAGCAATGCCTAGATTTGAAAAAAAAGTACCTATTCTCAGCCAACCAGAATTCTTTTGTTAATAAGGCTCCAAGTTGAAGTTCAAATTTGAAACAGGTGTTTTATTTTATGTTTTTGGTTGGTAGAGAGTATCCTCTTTCCCTAGAACCATCTTTGTTCGTAAGGGGAATAAGAAATCTCCAACTATCGGTAGTAAAATAAAATGGAGGAGCCTCAAATAACTTGGTCCACTTTTAGATTTTAGTTGTTGTTTGCACATAGTCAGATCCAAAAAAAATCATTACTGTGTGATTGTACTAGCAATTTTCCAAGAGCAGTGTTCAAGGAGTTTTCAATTTAACGGTTGCCATATTTGGTTTGTTGGATGTTTTCTTCAGTCCGTGGCATGATAAAAAATATGTAGTATTTTGCTATGCAGATATATTTAAAATGCACATCCATATCACCATATATTATGTTAGCACTGGACATTCAAAATATATATAGTGTGTGGGTGTGCTCGATGTAGGCGATGCAATGCAGTTTGTGTATGGTCAAAAGAAGATTTCTTTCAACACAGACCATGATTTTATCATATCTCTGGTAAGATTTTCTTTCCTGTTATGATAAAAAGTAGTTGTTGGTCAATGTAGTAAAATTAACAGTAGCATTCCAATCTCGATTTTAATTTCAAGTTGGGCACTCCATCTTTGTTAAAACACTTGGTCCAATCCAGAATGAATTGAATCATAGAAAATTAACCAATAATTTGCCCAAACATTTTGGTGTCGTTGTTGGGGAGTGTCAAAACTATAGTGTATGATCCACAGGTCAATCAGTTTGAAAATTACATTCATATTACTCTACCTATAGATCCTCTACCTGAGAAGCATGAGTCCACCAAGGGCCTTTTTATAAGGCCAAAATAGTTGTTAGCACAACTAGAGTTGAATCCCATTGGCAATAGTTTAAATTTTATATCTTATCAAGTAAATATGGGAATGAACCCAATGTACTATATTAAGTGTAGAAGTAGGAATAAATTGTGTTGTTGAAAAATCACAAAATTAGGCAATGAAGGAATTCCATAATATTCTCAATGGTTTCATAAAATTATATGGAGGGGCATCCGTAGATACTAAAATTTGGTTAATCCAATTAGGCAACCAAGACAAGGTCTAATTGACACCATATGGCCCCCTTGGGCAACCTCAGAGGTTTACTAGTGGTCCTAACCACCCTTGGAAGGCTCTACCCCACTTTTAGGAGCTTTTGGGACACATAGGTATGACTGTACCACCCTGGGATGGTCACAGTTTGTGGTCGTCCCACCTTAGGATGGTGGCAAACTGGTAATCTCGGGGTGGGACGGCCACAAGGTTTGACTCCCAAAAAGTCAAATTTAGACAAATGGCACCCAAAAACTACCATTTTCCCCACCTATTCAAGCATGCAAGTCATAGGGTGCAACATCCTTATGACATACTACATGAGGGAGGCCAAATAGAGATATTCTCTTGCCTCTCCAATGCATGCCACCTTGTTGGACAAATGGCATCTCTTGCCCTGCATGCCCTATGCCTTCTTTCCCAAAGGCCTCCTTTGGATATAAAGTGGATCCATTTTCCATGCAAAATATAGAGAGGATTTTTGATACATAGCAACATAGTGCTTCCAAAATTTCCCCTCACCTTTTTGTGTCTTTTTCTCTCAGAATATCTACCTAGTGAAGGAGGTTTGTGAGTGATCTAGGAGGCACAATTTGATCATAAAAACAAATCAATTGAGTGAATTTCACAACCAAATTTGATAAAAACACCATTAGGATAGTTTTGAACCAATTCATAGAGGAATTGATGACAAAATAAATGCAGAATTGGTAGTCGTCCCACCCTAGGACAGTCCCCATTCTATGAAAGTCCTGACCATCCCACCCTGGTATGAGGATATATCTATGAATTATTTCTTTTCTATTATTTTTTATTTATATTCTAGATTATAATATGAACATGATTTCCAAATTTCATGCATTTTGGAGCTATATTGAGCGATATATCTCATTTTTAGTGTTTTACAAGGTCTTATGCAGGTCTACGGAGCTCATTTGGAGATGCACATAAAAAAATTATTTATTTTACAATATAAATACATGGGTTGTCTTAAAATATCATTTTATATAATCTTTCCAATTTTCATGCATTTTGGATGTGTTTAGGGGCAGAAATTGCTTACTTTGGGTTTTGTACATTGGAAAAGCGTACTATGATTATGCCATGCCATCGGATGCAATTTTAGTTCTATTTTCAGTGATATCTTCCCAAAACCATCTTTTTCACATACCACAACAATTTCAAGTCATTTTTAGTTTATTTAGATATGCGTATTTCATATTCATGTTTTCTAGTCTTTCAGTGCCTGTGGGGATTGCATGTTTTCACCATATACACTTACTATTTAACGACTATGATATCCTTGTGTGAAGGTGCAGGTTTATAAAGCATATAAGGAAGGAGAACAAGATAATATAACAAATCGGCGGCATCATAGGTTCGCTCACTTCAATTGTGGGTACAAGGAAGAACATTGGAAGTGCACACGAGCTTCTTTGAAAGGACTTGATCCTTGGGCACCCATCATTTTGTAAATAATTGTATCACATTAAGAGCCCTCAAGGGGACATCTATGTAACCATTGTTCTGATTTACCAAATTAAATAAATATAAAACACCTTTTCTTGCACTTATTTGGCTTCTATGGTTGCTTAAATCTGTCCTTTTGTAATGCTTGATTAACACCATATTAGATGCATATTGTTTAACACTCTTAGGTGCACCATTTTTTCCCTACTTCAGATACAACCCAGATTTAATATTATGAAGTAGTTGAAAATTTTTACTGTCAAACTATTAGGAATGTGTTTATTTACATAGAAACCATTAGGAAATTATGCCTCAAGAAGCCTAGTTTTAACGATAAAAAATTACAGGCTTTACAGTTCTCAACACATTGGTAAATTTTAATGATGACATTAGTAGCAGAAAAAATTATGAAAAAAGAAAAAAAGAAGAAAGTAAAATTTAAAAACAACATCTTGCCAAGAGTACACTCTTCACTTGCGCTTAAGGCGACTGAGTAAAACGTGTTTTTTTAGAATACTGCTACACCATGTTAAAAAGTAGTCATTTATCTACCTGCACATTTTGCCAATGAGTTGGAAGAATTTGGTTTTGAGGCCATGGAGGAAAAAAAATTTCTCGTGTTGTAATATATCGTACTAGTTTATGAAGTAGAGGATAAGACAAATGAAAACTTAGTTATATCAACTTTTTGACATAGAACAAAAACTTATTATAGGCCTCAATTTTAAGAAACTAGTTCAGTTGTAGGCATGGGGGAGATCCCATCTTCATTTTTACCACCAAAAACACAATGAACATTGTTCACACTGTTCAATTTAAAAAAAAAAATAGTTTAAAATTTTATTTCAATGTCATTAGTTTAGAATTTTACTTTAATGTCTTTAGTTTAGATTTTTATGTTTTTATGAACAGTATGAAGTGTGATGCATATGAATAAGGACTTGTCTATGAATATTTTGTAAAGTGATATTTATATGTGGAGTTCGTAATAGCACTATACGAACCATCTTGTATACCTTGATTGTGTAGCATCCAATCCAAACAGGTGAAGAGAACAAATTTTGCCTTGACAACATAGGCACCCATAGGCAAGCTAAGCAACCTTGATCAAGCGAAAAGCTTCCAACCCAAGGTGTTTGTGGAACTTGAGGAAAATTTTGTTGCAAAGTGCACAACTGTTACAGCTTGAGTAGATGGTAAACAAATTCATAGATGCTACACCAAGAGTGGAATAGAGTACCAAGATGATGTTTGAGTAACAGTAAATGGGCTCCATTTACAACTACCTCACATTTGAGATATTGGATCAGCCATCGACATGGGGGATATCCCATACCATACCAATAGTTTTGACAAATATTCACATATTCATTAAAAAGAAAAAAATAGTGTGTGGGGAGGTGCCTGACTCCCATATAAAAATGTCTATCTTCCATATACAGGCACTTGAATCCCATATACAAGTGTTTGTCTTCCATATACAAGTGCCTAAATCCCATGTAAAGGCGTATGTCTCCCAAAAAAATAGCATGGAATTTGTTCTGTTTAACATAGTTTTTCTTTTTGCTTTGCATTAAATCATGCCTTGAATGCAATTTTTAGATAGCTTGGAAAACATAGGCCTATTAGGCACATGATCTATGATTCCTATTTTCTTGCTTTCGTATGTTTAATTTTGCAGGACAAATATGTAGGCAGTCGGCTTAAACCATACCTAACAGATACAACCATCCCGTACCCTACTAGGAGTACAACAATACGGAAAAAGACACTTACTTTCCACCAGTAAGATAGTTTCTACAATCACCCCAATACAACTGTGTCTTCTTCCCACCTAGAGGAAGGCACCAATAAGTGGTGCCAATCTTCCACTAGAAAAAGCAATGCCTAGATTTGAAAAAAAAGTACCTATTCTCAGCCAACCAGAATTCTTTTGTTAATAAGGCTCCAAGTTGAAGTTCAAATTTGAAACAAGTGTTTTATTTTTTGTTGTTGGTTGGTAGAGAGTATCCTCTTTCCCTAGAACCATCTTTGTTCATAAGGGCAATAACAAATCTCCAACTATCGGTAGCAAAATAAAATGGAGGAGCCTCAAATAACTTGGTCCACTTTTAGATTTTAGTTGTTTGCATATAGTCAGATCCAACAAAAATCATTACTGTGTGATTGTACTAGCAATTTTCCAAGAGCAGTGTTCAAGGAGTTTTCAATTTAACGGTTGCCATATTTGGTTTGTTGGATGTTTTCTTCAGTCCGTGGCGTGATAAAAAATATGTAGTATTTTGCTATGCGGATATATTTAAAATGCACATCCATATCACCATATATTATGTTAGCACTGGACATTCAAAATATATATAGTGTGTGGGTGTGCTCGATGTAGGCAATGCAATGCAGTTTGTGTATGGTCAAAAGAAGATTTCTTTCAACACAGACCATGATTTTATCATATCTCTGGTAAGATTTTCTTTCCTGTTATGATAAAAAGTAGTTGTTGGTCAATGTAGTAAAATTAACAGTAGCCTTCCAATCTTAATGTTAATTTCAAGTTGGGCACTCCATCTTTGTTAAAACACTTGGTCCAATCCAGAATGAATTGAATCATAGAAAATTAACCAATAATTTGCCCAAACATTTTGGTGTCGTTTTTGGGGAGTGTCAAAACTATAGTGTATGATCCACAGGCCAGTCAGTTTGAAAATTACATTCATATTACTCTATCTGTAGATCCTCTACCTGAGAAGCATGAGTTCACCAAGGGCCTTTTTATAAGGCCAAAATAGTTGTTAGCACAACTAGAGTTGAATCCCATAGGCAATAGTTTAAATTTTATATCTTATCAAGTAAATATGGGAATGAACCCAATGTACTATATTAAGTGTAGAAGTAGGAATAAATTGTGTTGTTGAAAAATCACAAAATTAGGCAATGAAGTAATTCCATAATATTCTCAATGGTTTCATAAAATTATATGGAGGGGCATCCGTAGACACTAAAATTTGGTTAATCAAATTAGGCAACCAAGACAAGGTCTAATTGACACCATATGCCCCCCTTGGGTAACCTCAGAGGTTTACTAGTGGTCCTAACCACCCTTGGAAGGCTCTACCCCACTTTTAGGAGCTTTTGGTACACATAGGTATGGCTGTACCACCCTGGGATGGTCACAGTTTGTGGTTGTCCCACCCTGGGATGGTGGCAAACTGGTCATCCCGGGGTGGGACGGCCACAAGGTTTGACTCCCAAAAAGTCAAATTTAGACAAATGGCACCCAAAAACTACCATTTTCCCCACCTATTCAAGCATGCAAGTCATAGGGTGCAACATCCTTATGACATACTACATGAGGGAGGCCAAATAGAGATATTCTCTTGCCTTTCCAATGCATGCCACCTTGTTGGACAAATGGCATCTCTTGCCCTGCATGCCCTATGCCTTATTTCCCAAATGCTTCCTTTGGCTATAAAGTGGATCCATTTTCCATGCAAAATATAGAGAGGATTTTTCATACATAGCAACAGAGTGCTTCCAAAATTTCCCCTCACCTTTTTGTGTCTTTTTCTCTCAGAATATCTACCTAGCGAAGGAGGTTTGTGAGTGATCTAGGAGGCGCAATTTGATCATAAAACCAAATCAATTGAGTGAATTTCACCACCAAATTTTATAAAAACACCATTAGGAGGGTTTTGGACCAATTCATAGAGGAATTGGTGACAAAATAAGTGCAAAATTGGTGGTCGTCCCACCCTAGGACAGTCCCCATTCTATGAAAGTCTTGACCGTCCCACCCTGGTATGAGAATATATATATGAATTATTTCTTTGCTATTATTTTTTATTTATATTCTAGATTAGAATATGAACATTATTTCCAAGTTTCATGCGTTTTGGAGCTATATTGAGCGAGATATTGCATTTTTAGTCTTTTACAAGGTCTTATGCAGGTCTACGGAGCTCATTTGGAGATGCACATGAAAAAATTATTTATTTTATAATATAAATACATGGGTTGTCTTAAAACATCATTTTATATATTATTTCCAATTTTCATGCATTTTGGATGTGTTTAGGGGCAGAAATTGCTTACTTTGGGTTTTGTACATTGGAAAAGTGTACTGTGATTATGCCATGCCATCGGATGCAATTTTAGTTCTATTTTCAGTGATATCTTCCCAAAACCATCTTTTTCACATACCACTACAATTTCAAGTCATTTTTAGTTTATTTAGATAGGTGTATTTCATATTCATGTTTTCTAGTCTTTCAGTGCCTGTGGGGATTGCATGTTTTCACCATATACACTTACTATTTAACGACTATGATATCCTTGTGTGAAGGTGCAGGTTTATAAAGCATATAAGGAAGGAGAACAAGATCATATAACAAATCGATAGCATCATAGGTTCGCTCACTTCAATTGTGGGTACCAAGAAGAACATTGGAAGTGCACACGAGCTTCTTTGAAAGGACTTGATCCTTGGGCACCCATCATTTTGTAAATAATTGTATCACATTAAGATCCCTCAAGGGGACATCTATGTAACCATTTTTCTGATTTACCAAATTAAATAAATATAAAACACCTTTTCTTGCACTTATTTGGCTTCTATGGTTGCTTAAATCTGTCCTTTTGTAATGCTTGATTAACACCATATTAGATGCATATTGTTTAACACTCTTAGGTGCACCATTTTTCCCCTACTTCAGATACAACCCAGATTTAATATTATGAAGTAGTTGAAAATTTTTACTGTCAAACTATTAGGAATGTGTTTATTTACATAGAAACCATTAGGAAATTATGCCTCAAGAAGCCTAGTTTTAACGATAAAAAATTACAGGCTTTACAATTCTCAACACATTGGTTAATTTTAATGATGACATTAGTAGCAGAAAAAATTATGAAAAAAGAAAAAAAGAAGAAAGTAAAATTTAAAAACAACATCTTGCCAAGAGTACACTCTTCACTTGCTCTTAAGGTGACTGAGTGAAACGTGTTTTTTTAGAATACTGCTACACCATGTTAAAAAAGCAGTCATTTATCTACCTACACATTTTGCCAATGAGTTGGAAGAATTTGGTTTTGAGGCCATGGAGGAAAAAAAATTTCTCGTGTTGTAATATATCGTACTAGTTTATGAAGTAGAGGATAAGACAAATGAAAACTTAGTTATATCAACTTTTTGACATAGAATAAAAACTTATTATAGGCCTCAATTTTAAGAAACTAGTTCAGTTGTAGGCATGGGGGAGATCCCATCTTCATTTTTACCACCAACAACACAATGAACATTGTTCACACTGTTCAATTTAAAAAAAAATATAGTTTAAAATTTTATTTCAATGTCATTAGTTTATAATTTTACTTTAATGTCTTTAGTTTAGATTTTTATGTTTTTATGAACAGTATGAAGTGTGATGCAGATGAATAAGGACTTGTCTATGAATATTTTGTAAAGTGATATTTATACGTGGAGTTCGTAATAGCACTATACGAACCATCTTGTATACCTTGATTGTGTAGCATCCAATCCAAACAAGTGAAGAGAACAAAGTTTGCCTTGACAACATAGGCACCCATAGGCAAGCTAAGTAACCTTGATCAAGCGAAAGGCTTCCAACCCAAGGTGTTTGTGGAACTTGAGGAAAATTTTGTTGCAAAGTGCACAACTATTACAACCTGAGTAGATGGTAAACAAAGTCAGAGATGCTACACCAAGAGTGGAGTAGAGTACCAAGATGATGTTTGAGTAACAGTAAATGGGCTCCATTTACAACTACCTCACATTTGAGATATTGGATCAGCCATCGGCATGGGGGATATCCCATACCATACCAATAGTTTTGACAAATATTCACATATTCATTAAAAAGAAAAAAACAATGTTTGGGGAGGTGCCTGACTCCCATATAAAAATGTCTATCTTCCATATACAGGCACCTGAATCCCATATACAAGTGCTTGTCTTCCATATACAAGTTCCTAAATCCCATGTAAAGGCGTATGTCTCCCAAAAAAAATAGCATGGAATTTGTTCTGTTTAACATAGTTTTTCTTTTTGCTTTACAGTTTTTCTTTTTGCTTTGCATTAAATCATTCCTTGAATGCAATTTTTAGATAGCTTGGAAAACATAGGCCTATCAGGCACATGGTCCGTGATTCCTATTTTCTTGCTTTCGTATGTTTAGTTTTGTAGGACAAATATGTAGGCAGTCGGCTTAAACCAGACCTAACAGATACAACCATCTCGTACCCTACTAGGAGTGCAACAATACAGAAAAAGACACTTACTTTCCACCAGTAATATAGTTTCTACAATCACCCCAATACAACAGTGTCTTCTTCCCACCTAGAGGAAGGCACCAATAAGTGGTGCCAATCTTCCACTAGAAAAAGCAATGCCTAGATTTGAAAAAAAAGTACCTATTCTCAGCCAACCAGAATTCTTTTGTTAATAAGGCTCCAAGTTGAAGTTCAAATTTGAAACAGGTGTTTTATTTTCTATTTTTGGTTGGTAGAGAGTATCCTCTTTCCCTAGAACCATCTTGGTTCATAAGGGGAATGAGAAATCTCCAACTATCGATAGTAAAATAAAATGGAGGAGCCTCAAATAACTTGGTCCACTTTTAGATTTTAGTTGTTGTTTGCATACAGTTAGATCTAGCAAAAATCAGTACTGTGTGATTGTACCAGCAATTTTCCAAGAGCAGTGTTCAAGGAGTTTTCAATTTAACGGTTGCCATATTTTGTTTGTTGGATGTTTTCTTCAGTATCTGGCATGATAAAAAATATGTAGTATTTTGCTATGCGGATATATTTAAAATGCACATCCATATCACCATATATTATGTTAGCACTGGACATTCAAAATATATATTGTGTGGGGGTGTGCTCGATGTAGGCGATGCAATGCAGTTTGTGTATGGTCAAAAGAAGATTTCTTTCAACACAGACCATGATTTTATCATATCTCTGGTAAGATTTTCTTTCCTGTTATGATAAAAAGTAGTTGTTGGTCAATGTAGTAAAATTAACAGTAGCATTCCAATCTTGATGTTAATTTCAAGTTGGGCACTCCATCTTTGTTAAAACACTTGGTCCAATCCAGAATGAATTGAATCATAGAAAATTAACCAATAATTTGCCCAAACATTTTGGTGTCATTATTGGGGAGTGTCAAAACTATAGTGTATGATCCACAGGCCAGTCAGTTTGAAAATTACATTCATATTACTCTATCTGTAGATCCTCTACCTGAGAAGCATGAGTTCACCAAGGGCCTTTTTATAAGGCCAAAATAGTTGTCAGCACAACTAGAGTTGAATCCCATAGGCAATAGTTTAAATTTTATAGCTTATCAAGTAAATATGGGAATGAACCCAATGTACTATATTAAGTGTAGAAGTAGGAATAAATTGTGTTGTTGAAAAATCACAAAATTAGGCAATGAAGGAATTCCATAATATTCTCAATGGTTTCATAAAATTAGATGGAGGGGCATCCGTAGACACTAAAATTTGGTTAATCCAATTATGCAACCAAGACAAGGTCTAATTGACACCATATGGCCCCCTTGGGCAACCTCAGAAGTTTACTAGTGGTCCTTACCACCCTTGGAAGGCTCTACCCCACTTTTAGGAGCTTTTGGGACACATAGGTATGACTGTACCACCTTGGGATGGTCACAGTTTGTGGTTGTCCCACCCTGGCACGGTGGCAAATTGGTCATCCCGGGGTGGGACGGCCACAAGGTTTGACTCCCAAAAAGTCAAATTTAGACAAATGGCACCCAAAAACTACAATTTTCCCCACCTATTCAAGCATGCAAGTCATAGGGTGCAACATCCTTATGACATACTACATGAGGGAGGCCAAATAGAGATATTCTCTTGCCTCTCCAATGCATGCCACCTTGTTGGACAAATGGCGTCTCTTGCCCTGCATGCCCTATGCCTTCTTTCCCAAAGGCCTCCTTTGGATATAAATTGGATCCATTTTCCATGCAAAATATAGAGAGGATTTTTTATACATAGCAACAGAGTGCTTCCAAAATTCCCCCTCACCTTTTTGTGTCTTTTTCTCTCAGAATATCTACCTAGCGAAGGAGGTTTGTGAGTTATCTAGGAGGTGCAATTTGATCATAAAACCAAATCAATTGAGTGAATTTCAGAAACCAAATTTGATAAAAACACCATTAGGAGGGTTTTGGACCAATTCATAGAGGAATTGATGACAAAATAAGTGTAGAATTGGTAGTCGTCCCACCCTAGGACAGTCCCCATTCTATGAAAGTCCTGACCGTCCCACCCTGGTATGAGGATATATCTATGAATTATTTCTTTTCTATTATTTTTTATTTATATTCTAGATTATAATATGAACATGATTTCCAAATTTCATGCATTTTGGAGCTATATTGAGCGAGATATCGCATTTTTAGTGTTTTACAAGGTCTTATGCAAGTCTATGGAGCTCATTTGGAGATGCACATGAAAAAATTATTTATTTTACAATATAAATACATGGGTTGTCTTAAAATATCATTTTATATAATCTTTCCAATTTTCATGCATTTTGGATGTGTTTAGGGGCAGAAATTGCTTACTTTGGGTTTTGTACATTGGAAAAGCGTACTGTGATTATGCCATGCCATCGGATGCAATTTTAGTTCTATTTTCAGTGATATCTTCCCAAAACCATCTTTTTCACATACCACTACAATTTCAAGTCATTTTTAGTTGATTTAGATAGGCGTATTTCATATTCATGTTTTCTAGTCTTTCAGTGCCTGTGGGGATTGCATGTTTTCACCATATACACTTACTATTTAACGACTATGATATCCTTGTGTGAAGGTGCAGGTTTATAAAGCATATAAGTAAGGAGAACAAGATCATATAACAAATCGGTGGCATCATAGGTTCGCTCACTTCAATTGTGGGTACAAGGAAGAACATTGGAAGTGCACACGAGCTTCTTTGAAAGGACTTGATCCTTGGGCACCCATCATTTTGTAAATAATTGTATCACATTAAGAGCCCTCAAGGGGACATCTATGTAACCATTGTTCTTATTTACCAAATTAAATAAATATAAAACACCTTTTCTTGCACTTATTTTGCTTCTATGGTTGCTTAAATCTGTCCTTTTGTAATGCTTGATTAACACCATATTAGATGCATATTGTTTAACACTCTTAGGTGCACCATTTTTTCCCTACTTCAGATACAACCCAGATTTAATATTATGAAGTAGTTGATAATTTTTACTGTCAAACTATTGGAAATGTGTTTATTTACATAGAAACCATTAGGAAATTATGCCTCAAGAAGCCTAGTTTTAATGATAAAAAATTACAGGCTTTACAGTTCTCAACACATTGGTAAATTTTAATGATGACATTAGTAGCAGAAAAAAAGAAGAAAGTAAAATTTAAAAACAACATCTTGCCAAGAGTACACTCTTCACTTGCGCTTAAGGCGACTGAGTGAAACGTGTTTTTTTAGAATACTGCTACACCATGTTTAAAAAGTAGTCATTTATCTACCTGCACATTTTGCCAATGAGTTGGAAGAATTTGGTTTTGAGGCCATGGAGGAAAAAAAATTTCTCGTGTTGTAATATATCGTACTAGTTTATGAAGTAGAGGATAAGACAAATGAAAACTTAGTTATATCAACTTTTTGACATAGAATAAAAACTTATTATAGGCCTCAATTTTAAGAAACTAGTTCAGTTGTAGGCATGGGGGAGATCCCATCTTCATTTTTACCTCCAACAACACAATGAACATTGTTCACACTGTTCAATTTAAAAAAATATATAGTTTAAAATTTTATTTCAATGTCATTAGTTTAGAATTTTACTTTAATGTCTTTAGTTTAGATTTTTATGTTTTTATGAACAGTATGAAGTGTGATGCAGATGAATAAGGACTTGTCTATGAATATTTTGTAAAGTGATATTTATACGTGGAGTTCGTAATAGCACTATAAGAACCATCTTGTATACCTTGATTGTGTGGCATCCAATCCAAACAGGTGAAGAGAACAAAGTTTGCCTTGACAACATAGGCACCCATAGGCAAGCTAAGTAACCTTGATCAAGCGAAAGGCTTCCAACCCAAGGTGTTTGTGGAACTTGGGGAAAATTTTGTTGCAAAGTGTACAACTGTTATAACCTGAGTAGATGGTAAAAAAAGTCAGAGATGCTACACCAAGAGTGGAGTAGAGTACCAAGATGATGTTTGAGTAATAGTCAATGGGCTCCATTTACAACTACCTCACATTTGAGATATTGGATCAGACATCGGCATGGGGGATATCCCATACCATACCAATAGTTTTGACAAATATTCACATATTCATTAAAAATAAAAAAACAATGTGTGGGGAGGTGCCTGACTCCCATATAAAAATGTCTATCTTCCATATACAGGCACCTGAATCCCATATACAAGTGTTTGTCTTCCATATACAAGTGCCTAAATCCCATGTAAAGGCGTATGTCTCCCAAAAATAATAGCATGGAATTTTTTCTGTTTAACATAGTTTTTCTTTTTGCTTTACATTTTTTCTTTTTGCTTTGCATTAAATCATTCCTTGAATGCAATTTTTAGATAGCTTGGAAAACATAGGCCTATCAGGCACATGATCCATGATTCCTATTTTCTTGCTTTTGTATGTTTAGTTTTGCAGGAAAAATATGTAGGCAGTCGGCTTAAACCAGACCTAACAGATACAACCATCCCGTACCCTACTAGGAGTGCAACAATATGAAAAAAGACACTTACTTTCCACCAATAAGATAGTTTCTACAATCACCCCAATACAACAGTGTCTTCTTCCCACCTAGAGGAAGGCACCAATAAGTGGTGCCAATCTTCCACTAGAAAAAGCAATGCCTAGATTTGAAAAAAAAGTACCTATTCTCAGCCAACCAGAATTCTTTTGTTAATAAGGCTCCAAGTTGAAGTTCAAATTTGAAACAAGTGTTTTATTTTTTGTTGTTGGTTGGTAGAGAGTATCCTCTTTCCCTAGAACCATCTTTGTTCATAAGGGCAATAACAAATCTCCAACTATCGGTAGCAAAATAAAATGGAGGAGCCTCAAATAACTTGGTCCACTTTTAGATTTTAGTTGTTTGCATATAGTCAGATCCAACAAAAATCATTACTGTGTGATTGTACTAGCAATTTTCCAAGAGCAGTGTTCAAGGAGTTTTCAATTTAACGGTTGCCATATTTGGTTTGTTGGATGTTTTCTTCAGTCCGTGGCGTGATAAAAAATATGTAGTATTTTGCTATGCGGATATATTTAAAATGCACATCCATATCACCATATATTATGTTAGCACTGGACATTCAAAATATATATAGTGTGTGGGTGTGCTCGATGTAGGCAATGCAATGCAGTTTGTGTATGGTCAAAAGAAGATTTCTTTCAACACAGACCATGATTTTATCATATCTCTGGTAAGATTTTCTTTCCTGTTATGATAAAAAGTAGTTGTTGGTCAATGTAGTAAAATTAACAGTAGCCTTCCAATCTCGATGTTAATTTCAAGTTGGGCACTCCATATTTGTTAAAACACTTGGTCCAATCCAGAATGTGGCAAGTGAGAAGCTGACATGACCACAAATTTGTGGGGAAAATTTTGTTTGAAGTTTATAATTTTGAATGGGGATCCCCACTACAGAGAAAATTTTGGACAATGTGGCAACTAGTATGAAAAAACAAGAGCCAAAGTAGATGGTGGTAGAGTGATTGCATTGGGAAGTCAAAATTTTACTTGTACTTTTATTTCTGCATTTTAATTTTAGATTTAGTTTTAGTTTTTTTTTTTTTGCACTTTATTTTATTTGGTTTGGCTGAAATGAAAATGAAAAAACACCCCCACCAAACTAAATAGGTACAAAGGAATTCATTCCCCACATTGCAGGCATATACTATGCATGACACTCATAATTTTACGAGCTATCCCGAGTTGACAATTAAATGGAGGCAATGAATTAAACCATAGAAAATTAACCAATGTTTTGCCCAACATTGGGTTTGACTTTATTGGGGTCCTGTAGCTAGATTTTTTGCAGTGAAATTACTTTTGCATCATACAAATTTTGAAATACGGTCAACAATGGTTCATATAAGGTTGTCCAATTTTGAGGTGAACAAGGAGAACACATAGGATGATTCGAAGGTTGGAGAGGGGAAGGTGGGGTAGATACCTCATAGAAACTCAACTAGATCTCAAGAGTTATGAGTCGATCTAGGTTTTTTTGTAGGTTAGTTAGAGATGGAGTTAGAGTGGCTAGGAGAGGATTGGGTTGGTTGGCCACATGGGCAGGATCAAGGTGGTAGGGATAATAATATGAGTAGGATAAAGGTGGGGGAGGAGGATATATTGAGGAGGATATATTGAGTGGTGAGGCCATGGGATGTGGGCCATATGAGTCATTTGGGATGGGGAATGGGGTGTCAGGAGAAGAGGAGGAAGATATGGTGTTGGAAGAAGAGGTGAAGTGGATCAACGTAAAGAAGATGAAGTGGTCTTCTCACTAGGGCTCTTGGTTAGAGTTGTGTGAGTGGTCTAATGCATTAGGCCTTGGTCTAAACATGAGGGTTACAAATGATTTGTATCACTTGAATAGGGGATATGATGGATAGTGGATAGGGTACTAAGTGGGGTATGGTATGCCTCCCTTAAATGGGTTGGAGGAGTCAAAGAATGAAGGATCAACTTAGAGTGGTCCATGAGAGAGTGCTTCTGAGCTCGGGTTTGGCTTCTGGTCATGACCATAAGCATATAGGGATAGAACAAGATGTGGAGAAGCAAACAATATAGAAAGAGGATGTTGTAACCTAACTATGGAGGAAATTGTCCCTACCTAGGTGGTTTTTACTCTGAATTACACCTGCATGGGTGATCTTGTGTGGAACCATCTAGGGATAGATGGTTTATTCCAGAGATATTTTATAAGGTTATGGTGATAAATATAGAATAAAGGGAGATGATTTGCTGATATTTTTGGTCCTTTTTATTTTTATGATTATTTTTTAAGTAACATTCTAACTAAACAAACAAAACAATCAGACAACAAACAATTAGGATAATGATGTTTATTTTGATTAAGATATGTTTTGATGTTTGTTTATTGCTTTATATTTTTATCTTTTTATCTTTTTTTTTATTTTTAGTTGATCACCAAAATGTGGTAGAGAAAAAATGCCATTTTTATTATGTGTAAAAGATATTACAAATGATATTCTTACAATACCCCTTGGGCTTACAATAGGGGTTTACAAGGTGGAAGGTTTCCTTTTAACAAATAGTAAGTTAATGGCACAAGAGGTCTTTTAAACCACCTCTGAGTGTGGGTGGGTTTGAATGCTTGATGACCACCATTGGTTGAATGTGCCTTCAAGAGCCCTACACACAACCAAACACAATGATTAGTAGCATTTGTGGGTCTACCTTGGTTAGACCCAAGTTTATGAAAGATGCAAACAATAATAAAGAACATTTAGATCTACAACATAGACATAAATTAGGATTATGCAAAACACTGAAAACATTACCTTGCTCGCATTTTGACTGTCTACTATAGGTTCTCTGATTGTGTCTGGCTCTAGAAGTGAACCGCATAGGGGTAGGCAGTCCTAATTATGAACTGCCTAGGGTCAGTGGTTGAGTCTCTACTACTCAAAATACTATGAAATTCCAAGAGAAGGTTTTGCAATATGTTAGAGGCCAAATATCTAATTGGAACCGGTCCTTATAGGTAACAACTCATCGGAGGGTGAATGCAACTATAAACTACCTAGGGATGGGTGGTTGAAATTGTGCTATCCATAATCTAATAAAATATTCAAGGGACCTTTGGGATGGTTTCAGGAGCTTTTGGCTTGAGTCTGGAGTCGATCAACTATTCCACATGTGAGTAGTTTCACAAGAAAATCATGTACAAATGGAGGTATGCAATGGTTTCCATGGCTATTTTGAAAACAATATTGTGCACACAAGAGGTTTTATAACTAAATTTTGATAGTTTTTTTGGCAATGCAACTTTAACACTTATGCAAATGAAGGAAAATTGGGTGTATTTATAGAGTTTTGCAAGGGAGATGGGGTAGTGAGGTGGAGGTGAGGTGGACATGACTTGGAAACCAAGTAGCATGGGTAAGGGGGGAAAATATAGAAAATTCCACTTGCATGGTCAAAGAGGGTGTGTGCACCATGCCTTATTAATTTCCTTGGGTGGGGAGAGTCCTCACCCCACTCAAGTGGCATGTGCACACCATGCCTCATTAATGCTCTTAGATGGGTAGAGTCCTCATCCCACCCAAGTATCATTAAGATACATGGGGGTGGTAAGGTTGCATGGGGATGTATAAGATAGGTGTATAGTAGGCTAGGATGAGGTTGACCTAAGCTATGGTAAAAGGGGTACATCATGGGAATTTGCACATAGTTTAGGGGAATGTACACATAGGTTAGGGTGGATGGGGTAGTCATATTGTGATCAAGAGCTTAGTGTAGGAGAGGGCTTAGTGGAAAAATGATGCTATATAAGGAAGATTTAATTTTTGTAAGGTTGCATATCAAATATTTAAATTAATTGGGACCTTTGTAGAATTATTAATTATTGACATTAGTAAAATATCAAATTGACAAATTTTAGGTTTCTTCACATACATAAAATATCAACTCAAATTCTTACGACCAATGGGTATCCAAGTAATAAAACCAATATTTCTTTGTGCATAGAGATAATATTACTAAGTATAGTATAACTTAAGTAATCACATAGAACACAATACTAGCTCAAAATCTTCCAACCAGTCTCTATTTGGGTAGGAACAAGATTTTAAAAGGTACATACAGACAAGACTATTTGGATTAAACATTTTTAGGGTAGGGGTGATTCCTCCTAAGATCAATATTGGGTATAATCCCTATAGCACTAAAATCACTTGGAAAACTTTGCTAGAGGTAACACGACTAGAGTTTTACCATAATAGAGATTAGGCATTTACTCTTTGAGACCTAAGGTACTTCTAATCCTATGTCACCATGAATGCACTTGGACATCCCAATAAAAATAATTTCATATTTGGCACTAGAACCCCATGGATGCAAACTTAAAAAATAAAGACTTAATCAACTACAAAAGCCCTTAGACTTCATCATGGAAAGTACCATAACATGCACACCTTTCAATCCACCACCCCATTTCACACTATGATAGGTAACAATTAGAGAATAAGTCCATCCAACTTATAATTTTATCATAGTTTGAATTTTCCTTTCATTTGAATGATGATCAAGACTAAATCTCAATCTCACCCTTAAAAATACTTCAAAACCAATTTCCTGATTAACAGTTGGATAATCCTCTACCATGATGGACATTGCCTCCCCCTCATTAGAAGTTTCTTTTAGAGACTTCAATTTGCTCATCCCATATTCCAAAAATATATATGTCACTATGCCCATGTTCTTTATCATAGTTAAGTACCACACAACACCAAAATTTAGAAAATACTCTTCACAACTAAAATATAACATGCAAAATAAAAAAATTACTAAAAAACATTATAATTCCAAGTAGCAAAATATTATTTCACACAATGAAATCTCAAATAATAATATAACCCACATACCTTATATTTGAGAGACAATCACTTCACCTAGGTGAACTTGCTCTATAGCCATATATCTAAACCAACATACTCATAAGTCCTACCATACCCAAATTGATTCAAAACTCAAGTGGAAGGAGTCCTAAAAACCCTTTTCATTATCATTGTTAAGCATTATCTTTGATGGTGCCAATTGGAATTTTGTATTAGATTCCAAGTCATTTGTCTCATCAACCTTGAAGGAACCATACCTATTTGTGTTATCTCCATCCTTATCTCTATCATCCTTGTCAAATCAAAGGATAAATAAGAGGACTTATTGGATCCCTAGTAGGCAAAAAAGTTAGCTTTAGAGGAATCATCAGGGTGTAACTCATGATCTCTATGTCAAAAATATCTACCATTGGTACCAATATCTTGGTCTATGGCATCACCTTATATGCCATACCTATAAAAGTAGGTGGTAAAGCCTCTACCATGCTCCACCTCGTCAACAATATGATCCATGGAGCCCATGGCCAACATTAATATCTCATTGGATGTGAATCCATTATATAAAGAGGACTTCATTTTCTCATCAAGGATGATGTAGGATCCCATGGTGAACTCAACTAGAGTGATATTTTTCTTTCTTGTAGTGCTCTTCTTGGGATTCACTATGGGTGTCACCAACCAGAGGAAGTCCTTTTTTCCCCTGCACATGACCATCATTTAAATATATTTGAAAATATCCCCATGACAACTATGAATTGATGGGATCATATTGGATTAGCTTGGAAGATTTGGTATACAACAATATAAGTAATATAACCCAAAAAAATTAAAAGAAATATTGATGCAAAATTTTTAGCAATATAGATTGGCCTTAACTTTTTGTTAGCTTTTGGAGCCTTAAACTTAAATAAAATGCAATCACAAGTATTGAAATAAGAAAGTAATGTTATAACTATGATAATGGCAACTTAACATGCATCAAAATATGATATGAAACTTCATACAATGCTCTAGAAATACTCATATAAGAAAGCTCACGAAAATTACAATGCTCCTCTAATAGAGTTTACAACCACTCCATATTAACAAAATGAAGCTACATTATGACTACTACTACTCTAACCTATGCACTCCAAAATCCTCTCCTAAACACTCACAATGAGGCCTTTATATAAGAAGATAGATTCCTTACCTCTTACTCAACCCTAAGACTCATGTACATGTGGACTACATGCACATTTACATCATTGCACATTCTAACACTTGTGCATTAATTAAATTGCTCTAACAAACTATTTATCTCCTAATATAATCTTAATCTAAATATGTACCCATGAATGTACATAAGTAAAGAACCAAATGATGTAATATATTCCAACACCTCCCTGTATTACATTATTTAGTTAGTGAAGACTTTTGTCTTCAATGAAATCTTTATCTCTTGAGTGTTCTTCATCTTGGTTTGATCTTTAATTTACCTTGCATTGTATTCCTCCAATTTCTTGTTCCTCTTCTCCTTCCTTCTTGTCTTTAGGTCTAGCTTTTGTACTTTCATAGGTGGTTGTACTACCACTTTATTCTTGCACAAGGATTTTTCCTTTACTTTTATCTTTCTCATTGTTATTCTTGTTGTGTACAGAGATTTCTGAACAACCACTCAATGCATCATGATAATATTTTGAGTTAGTATAACCTGAAGTATTAATGCTACATGATGCTTGAAATATTTTCTCTAGGAATTATTCATCTATCTTTATTTTTACTTTGAGTAGATCAAATAATTCTTTTTGCTTTACAACCAATTCTTTGGGATCTTGAAGTGAAAGTAAGGCCATATATAGAATGCTCCCAAACTCCAAAGAAACTAAAAATTCTTTCTTTTCATTATCAATGACTTCAATAAGCCTAGCATGAAGATAACATTCCATGGTAGTAAAATTCTCTTATATCACCTAACAATAGATCAATATTGACCAAGATCCAAGTTCTCAATTTTATCTAGTAGATTCTTGATTCTTGATTTTATAACATTAATATTTTCTCTTCTAATGGTGTTGTTCATATCATTGTTCACTTCATTCTTTGAGGTTGACATATTTATCTTCCTTGAATTCTTTTTCAACTTGTAGAGTCAAATTTGGAAGGACTTTTCAAACTTTAAATACTCTTTTAACTTCAAGCAAATAATTGATTGATCAATGAGTATATTTAGCTTTCTAATTTTGCTTTGTGTTGAAATCCTTTTGTATCCCTAGTAATGAGATAAAATATTTTAGAATGAAATTCAACTCTAACACTTTTATAACTTTTATCTCTTCTTGTAGAAAGCTTTTAGAAATGCAATTTCAAATATGAGAGTTCAATATCTTTAGTTGGATTGTCTATGTCCTTCTAAATCAATCTTCCAACTATAATTTTGATGCAAGAAATATCTTAATCTCTTCACTCCCTTTGATCAATGCTTATGGAAAATTCTTAAACTTCTAATATGTAAGTTTTGATGTAGAATTCCTTTTCTCTCCCAAGTTTAGAAGTTTTAGTAAGTTTATATGTTTGCAAATACTAATCTTATGACTCCTTGTTTCAATATTTGCAAATACTTGAAGCAATAATGAAAAATAATTGAAATGCTTCTACTTTGTATTTTGTTCTTAAGACAATCAATCTTCTTTCTAGGGATTCTTACAACTCCTTATAACTCCTACTATTTAATAACCCTAGAGTATTATCCTTAGCTGATATCAACCTTAGAAATATGGACCTTAATCCCACTTTCAATCTTACAATAATCTTGAAGTGTATTCTTACCTTCCAAGCACTGAGTTTGATGTGCAATATGATTGTAATAAATGCAATTTCTAGAGTAGTAATGGTTGGTGGTTGACTCCTTCCTTTTTACGTATGTGCTCTATGCTCGTAGCTTCACTGTCTATGTTCTTCCTTGCTATTTGATCCTCAAGCTATCTATTCTCCTTATGTGCACTTTAGACCTTGTCTTCTTTAAATTTATTATTCTCGCTATCATGTGTTGCATACGTATATATATGAGTTTCTTTTGTATCGCTCTCTTCTTGGTTCTAACTGCAATGTAAGGTAAATGGTGCCAAGTGATGCTTAATATCTCTATTGCACCTTCAAATTTCAAAGCCTTTGCCAAGTGGAACTAAGACCCTTTGCTTTCCCTTTCAACATTCTAATGGTAGGTACCTTATCCAATGCCTCCTTTAGAGTGTTATGTAATTGATGATTTTTGCTTATTCATAGTCTCTTTGTTGTGCACCTGGGATATCTTCAACACATGGTTTCTATTCTCTTGATTGCATGAAATGTGTCTTCTCCATGTGGTAGGTGTTCTCTTCTATTGTACCCTAATCTCCAACATCTTATTCCAACTCATTTCAATGCTTTCTTCACTACAATTCTTGGTGCAATTCCTTGTTGTTTGTGAATACCTTCGTCTCCTTCTTCTTTCCAAACACTCGATGATGTTGTGATGGTTCTATGGTGCTCAATTGGTGGATTCAATACCTCAAATATTTCTATGCTTGGTTGTTCATCCAAGAAAAGACTTGGGTAAAGCACCTTCAATTTCACCTTGTAATGTGTTGTCATTATGTTGTCTCTTCTGCATTGATATGCAATGAAAGATAGCCTTCTTTAGTAGATGTTTTAGTGCAATATTTTTACGTAGATATCCAGTAGATGATAACCTCCTTATGTGGACTCTTATGTTGTAGGTAAATTCTTTCATTGGGACTAGATATAGCAACGAATATGGTGTATTTAGACACCTTGAACTTTTATTAGTGTGATCCCTTCAATTACTTTCTTCTCAGCTCAAATTTGGCACCTATGATCACCAAGTAGGCTGCTTTGAAGACGTATATTGTAGGCTATTATAGTGTCCTTGAGACTCTATATTTTACCTTCTTCCAATATAGGGTAGATGATGAAAAATAAATGCTTATATTTTTTTCTTCTTTCAATGTTTCTTAACTTGTCTCCCTTTCCTTGGAGATACTTCTCATTTAGAGATTTCTTGAATAGCTCTAACAATATGCTATGCAAACGTAGAGTAGAATTATTTAGATGTTTGCCCCCCTATGCTCTCAAACGGAGCCTCTTGAATTCTTGAAATGTAGGCTTCTACTTCCTTTACTAGTTGATATAGATTGAAGCCAATGTTGCCTTCTATCCTTTGGCAATACCTTCCTTGCTTGGTTTTGTTTGCACTAATAAATCCAAGCTTTCAATATTGTATTTTTCACTATAGAAAATGCAAATATGTAGAGTCTTATTTTACTTAGAATAAGCAATAGAATGATGATATGTTTCTTTCTCTCGAAATATATCTAACTTCTATTTTCTTCTATTGTGTAGGATTGAACCTTGTGGACTATAACTTTTGCACTTAACTTGAAGACTTGAAATGAATACTATCTTATGCAACCTTTGAAACTTTGAAACCGGTGCTTTATAAACTTTTAATAAAAATCCAAATATAAAAATCTCAACTAATGAACTTTTGCACCTTTTGTTGCATATATTTTTCCTTGTAGATGATGATGATGATAGTGACTTTGATCACTTAAATTTTCTACCTTTTGTATATGATATTGCAACTCTTTTAGGCTGTCCAAAATTGCTCTCTTGCTCACCTTTTTTAATCTTCAACACTTCACTAATTTGTTGCCCAATACTATAACTTGGTGGCTTAAATTCTCCTTCAGAATGTACCTCTGAAATATGATCTTTAGCAACTACTAACTCTCCCCAAATTTTTGCCTTTTTTCTGTCCTCAAAGTAGTCGATACCTTCACTAAAATGTTGTCCTTGAATCCCAAAAATTTGGTAGAATACTCCTCAAAATCTTAGTTGATATGTTTACTCAAGAACCCTTCAATGATGGTCCCAAAATCTCTTAGATTTGGTGGTTTTTCTATCTCATTTCTCTTGTCAAATTCTGACTTCAAACTAGATATCCTCCTCAAACAATCTAAAAATCTTAAGATCTATTCCAAACTATCTTAAAATTTGATAATATTCTTGCCAAACCTTCTCCTTTGGGCTTGTTGTCGGATGGTGATAATTGTCCCAATACCTTTATCAGAAGCTTCTCCCTTGGTAGTAATTTCTACAATGAGTTCTTCTAGAAACTCTTCCAATGAAGCTCACCAAGCCTTCCTCTTGAGACCTCTCCAAGGTCTTCAATATTGCAGCTTCAAAACCTTCAATAAGACCTTCCTTGGCCTTTTCACTCTTCAACTATGGAAGTTTCGTAGTGATATCTTCTTATAAGATCTCCTAGAATCTGTATAACATTTGTAATAGAACATTTTTTAGTTCTTCTCAATGCTTAATCTTCCACTATGGAAGTTCTTAAATAGGGCCTTCTATGGATCTCTTCTTCAATGTGAAGTTTTCAATCTTCAATGGAGATCACCAATCTCCAATCTTCACTAGGACTCTTCTCCTTGAGTCTCTTCTTCTTTCAATGGGGTCTTCTTTCTAGGACCTCCTTCCTAGATTTGCAATCTTCAATGTGGCTTCCTTGGCCACTAGATCTCTCAATATTTTAACTAGGAGTCTTCAATATGCAAATATCTCAATGAGACCTTTCTCCTTAGGCCTCCAAATATTCAATATTTATTTTTCTGCAACAAATAATTAGTCCCTACATGAGGAAAGTACATCAACTTTCAGGCAACAAATATGAAGTTCTTCTCTATCTGTGTTAGGAAGCTTCCAACTTCTGAGAGTTAATTTTTTGCAACAAGAAAAACTTAGATGATAAAAACCCAGTAATGTTTTTGAATATTTTTTTCTTCTGCAATAAAATAAGAGCAATGATAATAAAAATTTCTATATCTATAGAAAATAATCTTCACTAGTTGGATTTCCAATCTAGTGGATGCAATGCTGAGTTCTAGTCTTCACAATTTTTTACAACTTTGTGGAAAAACTCTAGCCAACTCTTATCAAACAATCATGTGGCTTTCTCTACTTCCTGTTATTCTACCTAGAGCTTATTCTATCAAAAATCTATTGTGATGATATTTTCATGTAGTGGCACACAATGGCTGATCCAGTTTGCAAATACTCAACAATAGTAATGGTGATCACTTGTGGTTTTCCTTTGATACATCGTGGATCTGATACCATTGTTATCTTTTGGAGCCTTAAACTTAAAGGAAATGCAATCACAAGTATTGAAATAAGTATGCAATGTTATAAACTATGATAATGACAACTTAACATGCATCAAAATATGATAGTAAACGTCATACAATGCTTTAGAAATACTCATATAAGAAAGCTCACAAAATTACAATGCTCCTCTAATGGAGTTTGCAACCACTCCATATTAAAAAAAATGGAGCTACATTGTGACTACTACTACTCTAACCTATGCTCTCCAAAATACCTCTTAAACACTCATAATAAGACCTTTATATAGGAATATAGATTCCTTGCCTCTTACTCAACCCTAAGACTCATGTACATGTGGACTACATGCACATTTACATCATTGCACATTCTAAAACTTGTGCATTTATTAAATTGCTCTAATAAACTATTTATCTCCTAATATAATCCTAATCTAAATATGTACTCATGAAGGTACATTAGTAAATAACCAAGTGATGTAATATATTCCAACACTTCCTCTAGATTTTTGAACCCTTTACCTATCACCGGTTCATTTTGAATTCTAATGCTTTGGCATTCATGTGAAAGGTGACTCTAAATATGAAATCTTTAGTAGTGCACAATGAGTCTACCCTAAATATCATACTTAATTTATCTATTCCTATTGCCTTGTTGTTTATCACCAAAATTTAATGGTTTTTGAAGCCTTAATATTAAATTAAACTCATAGGATAAATATTCACAAGATCAAATATATGATAGCCACAATATAGTAAGATCAAGATAATAATGTAACCAGAATAATATGATCCAACTAATATGTAAAATCAAGGCTTATAATATATCAACTAACATTCATTAATAAGTAGAAATATATGAATGTAATAGCTTAAATCATACATGTACAAAGCATGTAGCACAACTTACAATATTAGTTGCTCAAATGTATGTAATATTTATTACTCTTCCTTTTCTTACAAATGTATCATAAAACTCTCATATAATAACAATACTTTCTATGCACACTTTATAGACTATGTAGGTGATGTAGGCAATGTCCACTATGGAGTAATATATAGCCATTGTAGGATGACTTTTTGGTTACTTGACTCTTCCTTTCCTTATACCAAGTCTCATGACTCTTGGCTTATCTACTTGACACTTGCATACACATGACTCTATCTTGTATGCACACTTAGACATGACTCTTCATATAACACTTCCTAATATAAGAACACATGTGCACACATACATATGAGACACTTGTGCACATCTACACACATAACACTTGCACACTCATTTACATGACACTTGTGCATTTCCTGCATATTATTACATTACATAAAATATTTACTCACACTCTAATCTAGGACACAACCCTAATATAATATTTACAAGATGTACCATGAGGGTACATTAGCATGTACCAAATAATGTAATATTCTCCAACACCTCCTCCACATTACATTATTTGGTTCAATCAGGGTCTTCATCCTTCAATTGATCCTAGGACCTATGCTTGCTTTACTCTCTTTTCTATTATCCTTGATGTGATTCCTTCTCTTCCTCTTTCTTATTTTCTTTTTCTGCATCTTCATTTGTGATATACCTGATGATATACCTTCTAAGCATTGAGTTAGTAAATCATCACAATAATATAACTTTGATTTCAATGATTCCTGGTTGAAGCTAATATATGTTTCATTTAGATTATATGTGTCATTTCTTTCAACTTGTATCTTCCCTTGGAAAAGCTCAAAACTAATTAATGATAGATACATCACTAAACACTCTTCTAAAGAAATTATAATGGTGTTTTGAGAATCCCACCATGTCCTAAAAAAATTTCATGAAGATAGCTTATAAGTGTTGTAAAATTTCCTTCTTTTGCCTCCTTAAGAAACAAAAAAAAAAAACTCTTTTAAACGATTAGGCATTTGTATTTTTCCATCAAAAACATTTATTAATTTTCGAGAATAAAACTTAAGGGCATGCAATATTTCTTCACTATCCTCATTAAATGCATTCTTAACAATTTCTTCCATGATATGTAATCAATACTAAGAAAATATTTCCTTTGATGTAGTCTACCTTATGACTCCCTAGATTCAAAGTTTCTAAATTTAAATCCTATGAAGTAGAATTCCTTATGTCTCCCTAATATTTAGAAACTATGAAAATAAGAATTTTGCAAATTTAATTTTCTAAATTTGAAGTAGAACTCCTTTTGACTCCCAAATTAGATTAATTTGCAAATATTCTATAAGCTTTGAATTTCAAAAAAACTATTAAAAAAACTTTAAATCAAATAGTCACAACTCTAAAGAAATAACTTCAAACTATTAATCAACTATATCTACTTATCACTCCTCTCTTAACTTTAATAACAAGGCTTTAATAAATAACTTCCTATTATCATTCCTTATTTCTCCATTTAATATATTCTTATAAAAACTTATAAAGCCTTATAAAACCTTATAGCTCCTACTTAAAATAAACCTTATAATAAATGAAACCCTAAAAAATATTTTACCTCTTTAATTCTTTCAACTTTGGTGCTTATGTCACACGATCTTCCACTTCAAACATTATTGCCTATGAAGTCTTTTTAATGTACAATAATTATTGACACGTTCCTCTAGGCAATGGTGTTAGAATATTTCAACTACCAATGATACGTTACTTTGGTAATGTGGCAATAAGATTCTTTCACCGTTTAACCATGCAATAAGTGTTATGCTTCACTGCCATCTGAATCCAATGTCTAACTCCTTTGACACTTCACCAACCTTAGCATTTCATTTTTTGTTGTGCGCTTAAACTCTTCAATTCTCTTGTTTTTTAGTTTGTTGTCTTGACATTTTACCTACGCAATATTTGACTTGTGATTTCTCTTTGGCATTTTGCCTACCTTAGATTGGAATCTTGCCTTTCTTTTATGTAGCTTTCGACTCACTGAGCTTGATCCATTGTAACTCAAACCTTGTTGTCCTTATGTAGCTCTGTAACTTGGCTCACAAATCTTGTTGTCCTTAGATTGATGACTTATGTAGGTTTGTAACTAGGCACACAACTTTAGATAACTTAGACTATTAATTTTTCTCCTACATAGTGTTGTTGATATCTAAGTTTATCTTGAACCTGAGCACTATTTCTCAAACCTGGGTGTATATAATGCTATCCTCATGAGCACTTCTTAGAATACAAACTTCTTTGAACCTAACCACTTCTTCAACCTTTATCCATTTTGAACCTAAATGTTTCTTGGAATCTAACCTCTTCAAGATTGAGTACTTTGTATTAGAACTTTGTCATTAGTGCTTCTTGTAAATTTTTTTTATTGGTTGAAAGGGTGTTGAAATGTCCCTGAACCTTGTACAAGTATTTTTTACATGTTATCCAAACCAACCGGAGAGGCCCAAGAGCTAAAGATCAAAGAAAAATCCAAACACCACAAGAAGAAAGGTGTCGCGATATCGCAACATGTTGCATTTTTGCGGTCCAAAGCATAGAGAAAAAGCAATGAGGAAAAGGTGTCGCGATATCGCGACATGTTGCGTCGTCGTGGCCAAGGGAGGAAAATATGTCGCGATATCATGACATATTTTCTTCTTTGGCCGCGATGGTACAACTTGTCGTGATATCGCGAAACCTTTCCTTTGAACTTTATCCTTCCTTTGAACTTTATCCTTTTTTAAATTGCACTTCTTCAAACCTAATATTTACATAGCTTATCCAAGTGCTATATTCCTTTTTTCTTGATCATTGTTTATTTAACTCAACCATTTAAATGTTGTTCTTTTAACTAGAATGCTTCATTATAGACTTTATAATACTATGCTAACCTTATTTCATTTTGCTAATTACTTCTTTTTGTGATGAAAATATATGCCACTTTGATATGGATGAAGGAAGTTGCTCTCAAGTAATAAGAAATTTAAGACTACACTCTTTCTCATGTTGTATTTCAAAGTTGAATAACATCACTTTTGATCAACTTTAATTGCACTCTTTTTGCCTTTCAATCTTGAGTCTGCTCTTAAATCCCTAAGTCTTCTTCTCTGAAATATTTGAGTCTTATTCTCTAAAATATATGTCTTGTAGATTAAAGATACAACGCCAAACAGAAATAAAGAAATCACAATAAAGGAATGCAGAACAGTTGTACAAAATGAATGATTTTTATTAATCAATGGAGTTTAGAAACTCCTTTTAAGTACAACAAGGGCTCGTAACCCTTTTCGTGATACAAAGTTACAATTTGTGCTAGGGTTCTCCGAAACCCTAGCCGGCACAATGTGGTGGCGTCTCCGAAGAATGTATCCTTAACCTCAACAGAATGAGTGGGCTTCGTTGTATCCTTTGGCTCGGACCACTCCGGCTTAAGCAATTGCTATCAACAAATCGAGATCTACCACTAGAATCCTGCACACATTAAAATTATCAAAGAGTTAGAAACTAATAAGAGGGCTCCACTGTGTGAGCCCTCAGAAACAGTCTAAAACCCTAGATTTATGAAATAAAAATAAACAGAATGCAGAATTCAACAGCAGATTAATACATAAAGAAAGATTACTTGCTTTAGACGAATCTATACCTTTTCCTGTTAACGCGGCGAGACCAGGCGGCGGCGATGGATGCGACGAAAGGGTTTAGTTCAGACTTAGGGCCGTAGAAGACTCAGAAGACTCAGTATTAACAGCAATAGCCAACTCCAGACTTAGATAGGAAAGATAAGTAGGTTTAGCCGAAGAGATAGATAGGGTTTGAGCCATCAAGGTGACTCAATTTATAATCTACTCTTAGGGCACACTTTAGGGTTTTAACGACACTTTGAACGTGTGGCTAAGATTAAAGTGGATCCAAGGGTAGAGAATAAATCTAGGTTGTGAAACGGATTAAGATGGATGGACGGATGAGATTAAATGAAGGATGGACGGCTCAGATTAAATCACTTAAACTTTATTTATATATATATTAAAATATATTAAAATATTAAAAATATATATAAATATTAATTTAAATAAATTTGGGGATGAAAAATGGCGGGAAAAGTGAA
Organism: Wollemia nobilis; assembly: GCA_028583015.1. Classification (NCBI taxonomy): domain Eukaryota; kingdom Viridiplantae; phylum Streptophyta; class Pinopsida; order Araucariales; family Araucariaceae; genus Wollemia; species Wollemia nobilis. The sequence goes on along the minus strand of JAQPPZ010017116.1, from coordinate 5,055,151 downwards.
ATTGGGCCAAATAATGGTGGGAAAGTGTGGATTTGGGCCAAATAATGGCGGGAAGGATGGATGACTGACACGTGGCTGGCAGGAAGGTATAGATGACTTACAAGTGGCTGGATTTTGGTGTCTACAGATGCCCCTTTTTGAGCTGCTTTGTGTGAAGACACAATGTAGCACAAAAACTTAAGACACCTGAAAAGCTGGATCAGACGCAACTCTCTCTCAAGACTAAAGCACAACTTTGAAGACCAAAGAATAAAAGAATATTTAAAATTTTTTAGCTTACCCCCTCAATTGGCGAGCGAGAATGGTTCTCACAAGCCAATTGGAAGAAATTCGGAAGATAATGAACCGTTTTTTGCCCCAACGGTGAAAAAAAGGGTTGGTGTATGCACCATCTGTTTATGTCCCAACAGAAAAGGGGTTGGTGTACAAACCAAAAAAGAATATGATTGAAGACGATATGAGTGATGTGAAAGATGGACCGTTTTCTGCCCCAACGGTTATAAAGGGATTTTTGCCAAACTGTAAATTCCATGATCATGTAAGATGAATTCCACTATAGGAAAATTAGAAATTGATAACGGATGCCCCAACTCCCGTGTGTGAATCCATACTGTTGATGAAATTGCCTTGTTGGCGCCATTGATATGCAAAAATGAAAGATGCATGAAATATTCCAGAACTCAGAGATGCTCCTAGTGATTGTATGGATAATTCCTCGGGTCGGAACCAATCAACCTAGGTAGCGACAATCTCTAGCAAGACTTAAAATAATGACGATATGAAAGATTGTCCATGTTTAAGGCCCCATGAACTAGGCCATCAATGACAAGCTGTTGAGCAAATTAATCTTGGTATGAGGTCACTTGAAAAGTAGAATACCCAAAATTGATTTCCAATTTTCAAACAATGAAATAATTGATGATGATAAATGGTAAGTGTCCTTATGGTGGTTTAATCCTCTTACCGAATTGCATGGATTCAAATCGCTGCAATCGCCAAGGTGATAGAATATACCACTAGATACGAGGTTTACTTTAATTTGATTTGGCAAAAATATGCATGATGAAAGAAGAATGAAATTGACGATAGATCGGAAGAATTGATGAATGTGGTTAATTTTGTGAAGGTTTTGAATATTTTTAACCCAATTTGTAAAACAATGATGAATGATGCGCTTTTTGAGCGAAATGACAAAATTTGTGTCCAAAACTGTTGTAACCTTCACAAAATGTTTTATTATGATAAGAAGAATGGATGAATGCAATTTGATGAAATTTGGAGGAGGTAAGCTTCAATTTTGTAAGTTTTGTTCCTTTATTCAATACTGACACCAAACGCCGGTCTGCGTTTGTGGTTGGCAGAGACGCCCGTCGGTGTTTAGGCGCTCTGCAGACGCAGGACTGCATCTGAATCCGCCATGAAATGCCCTACTACGTTTCAGGGCGCCAAAATCAGCTATTTAAACAGTTTCAGCGAGAATTTCGCTCATTTGTGCGTTCGAGCTTAAGAGAAGTGCGTCTGAGGGAGTGGAGTGAAGTGGAGTGAAAGGTTGTGTGGGAGAGTGAAGCACGCGGGAGCTATGGCGGAGATGGGAGCGGACGCGCCAGTGCAGCCAGCTGAGGTATTTGTTCATTTAAGCAAGTACTTATTATGTGTTTTTTTTTTTTGGAAAAATTTGTAACAAATTTTTGTTTTGTTGTTTTGCGACTTAGGGTGTTAGAGGCACGACACCGATTCTCCCCTATCATTCCGGGGATGAGGAGGTCATTGTCCCAAGAAGACTGGGAGATATTGGATGTAGTGGGGCTAGCGGAGGCAGCCCGGTTGGAGGTAGTTCGGGCGGATGAGGGGTACCTCTCGGCTTTGGCCGAGAGGTGGGATCCAGATCGGGGGAAGTTCCAGCTCCGATGCGAGAGATGACGGTGACGCTTGAGGATGTATACCGCATCCTCAAGGTGCCCGATGGAGGGGGCGCGGTGGAGGTTGGATGAGATAGGGCCATGGAGATGGCAGGGCCACAGAGTAGGAGTTAGGGAAAAAGAAGAGCGGATGCTATGCTAGCCGAGAGGATAGCTGGTGGAAAGAGAGGGATGCCGTGTTCTCAGGAGGAGAGGATGGCCCCAGAGCGGACTTGGATGGAGCGACTAGGGTGCCCCAGGATGACAGGGTGACGAGACTCCAAGCAGAGCTAGCGGAGCGGGAGCGACGACACGGGATAGACATAGCTAGGCTTAGGTCTAGGACTCGTTACATTGAGGCTCTGGAGGACACATTGTTTAGGCATCACATTGTGTTGCCTGATCCTCCATCCTCCTCTGTCTCTAGGCGTAGTGAGTCTAGGCACACCACTAGGTCTAGGGCTCCTACTAGGTCTCAGGGGTCCTCTTTTGATGGTTAGCTTAGTGCTTAGATGCACTCTTTATGAGCCTTGGTGCTCTATTGTATATTGTAGCCTTTTGGCATTCATTGTACAGTTTGACCTTTATACATATATATATATACATGGCTTTTATTTATTTGGTGTTTTACTCTCTTTTGTGTGAATGCCTATGTTTTTGTGATGCATGTTTTTATATGTTTTAATGTTTTTGATGCATATGTGATGGAATGGAATGCAAACTTATAGATGATTAATGCGAGACTAAGTATATAACATACAAATCTATTGATGATTAATGCAAGACTAAGTAAATGAAATATGCACTAAGAAGCACTCATACTTTTAGATAGTTAGATTTAGCGAACTGTTATCATAATTGTTTAATCAGGGGCACCGAACTTGGTGGCTTGTGAATGGATGACGTATGGAATGACATGAATATGGAAGAAGATATGGAGGAAGACTGTTTTACAAAGACTCAAACATGCTAGTGGTATCAAACAAACTTACTAACACTTGCCTAATTCAACTAGGACCAAATGTGTGTGCATGCGAGTTCATTAACCAAATCGGAAGCATGGTAGTGACTCTAGGCAATCAAAAACCTGTGTGTGTGCAAGTGTGTTCATTAACCTCATCTTGCATAAATTAGGTAACCCTGTTATGGAGAAGACCCCGAAGCTAGTTTGTCCGTATGAGCATTCAGAGGTCTCTTTTTGAGGAGAGACATGTCGCCACGCAATGAGTATACTCCACTGCCAGTCAAGCGTCTATAGCCCCGGTGAAGGTTAACTCCATAGTCCATGTTGTTTTTGACCTTTGTAAGCCTTGGGGATGACTACCTATCCGTCTGACTGGACAAGTAGTACGATCCTTACAACTTATTTGGGATCAGTGGTGTGTGAAAAATGTTCATTTCCTTAGAGCTTTGGGGAATCGGATTCTCAACCGAAGTATGATGAGAATTTTACCCTATCCTTACTACTCTGTTTATATTTATATTTTGTGATTGCTTGTGATAGTGGTAAGAACCACTTGTTTTATGGACTATGTTTGCATGATAGGACAAACGAGGATTACCCTTTTCACTTCAAGGCACAACCCAAGGATGGTGTTATCTCTCTTTGACACAAGATGTTTTTAAGATGTGAAAATGTGATAGGTTCAAGACCGCTTTTGAAATCATTTCCCAATACTCAAGATTTTATTTAGTGTAATTTGTGATATGGCCCTAGAGAACTTTGACATGCATTTCGAAGTTTGCTTAAAACACTAGGAATGGCTGAGTGATTGAAAACATTTTGGCAATGTAAATATGTGCAAATGGAAAATGGGTGTACGAATGACAATTCGGTTTGATGGATTTTATGAAGGTGCCCCCGATTAAGGCAACATGACTTTTGCTTGACCAAATTTTATATCCAAAAGATAGAATGGTCTCTAACATGATATGCAACTATGGCTGAAAATGAAATGTTATGGTTTTCAATGAGATGTATGCACATGAAATGCAATGTTTTTGAATGAGATGTATGCAACTAACAATGAAATGCAAATTCTTTTTATTTTATTTGTTTTTTTTTTTTTTTTTTTTTTGTACAAGCCATGTATATATGTACATATAAAATTCAAACTATGCGTAGAATGCCCTCAAGTGTATAACATTAAGTGGTTCGGGTTCTTCCTCTCCCTCTAAAGCTGGCAAGTCTATAAGTTCCATTGCCCACTCTTTCGGTGACCATATATGGACCTAACCAATTAGCCGCGAATTTATCTCGAAGATGCGGCAATGCATTGGTGTTTTGTTGATTCTCTTTAAGGACAAGATCCCCTACTTGAAATTCTCTTAGATGAACTTTGGCATTGTAAGCACGTTTCAATCGGTCTTGATAAACTCGCAAATGCTCTAAAGCATTGATTCATTTTTCATCTATGAGTGTGAGTTGATCAAGACGTGCTTGTCTAGTATCATCATCGATAAATTCCTGCAAAGAAATTCGCAAGGAAGGGATCTCGAGCTCAAGAGGCATGATTGCTTCGACTCCATAGACCAAAGAAAATGGCGTTGCCCCAATGGGAGTTCTGATGCTTGTTCCGTAAGCCCATAATGCTAAGGGGATTTGTGTATGCCAATCTTTATGATTTTCTTTAACAAGTTTCTTAAGAATAGCAATTATGGTCTTATTGGAAGCTTCAGCTTGTCCATTGGCTTGTGGGTAGTAAGGAGTTGAGAAACTATGTTGGATATTATACTTTTCGCAAAGAGCTCGAACATCCTTATTCTTAAAAGACTTGCCGTTATCAGAAATAATTTTAGAGGGAATACCAAAACGACAAATGATATGGTGAAGTATAAACTCCACAATTCTAGGACCTGTCATTGCTTGGTTAGAAGAATAACCTCAACCCACTTTTTGAAGTATTCAGTGGTTGTAATGATGAATGTATGTTGTCCTCGAAGAGGCGGGTGAAATCTTGCCAATTAAATCGAGACCCCATTGTGAGAAGGGCCAAAGGCTTTGGATGGTCTGTAAAACTTGTGATGGTATATGGGTTAAATTAGCGTGTTCTTGACACTTTTTACATTGTTTAACATATTTGCAACAATCTTGTTCCATAGTGGGCCAATAATACCCCATACGTAAAATACGCTTCGCAATGGCCATTCCACTAAAATGACCACCACAAGTACCATCATGGGCTTCAAGCAATAGCTCTATGTGTTTCACCTGCTTCTAGACAGCGGAGGAGTACTCCATCATATCCACGTTTATACAACACATCCCCCAAAAGAACAAAACGAGCTGCCTTTTGCTTAAAACAGCGGCGGGCAGTTCGAGACAAATCAGATGGGAGTGTTCCAAACTTGAGGAAGGCTACTATCTCACTAGACCAAGGCTCATATGGATCCGAATGGATAAAGCAAACATCTTTTTCATCCTTAGACTCAGCACGGACAATTGCAGACTTAGAGATTGTGGAAATGATTAGGGGTTGTACCTCTCCAAGGGAGTCCTTTGGAATCAATGATCCAAGAGAGGCCATGGCATCCGCAAATCTATTAGTCGAACGAGGCAAACTAGTGATCTCATACCAATCAAACTTAGAGAGCAACTTCATTGCTACATCATGATAAAGCTTAATGGTAGGTTCTTTGGCTTGGTATTCTCCTGTAATTTGTTTAACCACGAGTTGAGAATCCCCAAATATCCGAATACGCTTAATGCTCATAGCTATGGCTGATTGAAGACCTAAAATTAAGGCTTCATACTCTGTTGTATTATTGGTGCATTGGAAGTCTAGTTTGAATGATAAAGGGATGGGAATCCCTTGAGGTGTATGAAACACAAATCCGGTGCCTTGACCTTTCGCGCACTTAGAGCCATCAAAAAATAGCGTGATGTCAACATCTTCCTCCGGAATGATGTCCTCTTCTTGTTTAGTGATAGCAAATACCGAATCATCCGGGAGCTCAATAATCAAAGGATGATCACTAGGTAGTGGAGCTTCCGCAAGTTGATCGGCTATAACTTGACCTTTAACAGATTTTTGGCTAATGAATTCAAGATCGAATTCGGTAAGCAACATTATCCATTTAGCGGTACGAGTGTTATTATAAGTGCGAGACATCATATAACGCGAGAGGGTTTTCTCTAGCTATGACATATGTTGTATGGCTAAGCATATAATGACGAAGTTTCTTAGTGGCAAAAACCACTTCTAAGCACAACTTTTCCACATAAGCATATCGGGTTTCATAGCTTACCAATGTTCGACTAATATAATAGACAACTTGCTCACGATTTTGTTCATTCTTTTGTGCAAGCATTGTCCCTAAGGCAAAGTCCGTTGCTGAGATATAAAGATTGAAAGGGACCCCTGGACGAGGCGGAGCTAAGACTAGCGGAGACGCTAAGTACTGCTTGATGTCATCAAAGGCTTTCTGACACTCATCTGTCCATGAAAATTGTACCCCCTTTTGTAGTAGGTGGCAAAATGGCCTACATTTATGAGAAAGTTGTGCAATAAAGCGACGGATTGAATTAATCTTTCCTTGCAAACTACGCAACTCCTTCAAATTAGTTGGGGGACACATTTCCATAATGGCTTTGACCTTGTTTGGGTCCACCTCAATACCTCGTTTAGAGATAATAAAACCTAGGAGTTTGCCTGAGGTAACACCAAAGACACATTTCTTAGGGTTCAACCTTACTTTATGCTCTAGAAGTCTATCAAAAACTTTTTCCAATACATCAAAATGCTCTTGTCGAGTTTTAGATTTTGCCAATAAATCATCCACATAATCTTCGATAATCTTATGCATATAATCATGGAAAATATAAGTCATGGCTCGTTGATAGGTTGCACCTGCGTTCTTAAGGCCAAAGGGCATCACCCTGTAACAAAAAGTTCCCCAAGGTGTGGTAAATGTTGTTTTGTGTTGATCTTCAGGGTTTATTCGAATCCGGTTGTATCCTGAAAATCCATCCATGAACGAAAGCATTTCATGACCAGCGTAGGTATCGACAAGAGTATCAATGTTTGGAAGAGGAAAGTCATCCTTAGGACACGCTTTATTTAGATCTCGAAAATCGGTGCAAACACGTATCCCCCGTTAGGCTTGCGAACGGGTACCATGTTAGAAAGCCACTCAGGATAATCAATCGGGACGACAAATTTAACATCCAAAAGTTTCTGAATCTCCGATTTAACTATGAGGGCCACGGTAGGATGCATTTTCCTAAGTTTCTGTTTGACGGGTTTAGCATCTTTTTGTAAGGTGAGGTTATGGACAACCAAATTAGGGTCTAGGCCTGGCATGTCTTTGTAAGACCATGCAAATATCTCCTTCTTCCGCTTGAGTAGAGCAATCATTTGCTCTTGTTCCTCTGATGATAGACTTTTAGCCAGTTTCACAATTTGGGTGCCATCTTGGTCTGGACTAAGGTCTACATCGATAGTTTCTTCAATAGACATGTGGGAACCTTCCTCAAGCCGATGGGGAGTAGGGATCAGATTTATGTCATCTAAAATGTCATCAAGCTCCTGTGCCTTGCTCTCGTCTATGTCTGCCTGGAAGACCTCTGGCTTAGAAGATGAAGGTGAATGTGGAGGTGAAGGAGGAATGTAGTTGGCGGAAGCCCTTAACAATTCCTCGGAAAGGATGAACTCTGAAATAGATGGAGGGGATGAAATCCGATCCATGTCAATCAGGCTTGGGTTGATCAGGATTGGCTTATCCGGATCATATGGATTATGGAGCGGTGTGAATAAGTCTTCAAAATTCATTGTCGACTTATGGAAGAAAGGATGGGCGGAATGGAAGGGAAAACCGGTGAAGACCTCGGAAGACCTGAAATGCAAAACAACATAGTTTTTCAGTTTTTTTTTTTTTTTAGTTTGAGTTTTTTTTTTTTTTTTTGTAGTGGTGAAAACCACTATTACACACATACATAAAGCAATAAAGTATTTTTATATATTTTGATTTTTTTTTTTTTTTGGGAATTTTCTGATTTTTTTTTTTTTTGGTAGTGGTGAAAACCACTATTTTAGTATATACATATAATACAGGTTTGGATTATGGCTTATGGATGTGGCGGAGGGGGTGGTTCACCTCGTTCTTGTGGAAGAAGCAAGCGAAAGATGGCCTCTTGGAGAGGGAACAATTGGAGATAAAACTCGTCTTGTTCAGTGAGGGGAACAATGGGCGCCGACTCTTCTTCAGATTCATCACCATTTGACATGACGTCAAATTCTTCATAGGCTTCATCTTCGGATTCGTCGGGGTGGAGGATTTCTTCTTTGAATTAAGATTAATGCTTTGAAAAGCTTGTTCAAAAGAAGAAAGGGATGGAAGTGGTTGGTAGCCCAGACCAAAACGCTCAGTGGGTCTCTGGTATGGCATATCGATGCGTTCAGTTACCCCTTGCTCGTATCGACCTAGGCCAAATTGCTGCCAATTATGTCTGTGGAAATAGCGAGAGGGAAAACCCTCCATCCTTTCGATATTGGCAGGGACTGGATGCTTGGGTTCTAGTATGGTGGTAGGACTAGAAGATGACTCTATTCCCCCATATACAAAATTAATGGAATTTGGCATAGAACCCATGTTATAAACCGATCCAATGGATAAATGTTGGTCATGTGGACGACCAAAATCTTTAACTTGTTTGCACATTGAACGGTGTGATGTGGACATCTTGGATGGCATACTCACCAATACCTGCATCGGTTAGATGGACCTTGACTTGGGAGGGAGATGGACTAGATGATGGAATGGAAAAATGTGGGATAGAAGAATTGGAAGGATTTGGTTGGGTTGATGCTTCATTGACTTGTGAAACATCAGTTGGTGATGGTTGGGAAGATGGAGGAATAATAGGTGATGTTGAAGAAGGTGTAGAAGAAGGGGGTAATGACGTGGAAAGAGATGATTGGTCATGGCCACATGTGCATGTGGTCACTGATGAAGAAGAAGGAAGATTAGGAGATGAAGAAAGTGGTGAATGAGATGGAATAGCGAAAGAGGAAGATGGTTGCGATATGATGGGTAGCTCCTCAGGAATGGGAGCTTTAGAAGAAGATGGTATAGAAGAAGTAGATGGGGTCAAGAAAAGATGAGTGGATGGCAACACAATCTCATAAGGATTTGAGACATAGTTGCAATGTTTGAAGGGTTCAGTGTCAGCAGGTACACAATGAACCTGTCCCTCATATACATACTTCAGACATTGATGCAGTATAGAAGGGACACATCTCATCTCCCTAAGCCAAGGCCGTCCAAGCAATACATTGTATGCCATGGACCCTTCCAAGATGTGAAACAAGGTATGCAAAGTTCGGGCCCCTACCTCAATGGGCAAGATAACTGTGCCAACCGTGGAAGATAAAGCATCATTGAATGCTTTAAGAGTAAAAGTCGACTTGGTGATAAGGGATGGCGACGACTCTAGATGACTCAACGCCGATGTTGTAATGATATTGATTGAGGAACCGGTGTCAATTAAGACTCTCTTGAATGGCTTGTGATCGATCTTGGCCATGATATGCTAGTGGAGGATCTATACTTTCTGTTGACAAAGGTTTGATTTCAAAATCATAGAAAGTGATGGAGGGCTCCATGCATGTTTGAATACTCCCCACAAAGTTGTTGAAGGCATTAGTATCTTGAGTTTGAAGCTCGATTGACTTTAATATTTCCATTAATGCCTCTCTATGCGGGGGAGATTGTTGAATGAGGTCATAGATCGATAACTTGGCAGAAGCCATTTTTAAGCTGGTAGTTAATCGGCTACTCAATGACATGATGGGTCGTTGGCGTTGAGTAGAATGATTTAGCGGTTGTTGAGAAGTACTAGCACATCGTTGGGTCACTATTACCTGAGGTGGACTGGGGGTTTGTACAGGTGGTTGTGGTTCAACCTGATTTGGTTGGTTCGCCCTTTGACCCCGGGTTACTACGTTAATAGTACCCACAAAACCTTGGTATTGTTGTACATGGTTGACTTGATTAGGAGGAGTTACCTGAGTTACTCCCCCTGAAGTTGTTGGAGCTTCCTCCCGATGTGGAAGGGGTGTTTGAAATACACCAAGATTTTGATTTTGTTGGGCTAAGGGGCTATCCAATTTAATGGCTCCAATCTCAATAAGATCTTGGATCACATGTTTGAAAGTTGTACAATTATTGATATCGTGTCCATTTTGCCTATGATAAGGACAAAATAGGTACTCCTTGTAATACTTCCCCCTTCTAGATGGTTCTAAAGGTTTAAACTCGGGTAAAGTTAAGCTGATTTGTGCTATATAACTTGTTGAATATGACCGCATATGGTTCATCTAAAGGTGTGAACTGTCGCTTGGGACGATTTGTTTGCCAAGGTCGAGTTTCCATGGTTGGAAAAATATTGTGAGTTGGTTGAGGAGGGGCGGGTACCGCATGATAAGCAATTGGTTGCGGTTGACTTTGCATTACTTGTTGTTGTTGAGCCATTACGGGCTGGCTCGCCACCACTTGATTAACTTGGTTAACATTTGAGGTTGTACTAGCTTGTGCTTGTTTGTTTTGGCCATAATTATTATTTCGTTGTTGGCCCTTTTGTTGCCATTCTTTTCTACGGGGTTTTAAAACACCCTCTTGGACTTTAATGTCTTCTATGATACTTGCTTGGGCCAAAGCCTCTTCAAAAGTCCTGTATTGTTGTAATTGGAGTAACCAAGAGATAGGTTTTAGACAACTCCGGGTGAACATTTTGGTTAACTCCTCCATTGGTAGGGAGAATGGCAATTTATTAATGATAGCCCTCCAACGGTTTCCAAAGTCATAAAGAGTCTCATCGTCATGTTGCTTGAGCTTGTATAAGTCGGACAATGAGACTTTCCTTTGTACATTTAGGGAGAATCGTTCTAAAAATAGATTAATCAATTGCTCGTAAGCATAAATGCTATGGTGAGGTAAATGATTGTACCATTGTACAGCATCTCCTCCTAATGTCTGAGGAAAAGTTCTGAGCATAAGAGCATCATTATTTTGGATTCTAAAGTAGGCATGCATGAATGAGCTCACATGTTCATGAGGATCCTCAGTTCCTCAAAATTTGTCAAACTTCGGTAATGTGAAATCGGTCGGATATGGCGGTGAAGGTACCGAAGGATGAATTGGTTGATTGATCAACGACCTTAGCGTAGGTTTCTGACTAGATGAGCCGAGGCATGTTGAGCATAAGGTTGTCAATCTGTTGTTGCATAGCATGGAGTCGAGAATCTTCATGAAAATTTTGATTCGTTTGATGATTATGATGATGCAATGGAGGAGTGGAAAAATGATGAGATGGGATGAAATTGCCTGGATTAGGCGGTGTGGAATGGACAGGTTGTTGGTATGGATGATACCGGAAAGAAGGTGATTGGGGTGAATGATGAAGCTGGACTGGGTTGGGAGAAAGGTGGGGTAGGAATGGACACCACCGAAGATTGGGGTACCAGGTGGGGCCTGAGCTAAGAAAAGGCTGGCTGGGTAGAAATTGGTTGGGGTGTAGGATTTACTACGACGGGTGGTTGGGCATTTTGTTGCTGTTGTTGTTGAAGCAACTTGTCGAGGTACTCCCTAACCTTATTAATTTCTAACCCAAGGGATGTGGGATGATTGGATGAAGGTGGAGGGCAGGCTGCCATGGTAGTCACAGGAGACTGCGTAGCAGGGGCAATGAAGGTGGCTGAAGTAGGCGGTACCTGGGAAGAAACGATGAGTCGTGCCCCAGGTAGGGTGAAACCATAAATGGTTTGGGAAGAAGAGGGTTGAAATTGGTCATGGCTAGAGGAGGTTCCACCAGCCTCATAGAGAGAATTGGTGTACACCGGGGTAAATGGAGGAGAAAGTGGTCGGGAAGACACTACATTTGTCTCCAAAGGAGGACAATTGAGCATCCGGGAAGATGTTGGAGATGAAGCCGGCTGAGCAGATACAACATTAGCCTCAAAAAAAGGGTTAGTGTAGACTTGAGTGAAACCAGCGGGTATGGTTGATGCAATATCCTGCTGAAAAATAGAATCTTGCATAGGGGAATCTTGGATTGGCTCAAGGACATAACCGGTGCCATCTCTTAAGTGAGTTTGCACTTGGGCCATATCAATGTGGGTAATATGACAGGAATTGTCTTCCTCCATGGGCATGGCCATGCGATAGACGGTAGAAGGACGTGAAAGACCTACAGGCGAACCTGCATGAAATTCACTAGGATAAGTGGTCATGTTGGTGGTGGGGATGTTCTGTGAATTATTCATTTGATTATTTAGATTTAACACTTTAGATTGATTCCTTGTTAAGACCATAACGCAATAAATCTAAACAAATTCAGAAAAGAAGAATGCAAAACTTGAATGATAAATTTACACTAAAGAAATTATCAAAGAACAGTCACAACCTAGGTTTCAACCAATGTGTCTTACCTGCGGTTAATTACTTATTTTCTGATCTTAATCTGTAGTAAATTTTAAGTGTCCGGTTTATGAGTTTTGCATGTGATCTAATCTTGAATTATTCACAAAAAAAGGTAAAAACTATGGCTAGGAAAGGACAACGAGATTCTTACTGGTGATGAAATCCAGCAAGTTTGCTCGGGGGTGACCTATGGTGTCTGAGGCGAAAGTTTAATGGATGGAGATGAATTCCATCGTCACTAAACTTCAAGCAATACACTGGTGATGAAATCCGAGATATTATTGTTTTAAATGCAATATGAAATGCGGTGAATTTTATTTTAAGTGTTTTAGTTGTCTAATGTATACATACAAAGCTATAAATCAAAAGTTCTAATGATCTAAGCAAGAGGCCACTTGAAAATATGCCATTTCCTCCGAAGAAGTGGAGTACACCGTTTAAAACCCCCTGCCTACCAATGATATCGGATATCAAAGGAGCAACCGGAAGGTTCGTCCACTTCTCTCGCTGGAATCACCCAATGGCGGGAGTACTATTGACATCCAATCAATAGTCCTACTTAGATAACTAAAACAGATAATTCGTAGCTATTCTAATATGCAGCTAGGTATGCAATTTTTTTTTTTATGCAAGCAACAACCAATAATGCAATGCAGAAAAATGTAACTAAAAATGTAACAAAAAAAAATGTATATACAGCTTAACTGTTCTTTTCCAGATTACTTAGTTTTTGTTCATTTTAAAGCAATGATCTGAAAAAGAAACAGAATACAACCAGAAAAACCAAAAACGTAAAAAGTACAGTTTAACAAAGAAAAAAAAAAAACGCACTTACTCGGAAGCCTACGCTTTTTCTGTAAAACTACCTTCAAACGCCCAAGGGAGTCTGCACAGGCTGAAACGCACCTCTGCGTTTCGGATCGGACTTCCAGACGCCGCTCTGCGTCTGCTGCGTTTTTTGCAAACTCCTCAGAAACCCTAGTTCGCTGGAACAACGAATTTCACGATTTTCGAAACCTGCAAAATAAAACAAAAACAGGAATAGATCAATAAAGCAAGTATTAAAAACATGAAACCCTAGGGGGTCCCACCGTGATCGCCATTTGTAGATTAAAGATACAACGCCAAACAGAAATAAAGAAATCACAATAAAGGAATGCAAAACAGTTGTACAAAATGAATGATTTTTATTAATCAATGGAGTTTAGAAACTCCTTTTAAGTACAACAGGGCCTGTAACCCTTTTCGTGATACAAAGTTACAATTTGTGCTAGGGTTCTCCGAAACCCTAGCTGGCACAATGTGGTGGCGTCTCCGAAGAATGTATCCTTAACCTCAACAGAATGAGTGGGCTTCGTTGTATCCTTTGGCTCGGACCACTCCAAATTAAGCAGTTGCTATCAACAAATCGGATCTACCACTAGAATCCTGCACACATTAAAATTATCAAAGAGTTAGAAACTAATAAGAGGGCTCCATTGTGTGAGCCCTCGAAAACAGATCTAAAACCCTAGATTTATGAAATAAAAATAAACAGAATGCAGAATTCAACAAAAGATTAATACATAAAGAAAGATTACTTGCTTTAGACGAATCTATACCTTTTCTGTTAACGCGGCGAGACCAGGCGGCGGCGATGGATGCGGCGAAAGGGTTTAGTTCAGACTTAGGGCCGTAGAAGACTCAGAAGACTCAGTATTAACAGCAATAGCCAACTCCAGACTTAGATAGGAAAGATAAGTAGGTTTAGCCGAAGAGATAGATAGGGTTTGAGCCATCAAGGTGACTCAATTTATAATCTACTCTTAGGGCACACTTTAGGGTTTTAACGACACTTTGAACGTGTGGCTAAGATTAAAGTGGATCCAAGGGTAGAGAATAAATCTAGGTTGTGAAACGGATTAAGATGGATGGACGGATGAGATTAAATGAAGGATGGACGGCTCAGATTAAATCACTTAAACTTTATTTATATATATATTAAAATATATTAAAATATTAAAATATATATATAAATATTAATTTAAATAAATTTGGGGATGAAAAATGGCGGGAAAAGTGAAATTGGGCCAAATAATGGTGGGAAAGTGTGGATTTGGGCCAAATAATGGCGGGAAGGATGGATGACTGACACATGGCTGGCAGGAAGGTATAGATGACTTACAAGTGGCTGGATTTTGGTGTCTACATGTCTTTTCTAAAATAATTCTTTTGCCTTCTCTGGAATTCTATTTTCTTCCTTAGATGGCTTCAATGTTGCTTGTTGCAATATATATTAGGATCTTTATTTCTTGAGCCTTCTTTCTCTTACATTCTTGTCCTTTATGTTGTCCTCTATAACTTGACCTCTTTTCCTTGAAGAGTCTCTTTATTTAATATTGGCTTCTAACCTCTTTCTCTGTTTCTCTGGAATCTACATCTCTTATATTCAAGCCTCCTTTCTCTTTCCTGTAATAAGGATATTTTTTGTATTATATATGTCCCCTTCTCTTTTCATTAATAAGGGCCATAAATTTACACTCTATATATCTTTCTCTTAAGGATATCTATCCTCTAATATTTGCCTATCTTCTTGGACCAATCATCAATGTCTATATGACCTGAATCACTAAAAAATTTATCAAGACCTTCTTCTTCAAGACCTTTATCTTCTTTGTATATCAAGTTATATCTTCAAGACCTCTATCTTCTTTTTATATCAAGGTCTATCTTCAATACCTAAAAACTTCTAAGTCAAGGTCAATTTCTCTATGACCTAAAAACTTTAATAACTTGCAACTTAAATTAATCCCCCATTTATGAAAGCTTTCTTCCTTTTTCTTGCACTTGAAAATGAAAGTATTCTCTATATGTTGTAGAAATCTTCTTACACTTCTGATAACCAATCTCTATTGCAGCAATGTCTTAGGTTTCTTTCTTGGATGTGACCTAAGAATCCAATATGATTATCCTCCTTACTAGATAACCCAATATCAATTTCAAGGTGACTATAAACTTCCTTGATGCTCCAAACAAGATAGCTTGATTATACCAACTTCTTCAACTTTTTGCTAAGTGTTGATAGAAATCAGTTACCAAGAATTTGTCTATGTTCCTAAAATCCTTTATCAATATCAAGGTTGGCTATTTTCCTAAATAATCAATTGTCTTCAAGTTGATTTGCCCAAATATGAGTCCTAGTCTTCATTGGTTATTCTTCAACCTAGTGGAAAGACTCTAGTTGAGTCCTAGTCTTCACTAGTTATCCTTCAACCTAGTGGAAAGACTCTAGCTTTATGATTTTTTTTTCCAATAGAGTCCAGGTCTATCTCCCTTTAAAGTAGATAAACTCTAACCAATTCTATCACACTGGACAAAAAATTGATATTATATGAAGCTAAAAAAAATCACCCTGTGCAAGAAACTTCTTGTTGTAGCTTTGATACCACTGATGGCTTTTGAAGCCTTAATATTAATGTAAACTCATAGGATAAATATTCACAGGATCAAATATATGATAGCCACAATATAGTAAGATCAAGATAATAATGTAACCAAAATAATATGAGCCAACTAATATGTAAAATCAAGGCTTATAATATATCAACTAAAATTCATTAATAAGCATAAATATATGAATGTAATAGCCTAAATCATACATGTACAAAGCATGTAGCACAACTTACAATATTAGTTGCTCAAATGTATACAATATTTATTACTCCTTATCTTACAAATGTATCATAAAAATCTCATATAATAACAATACTTTCTATGCACACTTTGTAGACTATGTAGGCGATGTAGACTATGTAGGTGATGCAGGCAATGTCCACTATGGAGTAATATAAATCTATTGTAGGATGATTGTTTGGTTACTTGACTCTTTATTTCCCTATGCCAAGTCTCATGACTCTTGGCTTCTCTATTTGATACTTGCATACACAAGAATCTATGTTGCATGCACAATTGGACGTGACTCTTCACATAACACTTCCTAATATAATAATACATATGCACATATACATATGAGACACTTGTACACATCTACACACATAACACTTGCACACTCATTTACATGACACTTGTGCATTTCTTACACATTATTACATTACATAAAATATTTACTCACATTCTAATCTAGGACACAACCCTAATCTAATATTTACAAGATGTACCATGAAGGTACATTAGCATGTACCAAATAATGTAATATTCTCCATCAAATTTGACTCTAATGGCAACTCTCATTGGAACAAACTCCCTTTATGTTACATATACTATAGCAATGATTTTACATTGGCATGTGTGTTCTCTATGTCATGCTCATACTTAGAGTCATGGCTTTTATTGTTCTCATCTTTAGAGTCTTTTTATCAAAGTCACTCTTGTCCTCATCAAGGTGATCCAATATTTTAATGATATCTTTGCATCACTTTTTAGGATCATGGTCTACTCTAAGTCCTCTTCATATAAAGTTAGAAAGGTTACCCTGGTCTTCTTTTGATATATATTAAAAAGTCCCTCCATGAACCACCTTTTCTTTAATGTATTTTATGACTCTTCTCTATATGGGTAAACAAATTATTCAACCTCTAGTTGAAGGACTAAATAAGCTCTATTGACCTTGTTCCATTTTATAGATCTCATTAATGGCCTTACCAATATTGCAAATTAATTTAAATTATTTTACAAAGTCTTCCTATAACTCCCAAGTCTAGCACTTATCCTCTAGTAATCCTATATACTAGTACATTGTGATTCCATGTAATGTTACATGCAATAACTTCCTCCAACCTACTTCATTCATTTACCCATTGACATTCCACATTTTAAGGTAGATTATCCAATGCCTAATTGGGTCCTTTTTTACATCTCCATGAAAACATTAGGCACACATGTATTATGCCAAAATTGTTTAGGTCATGACTAGTTGATTCAACATACATAGTGATTGTTCATGTATCTCACTTTTACCACATGCATCGTCAAACTCGCCACACTACAATTGCTCTAATGTTGGACTCCCATCTCACACACATGAAACCTACCAACATATAGTTGCTTTCATGTTAGAATCTCATCCTACTCATCATCGAGCACAACAATATATAGTTTATCTAGTGTCAAACTCTCATCTTGTACACTATCAGACACACCATCTTGCATTTGCTTTGATGTTGAAATCTTGTCCCCCTCACCACTAGATACACTGACCTAAAGTTGCTTTAGTGATAAAATTTTATCATGCACTCTCTAATGCACAACTTGCTCTATCCACTATCATATTTTCTTATCAAACCAAGTGCACTTATTTAAACTTGTCATCACATTGTTCTTCATTTTGTCCGAGTGCATGTATTCACCTATGCAAACTCATTTATTTGTGTTGAAAGTGTAATATGGTTTATGGATAAGGTTGACATTATATGATATAATCTTGTATGGACCTATAGGCAATCATTGTACAAATTATTTATTTTATTGTATTATTTTATTATGTAATCCCTATGGGCCATGATTAACATTGTTATAGTTAAACCCACCTTATAACTTGTAATTAATCTTAAGCTCTCTTGGTTTAAACTTATTTATGTAATTAGGGTTTTGGTATTGGTATAAATACCCCCACCACTCCATCCATTGTATCAAAGTGTTGTGATCCTTATCTATGGATAATATAATGATTATTTATGGTGCCTATGAGTGCCCACCATCTATATCTCCCATTCATTCTTGTTTGCACTTTTTGTATAAGATTTAATGGATCGATTGCTTTTGTCTATTTTTTGAAATAGGAATGAATTCCAATATGGTATCAAAGTGGGTATGGATCAACATCAATTGGTCATGCAAAAAGTTATCTTGGATCCTTCGATCCCTCTTCCGAGTTTTAGGAGAAACTATTCTTCAAAACATCTTAATCATATTCAACATAAGAAGCAAAGAAGGTTTTTCTTCCATCTTTTCTCATTTATAATACCTTTTATTCTATAGGATTCATCCCCTCGCCTCTTTTATTTTTTTAACTATGGAGGGTTCTATTATTAGATTCAATCATGCACTAATGTCATACTATATAGAGATGTTATGGCATTGTACTTCAAAAAAGGTAAAGGTTCCATTTTTTTATTTGAATTTTGAATTCTCTTGTGTGTTTTATGGTCATGATAATTTGTTGTCATTATTTAATAGAAAGGGAGAATATAAGGCACATCTAATTCCATTCATAGACTATGTTAGATCGACTAGTGTAGTGTGTTCAAGACCATATAAAGGAGGAGGTCACAGGTTTGAGTTGGAAGATGTTTTTTATTCCTTTTTGGGAGAATATAAATCAGATAAAAGTTGCTTTTGTCACCTCTTTTACCTATCAGAAAAAATAGCAAATTGGCTAGATGAGATGTGTTTTTAGTTTGCATAGGAGACATCAAGTTTGAATCACATGCCCAACCATTTTTACATTCCACTCATTTTTTGGATTGAATTATACTCTTCATGAGGGCATCAATGACCTCAACTCAAAAATCACCTTGTCTTTACAAGCTAGTGTAAGATTTTTAGATTTCAGAGGGTATGCATTTGAATCCCCATAGTGTAGTTTCTTTTTTACCACCAATGGAAATATTCTTGCTTAAAAAAGGGACAATGACATCCTTATCTCAAAGAAATATTTGGCAATGTGATTCACAAGAATGATCTAGTTCCCTACCAACCTAGTTTCAAATCCCACATTTTGGAAGTTACAAAGGAAATTATGAGCCTTTGGCCAATGTGATGCCTCTTCTTTCTACCTATGACTTTATTTTTCCCATATATATCTCTCTAACCAATAGAATGTGGTATGTGTTAAAATTACAACTTGTCAGATAGTCCAATGGTGCAAAGGTGGAAACAATTCATGGTAAAAATCTATCAATTAGTGAATGGTACATGGTAGGTTGTAATTGGAAATTTTGTTTATAAGGTTTGAGGCTTTTATTTTTCATTTTTGAAGATTATTTGGGCAAACATTCTTGAGGCCATAACTTTTACACAAAAGCATTTTGACCCCCTTTTTTTTCAAATCACATGATTTTTCAAATTCTTTGTATTGGTGACATCATTTCATTGACATGTTATAGTGTTAGAGGCCAAATTGTTCAAGATAGTCCTCAAAGCCTATTACCCTATTTTGAAAGGGAAAATTTACCATATGTTATGTAATCATAATCTTTGGTCTATATTTAGGGATATGTAGGTGGATTTGTGACAGTTGTTGTAGTATTTAAGTCTTTTGGAGGTATTCAAGATAAGGATTTAGAATATGCCTTAGTCAATCCCTCTTCCTCCTTTAGGTTGTTGACAACTTATCAATTAAGATTTAATATTTCATGATATCTTCCTCCTATCCTGTGTCTATCTCTTGGAAGCTCTTAATTAATTTTTCCACAAACAATTCCATGCAAAGCCTCTTTTGGTGACAAAAATCAAGTGGCCTAAGGGCAAGTTGAAGTTTCCAAATAAGGTGATGTATGTTGTAGAAGGGAAAAATATGCCTTCAAGTCTTACCATATGCGACTACAAAATATTGAACCAACTTTGTAGAGGGAATACTCTTGGTCTCTATTCCTCATTTGGAGTCTTAGTAGAGGTGTTCCTTGGATATGTGTGAGAGTATTTGATATTGGTAGTGATGACTATGGTCTAGCCTAAGGAGATTCTTGTTTAGAGGTATTTTCCCATCAATGAATTTCTAGATGATGAGGGGTGTCCAAATGAATTTTCCTCAAGTGCTAAGGCCCACTAGAGAATCAATTTTAGGGGAGGAGATATTATTGTCACTAATGTCTTCTCTCCTTGGTCCCTTAGTTCAAATTATGAGGGGGTGTTGGAAGTGTAATCCTGACTTATACCTAAGGATGGCATTGTATGATGTGATCTTATATAGGCATAGGGGTAATTATTATACAAATCTATTTATTTTATTGTATTATTTTAGTATGTAATCCCTATATGTGATGATTAACCTTGTTATGGTTCAACACACCTTATAACTTGTAATTGACCTTAAGACCTCTTGTTATGTCGGCTTATATTAAACTCATTTATGTAATTGGGGGTTCCATCCATTGTATTAGAGTGTTGTAATTTTTATCTATAGATAATATAATGATTTGGGTGTCCACTATCTATATCTCTTTCATTTTGTTTTACACTTTCTATATAAGAATTGAGTGGATGGATTGTTTTTGTTCATTTTTGGAAATAGATGTGAATTTTAATACTTTTTGCACATGACTTTATCCCTATGAATTCATTCTTCTACATGTATATTTTTTTTATGTGCACTTGTCCATTTATACAAACGTTGTTTGTGTAAACTTGTTTGTTTGCACTCTTGAATTTACCTACATGAACTTATTCCTTTGTGTCCTTTATGCACATGTCTTCACTTGCATAGACATCTTCGTCGATGTGCATGTCTACATACATATTCAATTACATAAACTTATTCATTGATGTGCATATTTGTGCATGCGTCCACATCTACACATATTATATCATGCATATTTTCATATTTGTCTTTGTCATTGGGACCTTTGTCAATGTCACCAAATAAGTTTACATCATATTCATTTGTGAGCTCCAATATTCTATCCTCATGAGGGAGACTATGTCTTTCATTAATTGTAATCATCCCATTATTATCATTATATACCTTTTGATCAATATAATTGTCACAACTCCATGTTACCAAATTTGACCAACTTTGTATAATAAATTATGCCAAAATATATATGTGTGGTTAAACACACTAAATATAATTCCATTACAACAAAAGTACACAATAAAATATCTTACAAATTCTTATGGATACTATACAGACACTTTATATCCTATATAACCACTATATGTAATGCATTATGGTCCTTGATAAAGAATTCAACGACTAACATGTACTCTCAATCAACATCCTTCCTTAAAGTAGATGTGCACATATAGGTATGATGGGATTGGTAGGCAGTTTGTAATTGTCTAACTACCACATAACTACCTATATACATCAAAATATTAAAAATACCCATAACATTACATTACATTATTACAGGCATATATATTTCCATGTACACACACAACATTACAGGATAATTATTACCTATGATAATCCTTTAAACATATCTTTAACATGTGTGCATGTATTCATACATGCATACATTCGTATACTTGTGCATGGCACTCATACATTTTAATGTTCATACAAACATTCACTCATGTGGAATGGATGCTTATGTATGGCACTCATACATTCTCATGTCCATACAAATATTTATTCATGTGGATGTGTCAAATAATCATCTGCCTGCAAATACAAATATACCTAAATAATTCTTCTCAACATACAATAACTCTTTTTATTAGGCAATTTTATTTTTTTAATATTTTTAATATCTTTTATTAATCTCGTTTTAAATCGATATTAATTATAAATGCAAAACTATAAACAACTTCTTTGGTCATGCCCTTCTTTGGCCTCAGTGGTGGAAGCTCCAGATAATTCTTCAGTGAAGAAGGGTTGGGCCTTGAAGGTTCATTGCTCTCACAACCCTGTTTAGAATGACAAATATAGGCAGCTAAACAATGATGCTTTCCACGCAGTCTCCAACTATTTTGGCTCGCTTACAGGTTTGGGTGATGCAGAGGATGTCATGGAGATCATGCATCCTGACAAATCTCAATGATTTTCTTCTCGTGGAATGTTCGAGGACTAACGGACCCAATCAAAAAATATTTGGTTCAAAATGAGATGTCAAATGTTTCTCGAATGCATGGAAGCCTCGATTTTTTATGTCTGCAAGAAGTTAAGATTTTTTATTTCAATATGTGATGTGCATGTGACTTTTTGTGGCCATGAAGTACCTCTTTTGCCACAAAGCATTCCCCAAGAAAAGGATAAGTCGTCACTATCCTTGGACCTCTATTACAGAAGAATGTTGTGACTTAGGGTGTTGACCCATCCAATCAAGTTGTCTGTATTTTGGTCGAGATCTACAAAAAATAATTTGGGGTGGTTAATGTGTATGCCTTGAATATCGCTTCTAACATATGTGAGTTGTGGATATGGCTTGCCATGAATCTGCCATTTGCTACTTGGGTGCTTTGTGGAGATTGTAATATGGTGGAGAAAGCTTCTAACAAGGTCAGTCATGTCCCGATGAGGTGGTATTTAGGTGAAATAGAAGCTTAGTTTTTTATGAAAAACAAGCTTCACCTTTATGACCCTAATTCTTGCTTCTCGCCTTTTGACTTCCCGTAGGTTCTATAGCACCCTAAAATTGGTGCAGTAAAATTGTCATAATTACATTCACCTTAGTAAATAATTTAAAATTCAAATTTAACCTCCCAAACCGCTCGTTAACCGTCGGGTAATCCGTTTCCCCCTTTTTCGTGCCATTTTTAGAGGTTGTTTTGACCGTTTGACGATATCGTCGCCGATCAGACGATATCGCCCCAGATCTGACGATTTCATCTGGGCTAGGACGTCCAGACGATCTTGTCGCAAAACTAATTTTGCAAAATTAGCTTATGTTCCAACGGGCCTCTAATCCGGGCAGAAGCGTGTCTGCACCGTTAGAGACCCTCCCCGTTGGAGATCTCCCAAATAGGGATGATCTCCAACCTCCTAACTACTCCCCTAAGCCTATTTAGTCCCTAGGACCTTCCCTTCCCAACCCCTGGCTGAAATTCCTTGTAAACTGACTGTATACACGTTAAAACATCTCAAATTCTATTTTGCATTGGTTCTATATCAATTTTGTTGCAGGTATCATCTTGTTTTTCAGCCGAAGCAAGCATACATCGTCGTCGATGAACCTGTTCAGATCGGAGGTGATCCTGTCAAATCAGAGATGATTTCGTACTGATGCGAGACGATCTCGACTGCAGTCCACATTGAGGCAATCAGTGCCTAAAGTTTGCATTTCTCAACCTTTTCTCTGTTGTTTTATTCTACAAATTAGATAGTTTATTCAATATTTTATACTATTTTGCATTTGGAGTTCACCCATTTAGATTAAGTGCATAATTAAATCCTAATTATCATCTAATTAGCATGATTCATTCCTGTTTTTGTGCTTAAGTTTCAGTTTGATAACACTATTGTCATTTCATATCATTTTCCTTTGTTATCATTGTTGTATTCTTTGTATTTTGCATCTGTTTTTCTGTTTGCAGGTCTCTGACGAATTCGTCTGATGAATTCGTCAGATCTCAGATGATCTTGTCTGATCTCAGATGATTCTATCGAATTCTAGATGATCCTGACCGCTTCAAACATCAGAATCTTCATCAGACATCCGGATCAGGTATTCTTCTTATTCTTCCTTAATTTCTCTGTTTTTTTGTCTTAAATTTGTTCTCTGTATTCATTAAATCTGCATTTTCATTTAGATTAATTTAGACTCATTTGGCCAAACCTAGGATATGAATGCTTAAGGTTAAAAACGAACACATAAAAACACATTCCAAACCTAGGCGTGGAAACTGCCATTAAATGTTTCCTGGTGAACCCACCATCCGTCGAAAAATCATCAAAATACACCTCCCTTGAGAGGCGGGACCTTCGCAAAGTCCTCTCAGTCCGAGGTACCGCGACATCCTTTTCCCATCCCCCTTCCGGGCACGGATCCTATAGCCTGAAGGTAAGGATGCGAAAAATTTGGAGCGATACATTTTGGTGAACCCGACGTGAATGCATTGTAAACCTTTTGAAAACAAAAACAAAATATATATATATATATATACAAGAAAAACAAAAACAAAATCATCATTTCAAGTTTGTATGTTTTAGATTCAATTCTAAATAGTAGATGCTAAATATTACTTTTAGAAGTACTAAAGAAACCATGAGTTTTTACTCAAATCAATATGAGCCCATCAGTAATGTTGGAAGAATTCAGCCAAATACATTTGTTGATTATGACCAACCTCATCCCTATTCAACATCACCTCCATCACACTCTTCTTATTTTTCATCCATAACCCAACAAAACAATCCCTTTGCCAATCCTCTTCATAACGATATTATCTATTCTCCCATATATCCATATTATGTCTATCAATCCACATATAATCCTCCACCACCTTTTCAATATTCTTCTTTCAATACAACACATCCATTTCAACAAGAAAATACTTATTCTTCCAATTCTACCATGCACTCACCTCCTACTTCGCAATCTTCCTATCATCATTCTACCCATAATAAAGAAAGTAGAGGTGAGAAACCATTAGGTCCTTTTATGATGAAATTCCTAAGGCATTTATCAAAAACCTCTCAAAAACCTTCATCACGTAAATTTACTAAGCTCAATCAACCAATGGATATAATTCTCAAGTATTTACTTGACACAAATAAGATTGAACTCCCTTCCATAAGACAACTTGATACCACAACAGATTGGTTTAAACCCGAGCTACATTGTGAATATCATAGAGTAGATGGACATATGACACAAAATTGTAAAGATTTAAGATGTGCAATTCAAGATTTGATTGATAAGGGTCTTTTTAATATAAAGGAATTACAATCTACAACTGATTATAAATCTCCATTAAACAATCAAACTCCTACACAACAAATACCAATAATCAATCAAGACATGGGGATCTCCCAAGAACCCCTATTCAATTATCAACAACAAGAAACCAATCAAATATTGCATGTTAATGTGTCCCATCATGATGATATTATTAATATTGTAACAAAAACTACAAATGAGCAACCTCAAGTTCAATCAACTCAATCCGATATTCAAGATATGGATTCCTCATTTGACCAACCTTCAAAACTATCTTTGGCTCTAGAGAATGATCCAAAATGGAATGTAAGCATAGAAAGCTCATCTTTAGAATCAAAATCTCAATCTGAAATCCACTTTGATAGCCAACAACAAGTGATTAATCCTCAAGCAAAGATATCCCTTTTAGAAGTATTACAAATTTATCACAAGGAAATTTTGTTCAAAATACCTAGCCAACAATTTGTTCCTCATCATATTTTCTCTAAGAACATAATTAATGGTGTAAACCCTCTTGAGGTTAACCATATTTCATTCTATGATGAGGATATTCCTTCCTCTACTCCACAAGAAGACTACTATCTTTACATTACAGGATCTAGTAAAGAAACACTTGTTAAAACTATCATGGTAGATAATGGCTCCTCTCTTAATTTATGCACTTATCAATTATTCCAAAAACTCAAATCAAAGGAAGAAGATATTAATGAATCAAATGTTATTATAAAATCTTTTAACAATGAAATTCAAGAAGCTCAAGGTACTATAATTCTTCCCTTTAATATTGGATCCAAGATCCTGGATACTCTATTTTATGTAGCATATTGCCCTTCACCTTACAACCTACTTCTCAGAAGTCCTTGGATTCATACGATGAGGGTTGTCCCTTCCACTCTTCACCAATGTTTGAAGTTTGAACTTGCAAATAAAATTGTTACCATACATGGTGACCCAACACCATTTGAAGAATATTTAACGGTTGAAACATCAAGTTCTATACATTCTCTATTGTCACAATTATCTTCTATCCATCACTTTTCTTCATCCATATATGATCATCCTTGTTTACCAAATAACACCCATGCATATCTTTCACATATGCTCCCTCCATCTTATCAAGACTTGGAATATAGTGATAAGAATGAAGAACTTTCTTATCCTTCTTACATTTTATTTTGTAACATGATCAATTTTCCACATATAAAAGTCAAATCTTTTGCTACATTATTCTACATTATAACAAAGCTTTTGTTATCACTACCTTTTATTCATCACCTTCTGTTCTTACCTTCACCTCAACCAGATTATCCTTCAAAACCTCCTTTGATTTTGAAGCAACCTTAGACATGCTATACTCAAATAACCTTGTATAGTGTATATAGATCATCTTGTATATACCACCAATTTCAATTCATAAATTAAAATCAAAATACAAAAAAAAAAACATCAAAAACATTCATAATCATCAAAATCTTCAAAACTATTTGTTGCATTTATTTATAGCACTTGTTAAATTTTTTGCTCAAAAACAAAAAAATACAACCAAAAATCACAATAATGATAAAAATATAGAAACCACAATATGCTTGACTCTTTCGAAACCAAAACAATATAAAGAAGAAAGAGGGAGTCAACATTCTCAAAACTTCTCAAAAGTGTTTATATATATTTTCTTACAAATGTTGCAGTTATATGTTTCAAATTATTTTTGATAAATTAGCATTTATTTGGAATCCCTCACTTGCACACTCACAAAAATAAATATCTTGATTTTATCTGGCATGATTACTAATCTCTCTTATATCAAAGTCCACAAAATTCAATTAAATAAAGTTTGAGCATAGAGAATTGATCTTGTTATTTACTTAAACCAAGCACATCTTTTCACAATAAAATGATTATATTTGTAATTTCCATGTTTTGCTACATAGTAGATGTGATTTCTTGAGCGAAAAGTTTCCCCTGCTATCCTATCATGCACATGGTCTAGAATCTTTGAGAATTGGCAAAAGGACAAGCTCACCCCTACCCAGAATAAAAATCCCTTGCTCTACAGCTAATCCGAGCAAGTATCCCTAGCAAAGAAAAAGAAAAGAAAAGTTCAAGAAAAAGAGAAAAGAAAAATGTTATTTTATATCATTACAGCAATATTTCAAGCACTATCTCAAAAATCAAGCAAAAAAATACAAAAAAGAAAAAGAAGCAAAGTTCAAAAGAAAAAAGAAAGCGAAAGCAAGAAAGCAATAAAATCCCTTTCCCTACCCTTTGAAAAGAAAAGAAGGGTTGATGAGCTTGAATCCCTGGAATTCTCAATTATTCGAAAACTATGAGGTAAGCCCCATAACAGGTGGTTTGTGCCCAACTCGCTTGGCCTTGGGTAACTCCTAGCGTGGTGATATGTCTGTCACATTAGCGACCTTCTTTTGTACAGACCTATGTCTCGCTTATGGATTAGCTAGCTCTTGATAATCCGACCTACATAGTAGTCTAGTATGGTTATATGCATCTACATCATGGTTAATGAACACTTATTTGGTTTCTTCAAATCACTTGTATCATATTATCTTGCTCAAAACTGGTAAATGCACAAAGCAATTGCACACACATTTGTATTTGAGAGATTTTGTGTATCATTATGATAAATCAAGATCGGAAATGAATTCACATATGCACATGGGATTCCTTATAAATCTAACTTTTGTCTTCAAAATACTTTGAAATATTATTTTTGCAACTTGTTTGGAATAAATCAAGTACAGTTGTTTACCATAAAGACAACTATATAATAGAAAAATCAAAAATTTCTTTCAAAATATACACTCAAAACATATATATCTGGTTGACTTTCACGACGATGGTATAGTTCCAAAACCAAAATTGGAATTTTATGCCTAGCGCAAGTCCTCATTTTCATATTTTCTGTTTATCAAAAATCAACCATGCAATAAAACTATCTCTTTTTGGATTTTCGCGATGATGGTATAAGTCTATACCTACATATTCTATGCCTAGCGCAAACCATCGTAACAATTTTTATTCCCCATTTATTTAAAAATCATGAAAACCATATGACTTAATTCATTATGTTACACAAATTATGCTTTTAAAAAGCAAACACATTTTCATTATTTCATGTCATTATGTCAACCTTCAAATTTTGCAATGATGGTATAATTCCTAAAGAATTATCCAAAAATTTTATCACACTTAGGAATTTATGCCTAGCAAAAATCATTTTAACATTATTTCATGCATACTATTTTCATGAAAATCTGAAAACAAACCATCATCATCATCATCATTTGCACCATTGCACCAAAGTCTTAAGACAGTCTCTTAAGCACTCTTTTACTTTTAACAATATTTCTATAAATGGGATTAGCTTGACGACCGAGTGAGCAACGACTCCATGAAATGGTCTATAATAGCGACAATGTCCTTTGAAATTATTGTTAGAAGTCTCTTTTTATTTTTTATCACATTTCATCACAAACAATCAATTTGTTACATCAGATTATTTCATTTAAAATATTATAGCATGACATCAAAGTTATAAATTTTCAAAACGACATAATTTCATGAATCCTCAATCCAATTATCAAATTAATCAATCAAACATAAAAGCATCATAAGCATACACATAATACAAGTCATATGATCAAAAACATATCATATATATGTCAACAATATATATACATCATCAAAACTGGATTGGTATGCCACAATCTGTACCTCGGCATACTCAATCCTCTATCAACAAAAAAAATAATAATACAATGTCAGTTTGTACAAAGCTGTGCAGCCCTCTAGCCTCGAGAGCCCCTCGAGCTCTCCGCCTCATCTCCTCCCCCGCCCTGAGGTGGACGAGGTGGCCCCATCGCAGTCTGAGTAGTCCTAGTCCTCGATCGGGACGTGGTCCTCGATGACCCGATCCTGATCGGATCTGCAATGTTGGCTGGTAGGGGTAGTCTATCCGCCTCTGGCACCAGCTGATAATACAATGTCTGATAGAAAGTGAGTTGGGCAATAGCCCATGTCAGCTCTCCAGAGCTCGCCCCTCCGCCCCGTGCCCTGAGGCATGCAATCTCGTCTCGCAGCTATGCCACCTCAGCTCGGTGGCGTGCAGCCTCATCCTGTAGAGTCTGCACCTGTGCCTGGAGATGATCTCTCTCTGCCCGAAGAGTAGCCATCTCGCTACTCTCTCCCGTGTCAACGCCCTTGCCCTTATCGAGCGATGGTGGCCTCTCCCTCTATGGAGATGGGGGTCTCACCTCCCTCCTCTCCCTCTGCCGTGGCCTCTCCTGTGCCTATGGCCTCCTCGGCTCTCTCCCGCCATGACCCTGGGCCGCCTCCATCGTTGCCTGGCGTTGCCTCCCTATCCGATGCACAACCACGTGAATCGGACCCTGTGCCCTCATCATCCGAGGAGGGCGGATGCCTACGTACCAGGCATCGTAGCCATCGGCTACCCCTGCGTCATCACCATCCACTGGCTGGATGGGGGCATCGTCTGCGTCTTGGCTCCAGAACCGTTGCATGTCTGGTGCCCCGCTAACTGTGGTGTTATCCCGGACAGTCCAAGAAAACTCATAATCCCTCAGAGATGGGATCCCCTACTGCAGACCGAACTGACGCAAAACTTGGTCATAGCGATGGAGCTCCACCTCTCCCCTCTCCATCCATAGCCAGCAAACTCGCCTGACGCGAGCCAACTCCTGTCCGTCCTCGACCCACCCTGGATGCTCCCTCCATGGCCTCCAGGTGATCTGGTCTGGGACTAAGTCATCCAATAGTCTTCGGGACATAGGGAGGTCGATCCACCGTTGTGACCCTCTTCGGAGCCACCAGTAGAAGACTCGGGGCCTCTCCCCGTCTACCCCTGTCAGAGGAAGCCCTACCGGCCTCCGCACTGCAATGTGCTCCCAGCACCAAACCTGTAGGAGCGATGTCATCACCAGACATCGGTCGCCCTTGTACACGACCCCATACAGGATCTTGTACAATCGGCATAGTACAAAACTACCCCAAGAGAACCTGTACCCGTGGTCCCGCATATCGTAGATCACATCTTCCAGCATCCACGGCACCCTGCACCCGCTCTGGTGGCACAGCAAAAGTCCACCAACCACTCCAGCTAGCACTCGTGTGAGTCTAGATGCCCCAAGCATCTGGCGCAGTGCCTCGATATTAACTTCGCCCTTCTCCAGGGCGAAGCTCGGGTCACCACACAGTCGTCCCATAGCGTGGCCCTGATTGGCCGTAGGAGTGATCAATCGTCCTTGTATGGGGATTCTTAGAATCCTCCATACATCCTCTAGAGTGGGAGTCATCTCCCCTATCGGTAGCCAAAAACATGAGGAACCCGGATACCATCTCTCTGCTAGGGCCGTTAGTAGCCCCATATCTGTGGACACCTGTGGCATCTCTGCCACATGCTGCAAGCCGGCCTATGCCAGCTGATCTCGCTCTGCCTGTGTGAGAGCGGCCAAGTCATCCCTCAAACCTCCATACTTCCATTCCCTGCTCTTTAGCAAACCTCTCTGCAAACATAAACAACAAAACAACAAACAATCATTAATAAACAATTCAAGTAATTAATAATGCAAGTTAAAATTCAATTTTATGCAATTGATGATATCGCCCACTATTGGACGATATCGTCCCAAATTTGAGCAGAATCGTCTCCGATTTCGCAAGCCGAAATCATCTCTAATTTGATGAAATCGTCCCCCTTTCTCGATTTCACCCTTGGGCAAAATTGACGAAATTGAGACGATTTCGTCGAAATCGGGACGATTTCGTCCCGATGACGTCGACGGCCCAAAAACGGCCGCGATGCTCAAAATTCATCTAAAAATTACCTACAAAGCATGTAAAATTAAATTAAAGCATTCTAGTTAAGTCTAGACTCTTACCCGTAGACCGCGTCGGACCTCTGTCGATCTGTGCGTCGTCTCCACCATTTTTGCTTCAGAGCTCTAAAAAACCAGAAAATGAACAGTAAAAATGAATTAGGGTTTTACCCTATTTTTCTTAATTTTATTCAAAAATAATTTTTTTGCTTTTCCGCGTTTTTACCTCAAACGTTCGATTTGGGTAAAAACACGGAGGGGGCACCATAGTAAGTTGTCGTACGATTCGACCAAGAATCGTCGCCTAAAAAATGGGAATAATTTTTGCTTTCTCGTAGATCGAGAAGAACTCATCTTTAACGCATTTTCTTCGAAAAATTCGCTAAAGAGGGGGCAAAATGTAGCACCCTAAAATTGGCGCAGTAAAATTGTCATAATTACATTCACCTTAGTAAATAATTTAAAATTCAAATTTAACCTCCCAAACCGCCCGTTAACCGTCGGGTAATCCGTTTCCCCCTTTTTCGTGCCATTTTTAGAGGTTGTTTTGACCGTTTGACGATATCGTCGCCGATCAGACGATATCACCCCAGATCTGATGATTTCGTCTGGGCTAGGACGTCCAGACGATCTTGTCGCAAAACTAATTTTGCAAAATTAGCTTCTATTCCAACGGGCCTCTAATCCGGGCAAAAGCGTGTCTGCGCCGTTAGAGACCCTCCCCCATTGGAGATCTCCCAAATAGGGATGATCTCCAACCTCCTAACTACTCCCCTAAGCCTATTTAGTCCCTAGGACCTTCCCTTCCCAACCCCTGGCTGAAATTCCCTGTAAACTGACTTCATGCACGTTAAAACATCTCAAATTCTATTTTGCATTGGTTCTATATCAATTTTGTTGCAGGTACCACCTTGTTTTTCAGCCGGAGCAAGCATACATCGTCGTCGACGAACCTGTTCAGATCGGAGGCGATCCTGTCGAATCAGAGACGATTTCGTACTGATGCGAGACGATCTCGACTCGAGTCCACATTGAGGCAATCAGTGCCCTAAGTTTGCATTTCTCCACCTTTTCTCTGTTGTTTTATTCTGCAAATTAGATAGTTTATTTGATATTTTATGCTATTTTGCATTTTGGAGTTCACCCATCTAGATTAAATGCATAATTAAATCCTAATTATCATCTAATTAGCATGATTCATTCATGTTTCTGTGCTTAAGTTCCAGTTTGATAACACTATTGTCATTTCATATCATTTTCCTTTGTTATCATTGTTGTATTCTTTGTATTTTGCATCTATTTTTCTATTTGTAGGTCTCTGACGAATTCGTCAGATCTCAGATGATCTTGTCTGATCTCAGACGATTCTATCGAATTCCAGACGATCCTGACTGCTTCAAACATCAGAATCTTCATCAGACATCCGGATCAGGTATTCTTCTTATTCTTCCTTAATTTTTCTGTTTTTCTGTCTTAAATTTGTTCTCTGTATTTAGTAAATCTGCACTTTCATTTAGATTAATTTAGACTCATTTGGCCAAACCTAGGATATGAATGCTTAAGGTTAAAAACGAACACATAAAAACACATTCCAAACCTAGGCATGGAAACTGCCATTAAATGTTTCCTGGTGAACCCACCATCCGTCGAAAAATCATCAAAATACACCTCCCTTGAGAGGCGGGACCTTCGCAAAGTCCTCTCAGTCCGAGGTACCACGACATCCTTTTCCCATCCCCCTTTCGGGCATGGATCCTATAGCCTGAAGGTAAGGATGCGAAAAATTTGGAGCGATACAGGTTCTTTGGTACACCTGGTCCAATTTTTAGGCTGCTTTTGCCAAGGTTTTGGTAAGATTAAATAGATCCATGATTTATGAGTGTGACAACTTTCAATTCTCCCATATTTTATCTTTTGCACCGTATGTGTTGACTTTACCTGGTACTACATTGTCTGATCATTCACCTATTTTATTCTCGATGGCAATGTTAAACGTTCAACCAAGAGTGCATTCTTCACAGTTTTACCTGAATGTTTCTTTTTTGCATAGCTTTAGCATGAAAGCTCACATATGTCGCATTTGAAATTTGATTCCTAGACCTAATGGTATTTTTGGAAGGATTGAATGGTGGAATGTTGCCATTCAACGAACCACTAAGGTGTTGCAGACTCTAGGTGTTGAAGTTACAAAATGGTGAAAATAGGCTAATTCTGCCTTGTAAAGTGAGCTATCCAAAGCCTATCTTAGGCTTGAAGCCTCTCCTTTCAGCTCTGTTTCTCAATCCCAAGTTTCTTCCATTCAAAATGAGCTAAAAAAATTGATTTGTATGAATCCAAGGGGGATCAATTACGTGCTCGAATGCATTGGCTCAAAGTGGGGGACAGAGTGACCAAATATTTTTTTCAATGCCTCAAACCTCCTGCTCAGTATTCTTAGTTTCAAGCCATTCAAGTTGATGGGCAAAGATTTACAGATCTTTCGAACATTGTCAAAGCTTTTGTTTCACATTATCAAGGTGTTTTTGCTTCTCAACCCCTTGATGATGCTAGAAGGCAAGCTCTTGCTGATTGTATCGTTGTTATCCCCAACAAGCTTTCTCCTGAGAAAATGCTATTCTGTGACACTCCTCTTTCTCTAGAAGATCTGAAAAATGCCTTGTCACTCATGGCCAATGATAAGGCACATGGGCTTGATGGCTTCCCATGTGAATTCTATAAAGAATTCTGGGATATGCTTGGTTTTGATCTCCACAAAGTTTATCTCGAAGCCCTACAATGTGGTTCATTGGGTTCCATTATTAACAAAGATAATGTTAAATTTATTTCTAAGTCTGTATATCCTAAGCTCATCACCAATTGGAGGTCAATCACCCTACTTAATGTGAGCTACAAGATTATTTCTAAATTCCTTGCACTTAAGCTTAAATCTCTCCTGCCTTTGATTGTCAGACCTGAAAAAATTGGCTTTGTTAAGGGAAGATACATTCTTGATAATGTTCTTTTTGTTTGGGAAGGTATGGAGTGGGCAAGAAATTCTGAACAAGATGCTTTAGTCATTAAGATTGACTTTGAGAAAGCCTATGATAAGATGAAGTGGTACTTTATAACTGCGTACTTTATAACTGCCATGCTTCAAGCTCTGGGTTTTGGACCAGTGTTTGTGAGCACCATTCTTATGTTATTTCAAGATGCTTCAGTTATTCTTATCTTGAATACAATCTCAGTCAATTTCTCTTGGTCGCTCTGTAAGACAAGGGTGCCCTCTTACTCCATCTCTTTTCATTCTTGTTGTAGAGGATTTTGGCTATTTGTTGGCCCATAATATGGATCAAGGATTAATCAAGGGTATTGTTCTCCCCAATTTTGATCGTCAGTTGGTCAATGGTCATTTTGCATATGATTCTTTCTTAACGCTTCGATAAGATGAGCAATCCCTTTCCTTGGCTATTAGTTGCTTAGAGGTATTTTTTTTAGCCTCTGGTTCTTCTATACAATGGAAAAAAACCTCCTATTTTTGGCAATCTCAATCTCAGCTGCCATGCTAGTTGCATCATTTCCAATGGACTTGGATTCAGCTAGGTGAGGTGTTTAAATTTCTTGGAATTCCTTTTGTGTTTCATGGTTCCTCTGCTCAATTGTGGCAGTATGTTATTGATAAAGTGGAAAAGAAGCTTTCTTACTAGACTAGTAAGAAACTTTCTCTAGCAATAAAATTTTAGATTTGTTCTAAGGTTTTAGCCACTACCCATGTCTATTATTCATCTTGTTGGGTTCCATACAAATCTTGTTATAAAAAGTTGGATAAGCTTCTGAGAGACTTCTTGTGGGCCAAAGACTCTATCAAGCAAGATTTTCATTGGGTAGCCTAGAAAATTTGTTGTTTGCCCAAGGACTGTGGAGGCATGGGTTTGTTTGATTGTCACCGATAAGGTTTTACCCTTTGTGCTAAATGGATCACCCGATATTTAATTGGGGATGAATCTTGAAAAGTGTTGGTCAAGCATTACATTTCTTCTGGTTTGCTTCAGGGGAAGAAAATTTGGAAAGGGATGGGATTGCAAACCATTCTTACTGCCCTTGTCCCTATTAAAGTTAAAGGTTCTTTTATCATTCAGATTATTTGGAAATCCTAGGAGGCCTTCAAACCCTAGCTTAGTTGGAAAGGAAGTTTTTGCAAAGCAGATGCCTCTTTACCTTCCATGAATATTTGGTTGTCTCCTATTATCACTTGGCAGGGTTCTCCCCTAGCTCTGGTGTAGTGGGTCAGAGCGCAGAGGTTCTATAAGCATGGTATTGATTCCATTTTTTATTTCTTCTCCTAACATATCAAGTGTTGGATACCTTGGAAAATTTTTCGTCAAATTCACAATATAAATCCTGGTGATAAAGACAATTATGAGGTGGTTATTGATAGTATTCCATTTTCTATTTGGAGCAAACTACATAAGTATTTTTAAAAACCCTAGTGGTCAGATTGGTGTTGGCCTGGGAAGCTTCCTGTTTTGCAATATAAAACTCATCTTGGTTACAAATGGCTCACCCCGTAAGTTCCAATGGTTGATAAGCTCACTCTGAGATGGGACTTAGTCTCTCTTCCCTCCCGATGGAATAAGAGGTTTCTTGTTTGGGCTACTTATATTGAACCTAAATAGAGTTTTTTTTCTTGAAGCCTCTTACACCAAGGGTTACATGTTGGTAATAGGCTCAAGCATCTGGATATTCATAATCTCATTTGCTCGGTTTGTGGACAGGCAAAAGATTTACTGCATATTTTTTAGTTTTGTGATCGGGCTTAGTCGGCCTGGGAGTGGCTTCTTAAATTTTCCAGACCTTTTATGCATGAGGATTTTACTTGGGTGCATGCTATTTTGGGTGACCCTATTACTTTTTCCTTCAACTTGGGTGTTGTTTGGAATATTTTTAGAATTGGTACCTGATGGCATTTTTGCCACATTGATTCTCATTGATTAATGCATTAGTGTATTGTTGAAAATCTGACCTTTGATATCAGCTTTGATGCAGCTTTGGAGGAAAAGGAGAAAAAATGAGTAGAAATTGACTAAGTTCAAAAACTGCAGCGATTCGCTGACATGTCACGAAATCGCGGTCAACGCAGTCAACGCAGGCAGGTTGGGCGGAACCGTCGCGATATCGCGACGTGTTTCATTTTCGTGACTTTCGGAAGGCAAAGGAGGAACAGCGACAAATTGTCATGAAATCGCGACGAAAATCTCAGCCAAAGACTTAAAGCAAAAGTTGCAGCGTGTCGCTAACATGTTCCAAAATCGTGATGCTGGCGGCTTCGAAGACTAAGGTGCTAAACTTGCAGCGACGCGCTGACGTCTTATTTTTGCGACGCAGTGGTTTCAAAAGGCTCAAGTGGTGCAAAGTGCAGCGATTCACTGCATATTGGTCGA
This sequence comes from Wollemia nobilis, assembly GCA_028583015.1. NCBI lineage: Eukaryota > Viridiplantae > Streptophyta > Pinopsida > Araucariales > Araucariaceae > Wollemia > Wollemia nobilis. Next base: position 5,019,026 of record JAQPPZ010017116.1, on the reverse strand, counting down.
AGAAGAGCTTAAGTGCCAAAACTTGCAGCGACGCGCTGCGTGTTCGAGCGAAGGAGAGTTCAAAGCAAGACTTGCAGCGATGCGCTGCAATGTCTCAAAATCGCGGGCAGTGGTTGCAAGAGGGAGTCTAAAGCAAAAAGTGCAGCGATGCGCTGCACGTCTTAAAATCGCGCGGCGATTGGCTTCAAAGGCTCAAGTGGTAAAATTGCAGCGACGCGCTAACGTCTCATTTTCGCGGAGTAGTGGCTCCAAAAGCCTTAAGTCTAAAAAGTGCAGCGATTCGCTGACGTTTCGAAATCGCGCGGCGTTTGGCTTCAAGGGTCTAAGTGTTCAAAAGTGCAGCGATGCGCTGCACATTTTCGCCGAGCATTGTTAAGGGAGGTGTCTAAGGCCGCATATTCCAAGTTGTAAGCTATTTTATTTCTAAGGTTGCATATTCTAAAGCTCGGGGTGTTTATTTACAAAGAGTCCAAGATGCAAGAATGGTAGCGATGCGCTGCACATTTTCGCAAAAGGCATAGAAAATGTAGCGATTCGCTGCAAGTTCTGGGCGACAAGGCGGAGTGCGAAGAGAATCAAACAAAAGACAAGGAGATGACAGCGATTTCATGACGCATTGATTGAAATGCTTGAATGACTCAAGTGCATAGCGAATTCTTGATAAGGAAAGAATAGAAGACATGCAAAGGGCAAGAAGTGTTCCATTTTCGAGACCCGTCCATGAAGCCATACAAAGTGCCCAAAACATGTAGCGATATCGCTACATGTTCCATTTTCGTGGAGCAAAGCGAAGAAAGGAGCCAACGACCAAAAGACATAGCGAAATCGCTACATGTGCCGTTTTCGCGTGGATAAGCTAGCGATGGAGAAAAGGAAGCCGAAGATGTAGCGATATCGCTACAGGTGCCATTTTTGCGGGTCAAAGGTGGTCAAAGTGTACGGAGTTAAAACATGTCGCGATTTCGTGACCCGTCGCATTTTCGCGACCTCCAACTGTTTTCCGCCAAAGCACAGTGTGAACGGCCGAGGAGATTTTTTTGATTTTCGATGATTTAATGCTGACCCGAATTTAATGATTTGCGGATTTCCAAGGCATTCAAAGTAAAAGACACGCCCAGGCCACCAAGATTGAAGATTTAATGCATTCGAGGCTGCTGTTCGTGGATTGTCATAACGGTTTCATGCATATTTTAAAAAACGAATTTAATGAAGAAGACCGCTAGCGTCTAATTGTATTTAATTTTTGCTGCAACTAAGGGGATCGTGTATGTAATTTCCAATGCACAATTGTAGATCACGAGAGGGGTGGTGGCGCATTTTTAATGCTGCAAAGAGGACGGACCTCTATAAAAACCAATGTAATTCTCATTTACAAGGGTTGGAAAAACTTGCTGCTAGAGACTGGAATTGTATTTGTGGGAATACAAGGATCAACTTCTAATTTTTCAAGCGTTGCATGGATGAATTTCCTTTCTGTTTTTTTGTATTTCTGATATCATTCATACTCCTGTATTGTTGTTACATTTAAATTATGCCTTTGGATTTAAATATTGCTGTCAAGGTACGATTTCTGGAATGTGGGTTTGGAGGGATTTGCTGCATGTGATTGTGCAAAGATTAAGCTGATTTCTTATGTTACTTGTTGTTGTTGCGTTTGTAGTTTCCTGCTGTTGTTTTCTCGATCCCATCACTTCGGCCTGTGGCCATATTTCCCATTTCTTTCTGCAACTTTTTAAATCTCTTTCCTGTAACCCTATCTTAAACCCATTTTTAGAATAGTAAAGGGAACCAACCCACTCTGGAGATTGGTCTGGAAACCATTTCTTGTTTCCAGCCTTTCAATGTTGGCCAGGTCTAGGGTGCACTTGTAAAATCCTTTCCTGTGGCAGATTTTGGACCAACAATACTCATGTTTTATCTATGGAAGTCCCAGAATAGAGCTATTTTTCTCAACAAGATGTCGGATGTGTCTTCTCTGTTGTTGATAAATATGATATATTCTTTGATTGTTGGTTATAGATTCAAGTACAAGTTGAAAAAGTACATGTGGAGTTGTAGTACTTACGTACCCTCATGGATCATTAGGGGAATGCACCCTGTGTTATGAGTCATGTGCCTCTTCTTTCCCCTTCTAGGTGGCAGTGATTTCTTGGCTTCTTTCTTTCTGAATGCATATTTGACATTGTTTTGGCAGTTGTTATCTAGCAAACACTTTAGTATACTCCTTACCACAGTGGTTAGTGTATTGGGTTACAGGATGTGATAATCCCATCCACCCTTTTTGTATGATTAAACATTATTTTATTAATATAATAACCTTTTCATCCAAAAAAAAAAAAACTATAAATAAATCATTTGTCTCAAAAACATACTAAAATTGAATTTCAATAACCATGATGATACATTTCATTGTAATTCTACTATATAATATCTTAAAATGCTAAAATAATACGAAGTAAAAGTATAATTTTTAACATTTGCTCAATATTCTCAGTGGATGTTGTTTATTTATCTAACTAAACTATGATTACTAAAATACGGTTTACTACTCTAACTCATTAAATCTAGACATTCATTAAATCTAGACATTGGATATCCTATTTAACTCATTAAATCTAGACATTGGATATCTTATTTAAAGTTCCAAAGTCTTAATCATTAACTAACTCATGTTTGTACGTCATCCAACCATAATTATACAACTCAAGTTTTCTTATATTGCGTAATACATTTTCCACTAAACATAATGTTTTTTATAATATAATATGGCTATAAGAAAAGGGAGTTGCACACATGAAACCACGTTTGCTTTGCACCTAGATGTCACACATGAAACCATATTTGCTTTGCACCTAGATGTCTTGCTAAAATGGTGAGTGGAGCTTTAAAAAATTTTAATATTTAATTAATATTTAAAAAATAGTATTTGTTTTTTTATAATAATAAGTAAAAATTATATTAAATGATAATTTAATTTAATTGTTAAATTTTTTAAAATTTAAAAATAAATTTAAATTTAAATCTTGTTAAATAATATATAAATAATATCTAAATTATTATAATATCACTATATAACAATAAAATACAAATAAAATAATTTAAATCTTATATAATTAATTTTAAAAAAACTATAAATAAAAACCATTAAAAATAATAATAAATAAAAAACAATAAACCACTAGAATCTATTGCCAACTATATAAATAAATCCCACATCCTCAAAGCAAAATTCAAATCGAAACTCAAAAAGGTTTGTATCACCACACGTCACTATAGGAGTACCTTATGCTAAAAGTAATTTGGTAATATTGTGCCTTATCACGATACAAATGCCACGTGGTTCATGCCCCTTAATCCATGCCACGTGGTTTGGTTCATGCCCCTTGTCCATAAGTATCTAGATTTGGAAAACCAAACCCCTTGTCCATAAGTATCTAGATTTGGACATTGACATTTGACTTAGTTGAAGGGAAAAAATAAAACAATATACCATTTGAATTTACTTTCACTTCCTTTTAAGATATAAAATACTTTTTTAGTTAAAAGTTTCAACCTAGGCTTCCCCCATATGGCAAGTGTTGTCTTTCTATGGCATTAAGACATAACATCGTTTTTAATTAAAAGTTTCAACCTAGGCTTCCCCCATATGGCAATACATGAGCTTTCCTTTCATTCTCACATTAAATAGTTGAATCTCAAAAAGTTGGTTGGTAACGAATGTGTTGAATTAAAATCTTTTGATTTTTTTCGAAACCAAGATAAATTATTTGAAAAAATCTTAGATATTATCCCTTCCACGTCGCCCTTTTATGAAGTGCATTACACGTCCATATGCAACGAATGGCGTAAGTCTTTATAGACAAGTAAAATCAAATATAAAGTCCTTGCTTTATCTTTGGTATAAAATAACATCATTGTTTATTCCAATGAACTTGCATGGATGTTTTCAATGTTTGTTTGCTAGGGGGAAAGTTCATGGATGTTTTCCATGTTTGTTTGCTAGGGGGAAAACATGTTGTCTCATTTAACATTATTTTATACTTCATTCAATGTATTGGGGAGGAATGGATAACATGTAGGTGACCCACTTGGCAGATGCTTTGTTTGGGAAACTAGAAAGGTTGAGTCCATCGGCAGAAATGACCCTTGAAAGAGTGAAGAAATGGATAACATAGAAATGACCCTTGAAGGAGTGAAGGAATGGATAACATGGAGGTGACTCATTTAGTAGAGATTTTGTTTGAACAACTTGAAAGGTTGAGTCCACAAACAAAAATGACCCTTAGGGAATGGATAACATGGAGGTGATCCACATAGTAGATATTTTGTTTGGGCAACTGGAAAGGTTGGGTCCACTGCATGGCAAAAATGACCCTTGTTTTTGCCAGAAATGACCTTTATCTTGTCAAAACCCACTGCACCACTGCATGCTAAAAATGTCCTATTTTTTTTGTTTTGACATCATATTTTGGAATGTATGTGATTTTAAATAATTTTTATATATATTTTGGAATGAGGTTATGTGAGAAATTTTACGATCGAAAGTTTAGGGTTGAACATTTCTATCCCAATCATGACCTCTTATAAGGGTGAAAGCTGAACTTATTAATAGGGTCAAACATACAACCATACACACACCTCCTTATACACTCGTCTACGCCACGGTTTGAACCTTGGAACTCTCGAAAAGGAGTCAAAATTTGAATCGTTGCATTGTCTCTTGAACTATAATTTTTGTATATTAATAAGATGTTCTTATGCACTTATAGGGGATTTTAAACTAAGAGGAATATGATTTGTATCAGCAGCTCTCTTCTTCTTTGCGTTTTACACCCATCATTTACAAGTGGATAGGTGGTTTTCTGCAATATTAGATTTAGAATATTCAATGGCTATTTCATCCGATTCCATTTAATGGCTATTTTATCCTAAGGCTTAATAGGATTTCTCCTTCCTCAAGTCTATTGAGGTATCACTAAGGATATAATCCATTCCTTAATCAAACTATATCTCCCATGGCGACTATTAGTTCCTGGATTCGGTCCGTGGCACGAGCTGAGGAGAGGAACGAAATAGGTTTTCAAAGCACTCGACTTGAATTTTTAATCTTACATTGTCAAGTGTTTAGAAAACTCAAACTATTGATCTTTTCATAGTAAGTATCTTTTACTTAATAGATAGAGGGGAACCGAAAATCAGGAAATCTTTAAATCCGGAAATCTTTTTTACCGAAAATACCGACCTTTTTACCAAAAATCCTTAAATCCGAATATTAATGAGAATAAGTGAAACTTAAACTTTTCATCTAGACTTTGAATCATAAAGTGTATTTAAATAACTCAAACTCTTTCTTCACAATAAGTGCCTCTCGCTCAATACTCTACCAAGACCTTATGCTCTAATAATTTATTTTGAAGTCTTACAAGTAAATAGTTTTAAATTTTTTATGGGTGTATGGAGGTGGAATAGGCAAGTTTCGCAAGTTTCTCGAACCTTTGAAGTTATGAGTTGATAAAAGTTAATATGAAGATGAGGATGTGAAATGGCAAAGAGATTGGGATGTATGTCAAAATTAATATACATTAGTAATGATATTGAAAGGTTTTATGGAATATTGATAGGATGAAAAGTAGAAGAAGATAAAATATGAAGAAAATAGAAAGATATAAAGAGAATGTTATTTTAGAAGAAAAAATCATAATGGATTTTTTTTGCTTAAAGCAAACTGTTCTTTTTCTTTTTTTCCTATGCCAAGCAGCCGAATTAGAAGGTTGGAGAGATGCACATGTTTTTTAAACCTTCATTCTTGATATTATTGTGAACATTGTCAATGTTTGTTGTGGTCTTATTATTCAATGCTACAACTTACTTATTGTCAATACATATATCATTTTCAAGGGAGTTGAAAACATCAACCTTATGTGATAGGTGTTTTAGAACATTGTGTATGGTTGTTAGTATTCCAATGGTAAACTATTATAGTTGGTAAAGTAAACAATTATAAACAAAAGCAACAATAGTGGATTGTATTCCAATGGAAAACTATTATAGTTGCTAAAGTAAACAATTATAAACAAAAGCAACAATAGTGGATTTAATTTAGACGTGTAAATTATTGTTACAACATGTCCAAAAAATTTATTCATTAAATCAGCTGAAAGTCAAAAGCTGCATATAAACATAATAAAAATTTAAATTTATTTGTATAAAAATTATTTACTCAATAAAAAAAAATTATAAAAAAAAAAACAAAAAAAACATATTCACAAGTTTCTACATATTAAAAACATACAAATAAGCTAAAAAGTTGTTATGCTATTCTAGACCATGGTGAAGACCTTGCTCATCGTTGTGTATGGCTTAGATTGGCTCTTAACTCTCAGGTTATTGGATTTTGTTTTATCTATGCTCCTAATGACCCTCCTAGTCGTATAACCCTTTGGGAATGGTTAAATGTTTCTCTCCCTCCTGCAGAATAGATCCTTGGAGGTGACTTTAATATGATTGAGAATCCTAGTGACAAAAGTTGGACTGGTAGTAGACCCTTTTCTACTGCTGAATTTGGTAGTTGGTTATTTTGTCGTAATCATTTAGGTTTGCATGACCCTCTCTTTGGTAAAGCCTCCTCTCATAGAGATAACTGGTTTACATGGTCCAACCATCGTCAAGGTTCTGCTAGGAAGCTTGTTCGTCTGGACAAATTTTAGTTCAGTAATTATTTCCTAGATAGATTCTTCATCGATGAGCAAGTTTGCGTCCTTTCTTACACTACTTTGTCTGATCACCTTCCTATCTTGTCTTCTATCCAAACTTCCTCAATCTCTCTTTTTTTTATATTGAACATTGTTTTACAAATATCAACGCTCGTTCGAGCAAACATAAGAGGAATCAACCTCATAACCACATGGATGATAATAACTAGGCAACTGCCATTACACCAAATGCCATTCGGCTTGGAAAGGTTGGGTCCACTGCATGGCAGAAATTATCCTTATTTTTGCCAGAAATGACCCTTATCTTGTCAAAACCCACTGCACCACTGCATGCTAAAAATGTCCTATTTTTTTTGTTTTGACATCATATTTTGGAATGTATGTGATTTTAAATAATTTTTATATATATTTTTGAATGAAGTTAGTGTGAGAAATCTTACGATCGAACATTTAGGGTTGGGCATTTCTATCCCAATCATGACCTCTTAATCTCTCTTAATTCCATGCCACTTCATTTCAAATTAAATGTGTCTCACCTTGAAAATCCTGCATGTTGTCGTCTTGTCAAGCATGTCTGGAATAGATTTCCTAGACCAATTGGTAATACTGGTTGGATCAAATGGTTTGAAACAATGATTTCCAATATAGTTTCATCCCTTAGATGGTATGGGCACTCTATTGCCAAGAGGAAGAAGATTCAAGAGAGTCGCCTTCATAAGGAGATCTTTCATATTTGTTTCATGCTTATGAAAGACCCTACTAACTATGTTATTCAATATGATCTAGCTCATGTTATAAATTGGGCTAGAGTTTACGAGTCTTACCATGCAAGAGGGGCACATGTTAGGTCTCGCCTCAATTGGATCTCCCAAGGAGACAAGGGAACTAATTTCTTTTTAACTACCTCAGACATAAGAATATTTTGAAAAGGATCACTGAGTTGGAGGACCCTTTAGGTCATTTTCTTTTCGACTCTAAAGAGATCATGAATCTTTTTGTAGCTCATTTCTCTCAACTTTTTACAGGAGCCTAGGGATGAAATCCAATGTATCTTAATGGAATACGTGTAGAAACATATTCCCACCCTAGTAGACCCCATTATTTGAGATCAACTTGAATATCCTCTTTTTGTGAATGATCTACAAACTGCTCTTTTTCTATGAAGAATGACAAAGCTCTTGGCTTGGATGGGCTTCCAGTGGAGTTTTATAAAGAAATTTAGCATATTCTTTCCTCTGATCTTCATCTCATTTACCTGGAAGCTCTTCATAACAGTTCCCTTGAAGCTTATATCAATGTAGGGTTTATCATGCTTATTCCTAAAGGTACGACTCATAACCAAATGTCCAATTGGATACCTATTACCCTCCTCAATGTTTCTTACAATATCATAGCTAAAGCTATAGCTTTAAAAATCAAAACTGTTGCTCAAGCGATTGTTCACCCTGAACAATCTACTTTTCTTAAAGGTTGTTATATTTTAGATAATCTTATGATGGCCTGGAAAACTTTACAATGGGCTATCGATTCTAATCAAGATGCCCTCTTGGTTAAGTTAGATTTTGATAAATCTTATGACAGAATTAGATTGAATTTTATTTTGAGTATGATTTCTTGGCTTGGTTTTGGTCCAAAATTTTGTATTCAAATTGGTTTGCTCTTTGGTGATGCTTCAAATTGTGTTCAGGTTAATGGAGCTTTGTCCCCCTCCTTCCCTCTTCAATGGTCTATTAGATAAGGTTACTTCCTTGCTTATTTTTTGTATGTTTTGGCTACTGATGCTCTTGGTTATCTTCTTTATAAGGCTCATTTTGATGGCCTCCTTCAGGGTATTAAGCTTCCTAGGGATAAGCAAGCTCTTAACTCTCATTTTGTTGATGATTTCATTTTTTTTCTTCAAAATACCCAACAAGAGGTGCAAATGGCTAAAGATATTGTTCAATTGTTTTGTGATGTCTCTAATTCTCGTATTAACAACTCTAAAATTAAAGTCTTCTATACCTCTTCCTCTCCTCGTGGATGCAACTCCTTAATTGAGTGGAATATTATCCCTCATGGTATGATTGTGTGTTATTTGAAAATTCTCTTTGGGATTAATATCTCTCCTAAGGATATGTGGAACTAGGTTAGGAAAAGACTTCAAAAAAATTAATGCTTGGCCAGCTCGGTTTCTTTCCTTAGCAGGAAGAATTCAAGTTACGAATAAAATTATGGCAGCCTCTCATGTTTATTACTCCTCTTATTGTATGGCCCTCAAGGTAGCCTATAATATATAACTCAGACCATTCATATATTTTTATGGACTAAATGGGATGGAGAGGTGGGTATGACACCCATCTCTTGGAAACTTTGTACTCAACCTAAGGCTTTAGGATGTCTAGGCATCATTGATCCTCTTACCCAGAGTAAAATTTTAGCTACAAAATAGGTTGCTAGAGCCATTATTGGTCATGAAAATTAGAAACACCTATTTCATTACATAATCTCTCTAGCTACTCACAAAGGTAAATGGAAAGAAACCCCTTGGGAGGATAAGGTCCTTAATGCACCTTATTTTACAGTTAAAGGTTCTATTCCAGTTACCTACAACTGGAAAGCTTGGTAATCAGTTTCTCATTTATTAGCTTGGAATTCTGACTCCTTGAGACATGTTATGAGCATCGATCTAAACAGTCTTTGGTGGAATAAACTTATACTCCATAATGATAAACCTTTAGCTTTATGCAATACTATTATTGGGCTAGCTTTTTTTAAGAAATGAATTAATAGAATTATAGATATCTAGGATCTGGGTAGCTACTTAATTCTTACCTGGAACCAGATCTGCAATAATTGATCCCTTCCCTCTAGGTTCAAAGAGTCTTATGGTTTAGTTGTGGCTTACATCCCTTGTGAGGTCCTTATGAAGTTGGGAACAACTGCCCATAATATTTGGAATGACTGGATATGACTTAATGGTCATAGAATCTCTTCCATTACTTCTAGGTGGTTATACAAAAATCTTGTGTGTCCCCCTTCTTTAGACTGTAAGCTTAATTTCAAGTGGCGAGTGAATTTTACCAATTCCCAATGATAGTTTCTTGCTACTCAAATTTGGAAAGCTCCTGTTGAATCAAAAACACAACTTCTTGGTTGATGGATTTTGCATCAAAAACTGCCAACAGTTGAAAGTTTAGCTATGATTTTACACATTCCCCCTCAATGCAATTTTTGTAATGCTTTAGAAACTCGTATTCACTTATTTTGGTTTTTTGGCATGGCTAAAAAATTTTGGATGTCTTCTACTCTTTCTTTTTTCCCCTCTTTCACTAGATCTTGGAAGCTTTCTCTACTTGGTTTTTCTCATCTGGATCAATGCCCCAAACTCTAGTATGTTTGTAGAGTCATCCTTCTCAAGCACATTTTAAAGTGTAGATGCAAAAAGGTGTTTACTGGATCTACTCCTCCATTGGGATATAGTTTAGCAGACTTGACCTTTGATCTTTTGTTACATGTGGGACACATTCATTCCCAAGTCTATGGATATTCCAGCACACCTCGAGGTGTTATTGATATGCTTCATCAACTTTCTCATATGATTCAAGATCTTCATAAGGTCCAATAGGAAACTAAGAAGAATGCAATTAACAATGATAAGCAAGTTCAGGTTTTGATTACTTCTTTTTCTTCTCTAAAGACTTCAAAATATATCACGAAAGACATACCCATAATTTCTTCATATAACAGACTCTCCCATAGATGAATGTTGATATCTAGTGTATTGTAGCAAGATATAGCTATAGTATTTTTGTTGATATTAGCTTCTATTCTTATGTATATTCAGTTATGGATGCTTTACTCCTGATCCACCTCATTTTATTTTTAGTTGATGGACAGTGCTAACATCAAAATATTGTAATGTCCCAGTTAATGAAATAATATAATCTAACTTTTTCTCAAAAAAAATAAAAATAAAAAATAACATAAATCTTGAACATGAAAGAAAGCATTTTTTGAAACACAATGTTGACTCAAAAGTCTTTATCTAGGTTCCAATGCCTTTGATTACTGCTCTTGTGTTTGGAGAAGTGAAGACTTTAAATAAACAATATATATATATATATATATATATATATATATATATATATATATATATATAAGTTTAATATTTTTAGTACATATAAATATTTGGGCTTGTGTCCATCATTTTATATTTAACTAAACATAATGACTTAATGTTATGGAGTGATAGTTTAGTGGTATGTTATTGGACTGTTATCCAAAGCTATCCAAGTTTAAATTACGAGGAGGCACACTTTAGTAGTATGTCATGGGATTGTTATTTAAGCTACCCAAGTTCAAATCACAGGGAGGGAAGCCACTAGGGAGTGTGGCCCTAGTTATGCCACCCATTATACTTCACCTTACTTTAAAAATAATGACTTAATAATATATATTTATTTAATCTCATGGGGACAATGCAATAGTTCGGGATTTGGCTCTTCTTCAAGATGTCCAAGGTTCAAACCACAGTGTGGGCGAGTGTGTAAGGGGGTGAGTATGTGGTGGTTGTGTTAAATTCCCTATTGATAAGCATAGGTCTCATCTTTAGGAGGGGTCATGGTAGGGATTTCTTACACTAACCAAGCCTATATATATATATATTTTTTTTTAATATATATATATATATATATATATATATATATATATATATATATATATATATATATATATATATATATATATATATATATATATATATATATATATATATATATATATATATATATATATTTAATTAAAACTAACATGGGTTAAAAATAAAGTTGTAAGCTTACTGCAATGGTAAGGGCTTTGGCCTCTCTTTGAGAGGTCTAAGGTTCAAATCCCATTCAATATGAGGGGATCGGGACTCCTCATAAAAACATGTGTAAACTTATTGAAAAACATGACTTAAAAATATGGTTATTTAATATTTAATTAAAATTAAAAATACAAATGCGAGCGGTCTAACGGTGGAGACTTTAAGATTTTGATTAGTGATCTAAGGTTTAAATATTACATAGATACCATTGTTCAATAATCAAAATATACATATATATATATATATATATATATTAAGTAAACAACATCCTTAACGAGGATATTTTCATATAACCTATGGCCTCACAAACTTGATATTTATGATACAATAACTTAATAAATATTTGATATATAAATATTTCGGCTTCTAAAAACTAAAAGTATAAAAAAACCTATTAATTTGATGCTCTTGTAACACAATTGATAATTTTGTATTGAAATGAAATATTTTAATTATGTCCACGAGAGGGACCTCTAACCTCCAAATATGAAAACAAATTATATGACCATTAATATCCTTGAGAAGGTTGCTCCTTCTCCTACTGATTTGGGTTAGGAACTCCTCAACTTTTTTTATTTTACTGTCTTCAAATAACTTTGTCATAGACCCTTTTTCAAGGGTTTCTTTGTATTTGTCACAAATGTCCAAAAAATTCAGGCATTCATAGATGAAATGTTCCTTTGTCTTTATTTCCCTCTATTGCCCCTGTACTGCATAGAGTACATATCATTTCTTTTGATTGTTCCTTGGCATTGTCCATCTCCCTGTTTTACATCTAAGCCTATGAGAGCTATTCCTTATCTGAGCCATGAGGATTTTTTCCCTCCACTTAATTTCAGTGCCTATATATACTTTTTCCTTGTGGTCATATGTTAGGTTAAACTTTGCAATATAGTATTGTCTTTTATTGCTTGCATTTTTCCACATTCCACTTCTAAACTTTTCGTTCACATAGTTTTTTATGTCTTTATTGAAATTTGGACATTCATTTATGTTGATTTCCCAAAATTTCATTCATTTTTTATTTTATTTCATCTATGTGTTATTCCGCATATGTAGCTCTTCATCCCTAAATACCTTAAGCCATCTATTATTTTTCATATAAACTGTTTTTTCAAGTAACATAACAACTTGGTCATAGCAATTGCTTCTAAAGGGAACATTCCAATTTCAACTAGAATAATTTCATAAGGGAATGTGGTCTTAATTCTAGGAAAATTTATAATTAGATGTTTTTGAATCCTTTCTATTTGCCTCCATTTTGTATTTGTCATTTCATTGGCCCACACCTCGCAACCATACAACACAATCGGTGTGACAAGTAGATCAAATAAGACCTTGGTGGTCTTTCGATCCCACAAATTGGTATTCCTACATCGATTTGGAAGTGCATACAACGCTTTCCAATCACTTAGAGTTATTTTCATCCTACATGTATTCCAATTGAGTTTATCATGAAATTCTATGCCTAGGTATTTGTATTCTACCACTACCTCAAGAGGTTCTCTTGCAAACTGAAATTCAAGATGTTGCTTCTTCTTCTTTTGCTGAAAAAATTATGATTATTGTTTTGCTTGTGTTCACCTGCATCCCAAATTCCTTACAGAAGAGTTCTAGAGCCCGAAGGTGATCTTATAGATCTTTAGCTGTTTCGACCACAAGAATTACATCATCTACATACATGAGGAGTTTTACCACATATTTGGCTAAGTGCACACCCTCTCCCCCAAATTTTTTTATCCATTCTTCTAACTTATAAATGTACAACCCAAATAATATCGAAGATAGAGGGTAACCTTTTTTGACGGCTATGTCACTCCTAAAACATTTAGATAACCCTTCCTGCATTATGATTCTAGCCTTTACATGCTCATATAATCTTATTGTTGCCTTGTAGTGAATTGGAACCTCTAGCACTTGCATTCTGATCCATAATTTTTTCCTTGGCACTATGTCAAATACCTTTTTGAAATCTATAAAACAACAAAAAGCCTCCTCTTTTTTATCCCATATTTTTCCACTATGTGTCTAAGCGTGATACAGTGATCAATAGTGCGTGATACAGTGATCAATAATTGAGTGCTTAGGCCTAAAACCTGCTTACCCCTTTGCTATCTTTCCCTTTTCTTTGGCCCATTTGTTGATCCTACACTCTATCATACTCCCAAATAGCTTTGCAAAGAGAGGGTTGATCGGGTTGATCATGATAGTTCGATAGTTTGAGGGATTATTTACATCTCCACTTTTAAACAAAGGAATGGCCAAGCTAGTTGTCCATTCTATGGGAAAGTCATTTTGTATGACCTCATTGAAAATCTCTTTGATCTGTGGTGTAAGAATATCTACCCCAATTTATATGCTCTGCATGAAGATTGTCTATGTCACGAGCTTTACTAGTTGCTAATTTTTTTATCCCTTGAATAATATCTTCATTTGTGAAAAGTTATTTCTTGACAATGAATAGTAGGGGGTGTCTCCTTGGGGTTCTTGAGAAAACTGTTATCCGAGCTACCCAAGTTCAAATCACGAGAAGGGAAGCCCTTGTTGTGCCTCAAGGAGTGTGACCCTAGTTATGCCATCCATTATACTTCATATTACTTTAAAAATAATAACTTATTAATATTTATTTATTTAATATTTAATTAAAACTAATATGGGTTAAAAATTAATTTGTAAGCTTACTGAGTGGTAAGGGCTTTGGCATCTCTTTAAGAGGTCCAAGGTTGAAACCCACTCATTATGAGGGGATTGGGACTCATAAAAATTTGTGTAAACTCATTGAAGAACATGGCTTAACAATATGGTTATTTAATGTTTAATTAAAATTAAACATACAAATGAGAGTGATCGTGGTCTAATAGACTTTAAAACTTTGAATAGAGGTGCAAGGTTTAAATCCTACATAGATAAGATTGCATACCATAGTTCAATAATCAAAAATCAAAGTATAATTGAATAAACTTATATTAAGTAAACAACATCCTTAACTAAGATCTTTTCATATAACATATGGCCTCACAGACCTAAAATCTATGATACAATAACTTAATAAATATTTAATATATAAATATTTTGGTTTTTAAAACTAAAAGTATAAAAATTCCATTAATTTGATGCTCTTGTGACACAGCTGATAATTTTGTATTGAGAAAACTATGATACAATAACTTAATAAATATTTAATAATATAAATATTTTGGCTTCTTAAAACTAAAAAGTATAAAAATTTCATTAATTTGATGCTCTTGTGACACGGTTGATAATATTTTATTGGTCAGTACAATTTTTTAAAGTACACAAGCTTACTCTCATACACATCACGGTTGATAATTTTGTATTAAGAAAAACTATGATTACAATAACTTAATAAATATTTAATAATATAAATATTTTGATTTCTTAAAACTAAAAATGTAAAATATTCATTAATTTGATGCTTTTGTGATACGGTTCATAATTTTGTATTGGTTAGTACAATTTTTTTTTAACTACACGAGCTTACTATCACACATCACATCACTTCTTACAGTAGTTTGAACCTGGGTCTCCAGGTTCCCTAAAGCCCAAAGCCCTAACCAAATAGGTGTACCATGAAAACTTAGTACAATTTTTTAGTATTAAATACATAAAATTGTTTAAACCTAACATTAAATTAATAAAATATTTTTGATATATTAAATGTCTTGAATCAATTATAATTCATTCAATGTATCATTAAAATATGACATTCATACTTAAACATGAAATGTAAGTGTATATATTTAATGTAAATAAAATATTTTTGATATATTAAATGTCTTGAATCAATTATAATTCATTCAATGTATCATTAAAATATGACATTCATACTTAAACATGAAATGTAAGTGTATATATTTAATGTAAATGTAAAATGACAACTAAATTTGTTCTCAGATTCATATTTATTGAAATGTATATGATTTTTAAATAATTTTGTTAAATATAAAAAAAAGTCTAGATTTGCTTGGACGAAGCAAGTTGAAATAAAGCAACAAATAAATTTAGTTTTTTTTTAATTAATAATATTTTTTAATTTATAAATTTTATTTTAAATTGTTTATTATATTAGTTGTTATTTTCGTAAATAGTTATTAATTTTTTATATTTAAAATGGGTTTTATTCATATTATATCATTATTATATATTTGGTATTTATAACAATTTAGTTATTATCAGGAAAATTTTATTTAGTTATTAGTTATTATGCATGTTGAGTTCAATTATGTAGGTAGTTGGTGAATGTATTGGATGTTGGTAGAGGCCGACCCAAGTTCCATTTTTCCTACCTCCACCTTACAGATACTAGCACAGTTGGTGAATGTCATGTGTGCTGGTAGAAGCCGACATAAGCTCTATTTTCCTTACATTTCATTGTGCGAAAACTCGATAAAAATTTCTTGTGACTAATGCCATGTGGTGTACTCAAATGGAATAATTACGACTGGTCATAGAGCTAGGTTATTAAAGTTTTTGTTTTAACTTAAAAAAAAAATTCTGAGGAGAACAACACAAGGTCCAAGGTTCAAATCGTGGTGTGGGTAAGTGTGCGAGGGGTGTGTGTGTTTGGTCTCGTGGCGTGGGTGAGTGTGTGAGGGGGTGGATGTGTGTTTGGTCCCTATTGATAAGCTTGGCTCTCACCCTTTTTTTTTGGATTTGGTTAGTGTGAGAAATCCCTATGACCACCCAGGGTTGGGCATTCCCATCCCACCATGACCTCTCGTAAGGGGGAGAGTTGAGATTATCAATAGAGAATTTAACACAAAATCACACTTTTTACTATGGACCTTCTAAAGAAGAGATAAAATCAGAACCGTTCTGTTGTACCTTGTAGGATATTTCAAGTAATGTTAATACTATAGAAAAGGAAGATACTAAGATAAAGCTTTTTAACTAATATCTCTTTCTGATAGACCGATTGGTAGCAATTGAGTGCTTGCTAGTGGGTTGTCCCAATTCGATTCCTAGAGTATCTGGTCCCATTGAATTTATCTTTATCCCTGGAATTATAGAGGTTTCTTATGCCAAAAAATAAAGTTGCACTATTTGAATATATATTAATTATTATTTTAATAAGTAATTATTTACTTGAAAAGTATTTTAAATATTTTTAATAAGTTATATGGAATTAAAACAAGTTTCACTTGTATTACATCATGATCACATAATGGTATGACAACAATATAACAAGTTCTAAATTGAGGTAATACGATTTGATTATTTTAAATATTTTTATGAATATATTCCTTTAAATAAATTAATCTATGCACATGTTTAAACTTTTGGAGTGAATAATTTGTGTCACCCTTTACATAAGTTTAAAGGGTAAAAGAGGTTTTGTAGTCTTAAAAAATTCAATATAAATGTAAAATATTTAATCTTAGAAGCTATTAAGGGTAAAAGAGGTATTGTAGTCTTTTAAATGCAATATAAATGTAAAATATTTAATCTTAGAAGCTATTGGAGAAATTACCATGTGGTCATTTTATATTCTCGTATAGTATTTGGATTAACCATAGATTGATTGGGAATGAGGGCCTGATAGAATGAGTGATGACCAAGGCTCAGGATGTTTATAGTCAAGTATTACAAGTCTAGTTGAAGGGAATGGTTATGATGCCTAATAAGCATAAGTGGTTATGAAGGGAAAAAATAGCTTGAGGTAAACTGTTAGTGATGGATACCTATCAAGTAATAAATTCATAAGGGATGAGGAGGGTTAGAATTGTGAAAGTGGTTAAGATCTTTGGGTAAGACATGGTAATGACTTGAGAAGTTATTATTGAGTGTCCATAGTAATTGGTATAAATATTGATTGAGAATTGATATGGATGAATGTATGCATAAAGGAATAGATAAACAAGATGTCATGGGTTTGGAAGTCATATTATAAAGAGGTTGTCTTGGTGCATCCTTGGCATGAAAACATGGTAACGAAGAATATTATCACAAGATGTCTTGATTAGATTGGTTGATGTTATCAACTTGTTATGTGTTGGTGAGTAGGCTAGAATAACAACATTTGGTAGGTGAGGAGGAAATATCAAGATCCTTAGGGAGCATTGACATGCTTAGGAAGCATCTGAATTAGCATGACGGACAAACTATAAGGATGTGACCAAGGGAAATTCACTATTGTAGGAAGAATGGGATATCCATGAGAGTGAAGTATCATTTGGTGGATAGCATGTGATATTCAGGGAATTGAATGTGTTTTTAGCAAGGAGGATCATTGTCAAGTGAACCAATATAGGATAGGAGGCTCATATTTGGGTATTTATAGAAGGTTGGTGTAACATTAGTACACAATGTGGAATGAATCTAAGGAGTTAAAGTTCTATGTCTAGAGTATATATATCAAAAAGATCTCCAATATGTGAGCCTACATCAAGAGGAATTTAAGGTATTAAAATTAAGATGTAGTGTGGGTTCTAAAATAGTATGATCCTCATGGTAAAGTTAAGTATGTATTTCTAGTTTCATGTGGAAGCTAACTCCATGTTAGTTTGTATAAAATCTAGGTAGGTAGGTTTAAGTTGTGTAAATATTGAAGAACACAGGCTTATATTGAGAGGGGATGAACAGTATAATATCAACTTTTAATTTTCTCTCCCAAACAATATTATCCAATATTATCAATGGCAATATCAATAAAAATAATCAAAGCAATGGATAAATCATCACACACATGAGAGACACAAATTTAATGTGGTTTATCAAATATGAGTTACATCCACGAAGAAAATATTTCTTAAACTTTGTCAACAAATCTCTTGGGAATCAATTCCCTATTACAATATTTATGGACCTCTGTCCAAAGGAGACACCAATCCCCTATACTCTGATTTGTGGATCTCTCTCCACAGGAGAACAATATCCCCTTGCTCCGATTTGTGGATAGATCTCCATAGGAGAAATCTTTGCCCTTGCTCTGGTTCGTGGATCTCTCTCCATAGGAGAACTCTATCCCCTATCTAGTTTGTGGAACTTGATCCAAGAGAACTCTATCTCCTCAACTAGTTCATGGATCTCTATCCATAGAAGAACTCTATCTCCCCAACTAGTTCACATATATTTTTCCAAAAGAAAACTCTATTCCCTCTTTGATCTGGTTCATGGATCTCTCTCCATAGGAGAACTCTTTCCCATTTGCTTTGGATGGTGAACTTCTATAAGACTTCTATTCACACTGCTCTGGATTGTGGATCTCTCTCCATAGGAGACCTTTGTCCCCACTGCACTGGTTGATGGACCTCTATCCACTGGAGACCTTTGTCCTCTTTGCTCTGGTCACCTCCAAATTCTACTTTCAACTCTATCTCAAATATGCACCAAACTTCATCATAAGTCTAGCACAAATCTGCTAACTCTACTCATATTTGTCCCAAGCCTTAACACAAAGCTTGATAAAATTAGCAACCAAACTTGATCTCAATTCCATCTCAAATCTGTCCCAAGCCTTAACACAAAGCTTGATCAAATCAAGAACCAAACCTGTTCTCAACTTAGTCTGAAAGTTGTCCCAAGTCTTCTCACAAGACTTGCTCAAATCTACCTCAAAACTACCCTCAATATTCTCACAAGACTTGCTCAAATCTGCCTCAAATTTGCTCCAAGTCTTCTCATAAGACTTGCTCAAATATACCTCAAAGCTATTTCAAGTCTTCTCATAAGACTTGCTCAAATCTACCTCAAAGCTACTTCAAGTATTCTCATAATACTTGCTCAAATCTACCTTCAAGCCTTCTCAAAAGACTTGCTCAAGTCTGTCTTCAATGCTGCTCACAAAACCTACTTAAATATTTCCAAATCTTACATACAAACATAGCTTAAATTTCTTTCAGAAAAGCTTTCTTCAAACATATAAATTCTACTTAGAATTTGTTTAACCTCTGGAACATATAGAGAATGATATGCACTATCAAAATCCCAATATATTCTTCACATTCACAAATCTTGTATTCAATCAATGCAATATCTATCTCTTGCAAAATTCCTTTCAAATCAAATCAAAAGTGTGTATAGCTTGTTTCACAAAACTGGTCTATCTTGCAAATTTTCTCTCAAAGATCAATCACACTCATGCACAATTTTCCTTCACAAAATTTATCTCAAACACTTTGACAATTGCTTTTAATATCTCTCAAACTAATGTTCAAAAGGTTTCACAATGATGCAAAAACTTGTCTTTAAATCTAGCACAAGTAGTTCACAATCTCTAGCATAAATGTCTTAATATCTTTCAACACTGGAAGCACAATATTGTTCTCAAACTCTATTTCAAACGTTTCTAAATCATTCAATAATGAAGTACAAACCCTAACTCAAATATTTTCAACAATGCATACTAAACAACCCTTTTATCTCCACCTTATGTTTCAGAAACATTTACTCAATAAAACACCTTAAACAAAGAATGATGTGCCCATACCTCTTAATTTTCTCTTATGGAAATATGTCTTCAAAAAATTGTCTCACAAACAACTGATTTTTTTAGTGCCACTTCAAGGGTTAGATAGCAAAATACTTTCTCAAACCATCTATATGAACTTCCTTCTCAAAATGTGTGCACAATCTTGTTTCAAACGAATGCACTATAACTCTCTTAGTTTTTCAAAATAAAACATCAAATAATGAACCATGCCCTTTAATAATAATGCAAATATTACAAAGAATCAAAACACATTTTACAACTTTTATCTCTCACTTTCATAAAATAATTTCCAAACCACTTAATGACCCATAACACAAATTTACAATATTAAATCAACCATTTACACCTTATCACTCCTACTTTTGTATATATAAAAATAAAACCCTAATGACAACAATACCTTCAAAAATATTTGGTAGAAATAAATTACCCTTATACCTCCTATATACCAAAAACCTTTACACCATAGCACACCCCTCAAACTCCATGCAAAGCAAATATTAATCAACTTAGCACATATCTTTTGCCAAAAATAATATTGTTGGCATGGACAGGAATTGAGCCTCTGACCTCAACCTCCTAACGCAGTGCATGACCGCTTGTGCTAGCCAAGCGGTTGAGACCTAATGTATAGGCCTCCACCTTTATTTCCTTGGTGCATTCACCGAACAAAAATTAAATCCTTCAAAAGTGGTTCTAGGGAGAATCGAACCATGAACCTCTTCCTTGCAAACAACTTAGAACGAACCTAGCCACCGTTGGGCCACCTTTGCGTATGACATCAAGGAGCGAATGAAATGTACTTATTTCTTTCTCCTTCTGCGCTCCGAAAATAATGTTGTTTCCTCTATCTCATTCGATGTCATCATTTTACACGATTGCATAAAAATCGAATATCAAGCATGTCATTTTATTTTCAAAGACTTAGGGTATTTATATGCTTTCCATGCACGTTTTAGACGTTGGCCCTCTTTCAAATTTATTTAAAATAATTTGAATTATCTTTGGTGCCATGTAACTTTATACTTAGGTATTATAATATTTTAAAAAATATATTATAATAAACCTTTTACCTTGGGTCTTTTTCCACCAATGAGAAGTCTTATCCTTTCTTTGCAATTTGAAATCTCTCATTCCAAATGAAGTCCTTGTTACTTTCAAACTCTCTTAATAATATCTAAATATTATAATTTAAATATTATAATCCTTTCCTTAAAATTTCTCTTTGCTTACTTTCACAACCATGGTAAATTCCTTTGCATTTATTATTTCAACCTTGAAGACAAAAATCAACATTTTCACCTTGGACATCAATTACAATCAATGACATCAAACCTTTGACATCAATGACAACACTATACTCAAAATTTCCAAAAATATTCCCCTTTGTCATTGATGGAAATCCTTTCTAAAAATTCCTTTTCCTACCAATGGATTCCAAATTTGCTCCCCTTGAGAAACTACTTCCCCTGATTGAATGCTCTCCCCTTACTCAAATCTCTATCCCTTTGACATCAATGGAAAAGGGACTCCTTTGGGTCTAAATATAAGACTCTTAGCTCAGCCCTCTCCCCACCTCCTCTCCTTGAGGTGATTAATTTTTGGATGGGAGTATCTCTACTCCTAGCATACAATGCTCTTTTCTTTGTCAACCTTCTTTTTCAACAATTTTGTATCCATATCCTTCTTATCCTTTTGAGTGTCCCTATTCTTGTTTGTCTCTGGAAGTTCTGGAAAATTTGTTCTACACCACTTGGCCTTATACCTAATATTATTGCACTTGTAACACTTAATGTTGTAGTTCTTAGAAGGTGCAAATATCTTGAAGTTCCTCCTGGTGAAACCATAATAATTTCTATCATGAACCCTACAATGGATTGCTTTATGACCAAATTGATTACAAGAGTAGCAATACCCTTGAAATAGATGTCCATATTTGAATGAGTTGAAATTCCTTTTAGTGAGACCATACTTCTTTTCATGAGTTCTGCAATGCATAGCCTTGTGACCAAATAGATTACATGAAAAACAATGTCCTTTGAAGAAGTCTTGTCTTGAACCCTCTGGTCTTTTAGTCCTTTCTTTGCCTTCTTTGTAATGATCCATGTTTCTTGTTTGTGCATTGTTTCCTTTCTTAGTGAAGCTTCTATTCTTCAACTTATCCACATAAGTCTTAATTTATTCTTCACTCTCTTCCTCTGAAACTTCCTCTTCTTTTGATCTTGAGCTTGACCCTTCTTCTTTTTCCCTTGTCCTTCTTCAAAACCTAGTCTTGTTTCAATAAATGAAGATCTTTTTGCATTGATAATTTTATCCAAAGTCTTTGAAATTTTCCCAAACCTGTGTAGCTTATCCTTAGAATATTTCACTTCCATCCTTAATGAAACTACCTCATGTTCTAATCTCTGACATTCTAACTCTTTTACCTCTAACTTTTCAACCATGACCTCTTTAACTTTCCTTGCCTTAGGTTTTGAGTTTGTTAGGTCTTGTAGAAACTTTTCTTTTTATTCCTCATGTTCTTGAACTTGATCCTTTAGTCTTGAATTATGCTTTCTAATCTTTTTCAATTCTATGAAAGCAAAAAATAATTTTTGATTCTAGATCAATTATGTCTTCTTCTTCATTTTTTGAATATTTCTCTACTTCTTGGTCTTCAAGAGCATCTTCATACTTTTCAACTTTATCTTCTATAGGAGCATTCTCTTCCTCTTCTATTGCCAAAAATAGAATCTCTTCTTCTTCACTATATGAGAGTATTTCATCACTATCACTTGAAGATTTGCTTGCCTTTTTAACATAGAAACTCTTCTTGTGCCTTTGAAATAACTTCTTTTCATTCTTGCCTTGACCATACTTGTTTTTCTTTTCATACCTAGATTTTCCTCCTTCCTTTTTCTTATGATCATATTTCTCTTCACTACTACTACTTTCAGCTTCTGGAAAATTAGATGCATAGTGACAAACATTACCATAATTAAAACATTTTATAGTCTTCATACCTTTGTGCTTTCTTGAGTCCTTGTTTCTTTTTGCATAGTTAGCTTCTTCATCACTGCTTGACTCACCACTTGATTTTGGTTTCTTATATTTTTTCTTCTTTGAAGCTTTGAAAGCTACATCTTTCTTGGAGTTGGGATACTTTACTATTCTCATCTCATAAGCTGTGAGAATTCCATGTAACTCATCCATAGTCAACTTATCAATATCTCTCATTTCTTCTATAGTTGAAACCTTTCAATCATACCTCATAGGGAATGACCTTAATACCTTTTGAGCAACACTAGAGTCTTCAATTTTGAATCCAAGTCCACACATGGTATTAACAACCTCATCCACATGAAGTAAGTATGTAGCAATATCTTCCTCATCTTCCATCTTTAAATATTCAAACCTTTTCTTGTGGTTTTGTAGTTTTTCCATCTTGACCTTTTTATCTCCCTCATATGTTTACTTCAATTTTTCTCATATCTCTTTTGTTGATTTGTAGTGCATAACTTTCACAAATTCTACTTCACATAATCCACTTAATATTCCATTCATAGCCTTGGCATTATTCACATGTAACATCTTACCATATTTATCTGTGGGAGGAGTAGTTGTAGGTGTGAACCCATCCTCAATGGATTGCCATGTCTCATATCCTTGTGCCATCAAGTAAGTCTTCATTCTTATACTCCAGAAGGCATAATTTTTCTAATCGAACAATGGTACCTTATTTGATGAGGATCCATTCTGAGATGCCATCTGTGTTCCTGTAATATCTTCCTTCAAGCTATTAGACTTTTTTGAAGGAACCCACTCTAATACCAATTGAAGAACATAGGCTTATACTGAGAGGGAGGGTGAAAAGTATAATATCAACTTTTACTTTTCTTTCCCAAACAATATTAACAATGGCAATATCAATATAAATAATCAAAGTAATGCACAAATCATCACACACATGAGAGACACAAATTTAACGTGGTTCACCCAATGTGGGTTACGTCCATGGAGAAAATATTTCTTCTAAATTTTCTCAACAAATCTCTTGGGAATCAATTCCCTATTACATGTTTATGGACCTCTATCCAATGGAGACACCAATCCCCTATAATTTTGTTTGTGGATCTCTCTCCATAGGAGAAATCTATCCCCTTGCCCTGGTTCGTGGATCTCTGTCCATAAGAGAACTCTTTCCCCTTGCTTTGGTTCGTGGATCTCTCTCCATAATAACTCTATCCCCTCTCTGATTTGTGGAACTTGATCCAGGATAACTTTATCTCCTCAACTAGTTCATGGATATCTATCCACAAAAGAACTCTATCTCCCTAACTAGTTCATGGATCTATTTCCATAGGGAAACTCTATTCCCTCTCTGATCTGGTTTGTGGATCTCTCTCCATAGGAGAAATATTTCACCTTTGCTCTGGAAGGTGAACTTTTAGAAGACTTTAATTCCCACTGCTTTGGCTTGTGGATCTCTCTCCATAGGAGACATGTGTCCCCACTACACTAGTTGATGGATATCTATCGACTAGAGACCTTTGTCCTCTCTACTATTATCACCTCAAAATTCTACTCTCAACTCTATCTCAAATCTACACCAAACCTCATCATAAGTCTAGCACAAATCTACTCTAACTCTACTCAAATCTTCCCCAAGCCTTAACACAAATCTTGATCAAATCAGAAACTAAACCTACTCTCAAATCTACCCCAAGCATTAACACAAAGCTTGATCAAATCAACAACCAAACTTATTCTTAAATCTATCTAAAATATGCCCCAAGTCTTCTCATAAGACTTTCTCAAATATGCCCCAGGTCTTCTCACAAGACTTGCTCAAATCTACCTTAAAGCTGCTCCAAGTATTCTCACAATACTTACTCAAATCTGCCTCAAAGCTGCTTCAATTCTTCTCACAAGACTTGCTCAAATCTACCTCAAAGTTGCTTCAAGTCTTCTCACAAGACTTTATCAAATATACCTTCAAGACTTATCAAAAGACTTGCTCAAATCTACCTTCAATGTTGCTCATAAAACCTGCTTAAATATTTCCAAATCTTGCATACAAACATAGCTTAAATCTCTTTCAGAAAAGCTTTCTTCAAATAGATAAATTCTACTTAGAATTTTTTTAACCTCTGGAACATATAGAGAATTATATGCACTATCAAAAACCCAATATGTTCTTCACATTCACAAATCTTGCATTCAATCAATGCAATCTCTATCTCTTGCAAAATCCCTTTCAAATCAAATCAAAATAGTGTATAACTTGTTTCACAAAAATGGTCTATCTTGCAAATTTTCTCTCAAAGATCAATCACACTCATGCGTAATTTTCCTTCATAAAATTGATCTCAAACACTTTTACAATTGCTTTCAATATCTCTCAAACCAATGTTCAAAAGGTTTTACAATGATGCAAAAACTTATCTTCAAATCTAGCACAAGTAGTTCACAATCTCTAACACAAATGTCTTAAACTCTTTCAAAAATATAAGCACAATCTTGTTCTCAAACTCTATTTCAAATGTTTCCAAATCATTCAACAATGAAGTACAAACCCAAGCTCAAATATTTCTAACAATGTATACCAAAAAACCCTTTTATCTCCACCTTATGTTTTAAAAATATTTACTCAACAAAACACCTTAAACAAGGAATGATGTGCCCATACCTCTTAATTTGCTCTTATATAAATATGTCTTCAAAACCTATCTTACAACTGATTTTTCTAGTGCCACTTCAAGGGTTAGATAGTAAAACACTTTCTCGAACCATCCACATGAACTTCCTTCTCAAAATATGTGCACAATATGTTGGCAATTTGAGTTATTTTATGTTGTCATTGATGTCACATGAATCATTGATGTCATATGGATCACATTGAGTTTTGATGGGCAAATGATATCTTGGAAAGCATGGATAAAATCAGGGTTTTTGTGAAAACCAAGGCAGGCAAAATAAAAGGTTTTATTTAAAACCATGGATGGCAGATTTGAAATGGGTTTTTCTTAAAACCTAGGTTGGCCTTTTGTTTCATCGAAAAAGGTGCCCCGGTGATGGAGATATTTAATTTTAAATATTTAGTTTAAATTTTAATTATTTAAAATTTTAATTTTAATTTTAAAATTAAAATTAAAGTTAGAGCCGACGTCTAAAGAAAGAGGAAAAATCAATAATGCGCCAATGTCATCGAAAATGAGGAGAAGACTATATAAAGGGGGATCCTAAGGTTCATTTGAAATTAATCCTTGCTCATGTTAATCATTGGCTAAGCATCCGAAGAGAGCTCGTGCGAAAATCATTTTGAAAAGGGAGACAACGAATAAATCCAAGGTTGGTCGAAAGCCCAAGATATTATGGGCAGAGTGGTGCATTGGCAATTGGCTTTTGTTAAGGTGTGTGGTAGCACTTTACGTCAAGGTTCAAATCTCCTTGACTGCATTCGAAGGCATTGGAAGGAAAGCGCTCGAAGCGCTTTTGGTTTGCGTGGAAGGGAGGAAGGACTTAAGGCACGTCGTGCCTTTTCCTTTCGAACGAGCGGCTAGCTCGTGTGGCAACCTTAGCCGTGGCTAAGGCGCTCATGGTGTGTGCAAGTTGGGGGTTCGAATCCCCTTGAGGAGGTAATTATGTTTTGCTCTAATTAATTTCGTTGATGCCCTAGGATAGGAGTTATAAGGTGGTTAAGGAATAATTAAAGTTTTTAATTAAACTTTATTTTTATAAGGGTTGTGATTATTATTTCAGAGGTGGATGAGTTGTTGATTTATTTTGATATTCATGAAATTGAAAATTAAGATTTAGGAGAAATAAGGAGTTGTTATAAAATATTTTTGAGAGCCTTATTGATTATTATTTTTTATAAGGGTTTTTATTAAAAAGGACTTTGGTGGATGTGTTTATTAAGTTGGAGTAAAAAGGTGTAAATTGAGTTATGTTTATCTTGTGATTATTATTTGAAGTCCACTAACCCTTATTGAGATTGGAAAGGAAAGTTGTGTTTAGTGTGGCAGATTTTGTGGACAACTTCTTGGCATCAAAAAGGTATGGGCACATTCTCCTATTGATTGTTTATGGTGGTTGATTTCTGAAATATCATTGGAGTGAAAAGGATTGATTGTGGTTTCCTTTTCAAAAGTGGTTGGTTGAATGCTTCAAGGTTTTCTGGTTTGAGAGTTGTGTTTAAACCTTGTTTTATAAGCATAGTCATTGAAGCCCATTGGTTGTGAAAGAACTTGAAAAGAACATGAGTATCATTGTTATGTGAGATTTGTGGTTGAGCATTGTTGGAAACATTTGAGTTGGTTGATACATGCTTGGACTAGGGTTTTTGTGAGAAAGAGTAGTCCCTTGTGGTGATTGGTTGAGTTGAGTTGATTGAGCCTAGTCAAGTGATTGTGTGAGGTGATTGGTCAAGTTCCATGAAACAAACTATTCCATAATTCTGATTTGAGTTGAGATTGATATTAGAACATATTGAGTCTCTAACAATTCTCTTTATGCTTCTATGAGTTGACTTGAGTTGAGTTGAGATTGATTTGAGTTGAGTTGAGTTGAGATTGAGCTTAGAAAATATTGAGTCTCTAACAATTCTCTTTATGCTTCTATGAGTTGATTTGAGTTGAGTTGAGTTGAGATCATTGTGGATCATTGTTGTCATCCATTGAAGAGTACATTGCCATTCATTGTTGAGTTCATATTTGAGCTTTGCCTTGATAGATTTGTGGATGAGATTTGAGTGCTACTTGAGCATGATTGATTGAGCCTTTGAGAAGGCTTTGTGGACAACTTTGTGGACAGCTTTGGGACAGTTTTGGGACAACTTTGTGGATAGTTTTGGGACAGCTTTGTGGACAGCTTTGTGGACAATTTTGGGATAGATTTGTGGATAGATTTGAGCAAGTTCTTGGTGAGCTTGCTAGAGCAGATTTGGGCAAGTTCTTGGTGAGCTTGCTAGAGCATATTTGAACAAGTTCTTGGTGAGCTTGTTGGAGCATATTTTGGGCAAGTTCTTGGTGAGCTTGCTAGAGCAGATTTGGACAAGTTCTTGGTGAGCTTGTTGGAGCATATTTGGACAAGTTTTGTGTGAGCTTGTTATTCAGTTTTGGACAAGTTCTATGTGAGCTTGTTATTCAGTTTTGGACAAGTTCTGTGTGAGCTTGTTATTCATATTTGGACAAGTTCTGTGTGAACTTGTTATTCAGTTTTGGACAAGTTTTATGTGAGCTTGTTATTCATATTTGGACAAGTTCTGTGTGAACTTGTTATTGCCTAGCTTTGAGTAGATCAAATAAATCATTGTATTGGATAAGGATCCTTATTTCTGTGTGAAATATTATAAGGATATTATCTGGTGGAGTACCCCACATTGGGGGAACCACGTTAAATATTGTGTCTCAATTGTGTGTGGTGACTTGTGCTCTTGCTTACTACTGCTATCTGAGTTATTAATGCACATTGCTATATTTGGTTATTGCAATTAAGGACATTAATTGATATTGATTTGGAAAGAAAGTAAAAAGTGATCTTATACTGTTCAATCCTCCCCCCTCTCAGTATAAGCTTGTGTTCTTCACAATATTGTTCCAAACAAATACACTATAACTCTCTTGGTTTTTAAAATAAAATATCAAATCATGAACCAAATCCTTTAATAATAACACAAATATTACAAACAATAAAAACATATTTTACACCTTTTATCTCCCACTTTCATAAAATAATTTCTAAACCACTTAATGACCCATAACATAGATTTACAATACTAAATCAACCATTTAAACCTTATCACTCATATTTTTGCATATATAAAAATAAAACCCTAATGATAAAATACCTTCAAAAATATTTGGCAGAATTAAATTACCCTTATACCTCCTATATGCCAAAAACCTTTACACCATAGCACACCCCTCAAACTCCATGCAAAGCAAATATTAATCAACTTAGCACATATCTTTTGCCAAATATAATATTGCTGGTGCGGAAGGGAATCGACCCTCCGACCTCAACCTCCTAATGCAACGCGTGACCACTTGCGATTGCCAAGAAGATGAGACCTAATGTATAGGCTTCCACATTTATTTCCGTGGCACGTTCACCAAAAAAAATTAAATCTTTCAAAATTGGTGCTAGGGAGAATCGAACCGTGAACCTTTACCTTGCAAATGGCTTAGCACGAACCTAGCCACCGCTAGGCCACCTTGGCGGATGACATCAAGGAGCAAATAAAATGTACTTATTTCATTCTCCTACGCTCCAAAAATAACGATGTCTCCTCTACCTCATTCACTATCACCACTTTGTATGATTGCACAAAAATCGAATATCAAGCACGCCATTTTATTTCCAAAGACTTAGGGTATTTATATGCTTTCCATGCACGTTTTAGACGTTGACCCTCTTTCAAATTTATTTAAAATAATTTGAATTATCTTTGGCACCATGTAAATTTATACTTAGGTATTATAATATTTTTTAAAAATATATTATAATAAACCTTTTGCCTTGGGTATTTTTCTACCAATGAGAAGTCTTGTTTTTTCTTTGCAATTTAAAATCTCCCTTTCCAAATGAAGCCCTTGTTACTTTCAAACTCTCTTAATAATATTTAAATATTATAATCCTTTTCTTCAAAATTCTCTTTGCTTGCTTTCACAACCATGGGAAATTCCTTTGCATTTATTATTTCAACCTTGAAGACAAAACTCAACCTTTTCACCTTGGACATCAATGACAATCAATGATATCAAACCTTTTACATCAATGACAACACTATACTCAAAATTTCCAACAAAGGTTGAACATCCAAATGAATGGGTGTTTATTTTTCTGCCAACATGATGTTGGTAACAGAGCTAGGCTATAGGAGAGATCCATAATCCAAGAAAATGAATGATTTGCTTTACTATCCATTCATGATAATTGGTCTCAAATTCATTTGAGATTCATATCGACCATGGTGTTCTCAAAGAAGGGGACCATCCAAGTTTGAGTCAATAGAGGTCTTAGGCAAGCATAAAGTTGAGAATATAAGATTTTTCTTTTTAAAAATTTAGCATATATAACAGAGGTGTCAAAATTTAATCCCTCATGTTGAGTTTAAAATCATCCTATGAAGTGGATAATTTGGAATAAGACAAAGTGTGGATAAATCACATATAAGGAAGCAACATCAAGCAATTTGAGAGTTATAGAATGTTGGATTAGAGGTAGATAATTGCCATGGGAATAAAGATAATACCAATGGTGTTATATGGAACTATGTTTAGATGATATCATGGATTAAGTATGTTGGACTTAATAGGTATTAGGTACTATATGTGCAAAGGTTTACAAGTTGGTCAATTTGATAAAGTTGGTTCTCAAGAAGGATTGATGCACATGGAACTTTAAGTAAAATGATTCATAAGTTCCTTAAAAATATGGTTGGGAAGGCATAAATATATCAAGGATGAGTTGAGAATGTGAAGTGCATAAAAGGATGTATCACTTCTTTTGAATGAAAAGGTCTATGTGGAACCAATAAATTGAGTTGGATCATAAAAATATGGATGTGAATATGGGTAATTCATAGCTCCTTGATAAGAAGCTTGAGGTTGCACAAAGAAACTCTAGAGGTGAAGTAATTTAATGTGGGATTTGAATAGGACATCTCGTAACATTTAGTTAAATTAATTTTGATGGAGCTACATCAAGAGAGTAGTGTAATATTAATCTTAGGGAATTCAAAGTTGGTAATTAAAAATACTAAGATTAGATAAGCAAATGACACGTGGCATATAGGAGGTGAAATTGAATCAACCAACAAGTTATGAAGCTCATTGGGAGAATTTAGAGTACGTAATAGTAAGGACATATTTTTCTAAATGATTGGTACATTCAAGAATAAATCATGGTCCTAATATGAAGCAATACTAGAAGTCACTTGAGATATCTTAGTGAAGTTGGTGCTAGATTGATTTGAGTTTGCCAAGTGGGAGACCATGGAATTCCAAGTGTATATGCATCTTAAATTAGGATCTACTAAGGATAAGAGTGACCTATCTTTGTTCTCAAGGAGGAGGATGACTTGTCATTGATTGTTTACATAAGGATGGATGGACTAAGCTATCATATAGGAATATGATATATTGAAACTAGAAGCCTCGAAAGATGGACAAAATATGAGGTGTACTCATAAAGGAGTTTGAGCAAGGTTGTGATTTCTTAAGAAGCCATATGATAAACTTTGTTCTTAAAGAAAAGATAACATATTTAGGGTTTTTTCCAACTAGGTGGGGATTTGGGATGATTTTCAAGGAGGATGTTCTAATTTGGATGCTCTCATTAGAGATACAAGCATGATGTAGATGAGTTATCATGGAGAAAAATAACTTGTATGCAAATACTCTTGAAGAGGATGGTAATGAAATCGAATTGAATATAAGGAAAATTTGTGTGAATTTGTGCAAGACATGTAGAAGATGCTTACAAGGGATACATTCATGCATGCATGCATATATATATCAGGATTTCAAAGAAGTAGCAACACTTAAAGTAACAACTATAAAATTTGTAGACAAAGTCTTAAGTTCTAAAAATATTAAGCATTAAGAGTAGGGTTCTTATTATGAGTGTTTCTTAAGGAGAAGCATGAGTTCATGGTGGAACATATGAGAATTGACATGGATATAAATATCCCTTCAATTAATCATCTAGAATGAATAAGAGTAATCCAAACTATTGGAATTGCAAAGGACTTAAAGAGATTGATGAATTACAACATGAGACCTTGAAATTAGTCTAACCCATAATAGAGGGATGTAGGGGTGAGTGCAAGGATTAGAAAGGATCCTCATATGGTGTAGAAAAGTGAATGTCACATCCTACTTGAATTTGTCATTCTTGAGTGTGAAATTTTATCTATAACACCATGATAAGCATAGATTAGTTAGAGCAATTATGATTGGTCATCTATGAACAAGTCTTAGCATTGAAACTAATTCCAAACCACCATCATGAGTGAACATGCAAAACTTCATGAAATGGTGTTGATTTTGGGATTTTGAGCTCTGGCGATTTGGCGGGAAAAACCTCTGAGCTGGTGTCGGGCGTTGCTCTAGGGTTTCTGGTGTGAAGGCTTTACCAGGGACTTTGGTGGGTTGACAGTGTGTTTCGCTGAAGGTTCTTCCGCTGCCCCGGAGGGCCCAATGGGGTCTCCTCCAGTTCCTCTCGCTGGGAGAAAGAGCTCTTATGCTGAGATGTTAAAAGAAAACCCTTCGTCTTCCTCTGATGAAGCTCAGCGAAGTGCTTTTCAAACGTTACTCAAGAATGCTGGCAAGGGTGCATCTGCACACCGAGTTAATGGATGCCTCCCGCAATCCGCTACCAGACCAAAGATTGTTATAGAACCGAAGCTGGTTGAAGACACAATCTCCTACCGTGCTCACCATGACCTGATTTGCAAATTCATGGGTATTCGTCCTACTCTGAACTTTCTGCACACCTGGGTTAGACAGAACTGGGAGCCACTAGGTGAGTACTCCTTATGGCCTATAAGCAATGGTTATTTCATTATTAGTTTCTCTTCTTTAGCAGATAGAAACAAAGCATTTGAATCAGAGAAGAGGAACCATGGCCCGACAGGGTTATTTGTTCAACCGTGGAGAGTGGGTTTTGACCCTCGTATTGAACCTACGGCTGTCCCGGTCTGGATCCGGCTGTATGCCCTCCCGATGGAGTTTTGGGGTGAGCAGGTCCTAGAGATGATTGGTAATTCATTAGGCAGATTTCTAGGAGTCTCCAAAGATACTATAGAGGGAAACACAGCTGTCTTTGCTAGGATCTGTGTAGAAATGGATATTAGCCAGCCTCTACCAGTCGAGGTGGAACTTGAGTTGACAGGGCTCTCCTGGATACAACAGTTAGATTATGAGGCACTACCTTTTAGATGCAGAGTCTGCCATAAGCACGGCCATCTGGCGAGGTTCTGCCCAAATATTCTGAGCACAAAAGTGGAGGCTCCGCTTGGAAATCCAAATTGCCCCAGAGAGGGTAAGTTTACCCCTGTCAAAGAACCATCTAGTATTCCTCAGGGTTCTGATCTCCAGAAAGATGGTTTTGAACAACCGAAGCGAAGGAGAAATAAAAAGAAAAATGCCAAGGAGCAGGCACAACTTAAGCCAACCAATCGGTATGAAATCTTTAAATCCCTAGTGGATCAAGAGGACCAAGTTATGGAAGGAGTGGATGGGAATGTTGAGGATATTAACATCCACTCTCAGGCTTCTCCTTCATTTACTCCTGTCTTAGAACAGGTAATTGAACCCTCTGGGACAATGCAGCCAGAGAACTCAGGGGCATTGGTAATTCACTCCCCAGCACAGCCGGTTATTAAGGATGTCAACATGGGAAGTACAGAAAAGAACAGAGAAAGGCCTGCTCTAGGGATTACCCAGGTGGAGAAGAGGTCTAAAAACAGTAATTCCCAAGGAGCAGGCAGAAAATCCAATAAGGATCTACTAGCAGTACAAGGAGACAAGCTGATCAATGGAGGATCGGTGAGGCCAATTGAGTCTTATTGCTCTCAAGGTTCTCAATGATTATTCAATCCTGGAATGTTAGGGGTTTAAACAACAGAACCCATCAATCTGTTGTTCAAAGACTTTTAGGAAAATGTAAAACAGACTTTTTGCTCATCCAGGAGACAAAAATGTCTGTAGATCTTATGTGCAAGACTGTTAATAGAATATGGCGGGGTGCTGGTTATATGGATGTGGCTGCTCAAGGTGCCTCGGGGGGGATTGTCACTCTCTGGAACCCTCAGGAATGGACAGCTTTAGAACATATAGCTTGGAGGGGTGTTCTCACATCTCTGTTTAGGAACAATGTCACAGCTGAACATGTTCTTATTACAAACTTCTATGGGGCTCAATGCTTTGATGGCCAGCGGCTCCAATGGAAAGTTGTACACAACATGAGGTCCTCCCGAGAAGTTTTTGATTGGATCATAGCTGGGGATTTTAATGCCAAATTGTCTGTTAGGGATCAGGAAGGTGGTGCCCCAGTTTTGGATCCAGGGGACCGGTTCCTGATTGCCCAAATCCAGGCCTTTAACCTGGTTGATATCAAAGGCCCCGGAACCTACTTTACTTGGACAAATAAGAGGAGAGAGCCACACAGCAGGAAGGTTAAGTTAGACCGGTTTTTGGTCTCTGAAGAGGCATTTATTAAATGGAATATTAAATTTCAGATTTTGGAAGGCCCAGTCTCAGACCACTATCCCATTTTGTTGGAGGGAGGGACGATGACAGGGCAACACCACAAACCATTTAAATTTGAAAATTTTTGGCTGCAAAAGGAGGATCTCCGAAGGAAAATCCCACAGTGGTGGGAAGAAGGCCGCCTACCCTTTGGGACAACAATGTTCAAATTCCACAAACAGCTTCATTTTGTCAAGTGTAAATTGAAACAGTGGAGACAAACTAATAAGTCGGACTTCCAGCTCCAAAGGGCCCCCTTGGTGGCTAGATGGGAAGAGGTGCAAAAACACTTCAGGGAAGGTACAATTACTGAGCACCTTAAAGCTGAGGATGATGCTCTGCGCAAAGCGGTTGAGGACATTGATAATCAAGAAGAAATTTACTGGAAACAGAGAGCAAGAATCACTTGGTTATTAGAAGGTGATAGAAATACAAAATTTTTCCACCGCTCAGCCTGTGCTAGGAGACAAATGCATAACATGGAAGTCCTTCAAGATGAGAATGGATACTCTTTTGATACTCTTCCTGGAATGCATTCCCACTCAATGGATTATTTCTCAAACCTTTTTAAGGAAAGTATGGAACAAGATGTGGAAGCTCAAAATGAAGTTATTAATGTCATACCTTCTATTATCTCTCACGAAGAGAATCAGACTCTTCTTAGACCCATTGATAGTGATGAACTAAAGAATGTGGTCTTTGGGATGAGCACTGGCAAATCGCCAGGTCCAGATGGCTTTCCTATTGAGTTTTTTCAGGCCTTCTGGGATACTCTGGAGAAGGATGTTTTGGCTGTCGCAGAGGAGTCCAGAACTAATAAAAGAATGCTTAAGGCTCTCAACCACACCTTCATCACTTTAATTCCAAAAGGGGAGGGGGGGTTCATATCTCTGATTTCAGACCTATTGCCTTATGCAATGTGATTTATAAAATAATCACGAAGATTATGGCTGAACGGCTAAAACCTCTTCTCCATAAAATAATTTCCTCAGAGCAAGGGGGTTTTGTTGAAGGAAGACAGATCTTGGATGAAGTGGTCCTTGCTCAGGAGGCAATCCATACAATGCAAAAATCAGGCAACAAAGGAATGTTCATAAAGTTGGATATGTCTAAGGCTTATGATAGGGTGGAGTGGGGCTTCCTGGCAAAGATGCTGGCAGCCTTTGGCTTCTCTCAGGACTGGATTGACTGGGTCATGAGCTGTATCTCTACACCTTCTTTCTCTGTTCTAATCAAAGGGCTCCCCTCGACTCCTTTTGGAGCCTCTCGGGGTCTTCGTCAAGGAGACCCTTGCTCTCCATACCTCTTCCTCATCTTAGCAGAAGGATTAGGCAGACTCTTCCTGAGAAGACGACATCTAGGTCTGATAACAGGTATTAAAGTGGGGGCGGAAGTTTTGACCCACTTACAGTTTGTGGATGACACAGGATTGGTTGGAGTGGCCAGCCTCAGGGAAGCAAGAGGAATCAGAGACACTCTAAACATCTACCTTCGGGCCTCAAATCAAGTCATTAATGATAAAAAATCCAAAGTGGTCTTCTTCAATCTTGACCAAAGGTTACAGGAAAGAGTTACTGAGATCCTGGGATTTACTAGGACCTCTCTACCTGTTGTTTACTTGGGGGTTCCTCTGCATTTCAAAAAACTAAAAATTGATATCTGGAAGGATCTTTTGGATGGCATCAAAGATAAAATGAATCATTGGTCTCATAAATGGTTAAGCTATGGAGGCCGACTAACTTACTTACAATCAGTTATTCAGGCCATGCCAATATATAAATTCTCCATCCTGGCTGCCCCACATTCTATATGGAAAGAGCTTGACAAAATGGCTAGAAGTTTTTTATGGGAGGGTGCAAAAGGGGAGAAGAAATGGGCCTTGGTTGGCTGGGATAAGGTTACCCAGCCCAAGGATAAAGGAGGGCTGGGACTGAGAAGCTCCAAGCTTAACAATAAAGCTTTGGCTGGCAAACTGTACTGGAGGTGGATTTCCCAACCAACATCCCTCTTTAGCAGAATTCTTTCTAGTAAATACCTGGGTCATGCTCACCCCAATGATCTGGGCCGTTTCCCTTTGGAGGGTAATGGATCCTTAGTGTGGCAGGCTCTCAAGCTTGGATCTCAAGTTATCAAAGATCAATTGTTTTGGAAAGTGGGGAGAGGGGAGAAGGCCCGTTTCTGGACTGACTCCTGGGATCAGCATCCTCCCATCATTGTTGTGTTTCCCGAATTGCAACCCATTAAATCAGCCATAGAAGACAAGGGCTGGATTCAAATTGAGAGTTATTTCAACACCAGCCAAATTGGGGAGTACAAGTTCAAAAAGTTCAAGCGGTTGGAAGAGTGGCCAATTCCAATCCCACCGGAGCTGGCACCCATCTTGAAAAAAATTTTGACAGCTAGGTTTCTTACTGGGAGAGATGAGGAGGATGAACTTGCCTGGGGCTATGGGAACCTTGGGGTTTACACTGTGAAGGCGGGATTTGATCAGATTCTCCCAGAGCCCCCCCCACACTCTTTTTCGGTCCATGTTTGGAGGAAGATATGGCACCCCAAGGGCTGGCCGAAGGTGAACTTCTTTGCCTGGCAACTTATGCACAATGGAATTCTCACCTTTGACAATCTCAGACATAGAGGCATCATCGGTCCTTCTCAGTGTGTTTTATGCCGCAAGCATGAGGAAACTGCTGATCATTTGATGTTTGAATGCCCCTTCACTCGGCAGATTTGGATGCGTTGGTTCTCCCACTTCAAAATCCAGGCCAACAGTGATGTGACTCGGACCAATATTTGGGAAAGATGGAAGAGAGGCAGATTTAAATCCAAAGCTCTTCGAATTGGTTGGGAGCTTGGCTTACTTTTCATCTGGTGGCAGGTGTGGTTGGAGAGAAATGCCCGCATTTTCCGTGAAACATTCTCTTCACTTGATGGAATATGGCAGGTCATATGGAGCAAAGTTGTGGAAACGGTTGCCATCTATGCTGAGGAGGAAAATCAGTCTGTTTCTGTGCCATTGGTTGAGGGAGTTGTTGTTCTTGAAAGACAGGCTCATGATAGATGGCACCCTCCCCCAGCAGGCTGGATCAAAATCAATACTGATGGAGCTGCAAAAGGCAATCCGGGTAGCGCTGGAATTGGAGTAGTGTGTCGTGATCATGCTGGGTCCGTGCTTTATTGGGAACTGCAAGGTCTGGGTCATGCCACAAACAATGAAGCAGAGGCCTTGGCTATTAAATTTGCTTCCATCTGGGCTGTCAAGCAGGGCCACAGGAAGATAATTCTTGAGTCCGACTCCCAAATTCTGGTGGGCGCTCTCGATTGCATGAGGAACTTTGATTTGAAAGCCTGGAGGTTGCGGAGTCTAGTCTCTCAAATAAAGGAACTCTGGAAGGAATTAGATGATGTGATTCCCATCTATGTGAGTAGAGATTTCAACAAGGCGGCCGATTTCCTTGCTAAGATGGGTGCTGAGAAGGAAGTTGGGATGCAGCTGCATAGTGATATGCCTGTGGAGGATGCTGTGATTAGGCAAGGCCTTGAATGCTACCTGTGATAATGTGCAAAGTTTTTGCTGCTAAGGAAGGTTTTTGTCACGATTTCGTGACCTGTAGCGGCGTCGTGGCCTCTTGCTGGAAGTTGTCGCGATATCGCGACAGGTTGCGCCTTTACGGCCTTCGAAGGGAACTTGTCGCGAAATCGCGACATGTCACGAAATCGCGACTTGGTGCGCTATCGTTGCCCATGATGCGTAGCTGTCGCGATTTCGTGACCTATTTTGTTGTCGAGGCCTTCTATGGGAATTTGTCACGATTTCGCGACCTGTTGCGCCATCGCGGCCTGTGGATGGAAGCCGTCGCGATTTCGCGACGTTTTTGGCGAAGGGGTGACAAGGAGGAAAAACGTCGCGATATCGCGACCTGTTTTGCTGTCGTTGCCTCCAGTTGGAATTTGTCGCGATTTCGTGACCTGTTGCGCCATCGCGGCCTTTGGTTGCTAGCTGTCGCGATTTCGCGACGTTTTTGGCGCAGGGGTGACAAGGAGGATTATCGTCGCGATATCGCGACATTTTTGGTGAATTGGAGCAAAGGGCACAATCCGTCGCGATTTCACGACATTTCTGCTGTTCGGAAGCTGCATGGTAAAATCGTCGCGATATCGCGACAGTTTGGGCACACTGGCGTCATCTGGATCACTTGTCGCGATATCGCGACAATTTTGAAGACTGGTTGCAATGAGGATAACTTGTCGCGATATCGCGACAGTTTTGAAGATTGGGAGCTGAAAGGAAAATTCGTCGCGATTTCGCGACACTTTTGGCACATTGATGGCTTTGGTAAAAACTGTCGCGATATCGCGACACTTTTGTGGATTGGGAGTCAAGCTGAAAACTCGTCGCGATATCGCGACACTTTTGCTGGCTGGGCGCTTCGGAGAAATTTCGTCGCGATTTCGCGACCTTTTTGGAGATTTGATGCTTCTTGGAATTCTCGTCGCGATTTCGCGACGCCTGTGGTGATAGGGCGTCGGAGGGAGTTGCTGTCGCGATTTCGCGACTTTTTTGGCGATCGGGCGCCGAGGGCTTTGTCTGTCGCGATATCGCGACATGTCGCGATTTCGCGGCTGATGGCGCTGTTGCGGTCGCGACGGGGTTGATTGCCGCGATTTCGCGACATGTCGCGTTTTCGCGCCCTGTTGTCTTCTGTGCTCTGTGGTGGTTAGCGTTGACTTTGTGCTCTCCGCTTGTTGTCTTGTTCTCTGCTCTTGGTTGGGATGAGTTTTCTCCCTTTTGTAACTGCCTTTTGTATTAATACAAGTTTTTCATTTTTTTCAAAAAAAAAACATGCAAAACTTCATGAAAATATGTTGGGCAAATTAAGAACTTGTGTTGGAATATCAACTTTGATCATGAAGACAAGGCTTAGGAAGTACCTCTATAGTCAAGTATGAGCAAATCTATTTGAATAAAATGATTATAATGTACTCTAATGATGGTTAGAAGTGGATTCCAAGGGAATGGATGGACTAGGATAAACCATTAGGTATGGATAGGTATCAATTTGTCAAACTATCAAGGATAAAAGTATCTAGTGTTGCAATTTTGCAAGTGGACAAACTTATGTGTGCCAAGGCAATGGCTTGAGGATCTATTACCATGTTACCATAGTGATTAACACAATATCTATCAAGAATCAACATGAATGAATAGACAAAAGAGGGCCAAAAAGATAATATGTCTTAGGTGTAAAAGCAATATGATATGGGGGTTGTGTTGGTGTATCCTTAGCCCAATAACATTACAATAAGAAAGATTGTCATAATGGTTGAAAATAATTAATTTGAGTGAAATGTTAGCGTATAGTAGTTGTTATTACATTATGTTGTTATTAGGAATCATTTGGTTAGCATCTATATTGTCAGGTTCGTGTATTTTATAGTTAGTTGTGTTAGTTCTATCTATGCTATTCTAATCCTAATATATTGTAATATATACCTATCTATTATCAATGTAAACTATCCTACTTTATGACATGGCATCAGAGCTGACCAATTAGTTTGGCTCGCTTGTGTAGCCATATGACCTCTATGCGGTAGACACTACGTAGTGGCGGGACCAAAATCCTAGGCCTTGAAGTTGGCGAAGTGGTGGGACTAGAATCCTAAGCCACGGGTAATCCCATGTTCTGATATCTAGTCAGATCTAACATTTGACCAGGCTGACATCTAACCAGCCGCACCAACCTGGGAGACCAGGCCGACGCATATCTAGCTAGTTCAGACTGCTAAATCTAGGCGAGGACCTAGATGTGACTAAGACGTGTGATCGAAATGTAGGTTGGATCTCTGTGGACTACCAGACTGTAGGTTGCATCTGATGTGAACTACAATCTTGATGACACCTTGTAGATGTGGGTGACTACTGGATCCGATGACACCTATAAGCAGACGGGACCAACGTCGGTGACAACTGGATCAATGATTGGATAGACACATTGACGAGTTGATTTGACGTGGCGAGTGATAGTCTAGGTGGCCTGGGATAAAATAATCTATCCTAAGATTTGACCATCGTAAGGTGGTTATTAAACCACCTGTGCGATTTTATTTTTAAATCCTAGTTTGGCTTCCCACGTCCCGAATGTGGGATAAATAATCCCATGCACTTGCGCAGGCGTTGATCCAGAAAGGATATGTAGAGAAATTCTTGTTCTGGTCATTGTTGATCTTGACACTGACGAAGAGAATACGTAGTTGCAACGGCAGACTGGAGGAATAGTAGATAATTTTTCTAAAAAATTTATGATGGGAAAAGAGAAATAGTGCCCCATAACACCGTGCAGTTTGTGGACATTCTAGGATGTTGGCAGTTTGTGGGCCAAGTTTTTGACACACAAATCGATTATGCATTTTGTCGTTTGGATAAATCGCTTGCACATTTTGCAAACTAGTGTCGACTTAGTCTTGTTCACTAAGTCTTGAGGTTTTTACGATGTTCGACATTTTTTGAAAGACGATTGCAGGTTGTTATTGTCAGGATGTTATTACAGGCTGTTTAATACTCCACGTATTCGATCAGTGCTTCATCGTAGATCTGAGATCTGTTGTTGAAGATCAAAAATCATCGTAGCTTTGTTTTTTCCATCCTCTACATTTCGACACAGCAGAAGGCATCATGCAACATCGAAGTATGGTATTTGATGAAGAAACAAAGTCCACCTAATTTCCCTTACTTTTACTGACGATAGATCTGTGAACTGAAGGCATACTTAAGTTCTACGAAAAAATTCATGGATTTTGGTCGGATTAAAATCATGGATAACCCTTCGCAGTGCTTGAGATTTATCTCTGTAACTAGCCACCTAATGATGCCCTGAGCATTTTTTTCCTGATTTTTCTTATCGTTTTCATGGGTGATCGATTTTGAAGGGGCCAGTTTGAATTGAAATTCGTCTGAGATCGGTTTGTAAGGGAATGTTTGCTCGTCGTTCGTCGAAGTGCCACTGAAAGACAGTCGAAGTAGCACCAGGGGCACCACCCGAGCGATGCAGCAATTTTTGCACTCATTAGAAGATTAAATTAATTTAATTAAACTTTAAATTAATTTTTTAAACATTAGAAGATTAAATTTTCTACAAACTTAAAAAGGGGGCATTCCACAAGGCATAAACTCATCAAAACTCCACACCTATTTTTTTTTAGGCTTCATAAATAACAAATTTTTTGTTTGAAGTACTTCACACAGGGGGATTTTTTTGGTGACATATTGTGCTAATCTGCCTACGAGGCAAGCTTTGTAAGAGCATTTTTTTTTAGGCTTCATAGTTGCATATTTTTTGCACAAAAAAGGGGGGATATATTTTTTCACTCCACCATATCCTATCTTGCACTAAGGGGATATATATTTTTTGCAAAAACAAGGGGGGAAGACTTTTAAGGGTGCATTTTCGACAGTGACCGACACCTTAGTCAGATTATTTTTACAAAATTTCATTGTAAAAGGTGCATTTTCGATAGAGACCGACACCTTAAGAATGGGCAGATCAAAGAAGAAAACTATCCCAAAACCAACTCATGTTGCTAAAGGCCCATACTTTTTCCCATTCATCGATGGGATAGATTATCATGAATATGGCAAATTTCTCACACTACGTAATGGTGTAGATGCCATAATCAATGATTTCACGTATTATGAAGACACGCAGAAAAATGGTGTTATTATCCCTATTGGCACTATAATGGGCATATACATGTCATTTGTTTCTCTTGATATTACTCAAAGTAAACTGAAAAGGGATATTAGTGAGGAAACAGAGGTCAAACCCCTAATGGTCGATGCTTGTAGTGACACAAGTGACCTTCAAACCATGGTGGTGAATGTTTGTTGTGACACATGTGACCTTGAGCCCATGATGGCCAATACTTT
This sequence comes from Wollemia nobilis, assembly GCA_028583015.1. Lineage (NCBI taxonomy): Eukaryota > Viridiplantae > Streptophyta > Pinopsida > Araucariales > Araucariaceae > Wollemia > Wollemia nobilis. The sequence continues at coordinate 4,976,860 of JAQPPZ010017116.1, read as the reverse complement.
TTGTGATACAGGTGACCTCCTACATTCTATGGTAGATATCAGTTGTAGCATAGGTGATCTCATCACAGTAGCATATTTTGCTTGTGACACTAGTGACCTAAAAACTGAACCTCCTCAAAAAGAGCACCATAATCTCATCAATAGCGATAAATGCAATATTGTTAAAAGCATTGATGAGGATGATGAAATTGGGTTTTTTAAAAAACACACCAAAGAATTTGGATTCAAACTGATGAAGAAAATGGGATTCAATGGTGAGATATTAGGTAAATAGGAACAAGGCATTAAAAATCCTATAATGCTAAATGTCAGGGAAAAGCATGAAGGCCTTGGCTATACTGGACATGCAAGTGCCAGTAATTCCATGTTTGTAAAACCTAAATCTCCTACATTTCCTAAAAATCATTGTTGCAGTCATTGTGGAAAGACAGGACATGTTGCAACTAGATGTTGAAAATTACATCCTTGTGACTCATGTGGATGTACAAATCACTCTTCTTCAAGTTGTTGGTACAAACTAAAAATGGCCAACAAGGTTCATATAGATTGTGGATGGACAGATCACACACAATAGACCATGATGAAATAAATGTTGTATGGCTTCTACAAGAAAGGTAAAACCTATGGTAGACCCCGAGGCAAATCCAGTGACAGACCGAGTGGCAGTCCTAGAGATAATGACCCAAAGATAGACCTAAAGACAGACCCAGAGATAAAGTTCTAGAGGCAGATCTACAGGCAGATCCAGAGGCACTGATCCAGAGGTAGATTCACCAGTAGATACAAATATATACCTAGAGGTACAAAACTAGAGGTACGCTTAGATCCAGAGCCAGATCTAGAGCCATGAGCCCAAGCCAGAGCCGAAGACAAAGCATGAGCCACCATTCTTTCATTTCTCTTCTTCTTCTTCACTGTATTGGGGTAGTTATATACTTTACCCAAATATTATTGTATGGGGGGATGATAGTGTAGCTAGTAGTTATATTATTACCCAAATAATGTAATAAGGGGGGATGTTAGCGTATAGTAGCTATTATTACATTATGTTGTTATTAGGAATCATTTGGTTAGCATCTATATTGTTAGGTTCATATATTTTATTGTTAGATGGATTAGTTCTATCTAGGCTATTCTAAGCCTAATGCATTGTAATATATACCTATCTATTATCAATGCAAACTATCCTACTTCATGACATGAAAGGTATTTTTTAATAAATTTATTATTTTTGTTTCAATATATTTTAAAATTTATTAAGCCTATCTTATAAATATTAAAAGTATCTATGTTTTAATAATTATGATTTTTTAAAATTTTAAAAATACTTATTTTTCAATATTATTAATAAATAATATATTATATTTCATTTTTAACAAAATAAATTATTATTATTATATTCAAAACTTCATTAAATGTAACAAAAAAAAAAGGTCATCCTGAACTTTAAAATCAACAAGACTATTCATCAACCAAGATAATTAAAATCTATATAAAAGATAGGACATAAATATTAGTTTTGGAAGGAAATAAAGTTGAGCAATGGAGAAATTATATAAGGGGTTTGACAAAAGCTTTTATAAGACCGAGACAAGAAGAAGACTCTTTAGTATGGTCAAAGAACCCAACTAATGGACAATTTACAGTTAAGGAAAGATACAAGACAATGTTTGAAGATAATAATGAGGAAGTCATTTGTTGGTGGAGCAGGATTTGGAAGGTGAAAACACCTTTGAAAATCAGATTTTTTTTCTTGGTTAGTGTTATCTAAGAAAGCATTGACATAAGATGTTTTGCAAAAGAGATCCTAGCAGGGTCCAAGTCAATATAGCCTATGTAAAAGGGAAGAAAAACAATGGATAACCTACTGGTTCATTATGATTGCTTGAGAGAAGTGTGGAGGTCTATTCTACCCATGACTAAGAGGAAGGGATAGTGGCCAACAAGGAATATGTTAGAGAATATACAACAATGGTACAAAGATAAAGGCTTAAAGGAATATAGAGACATTCCACTAATAGTGGTATGGGATCTGTAATTGGCAAGAAAATCTATGTTGTTTGAGAGTAAGGAAATTACACTTATTCAAGTTCAAGCTTAGATCAAATATACTTATGAAGGCATAAAATAAATCTTAAAATTAAAGGTTGTAAGGTAGGTTGGTAGTTTAATAGTGGATATCATGAAGTCTTGGGTGTTTTCATTGGAGCTTGTCATGACAATCTAGGTAGATGTGGGGCATGAGAAGTGTTATATCAATATGAAAATCATAAACTCACTTTCAAAGTAGGTCTTGGTGAAGGTAACAATAATGTGGTAGAGTGGAAGGGTTTTATCATTTTGATAGGAATGGTAGTGGAATAGGGAATAACAAAACTTTAATTTTTGGTGGCTCGAAATTGGTGGTGGATTGGACTTCAAGATTAATGGGGATGTAAACTTTAATACTTATGTCTTATTATGAGTAGGTGAAATTGTTAGAAGTATCATTTATAAATATATCTTATAAACATATCTACAAAGAACTAAATGAGGAAGCATATGGTCTATGAAAATTTGTCTTGCATATTCTAGTTGGTACTTGGTTAAAGGAAATAGTGTGTAGGATTATGATTTCACCATTGTCTACTCCCTTTTGATACTTGTTTTCTTTTGATAGAAGTCTTGGTTTATGACTCTTTTTGTGTTCTTTTTTATGTTTTTATAATTAAGGTCATATTTGTAAGATGGCTAATGACTAATAGTTGTAGGGTTGAAGTACCAAAATGGCATTCTATAATATGACTGAAGGCTTATACCATGTTGTTCATAGTTTTTATCATATCGGGTCTAATAGAATTTTTAGAAAAATTTGACTCATTTAAAATAACTCTTAATGGGGTTGTTTTATAAGGTTTATACGAGGGTATAAATTACTCGTCTTATTGTAATTTTTTTAAAACTCTAAATTGAAAGTTATTATTTTTTAAAGGAAAAAAATCTAAACTATGAAGAGAAAAAAAGGAACATTATGTTCTCCTTCCTCATAAGCAAGTTCACAAAACCATTCATAATAAACCATAAAAAATCTATAAAATTTAGGAGAATATACATTGAAAAATAACTTCCCGCATATCCATTTGTCAAAACTTAGGTCCATAAGCATAAGATTATAACTTCTATCAAATTTGTATAAATATATAATAATTTTTAATATTATAATATTATTACTTTTATTATTCAAAATATTTGGTCAAATTTTATTTATTCATTCACAAGATAGGGTTGGTTTCCAAATTTGACTATAAGTTTATTTAGAGAAAGATTAATTTCTAACTAAGGTATTGTCTATGTACCTGTGAAATGATTAACGTGTACAATTCCCTTATTTAATGCAGTTGTAGATTAATTGAAGTTGTAACATTTTTTAAGTACATTAAAAGTTAATTGTTGAATTGATAAACTTAAGGATGTTCTTAGTTTGTAAAATGGTTTAATTGTAGAAATAATAAACTTAAGGATGTTTTTAGTTTGTAAATTGGTTTAAGAGATCGTCAAGTATCAAGTTATATTAAATATTAAAAATATTTATATATAAATATAGAGTGAAACATATTATATATAACTATTTAATTTCAACATTTTGACATCAACATAATCTCAAACCTTGTTTTACATTAAATATATACATAATTTAAATATAAAAATATATGTAATTATATAATTAAATTACTATATAACACATGTTTCATTATTTTAATTTTTATTAAAACATATGTTATATATTATCTTAAGATTACTTTTTAACATTTAACATATACATAATATTTAATAATAATACAATATCAAAATTAGTCTAGTGAGGGATAACATAGTAGTATGTCTTTGGGTTTTCATTTTGGAGACCCAAGTTCAAACCTTGGTAGAAGGGGACCAATACCCCTTTCAAAAACTCACACTTTATCTTAAATTATGTCCCGTGAGGGATATCATAGTGGTACATCTTTTATTTTTCATTTAAAGACCCAAGTTCAAACCCCAATACGAGGGGACCAAGACCCCTCATAAAAACCCGTGTTTTTACCTTATAATTCTAGGTAGCCCAAAAAAAGATAGGTTGGTTGGTAGCAGTCGAGTGCTTATAAATAAGCTACCCTAATTCAATTCCATGGAGGATCGAGATCCCATTGAATCGTCTTTACCTAGGGGGCTAGGGATTACAGAGGTTTCCTATGCAACCAAATATTTTATTCAATGTGTTTGATGACTCTTCTCCACATGGGTAAAGAAATCATTCAACCGCAAGTTGAAGGATGAAATAAACTTTATCTCACCTTGTTCCATTCAATAGATCTCATTAATGACCTTACCAACATTATAGAATAATTTAAATTCTTTCATATAAAGTCTTCTTCTAACTCATAGGTTTGGCACTTGTCCTCTAGTAATTATATATACTAGTCCATTGTGATTCCATGTAATATTACATGGAATAACTTCCTCCAAACAACTTCATTAATTTTCTCATTGACCTTCCACATTGTAAGGTTGATTTTTCAATGCCTAATTGAGTCCTTTGTTCCATCTCCATGAAAACATTACGCACATGTGTATTAAGCCAAACTTGGTCATGTTATGACTAGTTGATTCAACATATGCAATGATTGTTCAAGTATCTCATTTTTATCATATGCATCATCAAACTCAAACCACACTATAATTTGTCTAATGTTGGACTCTCATCTCACACACATGAAACTTGTCAATATATACTTTGCTTCGATGTCAAACTCTCATCCCACTCATCATCGAGCACACCAATCTATAGTTTATCTAGTGTCGAACTCGCATGTTTTACACTATTAAACACAAAATATTGCATTTGCTTCAATGTCAGACTCTCGTCCTTCTCACCATTAGACACACTAACCTATAATTGCTCTAGTGCCTAACTCTTGCAATGCACTCTAATACACAACTTGCTCTAACCACTATCATCCTTTCTTATCAAACTAAATTTTTGTCTTCTTCGAACTTGTCATCACATCGTTCTTCATTATGTCCAAGTGATTGCATGTCTTCGCCTATTCAAACTCATTCTTTTGTATTAGAAGTGTAATATACTTATGGATAAGGCTGACATTGTATAATATAATATTGTATAGGTCTATACGCAATCGTTGTACAAATGTACCTAATTTATTGTATTATTTTATTATGTAAGACATATAGGCCATGATGAATCTTGTTATGGTTAAACCTACATTATAACTTTTAATTAACCTTAAACTCTCTTTTTATGTTAGCTTAGGTTAAACTCATTTATGTAATTGAGGTTTTGGTATTGGTATAAATACCCCCACCACTTGATCCATTGTATCAAAGTATTGTGATCCTTATCTATGATAATATAGTGATTATTGAAGATGCTTATGGTGCCCACTATCTATATCTCTTATTTATATTTTTTTATGCTTTATGTATAAAATTTGATGGATGGATTGTTTCTATCCATTTCTAGAAATAAGTATGAATTCCAATATGGTATTAGAGTGGGTATGAATCGACATCACTTGGTCATGCAGGAAGTTCTCTTGGAGCCTTCGATCCTTATTTTGATTTTTAGGGAAAACTATTCTTCAAAACATCTTAATCATATTCAACATAAGAAGCAAAGAAGGTTTTTCTTCCATTTTTTCTCATTTATAATACCTTTTGTTCTATAGGATTCATTACTTTACCTCTTTTCTTTTTTAACTATGGAGGGTTCTATTGTTTAGATTCAGTCATGCACTAATGTTGTACTCTAAAAAGATGTTATGGCATTGTACTTCAAAAAAGAGCAAAGGCTCCATTTTTTAATTTAAATTTTGAATTCTCTCATGTGTGCTATGTTCATGACAATTTGTTGTCATTCTATAATAGAAAATAATAATATAAGGCATGTATGATTCTATTCACAAATGATGTTATGTTAGATAGTGTAGTATGTTCAAGGGCATAGAAAGGAGGTCACAGGTTCAAGTTGGGAGATGTGTTTTCTTACCTTTTTAGAGAACAATAATTGGATAAAATTTACTTTTGTCACCTCTTTTACCTATTAATAAAAATGAAAAATTGACTAGCTAAGATATGTTTTCATTTTGCATAGGAGGTATCGAGTTTGAATCACACACCCATCCATTTTGTATTCCACTCACTTTTTTGGCTTGAATAATATTCTTCATGAAGGCATCGATGACCTCAAATCAACAATCACATTATCTTTACTGCATACCAAAGGCATCGAACCCCTATAGTACAATTTCATTTTTACCACCAATGGGAAGGTTCTTGCTTCAAAAGGAACAATGACATTTTTATCTCAAAGAAATATTTGGCATTGTGGTTAGCCTGAATGATGGAGCTCCCTACTAACCTAGGTTTAAATCTCATAGTTTGTAAGTTACAAAGGAAATGATGAGCCTTTTGTCAATGTGGTACACCTACAAGTCACTTGTGACTTTATTTTTCTTATATATAACCAATAGAGATGTAGTATCTATCAAAATTACAACTAATCAAACAATCCAATGGCACATGGGTGATAAAAAATTAGTGGTAAAAACCTACAAATTAGTGAATGACACATGGTAGGTTGTAATTAGGAATTTCTTTACTAAGGTTTGAGGCTTTAAATTTTCCATTTTAAGACTATTTGGGCAAATTTTTTAGAGGTCATAACTTTTACACAAAAGCGCTTTGAGCCCCTTTTTCTAAATCGCATAATTTTTCAAACTCTTCGCATTGGTGGCATTACTTCATAGACATGTTATAGTGTTAGGAGCCATATTGTGCAAGATAATACTCAAAGCCTATTGCCCTATTTTGAAAGATAAAAACTACTATAACTTATGCAATCATAATCTTTGGTCTATATTTATGGGAGATGCAAGTGAATTTGTGATAGTTGTAGTAGTCTTTGAGTATTTTAGAGGCATTCAAGATAGGAATTTAGAATGTGTTTTAATCACTCATTCTTCCTCCCTTAGGTTATTGATTCAATTTATCAATTAATATTTAATATTTCATGATCTCTTCCTTCTTCTATCCTTTGTCTATGTACTCTTGGAAGTTTGTTATTGATTTTTCTATAAATAGGTCCATGCAAAACCTCTTTTGGTGATAAAAATCAAGTGGCCTAAGGGAAATTTGAAGTTTACAAACAAGGTTATGTATGTTGTAGAAGTTTTACCTTATGCGACTATAGAAGACTGAACCAACTTTTTAGAGGGATTAATCTTGGCTTCTCTTCCACATTTGGAGTCTTAGTAGAGGTTTTCTTTGGATATGTGTTGGAGTATTTGACATTCCCAATGATGATTATGGTCTAGCCTAAGGAGATTCTTGTGTAGAGGTATTTTCACATCAATAAATTTCTAGATGATGAGGGGGATTCAAATGAGTCTTCCTCAAGTGCAAAGGCCCACTAGAGCATCCATTATGGGAAAGGAGATATTATTATCACTAGTGTCTTCTCTCGTTTGCCCCTTAGCTCAAATTATGAGGCGTTGTTGGAAGTGTAATCTTACTTATGGCCAAGAACAACATTGTATGATATGATCTTATATAGGCATAGGAAAAATAATTATACAAATATATTTAATTTATTGTATTATTTTGTTATGTAATCCCTATAGGTTGCAATTAAGATTGTTATGGTTAAACACATATTATAACTTATAATTGATCTTAAGCCCTCTTATTATGTTGGCTTATGTTAAACTCATTTATGTAATCGGGGGTTCCATACACTGTATTACAGTGTTGTGATTTTTATCTATAGATAATATAGTGATTTGGGTGACCACTATTTATATCCTTCTTTTTTCCTTTTTTACACTTTCTATATAATATTTGAGTGGATGGGTTTCTTTTGTTCATTTATGAAAATATGTGTGAATTTTGACACTTTATGTACATGTATTTACCTTTATGAACTTGTTCTTCTACATGTATGTCCTTTTTTATGTGCACTTTTCTATTTACACACACATCATGTGCATTAACTTATTTATTTGCACTTTTGCCTTTGCCTACATGAACTCAATCCTTTGTTTCCTTTACGTACATGTCTTCACTTGCATAGACATCTTTGTCAACGTGCATGTCTACAAACACATGTTCACTCACACAAATATATTCATTAATGTGCACATCTATGTTGGAGTATATTACATTATTTGGGATATGCTAATGTATCCCCATGGTACCTTCATCATACAATTGTAAATAATAGATTATGGTTGAGTCATAGTTTAGAGTGTGAGTAATATTTCCCTTTATGTAAGTGTGAATGTGTAAGAAATACACAAGTGTCATGTAAAATTTTAATGTGCAAGAAATGCACAAGTGTCATGTGAGTTAGTGTGCAAGTGTAAGTTGAGTCTATATGCATAAGTGTCATAGATTAGAGTGTGCAAAATGAATATCAAGAGTCATTTATAGGTGTGCATACATTATAGAGTCAAGTGTTCATAAAGTATGCAATTGTCAAGTAGAGAAGCCAAGAGTCATGAGACTTGGCATATGGAAAGGAATGGTCAAGTATCCAAAGATTCATTCTACTCTGGATATATACTCCATAATAATATAACATATCATATCACATTACAGAGAGAATATCAAGTTCTTATCATATTTGTAAGAGAAAGTGGAGTAATAAAGATTGCATACATTTTGAGCGATTAATATTTTAAGTTGTTCTACATGCTTAGTATATGTATGGTTAAGGCTATTTACATTCATATTATTTCTTATTATTGATTGTTATTTGATATATTATTAGCCTTGATTTACATATTAATTTGCTCATATTTTTCTACTTATATCATTATATTTGACCTTATTATATTGTGGCTACATTATATTCATTCCTGTGATATTTGTGGCAGTATTAAGGCTTAAAAAACCATCAATTATGTGCATGCATCCACAACTACACACATTTTATTTTACACATTTATGTGTTTGTCTTTGTCATTGGGCCCTTTGTCAATGTCACCAAACAAGTTTTCATTACTTTAATTTGTGAGCTCTATTTTTGTATCCTTATGAGAGAGACCACATATTTTGTTAATTGCATTGTAATCATCCCATTATTATCATTTTATACATCTTGGTCAACATGATTATCACAACTTTGTGTTACAAAATTTAACCAACTTTGTATAAGAAATGATGCCAAAATATATAAATGTAGTTGAACACACTACACTATAATTCCATTACAAAAAAAGTATAGAATAAAATATCTTACATATTCTTATAAATATACTATGCATACACTAAATAACCTACATAACCACTATTTGTAATACGTTACAGACTTCGACAAAAAACTCAACTACTAACATGTACTCTTAGACAACATCCTTCCTTATGGTAGATGTGCACATATAGGTATGACGGGACTGGTAGGTAGTTTACAATTGTTCAATTACTTGTATACATCCAAACATTAAAAATACCCATAGCATTATATTACATTATTAAAACATATATGTTACCATGTACACACACAACATTACATGATAAGACTTACCTATGATAATCCTTTTAAATGTATCTCTAACACATGCACATGTATTCATAGATACATACATTTGTATGTTTATGCATGACACTCATACATTTTCATGTTCATACAAACATTCACTTTAGTGGATGTGTCAAATTATCTACTTATAAATACAAATATACTTAAGCATTCTTCTTACAACATAATAACTCTTTTTTATTGGACAATTTTGATTTTTTATATTTTTTATTGATCTTGTTTTGAATTTATATTAGTTATAAATACAAAACTATAAATAAAACATTTATCTCAAAAGCACACTAAAATTTAATTTCAATAACCATGATTATACATTTTTTTTTGGATGGATAATAAGGGGTTGTACTCGGGTCCCCCACCCTTGAAAAATTATAACTCTCTTCTTAAGAGCTTGAGAGTTTACAAATAAATATACTTTTCATCTCAATTGAGATGCTATATCTAAAAACCTACATCATTTTGCATAAAATGTCTAAATTCTTGATTTTCATTTTCTAGATTTTTTCAATCTTCTCTATGAATACAAATATTCTAGAATTTAGCATCTTTCTTGACATTTTCCTATAGCAACCTTTACAATGCTAAAATTTCACCTCTACTATCTATGCCTTGCATCTTAGTAGAGTAATATTTCTAAAATATCACACTATCATAGTCCGCTTTACCAAATTTGGATTGCTAGTTTCCTTCCTGAAACACAAGTGCAACAAAAAATATTATAATAAATAGTCTAAATGAAAACACAATATTGCTATAAAATAAAGCATATATTACCAATGGAAAATATTAAAATAAATCTTAATAATTAATTGAATCAGGCAATCAACATTTTCTTATCATCTTCAACTAAACTTACTACTTCCTCTAACCATGGAGAGGAGAATTTAACTTCACGATCTTCAATCAAATCTCCTCTATTGGCTAGTTTATCTACACATTTGTTTCCTTCCCTTAATATATGTGTAAACCTAATTTATTCAAACTCTTTAGCAAGATCTTGAATTTCTACAATTATCTCTTGTATGTTCCATGGAGCCTTTGCTTTCCTCAAAATTGCATTTATTACTATGAGAGAATCACCTTCCATACATACTCTATTCCACTTAATTTGTTTACATATTTTTAACCCTTATAGAATTTCTCAAGCTTCAGCTTCATTATTTATCTTAAATCCACTATTGACAGCATAATGAGATAAAATATCTCCTCTATTATTTCTAATTATACCTCCTCCTGCTGTTGAACCTAGATTTCCTTTTGATGCTCCATCAAAATTCAATTTAACCCACTCCACATCTAATGGTTTCCACTTTATATTCTTTGCCTTATTTTTTATTCTCTTTTACCGAACATCATAATTTCATTTAATGACTTGAATCCATCTATCAAGGCTTTCTGCTTCTAGATTAGGGACTGGGTGAGTTGATAGGGTTGGTTTAGACTCCTCTATGGCTAAGCATATTTTTTTTCACTACCTCTAAACTATTTTTGTTTCCTTTAAATATTCTTCTATTTCTTTCTAGCCATATAGTCCAAAGTATTGTATCTTTTGGTATATTCTATATTGTTTGTAAAGCTTCATTTTTATAAGTGATATTCCATTGCTTTAACCAATATTTAATTTTGCTATTCATCACCATGCATTTACCAAACATATTAATAATCCATTGCCATATATTCCAAACTATTGAGCAATGTCCCAAGAGATGGTCTATACTCTCCTCCTCCTTTTTACAAAAAACACATTGAGAGGGGCCATGAAAACCCCTTTTCATAAGGTTATCCCAAGATAAAATTCTTCTATGACCTACTAGCCAAACAAAAATTTTAATTTTAGGAATGCTTGGGCTATCCCAAATATCTCTCTACATTCTAGTGACATTATTATTTTGTTGGTATTTTACATTATATCCACTTCTTGGTGTGTATTCTCCTTAGTTATTCAACTCCTAAATCAATTTATTCTTGGCTCCCCTCAGAATAATCACAGTTGTTATCTTTTTACTCAATTGCCTCCTAGCATCAATATCTTGTATACTTCCTTCCTAATCCTTGTATAGAATATTTGAAACCCTATCACCATATTTGTCTTGAAGCAATCCCATCCAAGGTTTCAAAATTGGATCTAAATTGAGTAGTTTTTTATCACACCAAGTATCCATACAAATATAATTGTTCTCTCTAGTTTCCACCACCCATATTTAACATTTAATCATAAAATTAATAGATCTTTTTAAACCATTCCAAAGAGCATAACCATTTGGTAGAGAAAATGCAGTAAATTGGGTCATTGGGATCAACATACTTAGAAGAATTCTTGCCCATTGTCTTTGACTCTCTTTGTACAATCTCCATATTACTTTTCCCCTAAGAGCTAAGTTTGCATATGTAAGAACTCTTAAACCAAGACCTCCCCTAGATTTATCACCACACAACTTGCTTCATTTCACCAAAGGGAATTTATTTTTTCATGTACAACTGATCATAAAAAGTATTGCATAATATAGATTTCAAAATTTTCAACTGATTTTGGCATAGAATACAATGACATATAATATGTTGGTGTTGGAAATATGAACAGTATTAGTTGTCATTGATGTCAAAGGAATATTAAGCAGATGTCAAAGGAATGTTAAGCAAATGGTTCATGGTTGATTTTCTAAGAGATAAGGATATAATATTTAATTCAAATATTATATGGCCGAAGCAACAAAAAGAGAAGCAAGAAGGATAGTAATATTATCATATTTGGGAAAAATAAAAAGGTTGAGAAGATATCTCTATTCCATGATGGTTGAAAGAAAATAATAAGGTTATTTTGCTAAGGTGAAAATGGCAAAAGGGTTTCCTAAAAACCTAAGGAATATTATATTTAAAAAGGTCCAAAGGACATTTAAATATTTAATTATAATATTTAAATTTATTCTTAATTTAAAATAATTATAATTAAATTATTATTTTCGAAATGATAAGCATTCTCCTTGAAAAGAGCAAGTGAGAAATTTTTAATAATATTAAAGGAGGCAAAGGTTAAATAATTTTAATTAAAATATTTTAACCTTTTGGTTAAAATTTTAATTCAAATTATTCTTGGCGCCAAAGTTCTTTTTGATAGATGGTGGCAAATCGAATATGGGTCGACATCTTCACATTTATCATATTGCATATAAAGAGAGGGTAAATTATTTTCCCAAGGTGATTATGCATTCGAAGTTTGAGTTGAGCAAAATACATTTTCGTGTGAGCGCTTCAAGGGAGGAAACTTCGTGCGATTCAGAAAGGACAGATGAGTAAGTGTTGAAATCAAAGTGGGTGCAAAAACCCTACATGATGCGCTGGGTAGTGTAGACAACATACAAGGCAGTGATAAGACTTTCGTGGAGGCTAGGTCATGGGTTCAAGTCGCACGATCACATTTTGCAAGGAAGAAAGGAAAGTTTTTGTTCAACGAGTTTTGTGCAGAGATAAGGACAAAAGGTACATCGTGTGGCCTTGGTCTCAACCGAATGTGTAGCCCAGGAGACAAGTCTAGTGTTTGCTAGGGCACAGCGTTGGCAATGAGGTTTTGGGTTCAAATTCGTGTGGAGGTAATTATGTGGTGCACAAACATTTTGGTGCAAGTTTTAAGGTATGAAAAATTAATTTAATTTTTGCAAGGCCTATGTTATAATAAAGGGTGTTTTGAGGCATACATATTATAAAGAGGGCAGTGTTTGAAGTAGGGAGGTGTAAGGGTTAAAATAGTTTATTTTAATTCTTTGATGCCATGGAAATGAATTAGAGAGTGGAGTTAAAAGGTGAAAAAGGAATTTTATTGTGATCTTGCTTTATAAAAGGGAGATAAAATAATTTGATTAAAATCAAGAATAATTTGTCAATACTTTGGGATATTTTGAAGTGTGATTATTTTTCTTTTAATACATTAAGATCTAGATGGAGTGATAAGGTGTATTTGTGACATCTAACCTTTGTGACTGGCAAAAGAGTGGTTAGAGATAGGTTTTTTTAAGGGCAATTCTTCATCAAACAAAAGGTATGGGCACATCTTCCTTGTGAGTGATTGTTGGATATTGTGAATGCTAAGTTGGAGAGAAAATGATTGGTTGATAAGCATTGTTGAGTTTGGTTTTCTAGAATGAAATTTGATACTAGAAATCTTGTTTGATAAGAATTGTTGGAAATATTGAGTGAGCTTTCATATGCTTGAACTAGGGTTTGTGAAAGAGCATGAGTATCATTGTTATGTGAATTTGGAAAATTTACCGCTTGCATTTGAAGCAACTTGCAAACTTGTGCTTTTATATTAGCAGGAGTGTTAAGAAAGTAAATTTTGGATTTAGTCCTATTATTTTTTGCCCTGAAGCTCTTTCGTACTATTTTAAAAAGTTATTCAAAACTTTGGCCTCATTTATCCTTGCCCTTCTAAAAAGGGTTATATCATCTACAAATTGTTAATGGGTGATGTTATCGATGTTATTACTAACCTTAATTCCACTTATAAGCCCATATTTGTAAGCCTTCTTTAAGTTCCTACTCAAAACTTCTACCATAATAATGAACAAATAAGTAGATAGAGGATCTCCTTGTCTAAGGCCTCTCTTGGCTTTAAAATATTTTGTTATTAACCCATTGACCAACACTTAATAAGAAACTGTAGAGATATAAGCTTTAATACATCTAACTCATTTCTTATCGAAACAAAACTTTTCTAAAACTGCAAAAAATAAAATCTCATTTAACCCTATTATAGGCTTTACTCATATCAAGTTTTATGATCATAGCTTTCTCTTTTCTTGAAGTTGAATGAATAACTTCATGAGTTATTATATTCCCGTCCAAAATTTGTCTCCCTTTCACAAATCCTCCTTGCTCTTTTGAAATAATTTTGTCTAACAATGGCCTTAATTTATTCGTCATCACTTTGGAGATAATCATATATGTCATATTACATAGGCTTATGAGTCTAAAAGAATCAAACAATTCAACATCCTTCTTTTTTGGAATAAGGGTAAGATATGTTGCATTTATTTTATAAGATATGTATTGTTTTACCCTAGACAGTTCCACTGCCACCAATAAATAATCCTTCACTATATCCCAATTATGTTGGTAAAAAATTATAGAGAGCCCATTTGGACCTGGGGATTTATCCTTATTAAAATAGAAAAGAGCTAAATGAACTTCTTCTAGAGTAATAGGCTCCATTAGTTTTCTATTGTCTTCATTCGTTATAACTGAAGGAACATCTTGAAGAAGTTTATCATTAAGAACTTTGGTCTCCTCCGAACCTAGAATATTCTGATAAAAAGACTTTACCTCTTTTCTAATTTCATTTTGATCTTCAATCCAAAACCCTTCTATTGATTTAATTCTACTAATTCTGGAAGTTGATCTTTGTACTATAGCCATCCTATGAAAATATTTTGTATTTTTATCTCCTTTTAACCAAGTTTGTCTTGATTTTAATCTCCATAATTTCTCTTCCTTACTCAAAATATTATGATATTCACTAAGAAACTCCCTTTCCTCCGAGCTTGGGTTATTATGATCACCTTTTTTGGAATTTTGGCAATTTATGTTTTAATTCTTTCTTCTAAAACATATTTCCAAAAGTGTTCTTGTTTAATTATTTTAATCTAGATGTCATGGATTTAATTTGATTTGGAAGAGCATACAACCCACCATTATCGAAATAATTCCACCTTTGAGCTATCATATCAACAAATTGAGGATGGTCTTCCCACATCTACTCATATTTAAAATATGATCTTTTTCTAAATTCACTTACCACCATTTTAACTCTTATTGGCTAGTGATTTGAACCAATCCTTGTTAAGATATTAATTTTAGCACAAGTTCCTTCATCTAGCCAATGATCTAAGAGAATGCATCTGTCTAATTTTTTTTCTATAAGGTTATGGCCTCTCCTATTGTTGGTCCAAGTATAGTTATCTTCTTCAAACTCAACCTCCCATAGATTATTATTTTGAATAAAAGCTGAGAAATATTTCATACTTTGGGTCAATTTCCTAATTCCCCCAAAATTTTCATCCAACTTGGTTATGGAATTAAAATCTCCAATGATCATGAATCGAGTTTCTTGGTCTTTACTTCTCATAAAGGCTTCAATCCCACTCTAAACTTGTAATCTACCTTACTGAGTTGTAGGTCCATAGATATTGATAAGGATGAAACAAATATCTACAAAGTAGCAAGTGACTAAAGAGGCTAACCATGCTTAGTTTTATGAATGGTTACACAAGATGTTCTAGAAGAATTCCAACAAGTTAGAATTCCCCCTCTCGCTCCTTAAGAATCCATAGCATCTCATTCATATCTTGCCCATGCTGCTTTCATAGTTTTGAAACTTATCTTATCATTTTAGTTTCTTGGATACAAAGAATATCAAGCTTATTACTTAAACATAGATCCCTAATACACCTCTGCTTTGATGGGACATTAGCACCCCTTATATTCTATGAGATGATAATCATGTCTCACTAGGGGTTTTTGGCCCCGCCTACGTATTACTAATATTATTTTATTTTTTGGTAAAGAGAAGTTCAACCAACTTAGTTTGTGTTCCTTTCTCTATGTTTGTTCTTGCTTGCCTGGATTTTGCTTGATAATTTGATGGTTTTTCTCTTTTTGCCTTGCTTATATTAGGAGTAGGTCTTATTATTCTATTCCTCAATATTATTTCACAATTTTATTTTTCATCATATTTATCTTCTCCTGGCTCTATTATAGAAGCTTTTGACCTGTCCTACTCATTTTTTGGCATTTTCTTATTAATGGAAGAGGTTTTAACTTCTAAAACTGCATTTTCTTTACCAATTTGTTTCTCCTAAATGGCATGTGGTACTTCAAGAGAGTCTTCAAAATATGATAAGATACATTCCTTAGGTCCATTGAGAATGTTCTTTCTTAAATCAGGATCATACCGAATAAATTATTCCTTATTAATAAGTTGAAATTGTTGTACTATATCCTCTAAGTTTTGATCTACTATTTCTTTATAGGCTAAACCCTCAAAAGAGTTTGTATTTCTTCCAATATCCTCCCTTATTGGTCTCCACTATTTATTTTCTTTTATTTTTCTAGATCTTTTTTTGGAATTCGAAAACCATCTTCATCCATAACAATTTGTAAGTTTCTCTTGCGGTTTTCTACATATGATTTTGTTGGGCTCTTCTTAGGGCATGATCTCTCAATATGCCTCACCTCATGACATCTTCTACATCTAAGAGATATTCTTTCATAATCTATAGTTTGGATCCACATCTTATCCCCATACTTAAGAATGATTGATTCTGGTAAATCTTTACTTGTATCAATCATGACCAATATTCGAGCATAAATAGCCAAGAATCCATCTTTCATCGTATCTAAAACCTCAAGGAATTCTCCTAGAGTGTTGCCTTTTGCCTTGAAGGTATCTAATACCTAAAATTCAATGGGTAACCCAAACATCCTAACCTAGACTGGTACTAGGGATAGATTTATATTTTCAGGTGAAAAGCCTTCATACACATGGGTAAAGAAGAGTCATGCTCCTCCCATAAACCAAGGACCCCCTTTTACGATTTTTTCTCTTTCTTCCCTAGAACAAAAAATGACTAGGAAGAAGCCTTTGGGAAGAAACCTTTGGAAAGAAACCTTTGGAAGAAACCTTTGGAAAGAAACCTTTGGAAGAAACCTTTGGAAAGAAACCTTTGGAAATAAAATATAGAATCACTCCTGGAGACTTCCAACTCCTATCAATCTATTTTCTAAAGGTTGAAGCCCATGGCCAAAACCCATTAAAATTACCAAAAATTGCCCTATCTTGGAGCAACGAGGATCTCTTTGAGGTGTGCTCACAAACCTTCGTAAACCTCTACCACTAGAGATGATTCTAAGGATTTAACTATAAATCAATCCATGGAAAGGAAACTAGAACTCAAAATCTATTGAAATTTATCTGAATGTCCTATAGCAAATATAATATTTGATTAAAAAACTTTATAAAATATTTATACACAATTTTCTAAGATAAAGAAAGGAAAAAAAACTTAGCTGAAAAATTATTTATCCAGATAGATTATCTTGCCTCACTGAAGTCTTAGCCCTTCATTGCTCTTCCCATTATTCAAATCCTAACCCTAGCTAACAAATATTTGCAATTTCATTTTTTGCGACTTGAAAAATCGTCACTGCCTTTGTTTTGAATGGTTGACTTCACTGGGTTGTATCTCCCTCAATATTGCTTAGATTCTTGCATATGACCACTCATTTTAAATCTATTTAAATTCTGCACATGTTGATCCAAGAATCAACTGAATCGGATAACTCTTCATGAAAATATAATTCCTAAAAGATGAAACATTTTTCAAACCATAATGATACACTTTATTATAATTCTATTATATAATATATTTAAATATCAAAATAATATCAAATAGCCGAATGGCATTTGGTGTAATGGCAGTTGCCTAGTTATTATCATCCATGTGGTTGTGAGGTCGATTCCTCTTGTGTTTGCTCGAACGAGCGCGCTGATATTTGTAAATATTTATAAACGATGTTTAATATATAAAATAATATCAAAAATAAATAAATAGTTTTTAACATCTACTCAATATTCTTATAAAAAATATTTATTTATCAAACTAATTTAAAATTACGAAAAATAAGGTTTATAATTTTAACCCTTAAAAACATCCTATTTAAAGTTCAAATAGTAGGTCCGAGGTGTAGACCAATTGGTTCATCCAAACCCCATAAGGGGGGCGGAGGTCCAAGGTTCAAATCTCGGGCCTCGCTGACTGAACGCTTGTCCCTTTCTTGGTGCTTTCAGCGGCGTAAAAGGTTTAAAATGATTGTGGCATGGTGGTTATAGGGGCGGACTGCGCGAAGATTTGTGTGGCGGCTTCTAGGGCGGACAGTGCAGAATACTGTGATGGCCATAAAAGCTGGACAACCTGCCCGAATTCGTGGCGGCTACGGATTCCACCATATAAATTCAAAAAAAAAAAAATTCAAATAGTTCCAAAATCTTAATTATTAAGCAACTCAAATTTATACCTTTAAAAGCATGCAACCAATAAATTAAAAATATTTATATGTTTTTTTATATTGTGGAATGCGTTTTCCACTAAACATAGTGTGTTTATAATATGGTTATAGAAAAGGGAGTTGGAGACACCATATTTGCTTTGCATCTCAAGGCCTGTGATAAAATGGCGAGTAAAGATACTTATAAGGTATAAAACTTTCTAACATTCAACCTCATAGTTTTAGATTCCAAAAGAATAATAATACTCACAGTTGTAAGTTTAGTATAATCATATTGATTTTTAAAAGTTTAAGATTTAAAAATCAAAACTTTAAATTTATTAAAATATAAGTAAATATTATATTAAATAATAAAAAAAATTAATTCATTAAATTTTTAAAAAATTTAAAAAAAATTATGTATAAATTTTATGAAATGAATAATATAAATTATTATAATATCACTATATAATAATCATGTAATAATAATTAGACTTTTATATAATTAATTAAAAGAACAATTAATAAAAACCATAAATCATAATAGATTGTCAAATTTTATAAATTATTTTTTTGATTTGACCAACGAAAAAAGTCAGTTGGTGCAAACGAGTGTTTATTGATGGGTTGTCTTGGTTGGATTCCCTAAATGGTCCAGGCTCTATTAACTTTATCTGTACCCAATAAACTAAGGTTTGTAGAGGTTTTCCATGCAACCTAAAAATTTCTTTGACTTAGTACAACATGCCCACATTCTCAAAGCTAAATTTAAATCCAAACTCAAAAAAGTCACATATTACAATAAAAGTATCTTACTTTAAAAATCTTTTGGTAATATAATGTTTTTGTCTCCATAGGACAAGGTCAGTGGTAAAGGCTTTGTTTTCTTTAAAAAGATCCAAGTTTAAACCATGGTATATTGAGATATGTTGGTAAAGGTTTTGAGCTTCTTTTATAGAAATCTAAGTTCAAACTATAACTTATTCAAAAATAAATAAATTAATTGATAACCTCCAAACTTTTATTAATTAACTACTTAATTTCATTCATCGAAAATTCGAGAGTCTAACTGGATAGTGGAGAGGACCGAGTCTAATGACTTTAATTCAAACTCATATCTTATATGAAGCAAAGGTATTTTTTTTATTATACAAGAAAATCACAACGTATCAAACAAAAGTTTATAAATTGCTCTATATAAAAATATATATTGTACCTTATTAAAAGGTATACAAATGCCACGTGGTTCATGCCCCCCTCATTTGACTTAATTGAAGGGAAAAAATAATGCATTTACTATTTTGAATTTGCTTTCTCTTCCTTTAAAATATTGTTTTTTTTTCGACTATTTTGGCAGGTAAGGCTTCCCCATATGGCAATACATGAGCTTTTCTCACGTTTAAAATAAAGTAAATTATTTCTATCTAAAGGATAAATGGTTGTTAAAATGTTTGTAGGTAAGATTTGAGTTTTTAATGTTTAACACCAATTCTTTTCACAAAAAAAATATTTTTATAAAATCTTACTTCCACTTGGCCCTCTTGGCCCTCTTGTGAAGGGCATTATACGTCCATATGCAACGAATGGCATGTCTTTATGGACAACTAAAATCAAATATAAAGTCCTCCTTGCTTTATCTTTAGTATAAAATAACATCATTGTAAAATCCATTGAACTTGGATGGATGTTTTCCATGTTTGTCTGCTAGAGGAAAAACATATTTTTGTCTCAATTTACATTATTTATACTTCATTCAATGTATTGGGAGGAATGGATGGCTGTCAGTGACCCACTTACAGGTTTTGTTTGGGCAACTGAAAGGTTGAGTTCACTTGCAGCAATGGCCCTTGAGGGAATGTATAACACGGAGGTGACCCACTTGGTACAGGTTTTGTTTGGTGACCCACTTGGTAGAGGTTTCGTTTGGGCAACTAAGAAGGTTGAGTTCATTGACAGCAATGGCCCCTAAGGGAATGTATAACATGGAGGTGACCCACTTAGTAGACGTTTGGTTTGGGCAACCAGAAAGGCTGTCCTTGAGGGAATGGATAACATGGAAGTGATCCACTGACAAAAACGACCCTTGAGGGAATGGATAACATGGAGATGATCCATTGACAAAAATGACCCTTGAGGGAATGGATAACATGGAGGTGACCCACTTGGAAGAGGTTTTGTTTGGGAAACTAGAAAGGTTGGGTCCACTGCCTGGCAGAAATGACCCTTGTTTTGTCAAAACCACTGGATGTTCGGATTTGGAATGAATGTGATTTTAAATTAATTTTTTATATTGTTATTGTTTTTTATTGAGGTTAGTGTGAGAAATCTTTATGATCGATGTTTGAACCTTGAACTTTTTAAAAAAGAGCCAAAATTTGAACCATTACTCTAAACCCAAATTCATTATTATTATGTTATTGTTATGTTTTAAACTATAAAGATGCTTTTAAGTATTCATCGAACTTTAACTTTTCATCTAAACTTTAAATCATAAGATACACTCTCGAGTGTTCAAAGAAAGTGATGCTTATGAATATCAATAGAACTTGAACTTTTCATCTAGACTTTAAATTATATGGTGTATTGTCGAGTGTTTAGAAGACTTGAACTCTTGATCTCTT
Source organism: Wollemia nobilis (assembly GCA_028583015.1). Taxonomy (NCBI): domain Eukaryota; kingdom Viridiplantae; phylum Streptophyta; class Pinopsida; order Araucariales; family Araucariaceae; genus Wollemia; species Wollemia nobilis. The sequence continues at coordinate 4,955,626 of JAQPPZ010017116.1, read as the reverse complement.
GATAACAAGTATTTTTCATTCAAGATCATTTTAAGTCCAATGATTTATTTTAAATCCTTACAAGTATATGGTTTTAAATATTTTTTTATAGTTGTATGGAGATGAAATAGGTAAGGTTCTCGAATTAATTTATGAGTTGATAAAAGTTAATAGGAAGATGAGGATGTGAAAAGACAAAGATTATAACGAATGTCAAAATTAGTATATATTAGTAATGATATTGAAAGGTTTCATGGAATGTTGATAAGATGAAGAGTAGAAAAAGATAAAATGTTAAGAAAGAATACAAAAATATGAGTCCCCAAGGGCTTGGTGGATTGGTAAGACTTTGGGCATTTATTAAGAAGACATCTAAGTTTAAACCTTGGGGGCATGCTAAGGGTAAAGGTAGTAGTCTAACTTGAGTCCACTGAGTGCCTGCCAGTTTGACAACAGTGGTACCAACCCTTAGCCACTTGGGTCTCCCTTACTCTTAGTTGCATTTACCAAAGAGAGGCAGGGGTTATAGAGGCAGCTTCAATGATTTGACTTGTGTTCGGAGGTAGAAACCTCGGGGAGAATGGGGAGAATGTCTGACCCTCCTACTCAACTCAATGATTAAAGATGAAAAAATGTTACTGATTTCTAAATAAAAAAGATATAAAAATATAAAAAAACTTTTTTTTTGAAAAATGGAAAGTAAAATCATTAAAAAAAAATTAATTAAAACAAACTATCCTCTTTCTTTATTCTTTATATGTTTCAAGCAAGCAGTTAAATAAGAAGGTAGGAGAGATGCACAATTTTTTTAAAACCTTCATTCTTGATATTATTGTAATTGTTAGTCCTGGTCAATGAACATTATCAATGTTAAACCTTATGTATTGTTAATATACATGACATCTTAAGGAGAGTTGATGACATTGATCTTATGCGATAGGTGTTATAAGAATATGTGTATGGTTGTTAGCATTTCTGTGGAAGACTATTATAGTTGGTGAAGTAAACAATTACAAGCAAGAGGAACAATGGTGGATTTAATTTAGACGTGGAGATTATTGAGACAACATGTTGAAGAACTTTGTTCACTAAATCAGTTGAAAGCCAACAAAATTACATGTAAACATGACATGCTCGTCAATATATAACAAATGTGGTAAAAAAACATATTCACAAGCTTCTACATATTAAAAACATATAAAACAATAACAAACATAAATCTTGAACTTGAAAATAAAAAGAGTGTTTTAGAACACAATGTTGACTTGATTTTTTTTTATCAAAGGTCGATTGCATCTATGGTGTTTTATGCTCTTTTGTTTGTAAAGGTAGAGGCTTTAAATAAACACAAAGCAAATAGTTTAATATAAATGTTTGAGCTTGTATTTATAGTTTAATATTTAATTTAAAATAATTTAATTTAATAATATATTTATTTAGTATTTAATAATTGAAGTATGGTTAGATAATCATACTTTGGGTAAACAACATTTTTTATGAAGATTATTTTCTTAAAACTAAAAAGTATAGAAAATTTATTAATTTGATTCTCTTTAAGACATCTAGTTCATAATTTTGTATTAGTTACTATAATTCTTCATGAAATTGTTTAAGCTCTAGTAAATGCCTAACAACAAATTATTAAAATATATTTGATATATTAAAGGACTTCAATCAATTATAGTCCATTCAATATATATATATATAGAGGAGAGTTGGTTACAACCATGTTACTTTTAGTAACTGTCAAGCGCAGGGTTCAAATCACAGGGGTTGCTCCCACCAAACCTATTTTACCTCGTTGTTGTTGACCCAACGTGAGGGGACCTACTGGTCGCTCAGGATTCGCAATGTTATCGTCAATCTAACGTGCACCCAAAAAATTTAGATCAAACTACTACCTTTGCAAACAGGCTACCCCCAAGGTTTGAATCTAGGTGTCTTCTTGGTAAGTGTTTGGCCAGACAAACAACTACCAATCCACCTAGCCCTTGGTGGTATTTCTATTAAATTGGTAATGTGATAAACCCTTACGACCAATGCATAAGGTTTGAATCCTGAATGTCTTCTTGGTAAGTGTTTGGCCAGACAAAGAACTACCAATCTACCTATGACCAACGCATAAGGTTTGAATCTGGGTGTCTTCTTGATAAGTGTTTGGCCAGAAAAACAACTACCAATCCACCTACCTAGCCCTTGGTGGTATTTCTATTAAATTGGTAATATGATAAACCCCTACGAACAATGCATAGGGCTGAGCAATCTCCTCCCAACCATGACCCCTAAAACCGATAACTATATTTATCAATAGGGAATTAACACAGTCAAATGTCATGGTTTGAACCTTGGACCTCCTAAAGAAGAATCAAACCCTAAAACGTTGTGTTGTCCCATCAGGACAAAAATACATTCTTACTTAAATATCAAACTTAAATGTATATATTTGCATGATATGTATATCTATTCAAACAACACTACAAAAATTCTAATTAAAATATATATTATTTATTAAAATGTATATAATTTTTAAATAATTTTGTTAAATATAGAAAATTTTATATTATGTTTTTCAATATTAAAGTTGTAGTTCCAAGGGGACAGCGCAACTGTTCGGGCTTTGGCTCTTCTTTGGGAGGTCTAAGGTTCAAACCACAACGTGGGTGAATGTGTGAGGGGGTGGATGTGTGTATGATTGTAAATAACAAAAAAAAATATTAAAGTTGCATAAAACAATAAATTAAGATAAAGCAACAAATTAATATTGTAGTGGTAAGTTCTTGGATTTTCATTTAGGATATCCAAGTTCAAACCCTTGTAGGATGGGACTGAGACACCTCGTAGAAACATGTGCTTTATCCTAACATTTTTAGTCAATAAATTAAGATAAAGTAACAAATTAATATTGTAGTGGTAAGTTTTTGGGTTTTCAATATCCAAGTTCAAACCCTGGTATGAGGGGACTGAGACACTTCGTAGAAACATGTGCTTTATCCTAACATTTTTAGTCTGTAAGGACAATGCAATGGTAAGGGATTTGGGCTCTCTTTCAAGAGACTTAGGTTTAAACCACGATGTACTTAGAAGGGTATAGGCTTGGTTGGAAATAAAAGAGTGTTTGTCAGTTGGTTGCCTTCATTCAATGCTTAGAGGGTCAAGGTTTTATTAACTTATTTTTTTTATTACATAAGAGAGCTGGTTACAATCACTATTTTTAGTAACTGGTAAGTGCAGGTTCAAACCACAAGGACTGCTCCCAACAAACCTATTTGTCTTGTTCTTGTTGACCCGGTGTGAGATGGGGACCATCGATCGCTCGGGGTTCGTACCGTCTAGGATTTTACCCAAAGGTCTAGGATTTATAGTCGCAAAAGGTGTTATTGATTCCCCATCTAAACATAAATAGAAGTATTAAAGTGGAATAAAATTCCATCAAAGAAATATGCCATTGAAAATAAACAAAAATTAATTAATTATAATATTATTTTAATTTTTTATTAATTAACTTTTTTTTTTAATAATTGATTGTATGAAATTAAAATGGATCCCATTTATATTACATCATCACTACATAATAGTTGTGTAGCATATTAGTTATTATGTATGTATAGTTTCACAAGATATGAACCTAAGTTTCCTCCTTAAAAGTCAAGAGTTTAGTTGGTTGAGCTAATAATAGTTTTTAGCATATTAATTATTATGTATGTTTAGTTTCACAAGATATGAACCTAAGTTTCCTCCTTAAAATTCAAAAGTTTAACTGGTTGAGCTAATGCCATGTGATCATAATTATTAAATTTTTTTTCTGAGGGGGAAAGCACGGGGTTTGGATTTTCTTTGAGAGGTCTAAGGTTCGAACCACAACTTGTGTGTGGTTGTGTGTTAAGTTCCCTATTGATAAACTCAACTCTCTCTCTTATGAGAGGTCATGGTGGGATGAGAATACTCAATCCTGAGCGTCGGTCGTAGGGGTTTTTTATACTAACCAAATCTTTAAAAAAAGGAAAATTATTGAATTTTTAAAAAAATTTGAGTAAAAGGTAAAAATTTTATTCAAAAAAATTGATCAGCTTATACAAATCCATTTTGATATCCTGCCTTTCTTGGCAAGGCTCAAAATGCAGTTTTTTATTTTCTTTTATCTGCCCAAGATCTCTGAATCCCCTGTTCTTTAAACTTTACCTCCTTAATTGTATATGTCCTCTTCCAACAAAGATTACTGAAGCCCTCTTTGTTCTTTTTTCTATTCTTGATAGCTTTCATGTTGCATTTGATTCCATAGTTGTGCCCAAATGTCTTGTTCTACCTCTGTCATCGGAGATTCTTCCTATACTTTGGTCTGCATTGTTTCTAATAACTTCCTTAACATAATCCCCCAGGTCCTCTCTTTTGAGCCGAATTCCTCTTTAAAAATTATGTTGTTCCGTTCCAACCATATTTGCCAGTAGATGAAGCCAATCCCTAAATTCCAAGTTGTGCTTAGTGTTTTGGATTTGAAGGTGTTATGTGACCAATAGTCCCAAAAATTACTACCGTTAGGAGGATACCATTTTGTTTGGCTAAATATGGAGTACCACCAATTCCAGATTGTGTAAGCATAGGAGCAATAAAAAAGGAGGTGGTTTATAGTTTCTACCTCTTGGAAGCACATTACACATCTACTGGGTCCAATGAACCCCTTTCTCCTCATATTATCCTGAGTCATAATGCTTTTGTGAGCAACCTGCCATATAAAATAATTAACCTTCGGCCAACCTTTTGGTTGCCATATTTCTTTCCAAGGATGTTGTTGTTGGGGTTGGTTCTTGCTACTTTGGTGAGCCTTTCGGTAGCCTGCTTTCACTATGTAAGTGCCTTGTTTCCCATATCCCCATGCTAGTTGGTCAGGTCCATATTTCCATAGCCATGTTCTTTTTTCTAGAATTTCTTTTAGTTCACATTTTTTAGCTTCCCATTCTTCACCTAACCACTGGTCCAAATTTTGCCATCTTCCTAAAGTTGCTAGTTGTTGGCTTGGGGGGATGAGATACTGAGATATAAGAGTTTGGCCATGATTATGAAGAGTCTCTCTGATGCCACTAAGATGAGGGTATTGTTTGATAATGGGGGAGAAATTCCCAAGAATCATCCCACAATATGACTTTTCTCCCATCACCTACTTTCCAATGTAAGTCTTCCTTAATCAGTGAGGCCCCTCTTTTGAGTGTTTTCCATATCTCTGATCCCACACCTATAACTAGCAACCGTGGGACATCCTCCATTTCGTGTGCAGGGTAATATTTAGCTTTTAGAACTTGACTCCATAACTGATCTGGGTTTGTGATCCACCACCAGTATAACTTCCCTATTAGTGCTAGGTTGTTTGTTGATGCAACTCTGATTCCAAGACCTCCCTCTTCCTTTGGTTGACAGACTTTCTCCCAGCTTACCAAAGCATTTTTTTGATTTTCTTGTGCTCCTGACCATAAGAATTTTCTCATCAGTTTATCCAAATCTTTGAGTATGCTCTTTGGGGCTACTAAAATGGAAAATTTGTAAACTGGCATTGCTTGTAACACTGACTTCAAAAGTGTGACTTTGCCTCCAAAGCTTAACCATCTATGAGACCAGTGTGACAACTTTGAGAAAATTTTATCTTTTATGGATTTCCAATCTTTCTTTTTTAGGATTTTTTTGTTAAGGGAATTCCCAAGTAATCTAATGGACACGAGGCCATTGAGAACCTAAGAATGTTTGCTATCCGATCTTTGATTCTCTTATGAACATTAAAGAAGACAACTTTGGATTTTTCTTCATTTAGAAGTTGGCCAGTGGCTGCAGTGTAGCAGTCTAATATTTCTCTGATATTGGTTGCTTCTTTTATTGTTGCTTCCCCCCATAATCTTGTATCATCTACGAATTGTAGATGAGTGATAGTTATATCTCTGTTTATTTGAATTCATGTAATGTTGTTCTCTGCTTTTTTCTTCTGTATGAGTCTTCCTAGTCCTTCTACAAAAATAATGAACAAATATGGAGAGAGAGGATATCCTTGTCTAATTCCTCTACTAGCCTTGAATAGTGGGGAGGGGGTTCCATTGATGAGCACTGAAAATGAGACTATGGAGATGCATTCAAGTATCCAGTTGATCCAATCTTTTTGGAATCCAAATCTTTGCAACATTTGATCCAAAAATTCCCAACTCACTCTGTCATAGGCCTTGGATAGATCTAACTTTAGGAACATTCCTTTGTTCTTTCTTTGGCCCATATGATGTATAGTTTCTTGTGCTATTACAATCCCATCTAATATTTGTCTGCCCTACACAAATCCCCCTTGTTCAGGAGATATGATATTTGGTAATATAGCTTTTAGTCTGTTGGCTATTACCTTGGTGATGATCTTGTAGATCACATTGCAGAGGGCTATTGGTCTGTAATTGGTTAGATTCTCCATCTCTCCTCCCTTTGGAATCAAAGCTAGAAAAGTATGGTTGAGGGATTTGAGAATCCTACCACTGGATCTGGCTTCTTCTATTGCTCTAGTTATATCTTCTCCTATAATATCCCAAAAAGCTTTATAGAATTCTATTGGTAATCCATCAGGACTTGGGGCCTTTCCTGATTGCATGGAGAAGATTGTTTCTTTCACCTCTTCTTCTTTGATCTCTTTCATAAGCTCCTCATTCTGCTCTTGAGAGACTAATCTGGGGATACTTCCCAAGATTTCCTCCTGGGATTGTTTTGACAGATGTGAATCTGCAGTAAACAAAGTGGAGAAATACTCATTAGCTGCTTTTTGCATACCTGAAGTGGTGGTTTCAAGGAGTCCTTCTACATTTTTTAAAGCATCAATCCGGTTATAGTGTTTCCTAGTTGTGGTCGACTGGTGAAAGAACTTTGTATTCCTATCTCCTTCTTGAAGCCAAGTAATTCTAGATCTCTGCTTCCAATAGGTTTCTTCTTTCTTATCTAGCTCATCTTCCTCCTGCATTAAGATCTTTTCATAGGAGAGTAATTCCTCTGAAAGGGGTTCCAAACGAATTATTTTTGCAACTCCTTGCATTTTCTCAACTAGCTCTGCTCTTTGTTGTTGAAAATTTGATCTTTGGAATTTGCTCCAGTTTTTTAATTTATATTTAATATATTTCAATTTGGAGTGTAGCTAAAATTATGCCTTTCCAAATGCTAGTTTTCCTTGTTGCCATCATTGTTGAACTAACTATGGCAATTCTTGGTTTAGAAGCCAAAAGTTCTCAAATTTGAAGGGGTGGTTTTTGGACTGGGGTAATCTATTTGTGATATTTAGACGTACCGAGAAATGATCAAAAGATAACAGGTTTATGATTTCTAAATGATAGCTCCATAACTGGTGAATTTCTTCCTCTATCAATATCCTATCTAATTTTGATTTTATTGCTTGCTCTCCTTTCCTTTTATTGGTCCAAGTAGTACCACATCCTGGAGGTGGAATGTCAATCAAATTTAGATTATTACCTTGGATAATTAGGAGTTTGTCCTTCTCACTGAGATGATTTAGACCTCCCTCTTGGTCATTCACTAACATTTTGGCATTGAAGTCTCCACCCACCAGGAACCTATCTTTTGGGTAAGCTTCTCTAATAGCCTGGATTGACTTCCATTGGGTTTTTTGTTCTTGCACTTCCTTCATCCCATAAAAGTTAATAATAAGCCAGACTAAGTCTGACTATCTATCTCTCAATCTGGTCATCAATATACCTCTAGATGATGTTTCTCCTACCTGCTGAAAAGTGTCTTTATTCCACAAGGTGGTCATTCCCTTAGAGAAACCATGGGAATCTTGGGCCTCATGGTCTCCATTCCTCCAACATCTCTTGGATATTGTTTGCATTGCTTTTAGTGATGCTCTAATTTCCTGTAGTAAAACCACATTTGGATGGTTATCTTCTATCATATGTTTAACTACCAATTGTTTGGGGCGGTCATTTAATCCCCTTACATTCCATGTGTGTATAATCATTGAGAACCCATGTTGTAGAAGTTGGCTATGGGTTTAACCACACTTGCCTCTCTCAACTATTCTCCTTGTTGTTGTATTTTTTCTTTGTTTGTATTTCTACCTACTCCTTGAGAGTTTGGGTTTCGTACCATTTTCGTCGATCTGGCTTTCACTTAGAGGATTCGGAGCAGACTACTACCTTTGCAAAGGGTTGGCTTCCCCCCAAGGTTTGAACCTAGGTCTCTTCTTGGTAAGTGTCGAGCCACACCTACACTTACCAATCCACCTATCCCTCGGGGGTAACTTGAAGCAATGTTAATAGTATAGAAGAGGAGGATACTAATATAAGGTCTTTTAACTAAGGTCTTTGTGTGAATCAATGAAGTTGCACTCTTTGAATGTAAAAGGTTTTGATGCCTTGAAGAGTCAAAGTCCCATTAAATTTATTTTATCCAACAGGTTAGGATTTATAGTGGCAAAAGGTGTTACTAATTTCCCATGTAAAATAAAATAATAATAATTAATTAATTATAAATATTATTTTTATAAATAATATATATTTTTTTAATAATTAATTGTATGAGATTAAAATTGGTCTCACTTGTATCATATCATTACTACATAATAGTATTATAACATATTAGTTATCATGTATGATTAGTTTCACAAGATCCTAACCTAGATTTTCTCCTTAAAAGTCAAGAGTTTAATTGGTGGAGTTGATGTCATTTGATAATAATTATTGAATTTTTAAATTTAATGTCATTTAATAATAATCAAAATTTGTATAAACCATAGAATATTAATACTTGGAGTAATGTTAATAGTATAGAAGAGGATGATACTAACATGGGGTCTTTTGACTAATATCTCTTTGTGAATAAATAAAGATTGTGATTTTTAATAAGTAATAATTTATTTTAAAAGTATTTTAAATATTTTTTATTAGGTTGTGTAACTAAAAGGGGTATTAGTTGTATTGCAACATAACCACATAATGGTATAACAACAATATAACAATAATAGTTGAGCTAATGTCATTTGATTATTTTAAATATTTTAAATATTGTTATGAATACATTTCGTTAAATTAATTAATTTATGCATAGTTTAAACTTTTGGAGTGAGTAATTTGTATCACACTTTATATAAGGTTAAAGAATAAAAGAGATATTGTAGTCTTAAAAAAATCAATATCAATGTTAAGTATTTAATCTTAGAAGCTATTGGATAAATAACCATGTGGTCATTTTATATGCTCATATAGCACTTGGGTTAAGCATAAATTGATTGGAGCAATTGAGATGGATGGCCTACCTAGAAGTCATAGCACAAATTTATTGTATTGTAATCATGGGAGAGGGGACGTACCTCATCAAAAGATATTAGGTAAGTGAAGGACTTGTATTGGCATGTTTATTTCTCTTGGAAATGAGAGAATGAGTGATGAACAAGGCTCAAGATGTTTTTAATCAAGTATAAAAGTCTAATTGAAGGGAATGCTTATGATGTCTAATAAGCATTAGTGGCTATAAAGGGAACAAATGGTTTAAGGTAAACTATTAGTGATCGATACCTATCAAGTAATAAATTCATAAGGGATGAGGAGGGTTAGAATTGTGAAAGCGGCTAAGATCCTTGGCCAAGACATGGTAATGACTTGAGAAGTTATTATTGAGTATCCATAGTGATTAGCATGAACATTGATTGGAAATTGATATGGATGAATAAGTGGACAAAGGAATAGATAAATAAGGTGTCATGGGTTTGTAAGTCAAATTATAAAGAGGTCATCTTGGTGCATCCTTGACATGAAAACATGACAATGAGGAAGAATATCATGGGATATCTTGATTAGATAATTTTAATGTTATCAACTTGTTATATTTTGGTGATTAGGATACAATAACAAAATTTGGTAGGTGAAGAGGTAATATTGAGATCCTTAAGGAGCATTGACATGCTTAGAAAGCATGTGAATAAGCATGATGACTAGACTATAAGAATGTGATCAAGGGACATCCACTATTGTAGGAAGAATGTGATATCTATGAAAGTGAAGTATGATTTGGTGGATAGCATTGGACATCCAAGGAATTGAATGTGGTTTTAGCAAGGAGGATCATTGTTGAGTGAACCAATATGGGATAAGAGGCTCATATTTGGACATTTATAGAAGGTCGGTGTAACATAAGTACACATAGTGTAGAATGAATCTAAGGGGGAGTTAAAGTTCTATGTCTAGGATATATATCTAGCAACAGCTTCTCCAATATGTGAGCCTACATCAAGGGAAATTTAAGGCATTAAGATTAAGATGTAGTATGTATTCTAGAACAACATGATCCACGTGGTAAGGTTATGTATGGATTCTAGTTTCATGTGGGAGTTAGCCCCATGATAGTTTGTATAAAATCTAGGTAGGTGGGTTTAAGTTGTATAAACTTTGGACATCAAAATTAATATGTGCTTGCTTTTCTACCAACATGATAGTTGGCACTAGAGTTAGGCTATAGGAGATATCCATAATCCAAGGGAAGGAATGCTTTGCTTTACTATCCATCCATGATAATTGGTATCAAATTCATTTGAGATTCATATCAACCATGATTTTCTCAAATAAGAGGATTGTCCAAGTTTGAGTCAATATAGGACTTAGGCAAGCATAAAATTGGGTATATAGAATTTTTCTTTGTTAAATTTTAGCATATATAAGAGAGGTGTCAAAATTTAATTTGTTGTGTTGATTTCAAAGTCAACCTATGAAGTGGATGATTTGGAAGAAGATAAAATATGAATAAATCACGTATAAGGAAGCAACATCAAGCAATTAGAGAGCTACAATATGGTGTATTAGAGGCAGATAGTTGCTATAGGTGTTGTCAAGAAGGATGACAATCCAAAGTGTTCTTAAGAAGAAGGACCACCAAATTCTATGTCAAGGTAGACTTAGGTTGGATGCTTAAGCTAGGAAATGAGCCTATTCTTAGTCAAAGTTGAGCACCATGAGAGGTTATAATATTCTATGCTTTGATTTAGGTTTTGAAGCATACTTTACTATGGGTGATTTGGAAGATGGCTTAGAGTATGGAAATTCAACTATGGAAAAGTAAAGTTATACATTCCAAGACCTAATGGGTGGTGGATCTAAGGCAAAGCTTACAATGGTTGACCTTGAAAATAAGTTTCTAATGGTAAAGTTGTTCTCAAGGAGGGTGACGAGTTAGGTTGTTCGCAAGGATGAGGACTACTCAAGTTTGAGTTAAGAAGGACTTAGAAAATATAATGCTCTGGAAGGAAGCAAAAGTCTATGATGATACAAATGAGGTTGTGGAAAAAAAACTTACCACAAAAAAGGATTAGAGTGGAGATACCTCACTTATGGAACAAGGAGAATTTCAATGGTGTCATATGGTACTATGCGTAGATGATGTCATGGATTAAATTTGTTGGACTTCGTAGGTATTAGGTACTATATGTGAAAAGGTTTACAAGTTGGTCAATTTGATGAACTTGATTCTTGGGAAGGATTGGTGCATATGGACCTTTAAGTAAGATGATTCATAAGTTCTTAAAAATATGGTTGGGAAGGCATAAATAGACCAAGGATGAGTTGAGCATGCAAAGTGCATCAAAGGATGTTTGAATTTTTTTGAATGAGGTCTATGTGGAGCCATTAAATTGAGTTCGGTCATAAAAATATGGATGGGAAGGTGGGTACCTCATAGCTCTTTGATAAGAAGCTTGAGGATGCATAAAATAATTATGAAGGTGAAGTAAACTCGTATGGGAGTTGAAGAGAACATATCATAATATTTAGTGAAATTAAAGTTGATAGAGCTACATCAAGAGAGTGGTGTAATATTAATCTCATGGAATTCAAGGTGGTTATTGGAACAATAATAAGATTAGTTAAGCAAATGAGACATGGAATATAAGAGGTGAAATTGAATCAACTAATAAGTTATGAAGCTCATTGGGAGCATTTAGAGTACATAATATTAAGGACATATATTTATAAATGATTGGTGTATTCAAGAATCAATCATGGTCCTAATATGAAGCAATACTCAAAGTCACTTAAGATAACTTAGGGAATTTTGTGGTAGATAGATTTGAGTTTGCCAAGTGGGAGATAATGGAAGTCAAAGTGTATATGCATCTTAAATTGGGATCTATTGAGGAGAAGATTGACCTTGCTTTGTTCTCAAGGAGGAGGATGGCTTGTCATTGATTGTTTACATAGGGACGGATGGACTAAGCTATCATATAGGAAGATGATGGATTGAAACTAGAAGTCCTAGGAGATAGACAAAATGTGAGGTATACTCATGAAGGAGTTCAAGCAAGGTTGTGATTTCATGAGAAGCAATATGGTAAATTGTGTTCTTAGAGAAAATGACAAGTTATTGAGGGGTTCTTCCAACTAGGTGGGGGTTTGAAATGATTTTCAAGGAGGATGCTCTAATTTGGATACTCTTATTAGAGATACAAACATGGTGCAAACGAGTTATCATGGAGGAAAATAACTTTTATGCAAATTCTCTTGAAGAGGAGGGTAATTGAATCAAATTGAATAAAAGAAAAATTTTGTGTGAATCTGTGGAAGACATGTAGAAGATGCTTGCAAGGGATATATATATATATATATATATATATATATATATATATATATATATATCGATTGAGAAGCATGTCAAAGAAGTATCAACACTTAAAGTAACAACTATGAAAGGTTGTAGACAAATTATTAAGTCTTGAAATTATTAAGCATTAAGAGTAGGATTCTTGTTGAGTGTTTTTAAGAAGAACCATAAGTTTAAGGTGGAACACATGAGAATTGACATGGATATAAATATCACCTCGGGAAATCATCTAGAATGAATAAGAACAATCCAAACCATTGGAATTGGAAAGGACTTAAAAGGATTGATGGATTACAACATGAGACCTTGGGATTAGTTTGACACACAATAGATGAATGTAGAGGTGGGTGCAAGGATTAGGAAGGGTCCTCATAGGGTGTGGAAAGGTGGATGCTACATCCTACTTGAATTTGACACTCTTACATGTAAAAATTTACTTATAACACCATGTTAAGCATGGATTAATTACAACAATTGGGATTGATCATTTATGAACACGTTTTGACATTGAAATGAATTCCAAACCACTATCATAGGTATGTTAGATTACTATTACCTTATTTGGTAATTCTCCTAGGCAGTTAGTTTTACATTTAGCCAACATATTATTGTGATATTTTATTTTATCGGCATCGTTATTTGTTAGCATCTATTTGGTTAGTTGTTAGCGTAGTTTAGGGGGATTTTATTTTATGTTTATCTTTGGCTATCTTTAGCCTTAGCTTTTTTGTATTTAATCACTCCTTGATTAATATAATATCTATCGCTTTATTGGCTCTAATGATTTTATTTTATGTTTATCGTTGGTTATCTTTAGCCTTAGCTTTTTTGTATTTAATCACTCCTTGATTAATATAATATCTATCGCTTTATTGGATCTAATATGGTATCAAAGCCATATCATGGATCGCTCTAGTGGTGATCTAATTGGAATTTTGTTCGATTCTACGAAACCTCCTATTGAGGAAGGTTGCAGCTGGATTTGACAGCCAACAACCTTGTTAGTTGCGGTTGGATCCTTCAGCCAACAACCTTGTTATCTACGGCTGGATCCTTCAGCCAGGAACCCTGTTGGGTACGGGAGGTCATTCTGCAGTTGTTGGGGATAAAGTTTATTTCAAACTACTGGAATGACCTATGGCATGGATATCCAATTTGGAGACTATTACCTGGGCAGACATAAATTGCCAATGACTAGCAGATGGCCTACATGGATGTAACGGTGACCCTAACTGACAGTTGTCAGTGGACGACCTGGACTGCCAGTGCGTAACTAGCGAATAAATTACGTGGTTGTCACGATGATCCCGATTGATAGTTTTCAATGGACAGCCTAGACTGCCAGTGCCTGACTGGTAGGCAACCTACATGACTATAATGGTGACCCCGTGTGACGTGAAGGACCCTTGTTTCCAGCAGATGTGGGAGAGCGATAAACTTTGACCATGACATGGACCTATGGAATCCTTGCATGGACGCGTGACGTGGATGCAACCAGCTAGGCGAATTTATTGACACAACTTGGTCTGACACCTGGCAAAATTTGAGGGATGGATTCATTGACACAACTTGGTCTGACACCTAGCAGAATTCGAGGGACAAGGAAGTGATATGGTGTATCTTACAACACCATAGTGGCACCGAATAAAACAAACCATCGGTCGAGTAGACTACCCAAAGGTAGTAATATATTTATGTGAATATTATTTTCTTAAAATCCTTGCATAATCCTCGGTATGCTACATATGGGATATTAGTCCCATAACAAAACTCTAGTTTGTTTGCAGCGTGATGATCTGCATGATTCAATGCCATATTATATTTGTAGCGCACGACATTGCATGGCCCCTCCTTGCTAGTAAAATTGCACGTATTTTTATGCATGTCATTCTGAATTACCAACATGTTTACAATTTTTCTCTCTCCACTATCTCCTATTTTACACACATGGGGGGATACATTATAATTTTACAAACAAAATGGGGGAAGACTTATAAGGGTGCATTTTTGGCAGTGATCGACACCTTAGTCAAATTATTTTGCAAAATTTCATTGTAAAAGGTGCATTTTCAGCAGTGACCAACACCTTAAAAATGGGCAGATCAAATAAAAAGCAAGCCCCAAAACAAACTGATGATGTTGAAAAATAAGTTAAAAATCCTTACTTTCCACCAGAGATGGATGGGTCGGATTTTTATGAGGAGGGCACATTTCTCACACTAAACAATGGTTTAGTAGCCCTACTCGAAGATTTTGAGTCTTGTAAAGACCTTCAAACAAATGGTGCTTGATTCACTATTGGCATTATAAGGGGCATATACATGTCATTGGTTGCACTTGACCTTGCCCAACGTAAAGTGAAATTGGACATAAGTGAGGAAAAAGAGGTCCTAATGGTCGACGCTTGTTGTGACACAAGTGATCTTTAGCCCATCGTGGTGAATGCTTGTTGTGACATGAGTGACCTTCAGCCCATTGTGGTAAATGCTTGTTGTGATATAGGCAACCTCATACCTTCAATGGTAGATATCAATGTAGCACAGATGATCTCATCACAGTAGCAGATTTTTCTTATGACACTAATGACTTCAAAATTGAACCTCCTAAAAATGAGCTCCATAATCTCATCACAGTAGCAGATTTTGCTTGTGACACTAGTGACTTCAAAATTGAACCTCCTAAAAATGAGCTCCATAATCTCATCAATAGTGACAAATGCCATATTTTTAAAAGTATTGATGAAGATGATAAAATTGGGTGTTTTGAAAAACACACCAAAGGATTTGAATCCAAACTGATGAAGAAAATGGGATTCAATGGTGAGATATTAGGTAAACAGGAACAAGGCATTAAAACTCCAATAATGTTAAATGTTAGGGCAAAGAATGAAGGCCTTGGCTATTATGGACAAACAAGTACCAATAAAATCATGTTTGTAAACCCTAAATCTCCTCCAACTCCTCAAAAACATTGTTGCAATCATTGTGAAAAATAGGCATGTTGCAGCTAGGTGTTGGAAATTACATCCTTATGACTCATGTGGATGTACGAATCACTCTTCTTCAAATTGTTGGTACAAAATGAAACTGGCCAGTAAGGTTCATATAGATTGTGGATGGATAGATCACACACAATGCACCATGATGAAAGCAATGTTGTATGGCTTCTACAAAAAAGGTAAAACCTATGGTAAAGCCAGAGGCAGATCCAATGACAAACCGAGTGGCAATCCTAGAGGCAATGACCTAGAGACATACCTAAAGATAAACCTAGAGACAGTTCCAGAGGTAGATTTACAAGCAAATCCAGAGGTAGATTCATAGGCAGATCTAGAGATAGATCCAAAAGTACTCATCCAACGGTAACCTTAGAGCTAGAGCCAAAGCCCGAGACAACATCTTTCATTTCTCTTCTTCTTCACTGTATTGGGATAGTTATATTATTACCCAAATAATGTAATAAGGGGGGATGTTAGATTACTATTACCTTATTTGGTAATTCTCCTGGGTAGTTAGTTTTACATTTAGCTGACATATTATTGTGATATTTTATTTTATCGACATTGTTATTTGTTAGCATCTATTTGTTTAGTTGTTAGCCTAGTTTAGGGGGATTTTATTTTATGTTTATCTTTGGCTATCTTTAGCCTTAGATTTTTTATATTTAATCACTCCTTGATTAATATAGTATATATCGCTTTATTGGCTCTAATAGGGTAAATATGCCAAACCTCATGAAAAGATGTTGAGAAAATTGAAGGACTTGTGTTGGCATATCAACTTGGATCAAGAAGACAAAGCTTAGGAAGTGATTCTATAGTTAAGTATGAGCAAATCTATTTGAACAAAATGGTTATAATGTACTCTAATGATCATTAGAAGTGGTTTTCAAGGGAATGAAAGGATTGGGGCAAACCATTAGGGATGGATAAGTATCAAATTGTCAAACTATAAAGGACAAAAGTATCTAGTATTGTAATTATGCAAGTGGACAAACTTATATATGCTAAGGCAATGGCTTGAGTATCTATTACCTTGTTACCATAGTGATTAACACGATATCTATCAAGGATCAACATGAATGAATAGATAAAAGAGAGCTAAAGATGTCATGTGTATTAGGTATAAAAGCAATATGATAAGGGGCTTGTGTTGGTGTCTCCTTGATCCACTAACATTATAATAAGGAAATTTTTCATAATAATTGAAAATAATTAATTTGAGAAATTAATTAAGAAAAATATCGCTCTTGATTGTTCATATCAACAAGAATATTCATCAACAAACATAATAAAATTCATATAAAAGATACGCCATAAATATTACTTTTGGAGGAAATGAAGTTGAGCAATGGAGCAATTATAAAAGGGGTTTGACAAGAGATTTTATAAAATAATTGAGACAAGAAGAATGTTCTTTAGGATGGTCAAAGAACCCAACTAGTGGATAGTTTACAAATAAGAAAGGATACAAGACAATGTTTGAAGATAATAATGAGGAGATCCTTTGCTAGTGGAGTAGGATTTGGAAGGTGAAAGCGCCCTTGAAGATCAATTTTTTTTCTTGGTTAAGGTTAGCTAAGAAGGCATTGGCATGGGATGTTTTGCAAAAGAGGTCTTAGCAGGTCCAAAATGCGATTTGTGTAAAAGGGAAGAAGAAACGATAGACCACCTACTAGTTCATTATGATTTCTTAAGAGATGTGTGAAGGTCTATTCTACCCATGACTAAGGGAAGGGATAGTGGCCAACAAGGAATTTGTTGGAGAATATACAACAATATTTCAAAGACAATGGTGTAAAAGAATACAAACAAATTCTATTAATAGTGGCAGGGGTATGTGGTTGGCATCAAATTCTTTAATGCTTGAGAGCAAGGAAATTCCACCTATTCAAGTTCAAGCTTAGATCAAATATACTTATGAAGGCATAAAACAAGCCCCAAAGTAGGTTGGTAGTCTAATAGTGGATATTATGAAGTCTTGGGTCCTTTTGATGGAGCTTGTCAAGACAATCTAGGTAGATATGGGGTAGGAATGTTATATTATGATGAAAATCACAAATTCACTTTCAAAGAGAGTCTTGGTGAAGACACCAAAAATGTAGCCGCGTAAAAGGCTTTGATATTTTTGATAATAATGACAATAGGACAATGAATAACAAAATTTCAAGTTTTTGATGATCCAAATTAGTTGTGGATTGAGCTTCAAGATTAGTGGGGATGCAAAACTTGATACTTAGGCCTTATTATGAGTAGCTGAAAATGTTGGAAGCATCATTTGCAAAGATTTCTTATAAACATATCTACAAAGAACTAAATAAGCATATGGTCTATCTAAAACTACCTTGGATATTCTAGTTGGTATTTGGTTAAAAGTAATGTGTGGGACTATGATTCCACTAAACTCTTGGTTTATGACACTTTTTGTGTTTTTTTGACATATATTAAGGTCATATTTGTAAAATAACTGATAGCTACAGGACTGAAGTTACAAAATGATATTCTATAAGATCATTAAAGAATTACACCAAGTTCATAATTTTTATTGTATTAGATTTGATAAACTTAAAAAAAAATTAACTCATTATTAAAAGATTTTAAAATTACTCTTAATAACACTCTTTAATATAACTTATATAAAAATACAAATTACTTATCTTATTATAATTTTTTTCAAATTTTAAAACAAAAATTATTAATTTTTTCTAAGGAAAAAATATTACTTAGAAAAATAAATTCTAAACAGTAAAAAGAAAACAAAGAACAACATGTTTTCCTTCCTTACAAGCGAGATCACAAAACCATTTTATAGTTTTTTTTCAAACTTCAAAACAAAAATTATTAATTTTTTTCAAGGGATAAATATTCCTTTGAAAAATAAATTAAAACAATAAAAAGAAAACAAAGAACAACATGTTCTCCTTCCTCACAAGCGAGTTCACAAAACCATTCACTCCCCTAGTTTAATAATTTAGGAGAATATGCATTGGAAAATCATTCCCTTCGTATCCATTTGGCGAAAATTAGGTAGAAGCATAATTATAACTTTTATTAAATTTATATAAATTATTTAATTAATAAAATTATAAATTTTTAATATTATATTCGTTATAACTTTTATTAAATTTGTGTATATATATTATTTAATCAATAAAATTAATAATTTTTAATATTATATTTTTTAATAATTTAATTTGAACCTTGGGCTTTTTAAAAAAGGATCAAAGTTCATATTGAGTGGGGTTTGAACCTTTAATCTCTTGAAAAGAAGTCAAAGACCTTACCACTAAGATAATAAACAACATACACCATTATATTCGTTATAACTTTTATTAAATTTGTGTATATATATTATTTAATCAATAAAATTAATAATTTTTAATATTATATTTTTTAATAATTTAATTTGAACCTTGGGATTTTAAAAAAGAGACCAAAGTTCATATTGAGTGGGGTTTGAACCTTTAACCTCTTAAAAAGAGGCCAAAGACCTTACCACTATGATAATACACAACATATACCATTATATCAAAATGAATGAACCTTGGACCTCTAAAAAAAACAAAGCCCAAATCCCAAAGCCCTAACCATTGTGCTCTCCCCACCGAGACATGGTTTCTCTCACGAAGTATAAACCTCATTTGGGATACTCTTGGCTTTCCCCTGTTGTGCCTATGGCTGAGGAGTTTAATTATAGGCGGGATGTAGTATCTCTTCAGTCCAAATGGAATCCCAGATTTAATACAGTCTGGGCAAAGTATCTTGAACCTAAGCAAGCCTTTTTTGCTTGGAGTTTATTGTTTCAAGGGCTTCCTATTGGTCAATGACTTAGATATTTGGGTGTGAATGATATTCCTGCAGATCTTGTGGCGCAGAAGAGGATGTGCATCATCTTTTTTGGTCTTGTGTGAGAGCTCAAGAGGCTTGGCAGTGGATTTTCTCTTTTTTCAAACCATATATGATAGGTCCTTGTTCTTGGGTGAATATTTTGTTAGGGGATCCACTTGAGTTTTCTGAGAAGCTTGTTCCTGTGTGGCATATCTTTAGAGTGAGGATTCTTTTTCATTTGTGAAAAACTCGCAAGAGAGTGATTTTTAGCCAGTAGGAGCCTTCTTCTACTTTTTCTCTTGCTGATAAGTATAAGGTTTTCTATGATTGTTGGCTGCAAATTTCAGTACAAGAAGAAAAAGTGAATATAGAGCTTCATCACTTACGAGACCTTATTGATCATTGGGGTAATGCTCCTTGTGTAGTGAACCCTGTTCCTCAAGCCCCTACACAACAACGATGCATAGTTTATTAATTGTTATTTTTTATGCAGTTCTCTATTTGGTTTTCTTGTGAACTTCTGTAAATTATTTTGGTAGCTCTGCTAGTTGTTTAGCACACAATTAGTGTATTGGCTGTGTGCTTGGGGTGTGCTAATTCCACCCACTTTTTTTTATGATTAAGCCATTTTAATATAATATTTTTTTCATCCAAAAAAATTGATTACAAATTTATTTAGATAAATTAAATATTAACTGTACCCATGAAATCTTGAACAAGTACAATTCCCTTATTTAGTGCAGTTGTAAATTAATTGAAGTTGTAACATTGTTTGAGGATATTACCTATATTTTTAGTTTGAAAAACTTAAACATTGTTCCATGGGGACAACGGTGGTCAGGGCTTTGGTTTCTCTTTGAGAGGTCTAAGATTCAAACTAGACGTGTGTTAATGTGCGTTGTGTATTAAAAAAAACTTAAAGATGATTTTAATTTATAAATTGACTTTAAAAATTATAAGTATAAAATTGTGCTAAATATTAAGAATGTTTATATATAAATTTATATATAACTATTTAATTCCAAGATTTTTAAAGTAATATGAAGTACAAAAATGAGTCACACTCACAAAGTAATATAAGTACAACATGTGGTACAAATGGGTCACACGAGCATAGCAATAGGGAGCCTTCTTCCTCTTAATTTTTTTTTGGGTACATAGATGAATTGGTTACAATCACAATTTTTAGTAGTTGCAGGGTTCAAACTATCAACGAAGGCTTCCAACACACCCACCGTCTCGTTAATGGTAACCCGGCGTGAGATGGGGACCGTCGGATGCACAGGGTTTGCACCGTCTTCGTTAGTTTGGTTCAACACGTGGCATGAAGGGGGATCGTCGGACAAGCAGGAAATAGATCGTCGTCATCAATCAGGTGCAACATGCAAAGGAGTCGAATCGGACTATTGGCTATGCATGGGCATGCCCGTGGAATTGGAACCTAGGTCTCCTCTTGGTAAGCACCCCAACTTACCAATCCACCTAGACCCACAGACTAAAAGGGTAAAATACTATTTAATAATAAAATAGTATTTAAAATACGGACTAGGTCTTCCTCTTACTTAGTTATTGCTATGGGAGTTTGGGCATGTGTGTGGGGGGCTGGCCTTCTTGCTTTCTCACCGGTTAATGTGATGATGCAAGTCTAGTGGCATATTCCATGATTGGAATTCCACTCACATTAATATCTATCTATAGTTACTTCTTCCTCTTACTTAGTTATTGTTATATGAGTTTCTTTTCTTGTGATTCGAACTCCTCACCAAGATCCTCTTAGTTATTGTTATATGAGTTTCTTTTCTTGTGATTCGAACTCCTCACCAAGATGAAACACCAACATACCATTGAGGTGTTTTTCGAAAGACATTCCAACGTTTTAACATCAACATAATTTCAAACCTTATTTTGCATTAAATATATACAAAATCTAAATATATAAATATTTACAATCATACAATAACACATGTTTCATATTTTTTTTACAAACATATGTTTCATATTTAAAGTAATATGAAGTACAACACGTGGCACAAATGGGTCACACTCACAAAGCAATATGAAGTACAACATGTCACACGAATGAGTCACACTCACACTAGCATAGCAATAAGAAGCCTTCTTCCTCTTACTCAATCATTGATATGGGAGCCTTTTTCTTCATGATTCGAACTCATCACTAAGATGAAACGCCCACATATCATATCATTGAGTGTTCCGAAAGACATTTTAACATTAATTTTTTTTTTTTTTTTAGTAATACTTTTTATACACATTCACTGTGGGAATTGAATCCGGGTCACATCGCTGATAATGCAAGTGGCATCCTTACCAATAAACCCCACACGTCGACAATATATACAAAACTTAAAAATATAAATATTTACAATCATATAATAACACATGTTTCATTATTTTAATGTTTATTAAAATAATATGCTATATATTATTTTAGGTTCAAAACCTGCTGACGTGCCTAGCTTGGCAAAGGTAGTAGTCTGATCCAATTCCTCTGAGTGATTTGCAGACTGATGACGACAGTATGAACTCCGAGCGACCGACGGTCCCCATCTCACACCGAATTAACGTTAACGAGATAGTGGGTTTGTTGGAAGCAGTCATTGATGGTTTGAACCTTGCGCTGGCAGTTACTAAAAATCGTGGTTGTAACCAATTCACCTATGTAACCAAAAAAAATATGCTGTATATTATCTTAACATCATTTTTTAACATTTAATATATATAATAATATTTAATAACAAACTCGATCACTTGGTGGTCAGCTATATGCTGGTTGGAGGAATATGATGTAACTTGGGTTGTCTAGATGAATTTGGTCAAAAACCTCAGTTGAATAAGGATGGAGCAGCAAGGAGGAGGAGCGAGAGGTCTAGGGGCATCAAACCCTAGGTGTGGGACTTCAGAGGGCAGATCAGCAGACGCGGCAGGTGGGGGCTCTGGCGAGATAGCAGGCCCCCGGGCGGAGGATGTGGACAAGGAAGTTCTTTTGGAACCGGTCCAAGGGCGTTGGGCGGATGCGGTTGAAGATTTCTACGAGGGGGACCCGGGACTCTATGCGTCGGGATCAAAGGAAGAACCAAGAAGGAGACAAAGAGAAACACAGCAGCTGGAGACCTTCATATCTTAATGCTCTTCGCGGTAAGCAAAAATTATCCGACTCTTGTTTTAATCTAAAATCTGTCAATGGTAGGTTGCACATCCCGGATTCCTTAGCTCGGCATGTGGCTATGGAGGGCGAGAACATCTTTGGTGGCTAAATTTATGGGGGTGAGGCCGGACATGGAAGTCATAAGGAGATGGCCCATCCAAAAATGGCGGCCAAGGGTCAGTATGATGATTAAGGCTTTACCCAAGAGTTTTCTTTTGGTGACATTTCAATGTGAACGGGACATGGAAAGGACTCTCCAAGGAGGTCCTTGGTTTTTTGGGAAAAGGGGCTTGTATACGAAGCGTTGGTCCCCCGATTTCCAACCCCCGAGACTCGGGTCTTTGGATTTGGCTCCTATTTGGGTTAAGATGCCGGGATTACCTACTGCTTTTCGGAGCGGACAAATATTGGCTGGGATAGCTACAGAGATTGGAGAACTAATAGCTATTGATCCTGCAACCTTGAGCAAAACAAGACTCATGTCTGCTCGCATGTGTGTGTTGGCGGACCTGAGTAAAGAGCTCCCTAAATCCATTATTTTGTCGTCTATGTTTGGCCTTCATACTCAGGTATTTGAATATGAAAATATGTCTTTTAAGTGTAGTGTTTGTGGGAAGGTAGGGCACCAGGGTATCCACTTGCATTTCCAAGAACCGGCCCCCACTCCAAAATGCGATCCTCAAACCCGAGAATAATATCCCTCCCCCATGAGATCTCCATTCCTACCCAATCTGGGCCTCAAGGACGTGGAGCTCAAAATCCGAATATCAGAGACACTGTTCGCCCTATTGTAAGCAAGAGGCAACGTTTTAACCCTCCTCCCAAAAATTCCTATGCCCCAAAACCCTCTCACGGGGAGGCTGGTCCCTTTGATGGGAACCCTCAAGCTCAACTTTGCTCCTAAGATGATACGACAAGCCTCGAGCCAAATAACAAAGGAAAGAACCCCATAGATCAACGCCACAGGGAAAGTAAGTTTGATTGGGTGATACGGGAGGCCTATGGAGGCTCGGTGGAAGTGGTCCCATGTCTTGCGAGAGGAATTTATGGGAAGAAATTCCAAGGAGATCAACATCCCAGTGGAGAACGGTTTTGATGCATTAAATCATTTGAAGGGAGATCGGATGGACGGCCAAGAAGTGGAATGCGAGGTAGAGGAGACTCAAGAGAAGGATTTAGAGGAGAAAAATCGAGAGGAAGGAGCGAGGAAACTAATAATACGAGGCAAGGATACTCGGGGAGGAAGAGGTGAACCACCAAGATCGGTGTAACCCCAAAGCGGGGAAAAAAGAATCTACTAATCAAGAAGCTAAGAGCACGGAATCATCTCCATTGTCAAAAAGACCGGTTAACCTGGAAAGCAGATTGTTACCCCAAATACCAAGGCCGACCTACCCAAGATGGTTACTAGAAGCCAAGTGAATCCTAAGGAACTTCAACCTAGAGCGGATGTATGGGGATATGGTTCGGTAGGAAGAGGGAAACCTAGCAATGCTGCCTTAAGGCGAGAAAGAAGCGAGAGCGAGGAGTGGGCGATGGCACTCAAGCGGTATTGCTCTTTGGGGCGAAGGCTCGAGGATCCAAAGCCCATAAATGAAGATTCTTTCATGGAATATTCGTGGGAGTAATCTGCCAAAAATAAGAGCTTTGTATGCTCTTAGACAAGAACACAAACCGGATATGATTTTCTTGCAAGAAACTAAAATGGAGGAGAGTAGAGTTATTCCTTTTAAGAATAGGACTTGGCGAGAAGGTGAAGTAGTAGGCCAAGAGGCCATTGGAGCAGCGGGAGGGTTCTTGGTTATGTGGAACAAAAATGTGATTGATAGTAGAGTGATTCCGATGTCTAGTTGGTTTATTTGTCTCTTATGTGTGGATAAAACCACGCGGGAAGAGTGGATCTTAACGAATGTATATGCTCCAGTTAGACAAGGAATGAGAAGGGTTCTTTGGAGTCAGCTAGCTGAATTGAGGGAGACGGTCCCCAACTACCCTTGGATTGTGGCGGGGGATTTCAATTGCTACCTTAATCCTGTAGATAAATTGGGGGGCTCTCAAAGAATAACTGCTGATATCTACGAGTTTAGAGATTTTGTTGAGCAACATGGGTGATGGATGTGGACTGCGTAGATTCTCCTATACATGGTCTAACAAAAGATTGAAGGAAAACCAAATTCGAGATAAGATTAGATAGGTTTCTTCTTTCTCAAGAATGCACGGAGAGGTTTGGGGACTCTTCATTAACGGCACTCCCAAGAATCGGGTCCGATCACAACCCAATTCTATGGGAAACGAGGGGAGGACTCTAAGAAAAGATACATGAGACCCTTTCGATTCGAACTTATGTGGTTCCAACATCGGGATCTCAAGGATGCGGTTGCCCAATGGTGGGACAAAAAGTATAATGGTTCGAAACCGGCCCAAGTGGCATGTAAACTAAGGAATGTGAAGGCTAACATTAGAGAGTGGAACAAAACTTCCTTTGGCAATATTTTTGTTAAAAAGGCGAGAACTAAAAGACAAGATCAATGAACTACGGGAGAAGTTGAAGTCGGAGCGACTTACGAGAGGATCGAGAAACCGGGAGAGGGAGGCATTGGCCGAATACCACACGATGCTAGGATTTGAAGAAACCTTTTGGAGGCGAGAAATCCAGGCTGCGTTGGTTAAAGGAGGGTGACGAGAAATACAAAGTTCTTCCATGTCTCTACTCTTCGCCACGGGAGTACTAACAAAATTAAGGAGATCAAGATGGCCGATGGGTCTAACACCAAAGATATGGAAGACATAAGGAGGGAAGCGGTTGAGTACTTTAAATCGTTGCTAGAAGATGTAAATCCGACTATTGAAGAAGAGGACTCTCTGTTGGCGGCCATTCCACCCCTCGTAACTGATAATCTTAATGGATTCTTACTTAGTCCTTTCACAAAGGAGGAAATCAAGAAGGTCGTTTTTGACATGGATGGTAACGACTCCCCGGGACCGGATGGCTTCCCTGCGGCTTTCTTCCGAAGTTTTGGGATATCCTAGGCAATGATGTAGTGGAAGCTATAATTGAGGCTCAAAAGGACATGGAAATCCCGGGAAGGAGTTAATGCTACTTTTTTAGTCCTCATCCCTAAACTAGTGGGAGCAATGGAATTTTCCGAGTTTTCGCCCTATCGGTTTATGTAACACTACGATGAAGATTCTCACAAAAACAATCGCCAATAGGTGAAGGTTATCCTTCCTTTCATCATTGATATGAACCAAGGTGGCTTTGTGAAAGGGCGACAAATATTGGATGGTATCATCACAATTCATGAGGTTATTCATTCAATGGTGACTAGTAAGGAAGCAGGTATGTTACTAAAGCTTGTTATGAATAAAGCCTACGGCCGGGTCTCATGGCGGTTCCTCACCAAGATTTTGGGTAAGTTTGGTTTACGTCCCCGGTGGATTAAGTTGATTTTTAGTTGTATCTCTACTACAAGATTTTCTGTCATGGTGAATGGGTCACCCTCCGGTTACTTTAAGAGTGAAAGGGGGTTGCGACAAGGAGATCCTTTGTCTCCATACTTGTTTATTATTTTAGCGGAAGCATTGGGTAGGAACATTTCAGCAGCGGTGGCGGATGGTCAATTGGAAGGTTTTAAACCGGCCTCAACGAGCGGGGCCGGTGTCTCACCAACGGTTTGTGGATGATACAATCATTGTGTCCAAAGCCTCGGTGCCTCAAGCTAGGAAGTTGAAGAGAATTCTAACCAAGTATGAGACGAAGCGGGACGGTACATAAACTATAAGAAGAGTAGCATCTATTTCTTTAACACGCCTGGTGGGAGGGAGGAAAGAATAGCTAACCTCTTCGGTTGTGGAAAGGAGCTTCTACCGGCAACTTATCTAGGCATGCCTATGTTCGAAGGAAGAATGAAGGCTACTTTGTGGAACTCAGTCATTGACAGGATCTCCAAAAAGTTAGCGGGGGTGGAAGGGCGACCTTCTCGGCTCCGCGAGGAAAAGCCTTATTAGTTCAAACTACTTTACTGAGCATTCCAATTTCTTGCATGTCTCTATTTAGAATGCCTGCAAAGGTCCGAGCTACATTGGAGCTAATTCAACGCAACTTCTTGTGAGTCGGGGTTCGAGGAGGAGAGAAAGAGAATTTCATTGGTAGCATGGAATCGGGTGTGTGCAAGCAAGGATCGGGGGGCACTGGGGTTAAAGAGAATGAAAGAATTGAATCAAGCTACGATTGGCAAACGGGTATGGAGATTTATCAATAATGATCAATTGGGATGGGTAAAACTTCTTAAGGCAAAATATATCGAAATAATCGGGACTTCTCGAAAGGTGATAATCTTCCTAGAGGATCCTATTTTTGGAATTGTTTGCTCGAATGTCGGGAGGTAGTCGGGAAAGGCATCAGATGGAGAATTGGTAATGGAAGACAAGTGGACTTTTGGAAAGACCCGTGGTTGGAAGAGGCCCCTATGAAAGATAACTTAGACCTTCAAGTCCTCCAACATAAACTTTCGAAGGAAATGGGAGGAAAAGTAGGGGATTTTATTCTTTGTAGCACGGAAACTTCTTCTTGGAAGAAAATCACGAGTTCATAATCCGTCGAGCAAGAGAAGGTGGCCCTAACCAAACTCAATGATGCTTTAAGGGTGTTCCTGATCATTCCTGGGGAGGAAGAGACAAGGCGATTTGGGGCAAAACTACAAGTGGGATCTATTCGGTAAAAGCGCCTATAAGTTAATCCACTCGGGATTCAATGGGTGGACTCCGACTTACGTTATTTGGTTAAATAATTTAACCCCAAAAATAGCTTTCTTCTTTTGGTTGGCGAGTTCAAAATAAGATCCGACAACGAGATAATCTGCAAAGGAGAGGTTTCCAATTCATCAATCGATGTATCTTGTGTGAGAAAGCAATAGAATACGTAAGTCATATATTTCTAACTTGTGATTTTTCTTGTACGAGTCTTCCAAATGATCTGTCCAAATTTCATATAGATTGGAGTCTGTCCAAATAGCATGTCGACTTACGCATACGGTGGGCTTCCCCCTTAGGGCAAAGCTTTTGACTTGGCTCCGGAAGCTCGGCTTACCCCATTTTTTATGGGGGATATGGAATGAGAGAAATAAGAGAGTATTTAAAGGACGTAAGAAAGATCCCGAGGTTATGTGGCAATAAAATAATCGAGCTTTGAAAGAAAAGCTGGAAAACTTTCTTCTTCAAAAATGAGACCATGTCTCTAAGGGAAAGGAGGATTTTGCGGAGCCGGGGAGAGGAACTTCCAGGACCTAGACATTACAACCAACCCACGGGATGGTGTCAAGTGGATACCCCCCACACAAAAGTGGGTTAAGTTTAATTTTGACGGGGCGGCTAAAGGAAATCCGGGGGCTGCGGGAGCGAGGAGGAGTTTTGAGAAATGAGGAAGGAAAAGTGGTCCTTGCCTTTCTCGAGCCTTTGGGAACTCAAACAAATCATTTTGCGAAGCCCGAGCTGCATGCGAGGCAATGAGAATTGCCGGACTTGAGGGTTATAAGGAAGTTATCTTTGAAGGGGATTCGCTTAATATAATCAAGGCAATTAAGGAGGATAAAGACCCCAGTTTGGACCATATTGGAGCTTATCCTAGAAGCAAAGATTCATAAATCTCATTTGGTTAATGCCCGAATCCAACACACCTTCGAGAGAAGGGAACCGGGCGGCGGATCTAATGGCAAATATTGCGGTTTACGTTGGGGAGATGCAAATTTGGAAGGATAACTTCCCTCAAGAACTATTGGTGTTGGGTGCTAGAGAAGAGCTAAGATCAAACTGTTAGAGCATCGGGGAGATCGAGAGGGCTGATGATGAGTAATCCGACGAGATGGAATTAGGCGAGAAAAGGCATCCCATTTGTTGGGGCCCGGGAGGTGACAAGTGTACGGTACGGCAACCTAGTGTTAGTAAGTGCTAGGTGTTGTTTGGTTTTTGTTTTATCTGAATAGTCAAGCGACAAGTATAGGGTTGTGGACTCTAAGTATGGCTTAATGTGAGTCTTAGAAAGATCCATTTTGTATTTTGATTATACGGGCTTGATGCTAGAACCAGCCCATTTTGACTTTGTAAAAGGTTTGTGGACCTTATAACCACCTCTACCTTATACCAAAAAAAAAAAATATTTAATAACAAACTCCATATAAACTCATAATGTTTGAGGTTTGATTTCATTTTTACTCATGAGGTTAAGGTTCATAGTGACAACCTCTAGAAAGTGACTTCGTCTTTACCCTGAAGGCTAGAGTTTATAGCCCTTAGACATTGACTTATCTTTATCCAGTTGGCTAGGGTTTATACGGTTGCCTTTGTCTTTACCCTGGAGGCTAGAGTTCATAGCCCCTAAACACTGACTTGGTCTTTATCTAGTTAGCTAGGGTTTATATACAATTGCCTTCGTCTTTACCCTGGAGGCTAGAGTTTATAGCCCTTAGACACTGACTTGGTTTGTATTCAATTGGCTAGGGTTTATATACGGTTGTACTCGTCTTTACCCTGGAGGCTAGAGTTTATAGCCCTTATACACTGACTTGGTCCGTATCTAGTTGGCTAAGGTTTATATATGATTGTCTTTTTCTTTACCCTGGAGGCTAGAGTTTATAGCCTCTAGACACTGACTTGGTCTTTATACAGTAGGTTAGGGTTTATATACGATTGTCTTCATCCCGGGAGGCTAGAGTTTATAGCCCTTAGACACTGACTTGGTCTGTATCCAGTTGGCTAGGGTTTATATACGGTTTTCTCCGTCTTTACCCTGAGGCTAGAGTTTATAGCCTCTAAACACTGACTTGGTCTGTATCCAGTTAGTTAGGGTTTATATATGGTTGTTTTCGTCTTTACCTTGGAGGCTAGAGTTTATAGCCCCTAGACACTGACTTGGTCTGTATCCAATTGGTTAGGGTTTATATATGGTTGTCTTCGTCTTTACCTTAGAGGCTAAAGTTTATACCCTCTAGACACTAACTTATCTTTATCTAGTAGGCTAGACACTGACTTGGTCAGGTTAAGGTTTATATAAGGTCATCTTCGTCTTTACCTTGAGGTTACAGTTTATAGCCCCTAGACACTGACTTGGTCTTTATCCAGTTAGTTAGGGTTTATATAAGGTTGTCTTCGTAAATACCTTGGAGGTTAGAGTTTATAGCCCAGAAACACTAACTTGATCTTTATCCATTTGGTTAGGGTTTATATACGATTGTCTTCGTCTTTACCTTGGAGGCTACAATTTATAGCCCCTAGACACGACTTGGTTTTTATCTAGTTGGCTAGGGTTTATATAAGGTTGTCTTCGTCTTTAACCTGGAGGTTAGAATTTATAGCCCCTATGCACTTATTTGCGGTTGTCTTCGTCTCTACCCTGGCTAGAGTTTATAGCCTCTAGACACGGACTTGATCTTTATCCGATTGACTAAAGTTTATATATTGTTGTCTTCTTTAATTATTTGCGGTTGTCAGGGTAAGCTAGAGTTTATAGCCTCTAGACATTGACTTGGTCTTTATCCAATTGACTAGAGTTTATATATTATTGTCTTCTTTAACTTATAGACTAGAGTTTATAGCCTCTAGAAACTGATTTAGTCTCCATTAACTAGGGTTTATATGTCGTTATCTTCATCTTTACTCTACAAGGTAAAGTTTATATTGATAACATCCATCCAAGATCCAAAGTCTTGGTAGAGATTATATTGATAACATCCAAGATCCAAAGTCTTGCCAAATCTACTTAAATTAATCTTTTATTTAACAAACTAAAATTTATGATAAAATACTCGCAGTTCATGCCCAAAATTTTTTCTGTGAAACGGCTTCATTTGACCACGCTGTTAAAGGAGTCTTTTGATTTTACCGCTCAAAACAGACCACCAGAAACGTGTCAAACAAGCCAAAGCAACAGTGAAAGGAAGAAACTCTTTCTTCTCTTTGACATTCAAAAATGTCGACCATGGGACCCACGAAAGCCCAGTTGTGTTACAATGAATTCCTCCGGCATTTCGCCCGCAGACTAACTTTTTCCAGCAATAAAATCATTGCATTCCCCCCACCCAGACACCCCCAACACGCCGCCTCTCTCCTCTCGCACATGGTTTTACGCTTTAATTTTGTTTCCTAGCACATTGTTTTGCAAAATTTAACCGCATTTTTCGTTTACAAACTTGCTGGATTTGCTTACCCTGCGGCGATTTACGACGGTGGAAGGAGGTGCATGTCTGCGTGGAGGGCAGTAAATTTGTGGCGGTAAATTTAAAATAGAGATTTCACCCTGACAGAAAATGGCAGAATCTTGAAAACCGAGAGGCGAGGCGAGGGTTTGGAGCTCCATGTAGGTCGTAAAGATTTGTTGCAGATTGCAAAGCTTTGAAATCTGATCCGAGAGAAAGCTCGGAGCGGTCAAGCCGATCCGAACGAGCTCGGATTTGTGTAGATTGAACGAGTTTTGCGCCGGATTTGAATATATTTTAGGGATAAGTTTACGCCTGTTTTGAAATCATTTTGTGCCGGATTTGAATTTTTTTTGGTCCGCAGATTGAACAAGGTTAGCGTCGGGATCGGAGATTTTGTCGGTTTGGGATTTATGACGCAGAATCTTTGGAGCGTGGATTTGGAGCTGTTTTGGCAGTGTTTCTCGTTGTGAATATATGATGCAGGAAAGCGGGACGGCGTCCGGATTCCTCAAAGCAGATATCTTCCAACGGCGGCGGTGGCAACAACGGCAGCAACGTGGTTCGCGAATAGGTGCGTGTCTCGAGGCAGGATACGGTTCCTTGCCGGTTGTTGCGTGTGGTGTGTTTCTTTGGCGTGCTTCTGGAAAAGTGATCGTTAATGAGGCGAGAAGAAAACTCGATGCCTTCTTGAAACACTTAAAATAGCAAGATTAGTGAAATAAGATAGAGAAGATTCATTGCACTTTCGAGACTTTTGGCCTAGCGGAGGGGAGGCACCTTGACTGCAGAGACAGGTGTCAGCCGCTTGACCGGACGCTTGGCTGTCGGTGATGTTTTTGAACGATTCCTTTGTTGGATTTTATTCAGAATTCACTCTCCGGGACCGCGGAGATGCCTCCCAGGGTAGAATTGGCGTTGGCGTCAGTTTCCGTGTTTTGAGATTTGAATTTTAATGCGTTCGAATCGGCTGGTTGCGTGGACATTCAAGAGATTTTTGTGGAAATTGCAAAAGACATTTAATTATCCTGTTTGCTGCTGTGGAATCGGTCTGTTTTGTTGTTTGGAGTGGAAGTTCCGGAAATCTTGTAGAAATAAAAAAAGACACCGAATTTTCTCCAGCGGTTTCTTTTGTTGTCTGGAAGGGAAATTCCGGAAATTTCTGAGAAATTAATACATTGAACCGCTTTGCCGCGGTCCAATAGACTTGTTTTCGTGGAAAGTCCGGGGATTTTGCAGAAATTGCAGAATACATCGAATATTGTCCAGTTTTTGTAAAAGTTTCCGTAGACATTGAAGTTTGTCTATTTTATTGGGGTCGAGTTAGCTTGTGTCCTGAAATAGACTGGAAATGTTGTAGAATTTGCAGAAGTCATTGATTTTCTTCAGTTTGCTGCAGTCCAGTCAGTTTGTTCTTTCGTCTAGGTGGAATTTTCGGAAACTTTGTATAAATTTCAAAAGTCACTGATTTTTCTCTGGTCCACTGCGGTGGAATTGGTCTGTTTTGTCGTCTACAGTAGAAATTCCGGAAATCTCATAAAAATTGCAAGAGAGATTGAATGTTTTCCAGTCTGCTGCCATCCCATCATAGAAATTTCTGAAGCATTGAATTCTTTCCAGTTCGCTGCTGCTGAATTGAGCTCTTTTGTTACCTGGTGTGGAAATTCTGGAAAATTTTACAAAACTCGCAATGGATTGACGGAGAAGTGAACATCCTTTGATCTTTGGAGGTTCAAATGCCGGTGAAGCCTTTACATACACTGTTTTCTGAGCATAATGAATGCTCCTCGCTATAATGTTTCTTCGTATGCGGAGGTGGAGAGAGTGTACAGAATAGGAGGAGGGGAACTGCGGCAAAACAACAACAATAACAAGCGTTCATATATTGTAACCTATTTCAGCATTGAGGCTGTATTGGTACTCTTTTTCCTGACTACCTCATTGTTGGTTCTCCCTTTGATTTTGCCTCCATTGCCTCCTCCTCCTCTTATACTTTTGCTGGTTCCTATTGGTATACTTGCTGTGCTCATGATTTTGGCATTGATGCCTTGTGATGTCACCAATATGGTAGTTCAGACGGTCTGATCATGGTCTTGTTTCCGCATTGGAAGAAAATGTAAGGGGTTCAAGATCAACGATGTAATGTATTTTTTCAAGTACCTGACCATCTTCAATGCCACAGACTCATTTTTGGTCTCCTCGCAAGGTAGACATAAGTTTCTTTATAACTCTTTGCACTCTTCTGCATAGGTATGGTTTTCTTTTTTCGGGGTTTGCAATGCTCTTGATGGTATGTTTTGATCGAGTTTTATGGATAATCCTGTATGTGATAGTTTCAATTTTGGGATAATTCTATCTTATGAGATTTTCAGCTGATTTTTTGTTTGAGCTACTTTTGCTATCCATGTGGAACGGTTCATTTATTTTTTTTATTTTTTTATTTGATTGTTCAACCAGTTTACTTTTTTACGAGAGAGAATGACAGGTTCAGTAAATGGATAGAGAGTTAGAGGGTAATAAAGAAATACTAGTTTGAATTGGTTTCTCTGCCACACATGTTTAGTTTATTTACAATTTTTTAAGTTTGGACATTTTTAGGAAATGATGGCACATTGTAAACAATTTTAGCGATTTATCAGGAATGCATGCCAAAAGAATGGATGTCAATATTGCAAATTGAAGCTGTTATGATTGGGAAAACGGTTGTTTTATTCCTGAAAAGGAAGATCCATCGAGTAGATCCAGGGTTGTAGAGTGCACTTGTGTAGATATTCATGAGAATGAGCTGACCTTGAAATTGGAGCACTTTGAAATGTAACAGAAGATCATATGAGCTAGATAGTCAGCAGTAGATAGTCAGCAGGCGATGCTGGCAGGTTGACCGTACCCACAACTTGTGGTGAATAATTAAATGTATATAGGAAAGATGTATCTTATTCTTGTATCCCATACCCTGATTTAAAATTCTGTCTTCATCCCCATATCCTTACCCCACATCTTGCGATACATGTAGGACCTAACTTGTCTTGCCAATAATGGCATGGGCTCCATTAACAATAAATGGTATATTCCCAAACAAAAGGTACATATAATAATAATATTTATCTTTACTTCTTGGTTTGCGACCTACATTTTGAGTGCTTTGACTAATTGGTGATCTTATTACTAAGATTGCGACTACTTTGCTTGTCTTATTTTGTTTTTGTCTTTTTGTTTTCTGCAGCTATTATTATAAGCTACGGCTTTATTTCTTTTATGGAAGCATGGACTTTATCTTGCCAACTTTTGATGATGCAACGGAAATCATTTCCTCTAAGGGGATATGTTTATGAAACTACTTACAATAGCTCTTGACTCTTATGTCAAGACCTATTGCATATCTTGACATTTCTCTTTTGTCCAGTCTTATAGTGTATGTTATTTTGTGAGGGCTAATACTGTCTGTTTTTTGGGTGGTATATGAATTGCATAGGAATCACAAGCCAACTTAATCTTGCTTTGTTTTGAACTTGGAAGCCCAGTTGAAGATCAAACTTCCTACTTGGGCTTTGAGATCGTAGTTGATTTAATTGATATATAAAAAAGAGGATCTAAAATGCACATGTATTAAATAACCAATGCAATATTCTCGCAAGTATTGAGACCAATTATTTCAAGTCAAGTTTTCTGTTTTCCCTCCTGTTTCTTTACTAGCAAAGATCAAACTAAACTTAGATTGGTTACACAGTTATAGTTCAATTCTTCTTCATAGTTTGGCAGTTTTGGAGTTGTTTATTTGGTACTATTCACTGTTGGATTATTTAATTATTTTGGTTAAAAGTGGTCAATTTCAAAAGGAAGGCAACAGATTAAAAATCATACTTTTATGGATGTTAAATAGTGTTTTCATTTGGAAGACTTTCTTACTTGATGATAAATAATGCATATATGTTATACAAGAAATGAGCTTGAATGTATCAATCAACAATTGATAATAAAGTCCCAAACGCTTGTGCTGCAGAGTCTACAGCTGAGGTGATAATAACCTAGGTTTTGAGATCACCTATGATTGATATTAAAGTCCCAAACGCTTGTGCTGTAGAGTCTACAGCTGAGGTGATAATAACCTAGTTTTTGAGATCACCTTTTTCATGGATTTGGCTTTTATTTGAAGTGCCACATGCTCTGAAAAAGAATCTCTCAAGGTTCCCTTTACATTTTATTGTCCAAAAGGGTTTGCAAAAATGGATTGAAGTCTATGAAAGGTAAAAAGTTGTTTCAACTTTAGGCATACTCAAAAAATCTCTAGAGTGTTCCAAAATTCATTTATTATTTACTAGAACCAATCAAGTCTTTTGTATTTTTGGTTGTTAGATCTATTAAAATTTTCTTTTCAAGTGTTACAAATATATTGATTAGGTCATTCAAATTTGTGTGATGTAAGTGGAAGTAAAATAAAAAAATATATATAAGCAAGAAAATGACTAACATTATCTTCAGGGTTATGGTAGTAGAAAAATCCAAAATGGAGGAAAAATAATAACAAAAGAGATGATTTTTTGTTAGGTTGCTAAAGTCTTTATAAATACTGATTGTTTTTTTTTTTAACAAAACCCTTGTTAACTTTTTATCGATAAATTTTTGTGCTTTTGGATAAACATTTTTTTATGGAGAAGCTATGAACCTTGAGGGTTGTTTGAGAGGCATAATCAAGGTCTCCCTCCTCATGAGATAGAGTTACATCATCAAACAATGAAACCTCTTATATGTCAAGCTTGGCACCCCATGATTTCATCAAGAATCACCGTGAGCATAAGGACCACTATGAGCATTGAAAGAACCACCATGGGCATAACTTCAGGATCCTTTACGAAATTGTATCTATGACTAACATCAAAGTCACCTCGAGTATTGCCTCCACCCAAAATTGCCTCAAGCATTACCTCCACCATGACCGCCTTGAGTGTTGCCTTCGCAAGCACGACTTCACTCTTGGAAAACATTGTGAACAATACAACCATAATGTTGTTGGGCACACAACCCTTCTGTATGCCTTGGGGATTAAATTTGGGTCTCTTAGGTGGGGGCCCAATGGCATAACCAACTTGGCTTATCTTTGCGACATAAGTATGTGTGCGTATACATATAATTTGGTTATTTGGGGTTGAAATGGCCCCAACCATATTACATTGTGTTCCACTAAACCACATATGTGGTATTACAACAAATAGTAATATTATAGGCCTTCATATCGTAGAAGTGTCCATCATAATGCAGGGATTTGAACATGGGTTGTGCTTTTATGATTGCATCCTAGTTACCATCGCCTTTGTCCTCTCACTGCCCGACAATGGTATCCTATTTGGGAGTGTTCTTGTTGGTCTTCTTTGCACTCAACATCATCTGTTCAAGTCCCCAGACCATCTTATTGCATGGTGTCTTAATTGTTGTTACCTTCGCAAGCACGATTTCACTCTTGGAAAAAATTGTGATACAACCACAATGTTGTTGGGCACACAACCCTTATGTATGCCTTGGGGATTAATTTTGGGTCTCTTAGGTGGGGGCCCAATGGCTTAACCAACTTGGCTTATCTTTGTGACCTAAGTATGTGTGCGTATACATATAAATTGATTATTTGGGGTTGAAATGGCCCCAACCATATTACATTGTGTTCCACTAAACCACATTTGTGGTATTACAAAAAATAGTAATATTATAGGCCTTCATATCGTAGAAGTGTCCATCATAATGCAAGGATTTGAACATGGGTTGTGCTCTTATGATTGCATCCTAGTTACCATTGCCTTTGTCCTCTCACTGCTCAACAGTGGTATCCTAGTTGGTAGTGTTTTTGTTGGTCTTCTTTGCACTCAACATCATCAATTCAAGTCCCCAGGCCATCTTATTGCATGGCGTCTTAACTGTTTTTGCATCCACCCAACACATGGCACTTGGTCGTTTTTGTCTTCATGGAGCCAGGTCACTTGGGGGTTAGTTGGCAAGTGTGACACTTGTGGCTAGTTGATAGTGGTGCAAGATGGTGAAGCCAAGGGTCATGTGATCAAAACATGCCCCCAATATTTTCTTTCAGTGGTGGCCAATGTGTTCTCCAAGGAGAGTGGGACCCTTTGGACCCAACGATCACTTGTGGCATGTTGGTTACTGAACAATCGATAAGGCTTGGAGAGGGGTCGTCCTAGGTTCGATCTTTGTTCCCCTCCCTTTTGCACACACCATGTTTTGGCCATAAGGGCATCTCCTATTTATCAAGTGGGGTGCTACAATTGTATTGATGCGATGGCAGTTGCCCTTGGTTAGCCTTAGGCGCTTGTTGGTTGGGGGCTATGGGTTCCAATCCCTTTCTTGATTGCTTGCTTGGATTTGGTGTATGATCTGTATGTCAATGTGGATCCAAGTGGGGTCAAAATTCCCCTTCTCTCTCTCTCTCTATATATATATATATATATATAGAGAGAGAGAGAGAGAGAGAGAGAGAGAGAAATCATAACAATCCATATGGCATATTTAAATTTGCTAGTTTCTTACTGTGGTAGACAAGTGGCGACAATGTAGTAGGGTATCCCCTTTTGCTACGCATTTTGGTTCATTACTTATTTTCTAAGGTTTGGAATTTTCAAATGTTTTATTGCATCAAGGATTAATAGGCCAAACCTTCTAAAGGCCATAACTTTTCCATTTGGAAGTGTTTTGGGCCCTTTTTTTCAAATTGCATGGATTTTCAATCTCTTTGCATTGGTGACGTCAATTCCTGATATAGTGTTGAGGGAGAGTTAAGGTGAGATGGATCCTTTGGCATATGTCACTTGCCTTAATGATAAAATTTACAGTAGATGGTCAACATAGATGACCAGCTTATTGAGAAGCAAGAATCTCTAGTGCATCATAAGGATGAAACAACAAAAAAACCTTGATGAAAAAGATCTTGTTCATAAGGAGGAGGCCCTAGGTCTATCTTTGATGCTGGTTGAGCCTTACTTTTCTGTATTAGAGATGAAAGTAATCCCATCGAGGTGTGGACCAAGGTGTAGAATCTGTTTGGAAAGGTTAATGCCTTGGAAATTAGCAAATTGAGCTGGAGCTCTCTTCTTTCAAGATCTCAGAGTTTGATAATGTCAAGGCCTATTTTTCACTATTCAAATCTTTATGGGCACATATTGCATCTTCAGGAGGCAAAGGGAAGGATGATGCAGAATGTGTCAAGAATTTCCTCGCTAATCTCTCTGTGCCCTTTTAGATTGTTGGACTAGTGATTCATATTGTTCCCTTGCTAAATTACTAGGTTCATGTTCGAGATCGACAAGGTCAAAATAAAAAAAATCGTCATTTAAGGAATTTCCTGTAAAATTTGCCATGAAGTTTGACAAGTCACAAAAGGAATATAAAATTTTATTAATGTATATCTAAAATAAATATAAAAATGTATAAAGAACTTCACATTTTATACGAAAATGAGATTGACTTGTAAATGCTTCTAAAATTATGTTTTTAAATTTTCCTTAGGTCGTTTTGTTTCAAATTTTAGTTAATAGTTTAAATAGATGTAGGAATAAAGACAAAAATGTGAGAAGGATAAGGTTTTTCCTTCTTAATTTTATTTTCCATTAATTGTTGTTTTTTCAATTATATTTGTCAAAGTTGTTTGCATAATGTAGAATATTGCCAAAAATTTGAACATATTTTATAAAATTCTATTGTGCCATGGCATTGTCTTTGGAGGGTTGAATGGTCAAAGAAAGGAGGTTAGCCCCAATCATTATGATCTTTTCATAACCTTGGTGCTTTAGTGGCACAAAGTATATGGTAGATGTGGAAAGAATTTAAGGCACATGTTCAATGAGCAGGGTATTAGCTTAGAACAGGGGTGTACATAATCAATTTTCTTTTTGGCAATTGATGGTGCTTAAATTTAATTGGTGACCTCTTCAAGTCCACCTTTGGTTATTTGTTTTGTGTATCTATAGGAAAGAGATTAAGATGAATACATTCCTTTTCGTCAACCAACTTAATGGCTGGAAAACAATACGAGAAAAATTTTGTTCTCAAGTCAAATAGAGTAAGAGCTGCATTTGCAACTCTCTCCACTATGACCTTGATATCAGGTGCCATTCTGTTTATGGCAAGATCGATGATGTGGATAGACCCTTCATGTATGAATCACTCGATCACAGCCAAATGGTAAGTTAAATTATCATTGGTAGCTCAATTCTATCATCTATAAATATCTACTAGGGGTAAATTTCATTGACAGAGTCTTTCTTGGAGCCCAACAAATGTATTTTGCCATATCCTTGCTTTATTATGGTAGAACATAAGGTGGAGTCTGAAACACATTAGATTATTATGCCTAAATGCAAAGTCTATTGTAGTTTTGAATCTGTTAGACACCTTTTTTGATCTTATCCAAAGGTCCATATGGTTAGGCAATGAGATGATTTCATTACAGGCCTTTTTGTGAGATTCCTGTAAGTTGAAAAGTGATTTTTTGAGTTTCTTGCTGGTTTGTTATTGTTGGCATGTTAATTTTTCAAAGCTCAGCATTTGATTTGCATCGAAATTTTATTAGAGTTATGGAAACAATTCAAGACAGAATTTTTTTGAACAGAGACTCCTGCTTTCATGATATGAATCAGCAAGATTCCAATATTGTCTAAGATTGACATGAAGATCTATGCTGACAAAGTAGCAATGGAACCACTGGATAGCTCACCGGGATAATGTCATATGTACTAAGTTGGATCCCCACTCAGGCATTCTATGCAGTGCTCAGAGAGGCTGCATGAGGAGGCATAGCACCCTTCGGTTGTTTTCTACATAAAGATAATTTTAGATCTTGATGTAAGTCTAAAAGCTGATAAGATTGCCTTCTCGGTCTACAAGCAGTGAGTGGTGCTTTCTGGCACCAGATAATGAAAAATAAGCGAGTAGAAGCTTAGCCAGAGATGGAGAACAACCGGAGACTTGATTTTCCACTGCTAGAATTGTAGCCATCAGGCTGGGACTAGATGAAGAGGAATTGTGATGAACTCCCTCCCATGCATCAATTAATGGCCATATTAATAACAATGATATGAGCTGCTTACAATTGATAGATAAATACCCTGGGCTGCTTGATTGGCCATGTCTCCCCAAAAACCTTCTCTCGTCTTGATCCATACGGCATATGGCTGCTAATTAGGAATCTATTGCCTCCTTTGTCCACTTGTGGTATTTTGGAGAGTACTGATATTTGATTATCAGACATACCCTGAGGTTATTTTGGATCACGGGTGGAAGCATTTTCTATTAATGCTCATTATGTGAGTGATGTTTATAACTTTATAGGATGCAGGCCTACTATTATTTGTTTGTGGGGCATGCTGCCATACTGTCCACCACCTTTTTTTATTTAATTGGTTATATAGGATTGAAACAGGTCCTACCTGTATTACATTTTGACTACATAATGTTATTACAACAGCTTGGCTATTATGCATGTATCACTTGGCAAGATTTGAAGCTGGGTCTCCTCCTTGAAAGTTGAAGAAATTAACCAATTGAGCTAATGCCATTTGATCTGTCCAATGTTTTTGATAGTGGAAGAAGCTTCTTTCAGTAATCAGGTATAAACAAGTTTGGTTATCACTTCTTTGCTTTCCTTTATGTTTGAATTCATATGGTTGGAGTAGCAGGTGTTTAATTGGTACTGCACACAAATTCAGGTATAATTGCTTCAACTTCATTTTGACAAGGATTATGTAAGCAAGTTGGATAGATATACCCAAGAGTTTGTAAACAATAAGACAAAGCACATGATTGATAATATTATTATAATTTCAAGCTTCATATTTTCTGAAGTTCTGTTTTGCTGATATTACCAAAATTATTACGCCAAGTCCTTTGGAGTAGTAGACAGGAAACGGGGGAGGGGGTTTATGCCTTACTCTCCAAGAAAATCTCAGGGAACAGCACAAGGAACACATGCACAAAATATAAAATAAAAATAAATACAGTTCATCATTTAGCGTCACCATACAAATGCCTGACACATATAAGATGCAGTGAATTTAATCAGGTGAATGGCATTCGGATATTGTAAATGATATGTATATTCATATCCTGTAAATAATTATCTTTATGCTTTATGATTTGCCTTTGTCCATTTATGGATCAATAGAGGCGTTGCTGTTGGGAGGCTTCCAAAGCCAATTTATGGCTTGGCTTATGTATGGGGTTTCTTCACACCTCCTATGGCTCCTTAATGCTAAATTATTCTGTTGTTGATCATTTCAGATACTATATACGCAAAATGAATGCCAATTTCATTCTAACTGCAATGTTTGAAACCATAACAATATAAAATATGTAGTCTTGGTAAACTAATCAAACATAGGTGATTTTACACTTTTTGATTCATGATTTGGATGTATGGATCTTAAATTGTATACTCTTTGTTTTGTTTTAGTTTGAAGTTTTGTTCTTTATCTGTTTGGGCCTTTAAGTTACTTTGAGATGTTCCCTGTGAAATGGGAATTGGAATGGGGGACTACTAGACATTCTCTTCATGTTGTTTCTAATCCAGAAACAACCATACTTTCCCTACTGTCCCGCTGGTCAGGCAAACGGAAGGGAGATGTTTTGTACATATGACTCCATCACAATTTCCTTTGGGGCCCAAACGCATCCTCCACTCCCAGCCATGTGTCTTGGGGAACATCGGAAATTCCTTTTGGCTTTTCCTATATGACTTGTGGGCTAAGAACAAACAAAAACACTGAGGGCAGAGTCAAAGAATAGATAACATATTGTGATGACAATCTGCATCATCTTAAATAGAATGGAGACTGGGCAGCTTGCTAATGTTATCTGGTTTCTTCATTTGGGGTGACTGAATGTCTATGTTACATGAGAATGCATCCTGAGATTAGGGGTCTGTTTGGAGACACATCTCATCATCCCAAAAACTTGTCCTACACTGTCCTGAAAAGCCATCCTGCTGTCTCTGTCTCGGAAATTTGAGGAACAAGTTGAATATGCTATGCCATTGCTTATCTGCTTTTTTAAATTGTCATTTGGTTTATTCAGGACCTCTCATAAGGTCATGATCCCTTATTTCATTGTTAACAAAGTTTGCATTTATTGTAAGTGTCCTTTACTTATGGGTGGAATTACACTTTAAATTTTTGACTTGAGTATTTGTTAAGAGTTATTACATCATGTATAATGTGAATATAAGTTGAGTAACCACTCAACACATGGTTTGTAAGGTTCACTAGGGGACAAAGGTAGTTGTAGGTTGTTATGTTATATTTAGACAACCATTGTATTTAAAAATCCTTTCACTTTCATAATACATCATTCTAAGCATTAAGATCTAACATGTGGTATCAATGCGAGTAGAAGGAAGAAAGAATTCTCTTTTTGATCCTCCTCTAGCTTCGACACAAAGAAGCCATAAGAGCACTTTGTTTGAGAATTTTTTTTTTCAAAGTTTGAGAAAAGCGGTGTCGAGGGTAAAATTACCCTATATAAAATTGTTGCCATGAAGCAAAATTACACTGTAGAATTAAAAGAGTTTAGGGTGGAAAACCCTTGCCAAAGGCAAAAAGCTTGCAAATAAACAACTAGGCCAATTGAGGCAATAAAGGAAGCCATAAGAAGCTCTTCAAAATTAAACGAAAATAAAGAAGCCGTTGAAGCTTCTTAAAGCATTGCAAAAAGAATAACCCCCCTTCAAAGGATTGAAGCACATTCCAAGAGAAAGAATTACTATGTTCCAAAGGAGAACATAGAGAGATCTAGTTTATATAATTTTAAAAGGCCCAAGCCTTCTTGAATCACCAAGAAGCAACAAAGTCAGTGAACTTTTGTTAAAATACTAGTCTAAAAGGAGCAATAAAAGCTCTCAAAAAGGGATAGAAGAAAAGTTTTAGAAAGTTCATAGAAGAGATGAAGAACTAGAGAATACTCTCAGAGAAGCACTCAAAATTTTGTAAGAACGAGAAGATGCATGAAAATAAGACGTCACTCATGAATTTCAGTTAGAAACTTCAAATAGTCTATAATTGGAAGTAGGGCACATATTGCCAAAATATTGTTATAGAGAAGGGGATGTTGGAAATATTGAGCATATTGAGTTGTCATTGATGTCAAAGGTTACATGAGGTAGATATAGTTGAATAATAAAGAGAGCAAGATTCAAAGGCAAGGCAAGGTACTCCTAGCAAGGAAATTATTTTTGAGCAAGGTACAATAGTTGTCAAAGCAAAACATTCTCCAT
Source organism: Wollemia nobilis (assembly GCA_028583015.1). NCBI lineage: Eukaryota > Viridiplantae > Streptophyta > Pinopsida > Araucariales > Araucariaceae > Wollemia > Wollemia nobilis. The sequence continues at coordinate 4,912,604 of JAQPPZ010017116.1, read as the reverse complement.
GGTTATGTTAGCAAGAAAAATACAAGGCTTTATTTGGTTGAAAAAGATTTCAATTGCAAAAGACAAAAGGTTAAAAGTTTAAATTATAATATTTAAATCTTTTAGATTTAAATTATTACAATAAAATAAAAGTTTAAAAAGAAAAGGCACAAATTCAAATTCAAATGGTGGAAATAAAATAAAGCACCGACGTCTTCATAAAAATTCGAATTGCATATTTAAGGAGGAAAAATAAATCATTTGCCATGGTGAAGAACGATGCACAATTCGCACCATTCAATTTTCGTTCGTTGAGGGCAGAGAGAAGAAAAGATAGCGCACACAGTTCAAAGTAGGGGCAAAGATTTAAAAAGGAGGCAGCGCACGAGATATCCCAACTGGGCGGCTAGCCCAGGCGGCAGACAGACCCTGCGCAAGGCGTTGGCAAACGAGAGGTTATAGGTTCAAGGCACGACGAGTTCGTTTTGCTTGAAGTTTTGTTGAAGAAAGAAATATTTGCGAAAGAAGGCGTCAAGTAGGAGTTTACGCATTGTGGTCTTGTGTGGGCAGTTAGACCATGCGGCAGCCTAGCTTGCGCTAGGGCGCGGGCCAACAAGAGGTGGCAGGTTCAATTCGCGGCGGTAGCACCTTGATTTGAGCATGTGTTATGAGAAGTTTTGAGCAGAGATTTGGGCAGAATTGAGAGTAGGTTTGCGAGCTGATTTGGGCAAGCCTCATGAGTAGGCTTGGTGTAGATTTGAGCAGAGTTGAACAGGTTGTTGAGCAGAATTGAGCAAGCCTTGTGAAATGAAAAGGCTTGGAGCAAAATTGAGCAAGCCTTGTGAAAAGGCTTGGAGCAGAATTGAGCAAGCTTGGTGTAGTTGTGAGCAGGCTTTGGAGCAAACCATAGCAGAGGGGATTGGTGTCTCCTGTGGATAGAGGTCCACGAACCAAAGCAGAGGGGATAGAGTTCTCCTGTGGATAGAGGTCCACGAACTAGAGCAGAGGGGATTGGTGTCTCCTGTGGATAAAGGTCCATGAACTTGAGCATAGGGGATTTGTGTTACCATTGGGTTGGTGCCCATAAACATTGTAATATGGAATTGGTTCCCAAGAGATTGGTTGAGAAAATTTATAAGAAATATTTTCTCCATGGACGTAGCCCACATTGGGTGAACTACATTAAATTTGTGTCTCTCATGTGTGTGATGATTTGTGCATTGTTTCATTTATTGCATTGATATTATTGTTGTTATCATTTTGAAAGAAAAGTAAAAGTTTGGTCTTATATTGTTCATCCCCCCTCTCAGTATAAGCTTGTGTTCTTCAATTGGTATCAGAGTCGGTTCCTTCGGGGAAGCTTAACAACTTGAAGGAAGATCCAGGAACACTGATGGCTAATCAGGAAGGATTTTCAACACACAGAGCTCCATTGTTTGGTGGGACTAATTATGCTTTCGGATGAAGACATTTTTGATGGCACAGGGATTTGATACATGGAATTCAGTAGAGAATGGATACACACCACCTGCAACTCCTCCCACAGATATAAGTGGTAAGAAACTATATGAAAATAATGCCAAGGCAATGAATGCAATTTTAAGTGGATTACAGGAGTTTGATTTTGTAAAAGTCATGCACAGCAAAACAACAAAAGAAATGTGGGATAAACTACAAAATACATATGAAGGAGATGACAAGGTTAAGTTGGCAAAACTTCAAACTCACAAAAGGAAGTTTGAAGACTTGAAGATGAGAGATGAGGAAAATATTGCTAGATACTTACTTCGTGTTGATGAGGTTGTTAATACCATTCAGGGACTTGGAGAAAAGATTGAGGATTCTACTATTGTTCAGAAAATTTTAAGATCACTTCCCATGAGGTATGATGCAAAGGTTTCTGCAATAGAAGAAATGAAGGATATGGCAACTTTGAAGATAGATGAACTACATGGGATTCTCACAGCTTATGAGATGAGAACAGAAAAGGATCAAGCATCCAAAAGGGAGGCAACATTCAAAGTTTCAAAGAAGGCAAAGGATAAAGAACCAGAATCAAGTGATGAGTCAAGCAGTGATGAAGAAGCTAACTTCATGAGAAGAAATAAGGAGGGCTCAAGAAAACACAAAGATATGAAGACTGTGAAATGTTTTAATTGTGGTAACTTTGGTCACTATGCATCTAATTGTCCGCAAGCTGGAAGTAGTAGCAGTGAAGAGAGGATTTTAAGAAGGAAGAAAGAAAATTCAGGTATGAAAAGAAAAACAGGTATGGTCAAGGCAAGCATGAGAAGAAGATTTTTCAAAGGCACAAGAAGAGTTTCTATGTTGAAGAGGCAAGCAATGCTTCAAGTGATAGTGATAAAAGTTTCTCAAATAGTGAAAAAGAAGAGATTCTATTTTTGGCAATAGAAGAGGAAGAGGAGACTCCTATTGAAGTCCAAGTAGAAGATGTTCCTGACCAAGTAGAAGAAAAAGAAGATGCTCCTATAGTTGAAGACCTAGAAGAAGGTTCAGAAAAAGAAGAAGAAGCCACAATTGACCTAGAAGAGGAACTTATTGTTGCTCTTAAAGAGTTGAAAAGAGTTAGAAAGAAAAACTTAAGATTGAAGGTTCAAGGACAAGAGGATGAGAAAACAAAGGCAAAGCTTCTACTCTCCTTGATTTAAGAGTTAAGGTTGAAGAGGCAAGAAGAGTTGAAGAAGGTATGGCTGAATAGTTAAAATCAAAAGAACTAGAATGTGAAAGTCTAGAACATGAAGCTGATATTCTAAGGAAGGAACTTGAAAAATTCAACAATAAGATATATCAATTTAGGAAAAGCTCAAAAGATCTGGATGATATTATCAAAACACATAGATCTCCATTTATGATGACTAGACTTGGCTTTGTGGAAATTCAAGAAGTACAAAAAGAGGAGACAATCTAAAAAAAAATAGAAACATCAAAGAAGGTATATGAAGAAGAATCTAAGATTTGTAAACGTGAATTGAGAAATGAAAACATCAATAAGGAAGAAAACAATGCACAATCAAGGAACAGAGACCATCACAAGAAAAGCCAAGAAAGAACTATGTGATCATATCCTCCAAGGCAGGATGAATACTTCTTCCAAGGTTATTGTTACTCATGTAATCATTTTGGTCATAAAACTATACATTGCAGGGTTCATGGAAAAGATGATTACGGCTTCACCAAGAGAAATTTCAGGTCATATGCACCTTCCAAGAATTACAACATCAGATGTTACAATTGCAATAATTTTGGGCATAAGGCAAAGTGGTGTAGAATAGAATTTCAGGAACTTCCAAAGACTAGCAAGAAGAACAGGGATGCTCAAAAAGATCAAAAGGGTATGACTACAAGAGTGTGGAAAAAAAAGATTGAAAAGGAAGAAGAGCATTGTAAGTTGGGAGTAGCTTTACTCCCATCCCAAAATTGATCACCTCAAGAAAGGAGGTGGTGAGGGGGCTATGCTAAAATGTCTTTTTTAACCCCATGGAGCCCTTTGCCATTGATGTCAAAGGGGGAGAGAATTCCGTAAGGGGGAGCAGCTTCTCAGGGGGAGCAGTTTTGGTATCCAGTTGCACTAAAAGAATATTTTTTGAAAGGGTTGCCATCAATGACAAAGGGGGAGATTGTTGGAAATATTGAGCATATTGAGTTGTCATTGATGTCAAAGGTTACATGAGGCAGATATAGTTGGATAATAAAGAGAGCATGGTATTCAAGGCACATATATTCTTCATAGGTTTGATAGCAAGATTCAAAGGCAAGGCAAGGTACTCCTAGCAAGAAAATTATTTTTGAGCAAGGTACAATAGTTTTCAAAGCAAAACATTCTTCATGGTTATGTTAGCAAGAAAAGACAAGGCTTTATTTGGTTGAAAAAGATTTCAATTGCAAAAGACAAAAGGTTAAAATTTTAAATTATAATATTTAAATCTTTTAGATTTAAATTATTATAATAAAATAAAAGTTTAAAAAGAAAAGGTGCCAATTCAAATTCAAATGGTGGAAATAAAATAAAGCGTCGACGTCTTCATAAAAATTCGAATTGCATATTTAAGGAGGAAAAATAAATCATTTGCCATGGTGAAGAACGATGCACGATTCGCTCCATTCGATTTTTTATTTGTTGAGGGCAGAGAGAAGAAAAGACAACGCACACAGTTCAAAGTAGGGGCAAAGATTTAAAAAGGAGGCAGCGCACGGGATATCCCAACTGGGCGGCTAGCCCAGGCGGTAGGCAGACCCTGCGCAAGGTGTTGGCAGACGAGAGGTTACGGGTTCAAGGCACGACGGGTTCGTTTTGCTTGAAGTTTTGTTGAAGAAAGAAATATTTGTGGAAGAAGACGTCAAGTAGGAGTTTGCGCATTGTGGTCTTGTGTGGGCAGCTAGCCCATGCGGCAGTCTAGCTTGCGCTGGGGCACGGGCCAGCAAGAGGTGGCAGGTTCAATTCGTGGCGACGACACCTTGATTTGAGCATGTGTTATGAGCGGAGATTTGGGCAAAATTGAGTGCAGGTTTGCGAGCTGATTTGGGCAAGCCTTGTGAGTAGGCTTGGTGCAGATTTGAGCAGAGTTGAATAGGTTGTTGAGCAAAATTGAGCAAGCCTTGTGAAAAGGCTTGGAGCAGAATTGAGCAAGCTTGGGGCAGTTTTGAGCAAAGTTGTGAGTAAGCTTTGGAGCAGACCAGAGCTAAGGGGATTGGTGTCTCCTGTGGATAGAGGTCCATGAACTAGAGCAGAGGGGATAGAGTTCTCTTGTGGATAGAGGTCCACGAACCAGAGCAGAGGGGATAGAGTTCTCCTGTGGATAGAGGTCCACGAACCAGAGCAGAGGGGATAGAGTTCTCTTGTGGATAGAGGTTCATGAACCAGAGCAGAGGGGATAGAGTTCTCCTGTGGATAGAGGTCCACGAATCAGAGCAGAGGGGATAGAGTTCTCTAGTGGATAGAGGTCCACAAACTAGAGCAGAGGGGATAGAGGTCCACGAACCAGAGCAAAGGGGATAGAGTTCTTCTGTGGATAGAGGTCCACGAACCAGAGCGAAGGGAATAGAGTTCTCATGTGGGTAGAGCTCCACGAACCAGAAGAGCAGAGGGGATAGAGGTCCATGAACCAGAGCAGAGGGGATAGAGTTCTCCTATGGATAGAGGTCCACGAACCAGAGCGAAGGGAATAGAGTTCTCATGTGGGTAGAGCTCCACGAACCAGAGCAGAGGGGATTGGTGTCTCATGTGGATAGAGGTCCACGAACTTGAGCATAGGGGATTTGTGTCTCCATTGGGTTGGTGCCTATAAACATTGTAATAGGGAATTGGTTCCCAAGAGATTGGTTGAGAAAATTTATAAGAAAGATTTTCTTCGTGGACTTAGCCCACATTGGGTGAACCACGTTAAATCTGTGTCTCTCATGTGTGTGATGATTTGTGCATTGTTTCATTTATTGCATTGATATTATTGTTGTTATCATTTTGAAAGAAAAGTAAAAGTTTGGCCTTATACTGTTCATCCCCCCTCTCAGTATAAGCTTGTGTTCTTCAGGGGAATGGAGGACCCCATGTTAAAAACAACGAGATAGCTCATAAGAGCTTCGTGAAACGCACAAGGATTCAAAGCAAAGAAGAAGGTATAAAAGCTCTAGGGCGAGAAACAAGAAGGATAATTGAGAAAGGAAAGAAGAAAGAAAGTCTCAAAGAAGAAACACCAGCCATTGGTAGAGACATTTGCATTTTAAGGAGAAATAATTACGTTGAAGAAAGATGAAAACATTCAAGAAAGAAACATTTGCATTCGAGGAGACAACTAAAGAACAAAACAGAGAAGGAAAATACCCATCGTAAGCACTTGCAATGGGAGACAAAAAATCCAAAGTCAAGCAGAAGCAGAAGGAAGGAAATCAATGATTGCACCAAAACCTGAAACGTTCAAAGGAGATTTCGAATCAACAGGCAACTCAGGTGTAGAGGTATAAGAAAGAAAGCTTGGATGCTCATCCATAAGTTACATGATCTGCATTTGGAGGTCATCTGGTTGACACACAATTAGACAATGCAACAGTTGTATCTCAATAGAACGAAACCACAAAGAGAGGTCCCAATGATCTTTGTCGAGGCTGATATTTAACGAACAAGAAGTAAAAGATTTCATAAGACAAATAGAACCAAAGATATATTTTGGGCTGCAAACAAAGCTAATGACCTGAACGGAAAAAGACATAACAAGAAGCCCATGAAAATAGACATTATCACTAGAGAGCATTGCGTCAGAAGAAGACGACCAAATAACATTGACATTACTTTAAAACGACAGAAGCAAGCATTGAAAGAAGTTTCAAAGCTATAGAAGAAAAGAAAAACCACTTACTAGTGGTATGAATGCAGGAAAGAGCGCAACAATCAAGGCACCGTATAAATTTTCTTGCCAGAAAATTCAAAAGTGGAAAGAAATTCAATAGAATAGTAGCATGTGGACATAGGACAAGTGCACATGTGGAGAATTTTCAAACAAGGTGAAAAGTAAAAATAATATTTTAAAAGAAAGGAATATTTCGTAGAGGAAGAAGCATTCCCTCTACCTTTACTCAATGAGACATAATTCTTTCTCACATTTTTGAAGCATCAATTGAAATCCAAGTATAGGCATATATATACTCGTCGAAAAGAGTTTTTTGAGGTGGACTCAATAAAAGAAGAATATTTAAATTTTGTGAAAGTTTACTATGGCTAGTGGAGCACCAAAGTTCTTGTTGCCAGATTCCCAATTGTTGAGGGGAAACAATTATGCTGCCTGGAAGACCAAACTCATGACACAACTTGAGTTTGAGGAAGTATGGCAAGTAGTAGATGGAAGCATTACCCATCCTACTGTAGAAGGAGAAGATCAAACAAAGTTTGACAAGGTAGATAGAAAGGCAAGACTAATCATCATGTTTGGAGTAGCAGATGAGGTCCAAGCATACATTAGGGATACGACCATAACCAAAGATGCATGGGAGAAGTTGAAAATAGTATTTGAAGCCAAGAATCAAAATCAGATTCTATTCCTCCAAAGCCAACTCCATTGTTTGAAGATGAAGAGTGGAGAAAAGTTGGAATCATTCATGAGGAGAATAGTAGAGTTGTGAGCATCATTACAAGCATTGGGAACTCAAGTATCTGATGAAATGTTAGTTCCTATTATTTTGAGATCACTCCCATCAAAGTACAATGTTTTTGTGACTACATTAAATATTATTGAGCAAATACCAAGTTTTGAGAAGCTGGTGAACCTACTTCAAAAGGAAGAGGTATCACATTCAAGACAAAAAGAGGAACAAGTACCTCTTAAAAGGAAGCAACCATTCAAAGGCATAAGGAGAAACAATTCTCATCACAAAAAGAACATGCATTAGCTGCACATGCTCAACTCAATGATATCTGGTATATTGATTCTGGAGCAACCAGACACATGACAGGAAGAAAATATTGGTTTCAAAATCTAAGGTATTCTAGACATGCAGGAAAAGTTTCTCTTGGGGATGACACATCCTATGAAATAAAAGGTATAGGTGATATAAAATTGCAACTTGGATCACGCAAATGCAGAATCACAGAAGTCCTATATGTTCTAGGACTCACCAAAAATCTACTCTCCATCAATCAACTACTTGACCACAATTTAAAGGTCAAGTTTGATAAGCAACAAGGATCCAAGGTTTGCATCATTCATGATAAAACTAAGAATTCTAAGATTATTGCATATGGAAAAGGAAAAGGAAATATGTTTGAACTTAACACAATGCATCATGACAACTTAGCATTAGTTGTCAACTCCAATATATCTGCATCACTTTGGCATCGACGATATGGTCATCTAAGTTATGGCCACCTTATTGCATTACAAAACAAAAATATGGTCGAAGGTCTTCCTTCTTTACAAAAGTCTACATAGATTTGTCCTTGTTGCTTAGCTAGGAAGCAACATCAAGCTCCTTTCAAGACTATAGAATATTGGGCCAAGGCATCTCTTGATTTGATCCATACCGATCTGTGCAGACCCATGGCTCCAAGTTACAATGGGACTAGGTACTTTCAACTCTTTGTTGATGATCATACCCAAAAAATGTGGGTATATTTTTTGAAGAACAAAGATGAAGCTTTCTTCTACTTTCAACAATTTAAGGCCCAAGTAGAGACTTCCATAGGAAGAAAGATCCATGTCCTCCACTCAGATCAAGGGGGGAATTTACTAGCAATGAATTTTCAGCATTTTTGAAGGAACATGGCATTCAACGACAGCTGACAATAGCCTACTCACCACAACAAAATGGTATTGCAGAATGTAGAAATAGAACAATCATGGAAATGGTATGAAGTATGTTGAAGGATTCACAACTTGGACACTCTTTTTGGGCAGAAGTAGTACATACAATAGTTTACTTACTCAATTGAGCCCCCACTGCATCACTTGAACATATCACTCCAGAAGAAGCATGGAGTGGACACAAACCATCAATCTCTCATCTTCGAGTATTTGGTTGTACAACATACATGCACATTCCAAAGGAGAAAAGACATAAATTGGATGAAAAATCTCAGCAATGCATCTTACTAGGCTATAATGATGAATCAAAAGCTTACAGACTATTTGATCCAGCTTCAAAGAAATTATATATTAGTCATGATGTTGTCTTTGATGAAGAAGGAAAATCACCTTCATCACCATCACAAGAATCTTCATCTAACTCAACTCTAATAATGATTGAAAGTGATGAAGAAATTACAAATGAAGAAATTTTTAATGATATCAATGATGAAGAAGATCTATCTACTCCACCACAATACATAAGGAGAATGCCTAAGTGGTATACTAGTACATTGAAAGCATTTGGGATAGATGGAATTCTAGACACCTCTTCTACAAGACCAAGAACATGAAGTATGACTCATAATGCACAAAATATGGCTCTAATGAGTATAGTTGAGCCATCTATAGTACAAGAAGCCCTTCAGTCTACTGCTTGGAAAAATGCCATGCACACTGAATATCAAGCACTATTGAAAAACAAGACTTGGGATCTTGTTGATCTTCCACCAGAGAAAAGGCTATTGGATGCAAATGGGTTTTCAAAGTCAAATATAAATCAGATGGCAGTATTGATAAACACAAAGCAAGACTTGTAGCAAAGGGATATGCACAAAAGGAAGGCATAGATTATGAAGAAACTTTTGCCCCTACAACAAAAATAAAATCCATCAGAATTATCTTTGCTCTAGCTGCACAATTTGGATGGAAAATTCATCAAATGGATGTGAAAAGTGCCTTTCTCAATGGAGATTTAAAAGAAGTAGTTTATATGACTCAACCAAAAGGATTCATCATACCTGGACAAGAAACAAAGGTATGCAAATTGGTCAAATCTCTTTATGGTCTCAAACAAGCTCCTCGGGCATGGTATATAAAGATAGATGAACATTTTGGAAAGCATGGTTTTAAAAGGAATCCGTATGATCCAAGTTTGTATCACAAAGAGCAAGGGGGGAGATTGTATTCATCAATGTGTATGTAGATGATTTGGTCATCATAGGAAGTTTTGAAAGTATGATTCTAGCTGCAAAAGAAGACTTGAAGAAATATTTTGACATGACCAATCTCGGGTTATTACACTACTGCCTAGGATTGGAGGTAAAGCAGAACCATCATCACATATTTGTTTCACAAAGCAAATATGCCAAGAATCTCCTTGAGAAATATCACATGGAAGATTGTAAGCCTATAGCAACTCCTATGGAATCAGGTCTACAACTCTCACATTTTGATTCCTCTCCTCCAGCAAATGCAACGCTCTATCGACAGTTAGTTGGGAGTCTCATCTACCTAACTTACACAAGACTAGATATCAGTTTTGTAGTGAGTTATCTCTCACGTTTCATGCAGGAACCAAAGATGACACATTGGAAGGTAGTAAAGAGAATTCTAAGATATATATAAGGCACTATTGAGTATGGTTTGGAATTCAAGAGGAGTGATCAGTTCCTCTTAATAGGTTATATAGACGTAGATTATGCAGGTTGCATTGATGACCGAAAATCCACCTCTGGCTATGTATTCTTTCTAGGGTCTACACCTATATCATGGGGAAGCAAGAAACAACAAACAATTGCTTGATCTTCCACTGAAGTAGAATATCGTGCAGCAGGGGGAGCTGTTTGTGAAGCAATATGGTTAAAACATATGTTGACAAATATGGGAGTACCACAAGATAAACCTACAATCATGCATTGTGACAACCAAGGAGTACTAAAACTTGTTCGTAATCTAGTATTCCATGAAAGGACCAAGCACATTGACATGGAGTGCCACTTCATCCATGAACATGTTCAACAACAGAACATCCAGCTCAAATTCTGTCCTACTCAAGAACAATGAGCAGACATCTTCACCAAACCACTTGGATGAGTCAAATTTGAAGAATTCCAAAGTTTCCTCTCCAAGACTATGATGTAATAAGGGGGGAATGTTAGGAGTTATTACATCATGTATAATGTGAATATAAGTTGAGTAACCACTCAACACATGGTTTGTAAGGTTCACTAGGGGACAAGGGTAGTTGTAGGTTGTTATGCCATATTTGGGCAACCATTGTATTTAAATACCCTTTCACTTTCATAATACAATTCATTCGAAGCATTAAGATCTAACAGTTTGATCATGGTAGAGTATTACTGATAGTGTATGATGGTAAGTGCTGCTGGTTAAGATTCTTTATTGTTTTATTCTTGAATCTGTATTTCAGCTTAGGTTATTCTGCTGTTCAGCTGTGCCTGTATTCTAATTCTAACTATAAATAGATCTAAAAACACATTCTCTTTTTGTGTTTGATAAACAAAACCCATAGTTCTGTATAGTTTTTTAAGTTGACTTTCATTCTTAAATGTTAATACAACCCATATCTCTTTATCCTGTCACTCCCCATAGCAGTCTGTGTATTTGCTCTGTGCACACATTCTTGTTATTCTTCCTCAGAATAAACCTGGTTCAGTTCATTACAAATTATAGCCATAGAAGTTCCATAAAATACAGCACCTTTGTTTCCATAAATGGTGTGGCATGTATTGCATAAGTTCCAGAATGTGACTTAGACTATCCTGTAGGAATTCAGATTGAGGAGATGAACATCTATTCTCATCACAGTGGAAATGTTTCTTGCCATGTTTTTGGTGAGGAAATGAGCATCTTTTTCCTGAACTATAGGAAGAATTCAGACTGGCGAGTTAGCACATATTCTCATCCAAGTGGAAATATTTCCTGCCATCTTTTTGGTAAGGAAACGAACTATTATGATTGGATTGTGTATCAAGATCTGTTTTTAGATCCGAGATAGGCAACATCCTCTTTTTTGGTTTCTAGTAGAGGAAAGCATTAAAATTTTAAGACTTTCACTGGTCATGTTAGAAGTTGAAGCTTTTGGAAAATGAAGTTAGAACACTTTTTTCATTGATGACGGTTTAGCTGTGCATCTAGAGCCCTTATGAGATTCAGAGATTTTGGCCATAGTGCTTGAATTGAATAGTACCGTGACTCTTTTTGGTCATTGAAAAAATATCCAGTAAAATTGCATTGCAATTTGCTAGGGACAAAGTCTATCAATTCAGTTTCTGTATATTCTGTACATGTTCATTTTAGATATTATCTGCCGTCCAGCATATGTGGCATGACAATAGTTTTGAATCTTTGATGAGTTCCATTTCAATCTATTAGAAGATCACCACGATTTGTTGGGACAGAATGTTACCTGGGTGCTTGTTATACGGACAGACTAGTTCTTTTGTAGCATTCTGCAATTTTCTCCAATTTAAATTACATTACATGGCATTTTGCCAGAGGTCCAATCATTAATCCCAAGTTTGGGTTAAAACCTGTTGGGGTTATTGTTTATTGTCAAAAATAAAATATCTTTTGAAGAAAGGCGACGCAAAAGATGAATTATCATATGAGCTCCATTGACATACTTTTTGAACCGAGTAACAAAAAGGATGCTAACACCAAGATTGAGCAATTTAATGTAGAAGAATTTGCACTATTATTGTTTTATGGATCTCATGCAAAGAAGTTCCCATCCCTGGTCGATTTGTTAGTAACTCTATAACAGCCAATATTCTGATAATAATACAATTATTGTTTTTTATGTGTCATCCTTTTGAGTGTTTTAGACAATCTCCCTTCATGATTGCCATGTCACACACGATGTATTAATGCCACAAATTAAAGATAATTGTTTTACTCTATCCATCAAAAACAGGAAGCAAGGCAACCCTTATAAGGAAACTACCAAGTATGTTTGCAATCAATCTAACGTGTTTTAGAAGAATGGATCTAGGCCATCAACAAGTGTTAAAAAACAAAAATGAAACACCTTTCTATTTAAATGAGACGGATGAATTTATTTCATAGATATCCATGTAATATTTTTTTTTTTTTTTGCATCTATTGATGCATTAAGGGTTCAACAATCCTAGGGCACGATTGACATAATGGGCACATGGTAGAAGAAGATGTGTGTTCTTAGGAAATAATTAAAATTTTGTTAATGGTATGGAAGACTTCGAAAGAAATTTGAGAGCAGATCTTAATTTTCAATAAGCTATATGTGGCTTCTATTTTGGGTCCCTCCTATCACAACATCAAAATATTACATTAATTGTTGGGTCATTTAATATCTCCTTTCAAAAGTATTGACCATCTCCATCAAATTACTAATTTTCCTTCGTTTAATTCTTATGTTAGAAATAGAATATTTCTTGGCCAATTGCCTTCAAAAAGTTGAATTTTGGCAAGATGAAGATCAAGCCCACTATTGGCTAAATTATCTACCACTCTAACATCCTATTTCCTTCTTTGTATACATTTTCAAAATGCTACCTTCAATACTTAGTAGACATCTAGCTATTGCTAATCCAATCATTGCGTTTATTTTGCGTATATTTTTTGACATAATTAATAATAATTATAACATGTGAATCAATCTCAATTGAAATGGTTTCATACTTATTCTATGTTGTGATCCCTATAACAAGTTCCCTAGTCTTTATATAGTTTGTTCAAGTTCTATGTGATTTTAAGTAGGTTGAGAGATTGTCCCTTGATTATCTTGAAATATACATTTGTGAGCTTTTCGAAGGTTTCCTTTGGGAGCACCATTAACATTAAAGTTGATGGACCCAACTTTTGAACATTTTTATTTTCCCTCGAATCTCTATAGATCCTTTGCATGAACTCCATTGTTGCATACCATCTTTACATGTATCTTCAAATCTAATAACCAACTTGTTGGCACATCTTTTTTCACGTTTGAGACTTACCATGATGAGCACCATGCTTATAAAGATTTTGCAAGAGAAATAAAACAAATCCAAAGTTGGTATGATTTTGGAATTCATTTTTGAAAATTCATTATTCATTTTAAGCTACAAATCCTAACAAATACTGATAGGGCCAATCCTTCATTGAATGCTTTAAACAATTTATCTAACATTTCATTAACTTAATATTAATAGTGATGATGCAACCCAACAAATTCTCATGTTTTTGAGAAGGTATCTCCAAATGGTGGAAGCAAAGGAAGCTTTTCCTTACATAAGGTACACCTAAAAGGTCCATGATATATTCTTCTTTATGATTTGTCATATGTAAGAGTTTTGTTTTGGACCACTCACCAAAGGAATGTTAATGCCTTTGGGAGGACCTCAAGGGATCAAAATCTCTCCCTTGGAAGTAGGGTTCTTTGATTGATCTAAATATTGATATGTCAACTTAATAGAGTACCTGCCATCTTTTGATATATTCGAAACAACCTCATACTCTAGGAGAAAAATGGGCAAATAAAACTCGTGAAGCATCATTTTTTCATTTGTTGCTTGTTTGGGGTCTTTTCCCTCGACCAATTTGCTAACAAAAACCCAAGATCTGAAATTGTTGCCCACATCAATATAATTTTTTACTTTTGATTACAATCCAAATAAACATGAGCCAGTGCTTTAAAAAATAAGTGGATAAGGCTTCAACCAAGTATTAAACCAAAAAATTGTAGAATCCCCCTTGTTGACTAACTATTTAATATGTTTTTTAATTAATTGTACACTCTTTGATACAAAGTTCCATATTGTTGAAACCATACCTAAGATTTGCTTTGTAAATTATTTTATTGCATTCATAGAACCTTACATATTTTTGAACATTTTTGTAGTCAAAATTTATATTTATGTGAGCATAGTTGGAAAACTTGTAGCTTGACAAAAACTTGGCACTCCAATTTTGGAGAGTTTCTTGGTAACTTAGGAAAATTCGATAAAGAAGTGTTGTGGAAAATTTAGGCATCCTTTACATATTGTTGTCACACTACCTAAATTTTCTTTGTCACAAACAAATATGCAAGCTCTGGTAGACTTGTCTCTTTAACCTGAAAATGATAAACTCTAAACAGACCAAGTTGGGTTAGGATACCCTTATTACGAACTTAATTAATGGTGGATATTTACTTTCTAATGCTCAACCAGATTTAGCAGAAATTAAGATGAATTTATGACAAAATAAAAGTGAATGAGGGGGGTGAAAGGCCTTAGTGAAAATGGATAGGAGTGAACAAATGATAATGAATTAAAATGATAGAATTGGTCTTTGAAAAGGTGGCAAAATTTTTTGAACCTTTGAAAAATTGATTTTCCCTTGGGAGCAAAAGAGACAATGTTATTAACCTTCATATGACAACAAAGACCTTTTGGACTAGCATATTTTCACGACATTGCAAATTTTCTAAAATCACCCAGACATCTGACTTGATGGTTTTCAAAAAATTAGGGGTATGGATTGAGTTGGAATTATGCAATCCAACACTGGCTCTGACTAGGACAGGAGACATGAATGATCCTAATGGTATGTGAATGCTCCTGAGGACTCCAAAATCTTTGGTTAATCACCTAAAATCACCTTAAAACTAAATCAATAGAAATGGACGCAGACATCTACCTAATCACCTAAACTGTAAAATGAAAAACTAAAAGAAAATGCTACTGCGTGATGATCATCATTGACCATTTCTTTTAACCACCTATTAACAAATTGAACCAACCAAGACGGAAACAAATTCATCTTGCTTATCACTTGAGACTTATAAAATGAGAAAAGAAAAGACATTCCTCTACATAAACCTAAAGAACATGACAAAACTGAAATATATATTTTTTTGACCGAGTGGTACAATATTTCAGCTTCTTCTATCCTCATGTTGAGGATTGAAAATCTTCAAATGTTGACCATTCACTGGTATGGGCAATTTTTCTCCTTTCATATCTTGCAATTTGTAAGTGTGTTGGCCAACCTTTTGAGCAACCTGGTAAGGACCCAACCATTTGGGCTCAAGCTTCCCTTTTTCACCTTGTTTATCATTTTATGGATCCCAATATAGCGCCACATCTCCTTCCGTGAAGGGATTTCCTTTTGCTTTCTTGTTAAAGGACTGAACTGTTTTTTGAGTTTCTTGAGTCATTCTTAACAAAGCTTCTCTTCTGTCTTCTTCCAGCTTAATGATCTGATCCAGCCTCCTTTATAAGACACTCGGTTTCTCATGAGCTTGGAGCAACAAGAATAAAGTAGGTATCTCTAATTGTGGAGGCAAAAGTGCTTTTTCTCCATAGACTAATTCATATGGTGTCCTTCTAGTGGCCCTTTTAATAGAGAGTCTATCTACCCATAAAGCATATTTTAGTTCATTATCCCAACTTCTTTTGTTCTTTCCAAGTGACCTTTTGATCCTAGTGATAAGGTTCTTGTTGGATGATTCTGCTAAATCATTGCCCTGAGGATAATAATTTGCAGGATGAGCTAGCTCTATGCTATATCCGACACAGAATTCCACCATCTCAAATGAAGTGAAGTATTTTCCATTATTTGTTACCAGCTTTCTAGGTACTCAAAATCTGTTTAGAATATTTTCTTCTAGAAACCTGATGATCACTTCAGTTGTAGATTTCTTCAAGGGGGTTGCCTCTACCCACTCAGTGAAGTAATCAATTGCTGTGATTATCCACCTATGCCCTCCTAAGGAATTTGGATTTATCTCCCCTATTAAGTCAATCCCCCACTGAGTAAATGGAGTTTCAATTATCACATGTTTCAAAGGCATAGCAGACAACTTCTTACCATAAAAATTATGGCACTTTTGACATTTAATGATAAACAAATATACATATTTGAACATAGAAGGCCAATATTAGCCAACTCTCATTATATTGTTTATTGTTGCTTTTGATGCAAAATGTTCTTCGTAAAAACTAGTGTGGAATTCTTCAATGATTCTAAGGACTTCCTTTTGGAAAAGGTAAAGTAACAATACACCATTGGGATGCCTCCAATACAACTTATCATATTGAATGTAATTGTGAGCCTGTTGCTTGATGCTTCTCATTTTACTTTATGATGATCCTGTCGGGAATGCCAATGTCTGTAAATAGTGAACTATTTTTTTGTACCATTTATATTCGACACTTTTTCCAACTGCTTTGCTTTGAATCAGCCATCATAACTGTATTATTAACATCTTCTCCCCATTTGGTAGCCATATATTTAGCCAAGCCTTGTACCTTTATAGTCTTTATTGCTTTAAACTCTACATCATACTATTGTAACTTAACCATCCATCTAGTTGAACTTCTTGCAGGCTCATTTTGAGTGAACACATCTTTGATTGTTATATATGGGATGCAGGCTATCACTTTATTTGACCCAAATATACCTTTAAAGTGCTCCAAAGCCTTAACCAAAGAGAAAGCCTATTTTTCTATCATAGTATATTTCAGTTGGGCTCCCTTCATTCTAGAGCTCATAAAAGCTATGGGCCTTTCATTATTTTCTTGATATTTTTGAGATAAAACAACAACAATAGTATCTTTTGAGGCAAATGAGTAAATATTAAAATATTTTGAATAATCAAGGTATGTTAACACAGGGGCTTGTGTGATTGCATCTTTTATCTTTTGAAAAGCTTTCATATTATCCTCAGTCCACCTAATATTTCCATCCTTTTTAATCATGTCATTTATGGGCTTTGTAATTTGAGCAAAATTAGGAACAAATCTTCGTACAAAGTTGATCTTCCAAAAAAATGACCTTACACCCTTTAAGTTCTTTGGGGGAGGGATTTTAGCAATAGGTTTAATTTCATTTTTAGTTTTCTTCTTTTCCCTATCCCCAACACCTTAGTGTTGCTTCTACCTGCCTGCTTGTAAAGATACCACATATCCCTCATATTTTGGTATCCCCTCTTGTTTTAATATGTTTTGTTCCCATACGTGCCCTCCCACCCTCATTTCATGTGCAATATGAGGTTCGTGGTGTCACATTCCATCCCATATTGTTATAATATTGCACCCACCTCGTTTTTGTTTTGTCTTGTTTTTTTCCTCTTTCTATTCCCGTCAGCCTTTCTATCCCTTTTGGTATGATCCCTTCTTCCTCCCCCAGTGTGTCAGTTAGATCTTAGTTTTTATTTAAAAAAAAAGTGCTGGTGAAGAACTACATCAACCGACTACTAATTATGAAATAAAAGATCACGTCAGCAACCTCCTTTTGTGATGAAACATTGGGCTAGATTGTAAATTTTTCGAGGATAAAGCTACCTAAATAAGACAAAAAAAACCAATGCTAGGACCTCCACAGAAACAAACAAAAGAACCAAACCATATGCCAAACAAAATTGAGATATACTACTTAATCTTCAAGGTAGTTAGAGCCGAAGGAGTCCAAGCGTCCGTTTTGGGTAACAGTTGGCACTGTTTTGGGACAAATGATAGTTTTTCCTAGATTTTGATAGCCTATGATAGCTCACTTATTGCTGTAATACACTCAAAGAGATCAAGGGTAGAGAGAGCTCCAGGTGTATAGATTTGCACTAGATATCTGCAACAGAATTCCAACATTTCAAATTATAAAAGAGACATCCAGGGCCGAAATCATTATCAAGCACTATATAGAAAACTTTTGCAAGAGGTATTCATGTGTCATCTCGGTCAATTGTATTTTCCCTTTGTCTATCTTAGTTTTTCGTCTCTCATATCTTCCCATCATTGTGCAGGAATTGCTGAGAGCTAGCCCAATTTACTAAGGATATTCCCAGGATCTGGATTAAGAAGTTGAAGATTCAATGTCATTGTTTTCAGGACAGAGAATCACATCCTCCTATTACATCATTTGAATGGGATGGATATTGTATTACTTTTTGAAAGAGACCTGAGCATCTTGCTAGGCTCTGTTATGTAATTTTTCTTGAGAACAATAATACAATTCAACTTCTTCTCTCTATCAATTTGGTGTTCATTGTATGTTGTGTTACTCATTCATATGTTACATAATTTGAATGTATGAATGACGTTTTCTTTCACTGACATGATGTTTATGTTCATTACATAATTTGAATGTATGTAAACACTTCAGTATCTCTTTTCTCTTTCTTTCTAGTTCATTAAAACATTAAATTCTACTATAATTACCCAATGGATAAGACACTGGTCTGCAACTTGAAGCTAAGGCTGGGAGTTGTTATAATAGCTTGATCATAATAAATTCATCTTAATTTTCACTAAATCTGGTTGAGCACTAGAAAGTAAATGTCCACCATTAATTAAGCTCATAATAGGGGTATCTTGACCCAACTTGGTCCGTTTAGAGTTTATCATTTTCAGGTTAAAGAGGTAAGTCTACCAGAGCTTACATATTTGTTTGTGACAAAGAAAATTTAGGTAGCGTGACAACAATATCTAAAGGATGCCTGAATTTTCCACAACAAGAAGAATTGAAGAAAATAATTTAATTAAAAAAAACATTAAGTACAAAAATTAGAGAGATAGAAAGTTGAATTTTTGTTAGATTTTTAGAAAGTTCAATCATAATTCTTAATATTCAAAACCAACTAAATGCAACATATAAAATATCTGTGTGAGTTTTGTTTTTTCCCCCGCATGGATGAATTTTGCTAAATTCTTGTTGAATCAAATTTCTCATGAGAAAGGAACTCGCAAGAAATCAAAGAGTTTTCTATCACTGGATGTGAGCATTGATTCCATATCTTGGATTTCTATTAACAATCTAGATGAGGGAGAAGACCTCAAACAATCAACAAATGAGCTCCAAAAAGATGGTTCAAGAGTTTTTTTCCCCTTTTTTTGGCAAAAGGATGAGTTGGTTTGAAATATTTCAAAATATGTGGACACTAGAACAAGTTAGGATATAATGCTTTGGAGAAATTATAATTCCTTAAATCGTATCTTGGATTTCTATTAACAATCGAGATGAGGGAGAAGACCTTAAAAAATCAACAAATGAGCTCCAAAAGATGGTTCAAGATTTTTTTCCCCATTTGTTTTACAAAAGGATGAGTTTGTTTGAAATATTTCGAAATATGTGGACACTAGAACAAGTTAGGATATAAGGCTTTGGAGCAATTATAATTCTTTACAAGGATTTCCTTTGAAAGAATGTTTGGTCACCTTAGGCCCTCTCTAAGGCCTCAACATTCCTTTGGTTATAAATCCAAAGTGAAATTCTTATAGGTGACAATATACAAAAGAGAGGATATCATGGACCTTTTAGGAGTTCCTTATGTAAGGAGGAGCTAGAATATTGGAAAATTTACTTACTCATTGTCCCTTTGCTTATATTTTTCCAAAACAAATAGAATATTACTGGGCAATTTGTTTAAACCTTGGAAAAGTTGATGAAATGTTAGATTAATTATTTTAAATTTTAAACTATTATGCATTTTATGGAGGATTGGTCCTACCATTATTTGTTGGAATCCACAACTTGAAAGGACTAATGGAATTTTAAAAAATAGACCTCAAAATCATATTCAAGTTTTGAATCGTATTGTTGTCTCTCTTATAGAATGTTTATAAGTATGGTGCTTATTATGGGAAGTATCAAATGTAAAAAAGGAGGCATTGACATTTTGGTTATAGGATTTTATAGTATCTTGGTTCCTACCTTCAAATTCTAGGAAGGAATAGACCATGAAGGATAAAGGGGAAATGATTTTGTAGCCCTAGAAGTAGTAAGGTAGGATGCAAATTTATGGATTTTTTTAGAAAATCATCTAATTCCTAAAATTCCAATCCACTTTAAAGGACTATTTGCTCAGATCTAAAGGTGAATCATAATTTTTACTAAAATGAAAATCGCTTTTTCAAAAGAGTGAATAATAAATTAAGGCTTAGGATTGGACAAGGTTAACATGGGACCCAAGGAAACGACCCAAAAAGTAACATTTTATCTTCATTTGTTGCTAATAAAGAGATAGAAGGCTACTAAATATGTTTAGAGACTATTTAGAGGCATGTAAGTTTAGTGACGTATCATTTTTTAAAGATGCAACTAAAGTAGAAATTTTACTAAAAGTAGAAAGAATTTACCTTAAAGTTACTCTTAGGTGAATAATTTTCTATAAACAAGAGCTTGAAGCTCCATCGTAAACATATTTTTACCATTTGAGAAAGTTAGAGCTACACTTTATGATACTCCACTATACTTATGAGATCATTCTGCCATTAATAGAAAGACTGTGTATAACATTTACTCATTGATTGTGTCACTGACCTTTTGATTTGTGAATACATACTAAAAATGATATTGCCTTCTCATTTTTGGTCAGTCCTTTCTTGTAATAGGGTGGATTATTTGTAGGTTGGATTACACCGATGTCATTTGATCAACTTCAAATATGTTGATTGATCAACATTAATCTTGTTATGGTCAACAATTGTATTTACTTTACAATTCTTGCACCCTTTTCCTTCCATATTTAATTTTATGTATTTAAATTAGTTTAATTTAAGATGACAACTAGGAGTCGACTTGAATTCGTAGGTCGAATAGAATACATCACTTCCAATTGTCGAAACATGATCTCATGGATGCATACATTCACACAAGTTTAATAGTTTTTGGTGTGCCTAATTGGACCAAAGGATTGAATTTTATGAGAATCAAGCCTAGTCCATTAGCCCATAATTTTCTAGATCTACACAAATCAACTTAGAATCTCATCAAATTTTTTAAAGGCTTATTTGTTATGCTAATTCAAACATAACCTATAATTATTTTGTTGGATCTACTTGCTATGACTTCAACTCTATTTTTTTTGTATTTTTTGATTGATAGGTACTCCATAGAATGATGATTTTGTTGAGAAACTCAACAATTTTTTTTACTTCAACATTCCTAATCAAAATGACAAACCAAAATTTTATTGAACCCTTGTTTAAATTAGTAATTTCAAGTGAAATTTTATCTAATTCTAATATGTAGGTCCATAAGTGTGATTCACCCTTTTCAAAATTTGTGTGAAGTACCAAAAAGCAATATTTCTATTTAAAGATTGTAATTTGACCTCAAAACAATGTAACAATCATTCAAAGATCAAAAAGAGCTATTTTTTTTTCAAAACTACGATTCACCCTTTATGAATTGTGATTTGCACTTGGAATAACTAAAAAATACATCTTTGAAGAAAAAATGTGATTTGCTATCTTTTAACAAGTTTTTGAAGGCTTTGAAACATCATTTTTTTTTTAACTTAGACAAGTGCAATTCTCCCTTTCAAAAAAGGCTATTTTCTCTTCTTTTTTAGTAAAAGAAAATTTTACCTAAGGATTACAACTTGGCAAAAGGAGATTCACCCTAAAAAGTGCACTTCGTTCCTTTTTGCCAACAAAGGAAATTTTTTGCTCAAGTAAGAAAAGGACAATTTGCCTAGAACAAAAGTATGAATTGCTCCATACCTTCCAAAAGAAGCCTAAAATTTGATCAAGTGCAAAAAATGTGATTCGTTCTAAACAAAATTGTGATTCACTCTTGGAGAAAATTCTTGAAAAGTTCAAAAGAGAGCTTGAAAATTTGGCCATGTGTTAAAAGAGTGATTCACTCAGAACCAAAATGTGTTTTCCTTTTGAACTAAATGTGTAATTTATTTTAGTATTGTAAAATAAAGGAAAAGAAGAGATCTATTTTTCTCAATTTTAAATATTGATAACAACTCCAATAAATGACTAGATATTTTGATGCAGATCCTATAAATTACACTTTGTTTTCTCCTAAAAAAGATATTAGGGCATTGCCCTTAATCCCATCCCCTAAATAGGAGGGATCATATGATCCTATGTCCCTCTCTGATTGATATGGGCTTCGGTCAATGTCATGACGTCTCCATTAGGGGGTAGCCCTCAAATGATGCAAAATATACCATGGGTTTCGAACCCTCAATTATCCAAATACTTGCAATTCCCTTAAGTTCAATAATAGATTTTGTAATATCAATAATCTCCTCATAATCAAATTAATATATAATATCATTAGATAATGCATAATTGTAGAATGCAATAGGTATATTAGAGGCAACAACCAATATAGTACCCAAATCAATAATTTATGCAATAATAGGTGGTTGATCAAAATTCCTAAGTTGCATAAAATCAACAAGTGATTCAATATCCTCAACAACAATCAACATATGCCCCAACAAGACAACCTAAGTAACAAATATTATGTGCACAAGGACAATTTGATCAACACATGTAGTACATACAAGTGTCTTTGTCGTCTCAATTGATTCAACAACAAAATCTAATGTATTTGTGCAGTAAAACTATCCAACTCATTTGGCCCAAGCCTATCAACAACAAATTCTACAAGGACAATATTTCATCCAAAATAAGCAATTGTCCTAGTACCCACAACTTCCCCAAGATCCATAGTAGGTTTTACAAAATTCAAATGTCACTCAAAATCAAACAACTCAATATCACCAATTTCCTCAAAATCAATAGGACATGCAAAACTATCAAATAGGACTAGATTGATTCAAGTACATGCTTTCAACTCTTAAAGAGTCATTCCATAAATTACATATGTCAACGACACAATATTATAAACTCAAAAAAGAGGACTGACATATTCTCCAAAGGGATATATAGGAGGCCATTCAAGTTAGTTTAACATGGTAAATATAAATTTAAAATTATGCACACTTTGGTCCTTCACTTGTAATGTGGGCCATGATCATAAAAACTGTGCTTGTTGGAAATTTTCCTAGAATAATATCAATATATCTCATTCATAGAATAATAACAACATTTCACAATAATATAACTCATAATATTATTCATAAATCATTAGATATTACAACAAGATATTTCTCATTCGATACAATGCATGGAGTCTTGTCTCAATAATATAACCTTACAAGATAAAACTTCAATACTCAACTATTGTTCTCCTCAAAGATTCAGGAGATGCATCCTTTCCTATTTCTCACATATAAAAAAACTTTCATGACTCTTCACTTTACATCTTGTCACATATCATGTAACTCTTCACTTGCATATTTGATATATAACACCTATGACTCTTGACTTGACACTTATTGACTTGACACTTTGAACACTTAATAACACTTAGAAAATTCTCACACAATGACACATATATTAGAAAAAATATAAATCACACTCCCTATTCTAATATTTACAAATACTACCAAATAATGTAATATATCCAACACCCCTTGTGTTACATTATTTGGTGTGAAGACTTTTAGTCTTCAATCTCTAATCCTAGCCTTTGTCCTTCAGCTTTGACTCTATTCTTCTTTCCCTTGGTATTGATCTCATGTTTCTATTTTCTTGTCTTAATAATCAAGATTCTATATACATGATTATTAGTGTTCTTTTTTTCCATATATGATATTTTCACTATATTAATAGGTACTATAGTAACATTTTTTGTCTTCACTTGATTTTGTCAATTTTGTGCTAAGATATTATTCAAGAGTTCCATACTACTCATCTTTGACCTCTTAAAAAATTATTTGTAATATCTTTTTCAATTCTGCATCACTTTGTTTTTTAACATTCTCTATCATTGCTTTGTATACAACGTTTTATGTTTTCAGAATTTCTTCACTTTCCTCCAAAGATATATTTGGAGTAATTTCTTCCATAATGATTTCTCATAAGTCAATTCTATTTCAATTTTTTTAGATTTCTTTGATATAGGATACCTTATGTCTCCCAAATTTAATTAAATATTTTTCTTCAAGCAATTTCAATTTCAAATTCTTTTCAAATTTCAAAACACAAAACTCAATTTCTTCAAATTTCTCAAATATTAAAATCACATCATCATTCATTAATCTTCAAATTTCAATTTTTAATTTCTACTTATATCTTTCTTAAGGATATAAATATTATTAATTAATTAAACTTTATGTTAAATTAATTAGAGTCTTTAATTAAAAATGTCAATTAGTCTTGCGAGCCTTATCTTCTAAAATTGTCAGGTCCTAAAAAGTTGCTTATTAGGATTTGTCAGAATTTTTGTCAGCCTTATATGTTAGTAGGCACCTTTTATAAATCCATGGTTTTTGATTCTCTGATGGTTTTGTAACATGTATAAATATATGTTTGATTCCATCCCTTTTATTTTGTCTGCCTAAAAGAGCTCCTGCTTTTCATACAAACCGATGCAACATCTTGTGACAAGTATAAACATATATATAGTTATTAGAAATCTCTTTCTAAGCCCAACATTGTGGACTCAATATGTTTGCATTTTGTGAAGACCTGCTCCAACTACCAAGGCAACAAAGTTCAAGATAATCTTCCATTTTTTTTGCTTTTCAAGTTATTTTTCCTTCTCGTTAGTATGCATTGGAGTCCAATGCTTTTGTGGTTGGGAAGAGTGTTTTTTTTTAAAATTTTACATGGTGGAATCGATAGCCGCCACGAATCCGAGCAGGCTATCCGAATTTTATGGCCTCCACAGTATTCTACGCTGTCTACATCGAAAGCCACCACACAGATCTCTACGTAGTCTGCCTCTATAACCACCATGCCATGATCATTTAAAACATTTTACGCCACTAAAAGCACTAGGAAAGGGACAAGCGTTCAATCCGACGAGGCCCGAGATTTGAACCTTAGACCTCCGCCCCCTTACGGGGTTTGGGGGAACCAATTGGTCTACACCTCGGACATTGTTTGGGAGGAGTGTTAAGGATATAAATATTATTAATTAATTAAATTTTATGTTTAATTAATTAATTAAAATTTGAGTTGCAAGCTTACTAAAATGGTAAAGGCTTTGGCCTCTCTTTGAGAGGTCTAAGGTTTAAACCCCACTCAGTATGAGGTTACTAGACCCCTCATAAAAACCTGTGTAAACTCATTGAAAAAAAAATAATTAAAAATAATTAGGGTTTTAATTAAAAATGTCAGATAGTCATGCGAGCCTTATCTTCTAAAATTGTTAGGTCTTGAAAAGTTACTTGTCAGGTTTTGTCAGGATTTCTATCAACATTATCTATCAATGGGTAGTTTTTGCAAATCCATGGTTTTTGATTCTTTGATGGTTTTGTAACATGTATAAATATACATTTGTTTATCAATAAAAATCAAGCAAGCTTTGTTAAAGTTTGATCCTCATCAATCTCCCAAATTTTTACATTCAATTTCAACAACAATCAACATATGCCCCAACAAGACAACCTAAGTAACAAATATTATGTGCACAAGGACAATTTGATCAACACATGTAGTACATACAAGTGTCTTTGTCGTCTCAATTGATTCAACAACAAAATCTAATGTATTTGTGCAATAAAACTATCCAACTCATTTGGCCCAAGCCTATCAACAACAAATTCTACAAGGACAAGATTTCATCCAAAATAAGCAATTGTCCTAGTACCCACAACTTCCCCAAGATCCATAGTAGGTTTTACAAAATTCAAATGTCACTCAAAATCAAACAACTCAATATCAACAATTTCCTCAAAATCAATAGGACATGCAAAACTATCAAATAGGACTAGATTGATTCAAGTACATGCTTTCAACTCTTAAAGAGTCATTCCATAAATTACATATGTCAACGACACAATATTACAAAACTCAAAAAAGAGGACTGACATATTCTCCAATGGGATATATAGGAGGCCATTCAAGTTAGTTTAACATGGTAAATATAAATTTAAAATTATGCACACTTTGGTCCTTCACTTGTAATGTGGGCCATGATCATAAAAACTGTGCTTGTTGGAAATTTTCCTAGAATAATATCAATATATCTCATTCATAGAATAATAACAACATTTCACAATAATATAACTCATAATATTATTCATAAATCATTAGATATTACAACAAGATATTTCTCATTCGATACAATGCATGGAGTCTTGTCTCAATAATATAACCTTACAAGATAAAACTTCAATACTCAACTATTGTTCTCCTCAAAGATTCAGGAGATGCATCCTTTCCTATTTCTCACATATAAAAAAACTTTCATGACTCTTCACTCTACATCTTGTCACATATCATGTAACTCTTCACTTTCATATTTGATATATAACACCTATGACTCTTGACTTGACACTTATTGACTTGACATTTTGAACACTTAATAACACTTAGAAACTTCTCACACATTGACACATATATTAGAAGAAATATAAATCACACTCCCTATTCTAATATTTACAAATACTACCAAATAATGTAATATATCCAACACCCCTTGTATTACATTATTTGGTGTGAAGACTTTTAGTCTTCAATCTCTAATTCTAGTATTTGTCCTTCAACTTTGACTCTGTTCTTCTTTTCCTTGGTCTTGATCTCATGTTTCTATTTTCTTGTCTTAATAATCAAGATTCTATATACATGATTATTAGTGTTCTTTTTTTCCATATATGATATTTTCACTATATTAATAGGTACTATAGTAACATTTTTTGTCTTCACTTGATTTTGTCAATTTTGTGCTAAGATATTCTTCAAGAGTTCCATACTACTCATCTTTGACCTCTTCAAAAATTATTTGTAATATCTTTTTCAATTTTGCATCAATTTGTTTTTTAACATTCTCTATCATTGCTTTGTATACAACGTTTTATGTTTTCAGAATTTCTTCACTTTCCTCCAAAGATATATTTGAAGTAATTTCTTCCATAATGATTTCTCATAAGTCAATTCTCTCTCAATTTTTTTAGATTTCTTTGATGTAGGATACCTTATGTCTCCCAAATTTAATTAAACATTTTTCTTCAAGTAATTTCAATTTCAAATTCTTTTCAAATTTCAAAACACAAAACTCAATTTCTTCAAATTTCTCAAATATTAAAATCACATCATCATTCATTAATCTTCAAATTTCAATTTTTAATTTCTACTTATATATTTCTTAAGGATATAAATATTATTAATTAATTAAACTTTATGTTAAATTAATTAGAGTCTTTAATTAAAAGTGTCAATTAGTCTTGCGAGCCTTATCTTCAGGTCCTAAAAAGTTGCTTATTAGGATTTGTCAGAATTTTTGTCAGCCTTATATGTTAGTAGGCACCTTTTATAAATCCATGGTTTTCGATTCTCTGATGGTTTTGTAACATGTATAAATATATGTTTGATTCCATCCCTTTTATTTTGTCTGCCTAAAAGAGCTCCTGCTTTTCATACAAACCGATGCAACATCTTGTGACAAGTATAAACATATATATAGTTATTAGAAAGCTCTTTCTAAGCCCAACATTGTGGACTCAATATGTTTGCATTTTGTGAAGACCTGCTCCAACTACCAAGGCAACAAAGTTCAAGATAATCTTCCATTTTTTTTGCTTTTCAAGTTATTTTTCCTTCTCGTTAGTATGCATTGGAGTCCAATGCTTTTGTGGTTGGGAAGAGTGTTTTTTTTTAAAATTTTACATGGTGGAATCGATAGCCGCCACGAATCCGAGCAGGCTATCCGAATTTTATGGCCTCCACAGTATTCTACGCTGTCTGCATCGAAAGCCACCACACAGATCTCTACGTAGTCTGCCTCTATAACCACCATGCCATGATCATTTAAAACATTTTACGCCACTAAAAGAACTAGGAAGGGGACAAGCGTTCAGTCCGACGAGGCCCGAGATTTGAACCTTAGACCTCCGCCCCCCTTACGGGGTTTGGGGGAACCAATTGGTCTACACCTCAGACATTGTTTGGGAGGAGTGTTAAGTATATAAATATTAATAATTAATTAAATTTTATGTTTAATTAATTAATTAAAATTTGAGTTGCAAGCTTACTAAAATGGTAAAGGCTTTGGCCTCTCTTTGAGAGGTCTAAGGTTTAAACCCCACTCAGTATGAGGTTACTAGACCCCTCATAAAAACCTGTGTAAACTCATTGAAAAAAAAATAATTAAAAATAATTAGGGTTTTAATTAAAAATGTCAGATAGTCATGCGAGCCTTATCTTCTAAAATTGTTAGGTCTTGAAAAGTTACTTGTCAGGTTTTGTCAGGATTTCTATCAACATTATCTATCAATGGGTAGTTTTTGCAAATCCATGGTTTTTGATTCTTTGATGGTTTTGTAACATGTATAAATATACATTTGTTTATCAATAAAAATCAAGCAAGCTTTGTTAAAGTTTGATCCTCATCAATCTCCCAAATTTTTACATTCAATTTCAACAACAATCAACATATGCCCCAACAAGACAACCTAAGTAACAAATATTATGTGCACAAGGACAATTTGATCAACACATGTAGTACATACAAGTGTCTTTGTCGTCTCAATTGATTCAACAACAAAATCTAATGTATTTGTGCAATAAAACTATCCAACTCATTTGGCCCAAGCCTATCAACAACAAATTCTACAAGGACAAGATTTCATCCAAAATAAGCAATTGTCCTAGTACCCACAACTTCCCCAAGATCCATAGTAGGTTTTACAAAATTCAAATGTCACTCAAAATCAAACAACTCAATATCAACAATTTCCTCAAAATCAATAGGACATGCAAAACTATCAAATAGGACTAGATTGATTCAAGTACATGCTTTCAACTCTTAAAGAGTCATTCCATAAATTACATATGTCAACGACACAATATTACAAAACTCAAAAAAGAGGACTGACATATTCTCCAATGGGATATATAGGAGGCCATTCAAGTTAGTTTAACATGGTAAATATAAATTTAAAATTATGCACACTTTGGTCCTTCACTTGTAATGTGGGCCATGATCATAAAAACTGTGCTTGTTGGAAATTTTCCTAGAATAATATCAATATATCTCATTCATAGAATAATAACAACATTTCACAATAATATAACTCATAATATTATTCATAAATCATTAGATATTACAACAAGATATTTCTCATTCGATACAATGCATGGAGTCTTGTCTCAATAATATAACCTTACAAGATAAAACTTCAATACTCAACTATTGTTCTCCTCAAAGATTCAGGAGATGCATCCTTTCCTATTTCTCACATATAAAAAAACTTTCATGACTCTTCACTCTACATCTTGTCACATATCATGTAACTCTTCACTTTCATATTTGATATATAACACCTATGACTCTTGACTTGACACTTATTGACTTGACATTTTGAACACTTAATAACACTTAGAAACTTCTCACACATTGACACATATATTAGAAGAAATATAAATCACACTCCCTATTCTAATATTTACAAATACTACCAAATAATGTAATATATCCAACACCCCTTGTGTTACATTATTTGGTGTGAAGACTTTTAGTCTTCAATCTCTAATCCTAGCCTTTGTCCTTCAGCTTTGACTCTATTTTTCTTTCCCTTGGTCTTGATCTCATGTTTCTATTTTCTTGTCTTAATAATCAAGATTCTATATACATGATTATTAGTGTTCTTTTTTTCCATATATGATATTTTCACTATATTAATAGGTACTATAGTAACATTTTTTGTCTTCACTTGATTTTGTCAATTTTGTGCTAAGATATTCTTCAAGAGTTCCATACTACTCATCTTTGACCTCTTCAAAAATTATTTGTAATATCTTTTTCAATTTTGCATCAATTTGTTTTTTAACATTCTCTATCATTGCTTTGTATACAACGTTTTATGTTTTCAGAATTTCTTCACTTTCCTCCAAAGATATATTTGAAGTAATTTCTTCCATAATGATTTCTCATAAGTCAATTCTCTCTCAATTTTTTTAGATTTCTTTGATGTAGGATACCTTATGTCTCCCAAATTTAATTAAACATTTTTCTTCAAGTAATTTCAATTTCAAATTCTTTTCAAATTTCAAAACACAAAACTCAATTTCTTCAAATTTCTCAAATATTAAAATCACATCATCATTCATTAATCTTCAAATTTCAATTTTTAATTTCTACTTATATATTTCTTAAGGATATAAATATTATTAATTAATTAAACTTTATGTTAAATTAATTAGAGTCTTTAATTAAAAGTGTCAATTAGTCTTGCGAGCCTTATCTTCAGGTCCTAAAAAGTTGCTTATTAGGATTTGTCAGAATTTTTGTTAGCCTTATATGTTAGTAGGCACCTTTCATAAATCCATGGTTTTTGATTCTCTGATGGTTTTGTAACATGTATAAATATATGTTTGATTCCATCCCTTTTATTTTGTCTGCCTAAAAGAGCTCCTGCTTTTCATACAAACCGATGCAACATCTTATGACAAGTATAAACATATATATAGTTCTTAGAAAGCTCTTTCTAAGCCCAACATTGTGGACTCAATATTTTTGCATTTTGTGAAGTCCTGCTCCAACTACCAAGGCAACAAAGTTCAAGATAATCTTCCATTTTTTTTGCTTTCCAAGTTATTTTTCCTTCTCGTTAGTATGCATTGGAGTCCAATGCTTATGTGGTTGGGAAGAGTGTTTTTTTTTTAAATTTTACATGGTGGAATCGATAGCCGCCACGAATCTGAGTAGGCTATCCGAATTTTATGGCCTCCACAGTATTCTATGCTGTTTGCCCCGAAAGCCGCCACACAGATCTCTACGCAGTCTGCCCCTATAACCACCATGCCATGATAATTTAAAACCTTTTACGCCACTGAAAGAACTAGGAAGGGGACAAGCGTTCAGTCCGACGAGGCCCGAGATTTGAACCTTAGACCTCCGCCCCCCATTACGGGGTTTGGGGGAACCAATTGGTCTACACCTCGGACATTGTTTGGGAGGAGTGTTAAGGATATAAATATTAATAATTAATTAAATTTTATGTTTAATTAATTAATTAAAATTTGAGTTGCAAGCTTACTAAAATGGTAAAGGCTTTGGCCTCTCTTTGAGAGGTCTAAGGTTTAAACCCCACTCAGTATGAGGTTACTGAGACCCCTCATAAAAACCTGTGTAAACTCATTGAAAAAAAAATAATTAAAATTAATTAGGGTTTTAATTAAAAATGTCAGATAGGCCTGCGAGCCTTATCTTCTAAAATTGTTAGGTCTTGAAAAGTTACTTGTCAGGTTTTGTCAGGCTTTCTATCAACATTATCTATCAATGGGTAGTTTTTGCAAATCCATGGTTTTTGATTCTTTGATGGTTTTGTAACATGTATAAATATACATTTGTTTATCAATAAAAATCAAGCAAGCTTTGTTAAAGTTTGATCCTCATCAATCTCCCAAATTTTTACATTCAATTTCAACAACAATCAACATATGCCCCAACAAGACAACCTAAGTAACAAATATTATGTGCACAAGGAAAATTTGATCAACACATGTAGTACATACAAGTGTCTTTGTCGTCTCAATTGATTCAACAACAAAATCTAATGTATTTGTGCAATAAAACTATCCAACTCATTTGGCCCAAGCCTATCAACAACAAATTCTACAAGGACAAGATTTCATCCAAAATAAGCAATTGTCCTAGTACCCACAACTTCCCCAAGATCCATAGTAGGTTTTACAAAATTCAAATGTCACTCAAAATCAAACAACTCAATATCAAAAATTTCCTCAAAATCAATAGGACATGCAAAACTATCAAATAGGACTAGATTGATTCAAGTACATGCTTTCAACTCTTAAAGAGTCATTCCATAAATTACATATGTCAACAACACAATATTATAAACTCAAAAAAGAGGACTGACATATTCTCCAATGGGATATATAGGAGGCCATTCAAGTTAGTTTAACATGGTAAATATAAATTTAAAATTATGCACACTTTGGTCCTTCACTTGTAATGTGGGCCATGATCATAAAAACTGTGCTTGTTGGAAATTTTCCTAGAATAATATCAATATATCTCATTCATAGAATAATAACAACATTTCACAATAATATAACTCATAATATTATTCATAAATCATTAGATATTACAACAAGATATTTCTCATTCGATATAATGCATGGAGTCTTGTCTCAATAATATAACCTTACAAGATAAAACTTCAATACTCAACTATTGTTCTCCTCAAAGATTCAGGATATGCATCCTTTCCTATTTCTCACATATAAAAAAACTTTCATGACTCTTCACTTTACATCTTGTCACATATCATGTAACTCTTCACTTGCATATTTGATATATAACACCTATGACTCTTGACTTGACACTTATTGACTTGACACTTTGAACACTTAATAACACTTAGAAACTTCTCACACATTGACACATATATTAGAAGAAATATAAATCACACTCCCTATTCTAATATTTACAAATACTACCAAATAATGTAATATATCCAACACCCCTTGTGTTACATTATTTGGTGTGAAGACTTTTAGTCTTCAATCTCTAATCCTAGCTTTTGTCCTTCAGCTTTGACTCTATTCTTATTTCCCTTGGTCTTGATCTCATGTTTCTATTTTCTTGTCTTAATAATCAAGACTCTATATACATGATTATTAGTGTTCTTTTTTTCCATATATGATATTTTCACTATATTAATAGGTACTATAGTAACATTTTTTGTCTTCACTTGATTTTGTCAATTTTGTGCTAAGATATTCTTCAAGAGTTCCATACTACTCATCTTTGACCTCTTCAAAAATTATTTGTAATATCTTTTTCAATTTTGCATCACTTTGTTTTTTAAAATTCTCTATCATTGCTTTGTATACAACGTTTTATGTTTTCAGAATTTCTTCACTTTCCTCCAAAGATATATTTGGAGTAATTTCTTCCATAATGATTTCTCATAAGTCAATTCTCTCTCAATTTTTTTAGATTTCTTTGATGTAGGATACCTTATGTCTCCCAAATTTAATTAAACATTTTTATTCAAGCAATTTCAATTTCATATTCTTTTCAAATTTCAAAACACAAAACTCAATTTCTTCAAATTTCTCAAATATTAAAATCACATCATCATTCATTAATCTTCAAATTTCAATTTTTAATTTCTACTTATATCTTTCTTAAGGATATAAATATTATTAATTAATTAAACTTTATGTTAAATTAATTAGAGTCTTTAATTAAAAGTGTCAATTAGTCTTGCGAGCCTTATCTTCTAAAATTGTCAGGTCCTAAAAAGTTGCTTATTAGGATTTGTCAGAATTTTTGTCAGCCTTATATGTTAGTAGGCACCTTTTATAAATCCATGGTTTTTGATTCTCTGATGGTTTTGTAACATGTATAAATATATGTTTGATTCCATCCCTTTTATTTTGTCTACCTAAAAGAGCTCCTGCTTTTCATACAAACCGATGCAACATCTTGTGACAAGTATAAACATATATATAGTTCTTAGAAAGATCTTTCTAAGCCCAACATTGTGGACTCAATATTTTTGCATTTTGTGAAGACCTGCTCCAACTACAAAGGCAACAAAGTTCAAGATAATCTTCCATTTTTTTTGCTTTTCAAGTTATTTTTCCTTCTCGTTAGTATGCATTGGAGTCCAATGCTTTTGTGGTTGGGAAGAGTGTTTTTTTTTTAAATTTTACATGGTGGAATCGATAGCTGCCACGAATCCGAGCAGGCTATCCAAATTTTATGGCCTCCACAGTATTCTACGCTGTCTGCCCCGAAAGCCGCCACACAGATCTCTACGCAGTCTGCCCCTATAACCACCATGCCATGATAATTTAAAACATTTTACGCCACTGAAAGAACTAGGAAGGGGACAAGTGTTCAGTCCAACGAGGCCCGAGATTTGAACCTTAGACCTCCGCCCCCCTTACGGGGTTTGGGGGAACCAATTGGTCTACACCTTAGACATTGTTTGGGAGGAGTGTTAAGTATATAAATATTAATAATTAATTAAATTTTATGTTTAATTAATTAATTAAAATTTGAGTTGCAAGCTTACTAAAATGGTAAAGGCTTTTGCCTCTCTTTGAGAGGTCTAAGGTTTAAACCCCACTCAGTATGAGGTTACTGAGACCCCTCATAAAAACCTTTGTAAACTCATCGAAAAAAAAAAATTAAAAATAATTAGGGTTTTAATTAAAAATGTCAGATAGGCCTGCGAGCCTTATCTTCTAAAATTGTTAGGTCTTGAAAAGTTACTTGTCAGGTTTTGTCAGGCTTTCTATCAACATTATCTATCAATGGGTAGTTTTTGCAAATCCATGGTTTTTTATTCTTTGATGGTTTTGTAACATGTATAAATATACATTTGTTTATCAATAAAAATCAAGCAAGCTTTGTTAAAGTTTGATCCTCATCAATCTCCCAAATTTTTACATTCAATTTCAACAACAATCAACATATGCCCCAACAAGACAACCTAAGTAACAAATATTATGTGCACAAGGACAATTTGATCAACACATGTAGTACATACAAGTGTCTTTGTCGTCTCAATTGATTCAACAACAAAATCTAATGTATTTGTGCAATAAAACTATCCAACTCATTTGGCCCAAGCCTATCAACAACAAATTCTACAAGGACAAGATTTCATCCAAAATAAGCAATTGTCCTAGTACCCACAACTTCCCCAAGATCCATAGTAGGTTTTACAAAATTCAAATGTCACTCAAAATCAAACAACTCAATATCAACAATTTCCTCAAAATCAATAGGACATGCAAAACTATCAAATAGGACTAGATTGATTCAAGTACATGCTTTCAACTCTTAAAGAGTCATTCCATAAATTACATATGTCAACGACACAATATTATAAACTCAAAAAAGAGGACTGACATATTCTCCAATGGGATATATAGGAGGCCATTCAAGTTAGTTTAACATGGTAAATATAAATTTAAAATTATGCACACTTTGGTCCTTCACTTGTAATGTGGGCCATGATCATAAAAACTGTGCTTGTTGGAAATTTTCCTAGAATAATATCAATATATCTCATTCATAGAATAATAACAATATTTCACAATAATATAACTCATAATATTATTCATAAATCATTAGATATTACAACAAGATATTTCTCATTCGATATAATGCATGGAGTCTTGTCTCAATAATATAACCTTACAAGATAAAACTTCAATATTCAACTATTGTTCTCCTCAAAGATTCAGGATATGCATCCTTTCCTATTTCTCACATATAAAAAAACTTTCATGACTCTTCACTTTACATCTTGTCACATATCATGTAACTCTTCACTTGCATATTTGATATATAACACCTATGACTCTTGACTTGACACTTATTGACTTGACACTTTGAACACTTAATAACACTTAGAAACTTCTCACACATTGACACATATATTAGAAGAAATATAAATCACACTCCCTATTCTAATATTTACAAATACTACCAAATAATGTAATATATCCAACACCCCTTGTGTTACATTATTTGGTGTGAAGACTTTTAGTCTTCAATCTCTAATCCTAGCCTTTGTCCTTCAGCTTTGACTCTATTCTTCTTTCCCTTGGTCTTGATCTCATGTTTCTATTTTCTTGTCTTAATAATCAAGATTCTATATACATGATTATTAGTGTTCTTTTTTTCCATATATGATATTTTCACTATATTAATAGGTACTATAGTAACATTTTTTGTCTTCACTTGATTTTGTCAATTTTGTGCTAAGATATTCTTCAAGAGTTCCATACTACTCATCTTTGACCTCTTCAAAAATTATTTGTAATATCTTTTTCAATTTTGCATCACTTTGTTTTTTAAAATTCTCTATCATTGCTTTGTATACAACGTTTTATGTTTTCAGAATTTCTTCACTTTCCTCCAAAGATATATTTGGAGTAATTTCTTCCATAATGATTTCTCATAAGTCAATTCTCTCTCAATTTTTTTAGATTTCTTTGATGTAGGATACCTTATGTCTCCCAAATTTAATTAAACATTTTTATTCAAGCAATTTCAATTTCAAATTCTTTTCAAATTTCAAAACACAAAACTCAATTTCTTCAAATTTCTCAAATATTAAAATCACATCATCATTCATTAATCTTCAAATTTCAATTTTTAATTTCTACTTATATCTTTCTTAAGGATATATATTATGAATTAATTAAACTTTATGTTAAATTAATTAGAGTCTTTAATTAAAAGTGTCAATTAGTCTTGCGAGCCTTATCTTCTAAAATTGTTAGGTCCTAAAAATTTGCTTATTAGGATTTGTCAGAATTTTTGTCAGCCTTATATGTTAGTAGGCACCTTTTATAAATCCATGGTTTTTGATTCTCTGATGGTTTTGTAACATGTATAAATATATGTTTGATTCCATACCTTTTATTTTGTCTGCCTAAAAGAGCTCATGCTTTTCATACAAACCGATGCAAAATCTTGTGACAAGTATAAACATATATATAGTTCTTAGAGCTTTCTAAGCCCAACATTGTGGACTCAATATTTTTGCATTTTGTGAAGACCTGCTCCAACTACCAAGGCAACAAAGTTCAAGATAATCTTCCATTTTTTTTGCTTTTCAAGTTATTTTTCCTTCTCGTTAGTATGCATTGGAGTCCAATGCTTTTGTGGTTGGGAAGAGTGTTTTTTTTTTTAAATTTTACATGGTGGAATCGATAGCCACCACGAATCCGAGCAGGCTATCCAAATTTTATGGCCTCCACAGTATTCTATGCTGTCTGCCCCGAAAGCCGCCACACAAATCTCTATGCAGTCTGCCCCTATAACCACCATGCCATGATCATTTAAAACATTTTACGCCACTGAAATAACTAGGAAGGGGACAAGCGTTCAGTCCGACGAGGCCCGAGATTTGAACCTTAGACCTCCGCCCCCCTTACGGGGTTTGGGGGAACCAATTGGTCTACACCTTAGACATTGTTTGGGAGGAGTGTTAAGTATATAAATATTAATAATTAATTAAATTTTATGTTTAATTAATTAATTAAAATTTGAGTTGCAAGCTTACTAAAATGGTAAAGGCTTTGGCCTCTCTTTGAGAGGTCTAAGGTTTAAACCCCACTCAGTATGAGGTTACTGAGACCCCTCATAAAAACCTGTGTAAACTCATTGAAAAAAAAATAATTAAAAATAATTAGGGTTTTAATTAAAAATGTCAGATAGGCCTACGAGCCTTATCTTCTAAAATTGTTAGGTCTTGAAAAGTTACTTGTCAGGTTTTGTCAGGCTTTCTATCAACATTATCTATCAATGGGTAGTTTTTGCAAATCCATGGTTTTTGATTCTTTGATGGTTTTGTAACATGTATAAATATACATTTGTTTATCAATAAAAATCAAGCAAGCTTTGTTAAAGTTTGATCCTCATAAATATCCCAAATTTTTACATTCAATTTCATATACAATCTTCAATTCATTAAATTTCAAACTTTTAAAATCACTCCTTTTATCTCCCAGATTATCAAAGTTCATAATCAATCAATCATTCATTCATTCTCCATCAAATTTAATTATCAAACTCATTAATTATTATATCTCCACATTAATAATCTATTTTTCCAAAATTTTTAATCAAATGCCAAATTTATTTCTAAAGCCTTATAAATTTGAACTAAATAAAATTAGGTGCTCAAAAATATTAAATATACCTATGTTAAAAAGCTTAAACTTTTACTTGTGTA
This sequence comes from Wollemia nobilis, assembly GCA_028583015.1. Lineage (NCBI taxonomy): Eukaryota > Viridiplantae > Streptophyta > Pinopsida > Araucariales > Araucariaceae > Wollemia > Wollemia nobilis. The sequence continues at coordinate 4,874,765 of JAQPPZ010017116.1, read as the reverse complement.
GAGAAGAGCCAAATTGAGAGATTCGAAACATTGTAACATTTGATGATAAATTTTAGAGTCCATAAAGTTACCTGCTCTAATTTCAAATGCTCATTTTCGATTTATCCACAATCTGACTTCAGGATCTTCAACAATGTCTTCATATTCTCTTCACACTCTCTACTCATAGGCACTCTCTAAAAAATGTCTTCACAAGATTTCTACATCATAAGGTCTTGACTCCAAAGACTTCCACTACAAATGATTTCATTTCAAATGCTTTCACTTCAAAAGCTCTTTGGATCTAAATGACTAAAAATATTCAACTTCTCTTCATGGCTAGAAAATATCACAATCCACACTCTTAATTCAATGTCTTCTCACGTATGGAAAATCATTGTCCACACTATAATATATTTCAATCTTCTATTTAAAAACAAAAAATCTTCTTTTTATCTAATATGCTTCCTCCAAAAACTTCCTTAAAAACTTCCTTTAATCTTCTCCTTATATATCCTAATATATTAATTCATTCCTTCAATTAAAAACTTTCAAATTCAATCTTCAATTCCTTATTTATCCATTAAACAATTCATTTCCAAAGTTCAACTTTATAATTAATCAGACTTCAAAAACTTAAAATTCTCAAAATTAAGTCAACCAAAATATGTGCTCATATGTAAATAAAAAAATAATCAATACTTTGGTGCTCACCTTATTGCTCACATGTTTTAATGTAATGCTCACCCTTGCATGTAAATTATTTTAGGTATTATTATCTCTTCTTAGGAACTATTTGAAACCATTATAATAATGACTTCTTTCTTTGGTGTTGATGTAGTTGCTTTACTCTTCTCAGGCTCTGTTGTTTCCTTTTCTCAGGTACCATTCATAGGTTGAATAAAAATAGCCCCTCTTGGATGCTCTAACATACCATAGTTGCTTCAAATTATCAAGCATAGGATCATCGTCACATGGGGCTTTGTATCTCCCAAATCATATGTCTCTTGTCTCTTCAAACTTCTCCAACTCAAGCTTCACATAGGTGCTCTTCTTCTTGGCAATATGCACCTTCAATATTCTTGTCTGTTGCAATTATCTTTGTTCAACTTTCGTTGATCCTTATATGTTCCTTGTTCTCAAGGCTTCAACTTCATCAACTTTTTTTTCATAGGAATTTCACTCGTAACAAATATCTTTACATCCTTTAACTATGCAAAATATGTTTTTTCCACACACTTTCCAACAATCTCAAGGTGCAATCAACCTATTTTTTCTAATGTCTCCAAAAATCAAACTTCGTCCTCTAGTCCATCTTGCAATCTCAATGTGTAATCAACCCGTCTCTTTTATCTCTCACATCCTCAACTTATTCTTCTTGGTGCAATATCGATCAACCTCTCAATATTCTTCTTCTCCAAATTAATTTCTCCTAATCTCTTCAATATTAATTCTTACAATTGTTGAGGTATATTACATTATTTGGTACATGCTAATGTACCCCCATGGTACCTTCATGGTATATTTGTAAATATGTAATAGATTAGGGTTGAGTCCATAGTTTAGAAAGTGTGATTTATATTTTTCCTTTTTATGTAAGTGTTAATGTGTAAAAAATGCAGAAGTGTCATGTAAGAGTGAAATGTGCTGGAAATACACAAGTGTCATGTAAGAGTAAAATGTGCAGGAAATGCACAAGTGTCATGTAAGTTAGAGTGCAAGTGTATATTGATAGAATGTGCACAAGTATCATGTATGAAAGTATACAAATATGTAATATGAGGATGTGCACAAGTGTCCTAGATTAGGAGTGCATGTAGAAGTGTAAGAGTCATGTAGATGTGTGCAAGTGTCTTAGAGTCAAGTATCCATATAGTATGCAAGTGACAAGATGATAAGCCAAGAGTCATGGGACTTGTCATATGGAGAGAAATAGACAAGTACTTGAAGAGTCATATTACTATGGCTATATTATGGAGATAATACTCTATGAGAAAGCAATCCAAGAAGGAGAAACAAAAGTGTAATCTATTTAAGAGATCCAATTTGGAATAAAGCTTGTATACAATTTTGAGCAATTAATATTGTAAGTTTTCTTCATGCATAGTTCATGAATGATTCAAACCATTTACATTCATATTTAATTATTTAAGTGAATGTTTATTTTAGTATTATATAGGCCTTGATATACATATTAATTGACTCATATATTATTCTACTCTTATATTATTATTTTACCCTTTAATATTGTGACTATTTTATATTGGGACCTATGATATTTTTTGGATGAAAAAACCATTATATTAATAAAATAATGTCTAATCATACAAAAAAATGGTGGGTGGAATTAGCACACCCCGTAAACCAACACACTAACCACCGTGGTTAGGAGTACACAAGAGTGTCAGAAACAATCCATAAAAAGCTAGATAACAATCGCCAAAACAGTGTCAAATATGTTGACTCATAGCGTAGGGTACATTCCCCCAATGCTCCATGAGGGTACGTAAGTACTACAACTCCACATGTACTTTTTCAACCTGTACTTGAATCTATAACCAACAATCAAAGAATATAGTATATTTATCAGCAACAGAGAAGACACGCCCGACATATTGCTGAGAAAAAATAGCTCTATTTTGGGACTTCCAAAGATAAAACAGGGTACCAATTCTAAAAATATTCCAAACAACACCCAAGTTGAAGGAAAAAGTAATAGGGTCACCCAAAATAGCATGGACCCAGGTAAAATATTCTTGCATAAAGGTCTAAAAAATTCAAGAAGCCACTCCACTGAGCTTGATCATAAAACCAAAAAACATGCAGTAAATCTTTCGCCTGTTCGCAAATCGGGAAAATAGAATTATGAACACCCAGATGATTAAGCCTATTTTCAACAGGAAACCCCTGGTGCAAGAGGCTCCAAGAAAAAAAACTCTGTTTAGGTTCAATATAAGTAGCCCAAGCAATCCGAAACCTCTTATTCCATTGAGAGGGAAGAGAGACTAAGTCCCATATCATAGTGAGCTTATCAACCATTGGAACTTGCGGGGTGAGCCATTTGTAACCTAGATGAGCTTTATATTGCAAAACAAGAATCTCCCTAGACCAACACTAATTTGACCACCACAATTTTTGAAAATACTTATGCATTTTGCACCAAATAGAAAATGGAATACTATCAATAACCACCTCATAAGTATCTCTATCACCAGGATTTAAATTGTGAATTTGACAAAAAATTTCCTAGGGTATCCAACTCTTGGTATATCAAGAGAAAAAATAAAAAATGGAAGCAATACCACGCTTATAGAACCTCTGCGCTCTGACACACTGCACCAGATCCAGGGGAGAACCCTACAAAGTGATAACTAGAGACCACCAAGTATTCATGCAAGGCAAAGAGGCACCTACTTTGCAGAAACACCCTTTCCAACTGAGCTAGGGTTTGAAGGCCTCCCAAGCTTTCCAAATACTATGAATGACAAAAGAACCTTTAACTTTAACAGGGATAGAGGTGGTAAGAATGGATTGCAATCCCATCCCTTTCCAAATTTTCTTCCCCTGAAGCAAACTAGAAGAAATGTAATTCCTGACCAACACTTTCCAAGATTCATCCCCAATTAAAGATCGGGTGATCTATTTAGCACAAAGGACAAAACCTTATCGGTGATAATCAAACAAACCCATGCCTCCATAGTCTTTGGGAAAATAACAAATTTCCTAGGCTACCCGATGAAAACCTCATTTGACAGAGTCTTTGGCCCACAAAAAATCTCTCAGAAGCTTATCCAACTTTTTATAACAATATTTGGATGAAACCCAACAAGACGAATAATAGACATGGGTAGTGGCTAAAACCTTAGAATAAATCTAAAATTTTCTTGCCAGAGAAAGTTTCTTACTAGTCCAGTAAGAAAGCTTCTTGTCCACTTTCTTAATAACATACTGCCACAATTGAGCAGAGGAACCATGAAACGCAAAAGAAATTCCAAGAAATTTAAACACCTCACCCTACTGAATTCAAGTCCATTGGAAATGATGCAGCCAACATGGCAGCTAGGATTGAAATTGTTGAAAATAGGAGCTTTTTTTCCATTGAATAGAAGAACCAAAGGCTAAACAAAATACCTCTAAGTAACTAATAGCTGAGAAAAGAGATTACTCATATTCTTGAAGTGTTAAAAAATAATCATCAACAAAATGACCATTGACCAACTGACGATCAAAATTGGGGAGAGCAATACCCTTGATTAATCCTTGATCCACCTTATGGCCCAACAAATAGCCAAAAGCCTCTGCAACAAGAATGAAAAGAGACGGAGCAAGAGGGCACCCCTATATTACAGAACGACCAAGAGAAATTGATTGAGATTGACTATTATTCAATTTAAGAACAACTGAAGCATCTTGAAATAACATAAGAACAATGCTCCCAAACACTAGCCCAAAACCCAAAGCCTAAAGCATGGTAGTGATGAAGTACCACTCCATCTTATCATAGGCTTTCTCAAAGTCAATTTTAATGAATAAAGCATCTTGTTTAGAATTTCTTACCCACTCCATACCTTCCCAAAAAACAAGAACATTATCAAGAATGTATCTTCCCTAAGCAAAGACAATTTATTTAGGTCTGACAATCAAAGGCAAGAGATATTTAAGCTTAAGTGCAAGGGCTTTGGCAATAATATTATAGCTTACATTAAGCAGGGTGATCGACCTCCAATTAGTGATGAGCTTAGGATCTCTAGAATTAGGAATAAATTTAACATTACCTTTGTTAATAATGGAACCCAGTGAACCACATTGCACGGTTTTAAGATATACTTTGTGGAGATTAGAACCAAGCATATCCCAGAATTATTTGTAGAATTCACATGGGAAGCCATAAATACCAGGTGACTTATCATTGGCCATGAGTTACAAGGTATTTTTTAGATCTTCCAGAGAAAGAGGAGTGTCACAGAATATCATTTGCTAAGGAGAAATCTTGTTGGGGACAACAATAGTACAATCAGCAAGAGCTTGCCTTCAAGAATCATTAAGGGGTTGAGAAGCAAAAACACCTTGATAATGTGAAACAAAGGCTTTGACAATTTGGAAGGTCTGTAAATCTCTGCCCATCAACTTGAATGGCCTAAAACTGAGAATTCTGGGTAGGAGGTCTGAGGCATTGAAAAAATCTTTGGTCACTCTGTCCCCCACTTTGAGCCAATGCATTCGAGCACGTAATTGAACACACTTGGATTCATACAAATCAGCTTTTTTTAGCTCATGCCAAATGGAAGAAACTTGGTATTGAGCAAGAGAGCTAAAAGGAGAGGCTTAAAGCCTGAGACAGGCTTTGGATAGCTCACTCTACAAGGTAAACTTAGCCTGTTTTCACCGCTTTGCAACTTCAACACCCAGAGTCTGCAACACCTTAGTGGTTCATTGAATGGTAGTATTCCACCACTCAATCCTTACAAAAAGACCATCAGGTCTAGGAATCAAATTCCAAATGTGGCATATATGAGCTTTCATGCTAAAGCTATGCAAAAAAGAAACATTCAGGTAAAACTGTTAAGAATGCACTTTGGGTTGAAAGTTTAACTTTACCACCAAGAATAAAATAGGTGAATGATCATATAGTGTAGTACCAGGGAAAGTCAGCACATATGACAAAGAAGGAAAAATATGGGAGAACTAAAAGTTGTCACACTCAAAAATCATGGCTCTGTCTAATCTTTCCAAAACCCTAGCAAAAGCAGCCTAGAAATTGGACCAGGTGTACCAAAGAGCCTGAGGGAAGTCAGAAGGTGAGAAGCAAGAATTAGGGTCATAAAGGTAAAGCTTGTTTTCATAAAAAACCAAGCTTCCCTTTCACCTAAACACCATCGCATTGGAGCATGAATGACCTTGTCAAAAGTGTTCTCCACCATATTAAAATCTCCATAGAGCACCCAAGTGGAAAATGGTAGATTCATGGCAAGCCATCTCCACAGCTCACATCGATCAGAAGTGATGTTTGAGGTATACACATTAACCACCCAAAATGGTTTTCCACAAATCTCGAGCAAAATCCAGATAGCTTGATTGGATGGGTCAACACCCTAGGTCACAACATTCTTTTGTAATCGAGGTGCAAGGATAGTGATGGCTCCCCCTTTTCCTAAGGAATGCTTTGTGGCAAAAGAGGCACTTTGTGGCCATAAAAAGTCACATGCACACCGCATATTGAAATCAAAAATCTTAACTTCTTGTAGACATAAAAAATCGAGGCTTCCATGCACTCGAGAAACATTTGACATCTCATTTTGGACCAAATATTTTTTGATCGGGTCCATCAGTCCTTGAACATTCCATGAGAAGAAAATCATTGGGATTTGTCAGGATGCATGATCTCCATGATATTTTATGGTAGTAAGGCTTAACAAGCTAATAGTGGTATCAGAGCTTCCATATGAATCTATCTATTTTTGATAGAGTTATTTCTTAGCCACCATAATTAATTAACTTTGTCCATCTTTGATAAATTTAATTTGGAGTCTGTCCACTTTAAAGGCAGTGCAGACTTGGACTCCAATTTTTAAAAGTAAAATTGAGTAGAATATCGAGAAGATAAGTATTCAATCACCCTCATTTATAGGTTAGGGTCTTTCCACTTGGTTGAAGGAAAATCAATGAAGACTAGGACTCGACTATATTGATTAAGGTAGGGTTATGCATAAGGGGTCGGACCTAAAATGTACTTGTAAAAAATTGGCGAATCCATTTCAAAACCCTGGTGAATCCTGGCCAACCTCATGTCGGAGGAAATGGTGAATTACCTTATTTTTCATAAAAAATATAAAAATTTGGTGAATTTGATAGTTTTGGCAGGACTGGGTGGAAAACATAGTCCAGCTCTGGATTGGGTGAAAAACGCGATTCAGGCTTGGATCGGGTGCAAAATACGATTCAAGCTCGGACCATGTGCAGAATGTGGTACGATCGACCAGATCTAGAAAATGGTTTGGCCTAATGCAGAATGTGATCCGAACTAGGACCGCACACAGAATATGATCCAACCTAATGTAGAATGAGGTTCGATCACAGATCGAATCCATAATATGGTTTGACCTCATGCAGAATGTGGTTCAATCACTGATCGGATCCAGAATATGGTTCAACCTCATGCAGAATGTAGTTCGATATCGGGCCTGATGTAAAATGTGGTCTTATATCAGACCTGATGTAGAATAGGATTCGATATTGAGCTTAATGTAAAATATGGTTTAAAATATGGCCTGGTGCAGAATATGGTCTAGTATCGAACTTGATGCAGCATATGGTCCGATATCAAACCTGATGCCGAATATGGTTCGATATCAAGCCTAATGTAGTATTGGGTCTAGTATTGGATCTAATGTAGCATAGGGTCCAATATAAGGCCTGATGCACTATAGGGTCCGATAACGGGCTTGATGCAATATAGGATCTAGTATAAGGCCTGATGCAGTATAGGATTTGGTATAGGGTCTGATGTAGTATAGGGTCTAGTACCAGGCCGAATGCAGAATATGGTCTGATATCAGGCTTGATGCAGATTATGGTCCGGTAAGGGGCCTGATGCAGATTATGGTCCAGTGTCATTCTTGATGCAAAAGTTGGTCCGGTATTGGGCTTGATGCAAAAATTGGTTTGATATCGAGCCTGATGCAGAATATGGTCTGGTATTGGGCCTAATGCAGAATATGGTCCAGTACCGAGCCTGATGTAGAATATGGTTCGAATGCAGAAAAAGGTCCATCGTTGATCGACTACCACGTGTCACACAATCGATCACCCATATTGCATGTCCAATACAATGTTGCCACGTGTCAACTCCATCTATTCTATCTATAAAAGGGCATCAACTATCATTTTTCTAGTTCATTTCTATGACTACACCCAACTAGAGTGAACCATTACCGAGCAACCTTCCCAAATTCAATCCAATTTCTCCTACTTCCAAGTTTCCAACTTCTAGCAATGGCCACCGCTTCCACCCCTACTCCAAAGTTCAAGAACCTTTCTTGCACTTTAATTTTAGATTTGTTAATAACCCTAGGTACGGACTTATCATGGTTAGATGATGCAGGTTTGACAACCTTGGTTTCAATGCCACATTTCAAAACTAATAAAGTCCTCCTGCAACATATTATTGGTGGTTATGACCATGACAAGGCCATAGTCAAAATGAAAATATAGAATAGAAATCTATCATTCACCATCACACCTATAGACATTAAGAGATTGATAGATCTTCCTTTCGATGATTGTCCTCTAGTGTCAACGAAGTGCCAACTCTCTGAAGATGATAAAGGATACCTCGACACAATGTACCAACTCGAAATAGAAGATTTGGTAGGTATAATTCTTGTTACTTAGATTCTATTAATGCTCAAAATTTCAAATTTGTAAATTGTTATCTAATTTTTTTGCAGCTTCCACCGCCAAGTCAAAAAGAGGGTTAACAATCATCGATGTTAAGCATACAACTCTGAAGGCCATTATTGAGTTCTTCTAGGCAAGACTGATTCTTCTTGGAAGATCAAAAATTTTGTATTGGGCACTAGCCTATGTTATTCACTGTGAGAAGCATGAGAGGTTCGATTGGTGCACCTATATTGCAGATCGTATCAGGGCTGAGTTGCATGGCGTGCAATTGCAAACCAGCAAGACACAACCCATTGTGGGCACCATTAATTATATTTTAGCACTCTATTATGAAAGTTTTCATAATTTGCAAGATACTCTTATTCCTACTGTAGTTCATGCAACACTACAAGCCATTGCCATGACACCAGAGGAATTGAAGGTAATCAGTCCATATTTGACAATCAAATAGTATTTTATATTTTAGCACATTTTATTTTTAATTTTTCTTTTCATATAAATGTAGGGTAGGGCAGCCACCATAAGGAATAAATAAGATGCTGCCAATAGGGGTCACAGGCTAGAACAAACTGGTGATTCTGAAGACATTGGATCAGAAATATCACCATTATAGAGGCCACCAAAATGTTTGAGGTAAGCTCCTTCTCTTGGTGGTTCTCGTATGCCTAGGTATGCACAAAATGTGTAGGCTAAATCTAGTGTGGCCACCCCCTCCCCCATCGGTACCCAAATTCAATAGATTTCATCATCTTCAGGTAAATCAATGTGTATTTACTTTGAATTAAGATTTTTTTCTATTTTATTTTCTGAATAATTCTAACAAATTTTTTTATCTATTTTCAGCCACCTCTCAATGACAACCTATGAAAATGAGAGGCCATATGGCGCACCACTTCCACCATAGCCACAATTTCCACCACAACCATAGTTTCCACCACAACAACCGCTTCCACCATAGCAACCATTTCCACCGCAACATCACGTCCACAACAACAATGACAACCTACACAAATGAGAGGCCATATGCGGGTTGGAAGTGGAAAACAATTTTTTCACAGAGATCATGATTGACAACACCAAGTTCTAGGCCTGGGTTCTCATATTTTACATTTCACACTTCTTCACAAGCACCAAAAGTTTCATCCATGGGATTGGATAATATCCCACTTGATGATGATTTTCTGTTGCAGGGCAACATTTTAGGCTTTAAGGCAATGAATGTGCTTCAAGATCCACTGGGTGAAGCACAACAAAAGGAAGCCCCTACAGCTGAGCAAACATCATTCCCAGCTCCTCAAGGAAATGACCCTCATCCTCAAACTGAGGATGACATTGTAAATTTTGATGAAAATATCTTAATGGTTGAAAATACTGAAGCAACCATGAAACATATTGTGCTTAGAGATTTTCAAGAGATGAAGGATTGGGAATATCGGGCCAAGGTCCTTATAAAGGAAATTAATGCCCAATATAAGAATTTCACAAAAAGAGATTCAATTTTTTCTTTGGTTTAGTATGAACCAAAAAATCTTAGCGGCCTGCTAAATCAGGCCACAACAGGAACAATGAATTCAAAATTTTTGTATGATGATGATGTTTTAAATATTATGGTCAGTAGATTAGAGAATATTAATGTTGAAGCCCAAGATTTTTATAACCAATGGGCTTTCGATAAGGAAAAAGTTGCACTCGTTGAGGCTACAAGGGATGTGGTCGAGGTAAGAAAATGTTTTTTTATGTTTCAATTTTCTTTTGCAGTTAAGTTTTTATATTTCATTAAAACAAGTAATAATTTTTCATATAACTCTTTTGAATGATGTTTTCATTTTCTTTTTGTAGTCAAATTTTGAAAACTTAAAAAGGCAAGTTAAGAGCATGGATGTTAATATCAATGCGATGAAAATATTTTTGCAAAATGCAATGGAAATGAAGAAAAAATGCAATTAAAAGTGGCGGATAATAATATTTTAAGAAAATATATCAGGGATAAGCTCAATGAAGATCCGGACCTCGTACTACAACACTAGAAAGCAAAAGAAACACTTCCAACAATACTCGAATATCCAAACCAACAAGAAGGTACATTGTTGGGGAGTATTGTGAAAGTACAAGAAAACCTAGTCAAACTTGGAGCACTATCGAAATAGGGTGTCAAGGAAGGAGATAAAGGAAAAGAAAAGGTAGTTGCAAGTGAATCTGAGGTAGCTATCCCAAAATAAGATATTTAACAATGTATAAAATATTTTCAAGTTGACTGCAGTCAACAATTTTGTACAATGTAATATATTTCTATTCGAATTAATGAAAAATATATTTTCTAATTTTGTGTCTTCAATCATTCAAAGGTTGTTTGCATTTATAATTTTGTGTTGCTTTTCTAGTATTACTAGCCAATATTATTTACTATGTTCATCTCAAACAACAAAAGAATATTTTTGTTGATCAATATTCATACATTAACAATACAATACCAATATTGTGATATAAAATATAAGACAATGATTTATCAAGGAAGGCAGTTGAAACACTATGATATAAAACATACAATATTTAAAAGCACAATGTGATATATAACATACAATTTTTAAAAGCACAATGTGATGTAAAACATACAATTTATGAAGAAATAAATTTTTGAAATCTTGTACATCTAAAACAATATTGTGAAATCTGATAACAAAGAAAGTCAAATTTTACATTGTTGTGAAATACTGGAAAAATCAGAATTGAGGTAGCTGAAATGAACACTTCTCAACTTGTCCAAAATCAATATTAAGCATAGCACATTTTGAAACAATATTGTGAAATCTGATAACAAAGAAAGTCAAATTTTACATTGTTGTGAAATACTAGAAAAATTAGAATTTAGGTAGCTGAAATGAACACTTCTCAACTTGTCTAGAATCAATATTAAGCATAGCGGATATCTGTGTCTCCACCATTTGATCACTAAAAGCATCATTATCCTCCTTATCGATCGTATTCATGATACCCCTTCTGTCTGCAATTGAATTCTAGTATGCCAATGCTCTATCATATGGAAATTTGTCCAGTTGATACGATGACACATAAATTCTTAAACAATTTTCTAAATTTTTGTCCAACCTGTTGTGGAGCTTAGATTTAACAAAATATAGTGCACTAAAAACCCTCTCATCTTCCACAGATCCCAAAATCATTGTTTGACATAATTCATATAAACAAAAGTATTCACTAATCGTATCTTGTAAGATACTACTTGGATACAACTTTTGCCACAAACGTGCAATGGAACCAGTCTCATGGATGTTACTCAAAAGTGATGCTTGTTGAACCATTGTTCTTCCAAAATGTGATGACTATTGTTTTAAAAGATCTTTGTTGAGTATACCTTTGATTTCAACACCATTGACTTCCACACTTTTACTAAAATGCTCAATAAGGTTACCCATATATTTAATAAACAACTCTTGTGTAGAATTGTAATCAATGCAAGGACCCCAAAACAAAGGGTTAACCACACCCATGGCCTCAAGCAACTCATGTCTTTGAAACCGATCTCTTATCTCACTTGTCAATGATTCTGCTATTTTAAACAATTTTTTCTTAGTATTGTGTAAAACAACTTCGTATCTATTGTGTGTTACATGAACTTGTTCAACATCATCAGTAACTATACTTGACTGCCTTTCATAACAATATAGAGGTATCATATTTCCATGAACATTAATACAAAGATAATCATTGATGTCAAACTTCAAAAAGCTTTTTGCATCGTTCATGTTTGTCAATGTATTCCAACTTTCAAATAAGGGATCTGTAAAATCTGGTTTGGACACATATAACCTATCAATAATCATACATATTTGCTTTCTCATCCTCATGAAATCAATGATATAGATGGATCTCTCTTGTGCAAGTTTAGTCAATCTGTTCATTTCTTGTAACATTGGAAGAATACCACATAATGTTAAAAGAGTTTCCACGTTAGTCAAATGGAACAACAAATCCTTTGCCTTATCAACTACCCTACTATTTGCATACATAAACCCTGTTAAAGATTGATATTCTATAAAAACTCTATGTGCAGGTTGATACAATGAAATCCACCTTGTATCCACATATTTCAACAATTTTTTTCCTTCTATAACTCCTAGTGCAAACTATTGAAACTCTACAAACCTTTTTGGACTGCAAGAAAAATAAGAATGTATTTCACGAATGAGGTCTTCCACTCTAGCAACATTTTCAAAAGTGCTCATGATTTTATATGCAAGATTCACTCTATGAGCCATGCAATGAATGGGTATCATATATGGGGCAACTGAGGTTTGGAGTCGAACACATAGGCCATTCCTATGCCCTTGCATTATAGCAACACCATCAGCTCCAACACAAATTAACTTTGTGGCTATGTCTATATCATTCATTCCCATAATTTCCTTTAAACTAGTCAGAACAACATTATAGATATTTTTTGCATTTGAAATTTCCACCATCTTATGTAATCCTAGCAAACTAGGCTACCTTACATGATTTTGAAATGTGTACACATGCATGCAAATCTAGGATGTGTTGTCCACAACCATCACCTCATCAATAGAAAGTGAAATGAATCTAGAAAGTTTTACTTTCTCCCTCAGGTCCTCCTTCTCAACTAAAGATAGATATTTTACCATTTTCCAACCACTTCGATCTGACCAATGGGAACTAGGAAGGTTTTGCACATCATCTAGTTGAAATATGTGCTTATAATCAATAAAATCGGACATGGGTCTACCCTTTTTTAGAATACTATATACAACAACAAACTATAAAATTTTTGAAGCTAAAATGGTCTTCTAAATTTTATGAAATTGGGTTTCAATCATTCCACCTTTCTCAACAAGGGATTGTTGTTGCTTTAAGTGATTCTCATATTCTATTGCATATCTGACATGCATACATTCTGATGCATCCTTCCACCTAACATATTTATTAATTTTACCATCACTTCCTATAACTTTTACATAAACTTTGCCAACATGTTTTTCTATTGTATCTTTCTTATTTTGCAACTTATGATCCTTACCTAGTTTCCAACTACAAATTTTGCATCTACATTCTTTTTGATCGACTTGGTTGTCCGCAGTCAAGACCGACTCAATCCAAGGAATTTTTTTTACCCATTCATTCTTAAATGCCCTTCCAATAGCCTAGTTAGATTTTATCTTTCTCTTTTTAGAATTTTTGCTTGAAGATTCATAAGAAGTTTGTAGTGTATTTGATTTATCGCTTTCATTTTCAACTTGCATGTCATTTTTAGGAATATCTTCAAGTGTTTGTTGGATGTCATTGTTAAGAGAATTTTCATTAGAAGGCATCTCTTGGTGAGGAATATATTCAAGTGGAGGCTTATCAGGGTCAATAGGGTATTCTGCATAGTAGCATACAATAATATTCTTTATCATTTTTGGATTTAAAAAAACTAACTTACAAATAGAAAAAATATTCATATCGTTGAGCACATACTAAGAACTAACTGTTTGAGGAAGAAAGCAATATTGAAAATAATTACAGAATATACAACTAACTATTTAGAAGTCAAAAATCATTTGTACCTCAAATTTGTATGGATGTCGATGGCTTGTTTGATTTTGATGTATGGCTAAAATATTTGAGGATACTCTTTTTAGTAGAATATTTGGCCCCCTTATTTCCATCATCGGTGGGTGACATTTTACTTGTAAAGAAAGTGTTTTTCATTTTAGAAAAGTAATAAAATGTTGAAGAGATGTTACTTATGTTAGGCCTCAAGATAATATTGTAACTAGAATAAATAGATGGTCGGTTGGTAGAAAATACATACCTGTTTCCTGCCATGTTTTATTGTGATTTTGTTAGTGTATGCCACTACTGTGTTTTCTGGTGATAACACTTGTAACTGATAAGAGCACAAAACTAATCAATATACAAATTCAAATCAAATTAAGAAAAAAGTTGTGTATGCAAAAAATAATTAGAGATACATATATGGAAAAATATTAGATTATAGTACATAAAAACATTTACCAAAGTATTTACCTATTTATAATATTATAATAGAAAAGCAGATCTGAATAGAAATAAAGAATCAAAGAGTTTTAATAGAATGAGAAAAAATAGAAGACAACATGTAGAATAGGGAAAAATAGAGAAAAACATGGGAAATAGAGCATTGACATATTTTCTAAATTTATTATATTAAATTCTTAAGAAAAGAAATATTAAATATTATTTAATATAAAAATGATATAAAAGAAAAATGCAAAAAGACAAAATAGAAAAAATATAGGAAATAGAGCATTGACATATTTTCAATAAATGATAGAAAAATAGTAGAAGAAAAACTTGTAATTAGTTGATAGAAAAATAAATCTTATTACTACAACTACTTCAACTTATATTTAGAATGTCTTAAGAGAAATAGAGAACTTGGTGTAGAACATGATCCGATAGTCTATTCTGGTGCATAATAGGGTTCAAATATTGGCCTAGTATAGAACAGGGTCTAAAAATTGGCCTAGTATAGAATAGGGTCCGAATGCTGGTCTAGTACAAAATAGGGTTCGAAAGTCAGCTTGGTGCAGGACGGGATCCAAAAGTCGGTTTGGTGCAAAATGAGATCCGAGGATTGACCTCGTGCAAGATGAGGTTTAGAAGTCGATATAGTGTAAGACGGGTTCTAGAAGTCGATCTAGTGTAGAACGAAGGTCTGGTGATCAGCTTGGTGCAAAAATGAGTGGTAATTGCTCTTGTGCAAAAAGGGGTTCAAAAATCGACCTAGAGTAGCACTAGGTCTGGTAATCGTCCTTGTGCAAAAAAGGATCCAAAAATCGACTTGGAGCAGAATTGGATCCAAAATTGGCTTGGTGAATAATTGGGTTCATAAATCAGCCTGGTGTAGAACCGGGTCCAAAAATTGACCTTGTGCAGAACTAGGTCTAAAAATTAGCCTTGTGTAGAACCAGGTCCGGTCTATTGCTAAACAGGGTCTGGTCTGATGCAAAATAGGGTTCGGATATCGATCTGGTGTAGAACAGGGTTTGGATATCGATCTTGTGTAGAAAAGGGTCTGGTCTGCTGCAAAATAGGATCTGAATGTTAGTCTGGTGCAGAATAGGGTCTGGATGTCAATCTAGTGTAGAACAGAGGGTCCAATTTGGGTTCGAGTAGAGTTTTGTTCCGGATCAACTGGTTTCTACACATGATCGAAGTTCGGTGGAATTCTCGATTTTCTAATAGTTTGAATGTTTTAAATGAAAAAGTATCGCTGGCATGTTAGTTATATATAGTGGTATACTTGGTGAATTTGGTGGGATAATTTAGAAATTTTAAATTTTTTTGGTGAAAAGGGTCCTCATTTTAGGCGGGATTGTTGGCAAATTTAAAAAAAAATCCATAATACTATTATCAACGCATGACAAACCGACACCTAAAATATTTTCTCCCAAAAATTTTGGGCGAAAGGGTCGACGTTTGGGTCCCCCAAAATCATAAATTTGAATTTTTGAAAATGCAAATATTTGCCCAATTGGCGAATATTCGTCACTGTGCATAATCCCAAATTAAGGGTGAACCAACTTAGGAGAAATTTGGTCATTCAGGGATATTTAGAACCATCTTGACATTGATATTGGATTCTCTAACAAGGAGAAGAATCATATTGGGTTCTTAGGTGTGACCTAAGACATTGCAGAAAGAAGATTTTAGATTTTAAAGAAGCATTGCTATAGAGGTTGAGAAGCTTCTTACATAGATAGAGGATAATTTTAGCTTCTTAAGTACATATATTTGAAGCATAACAAAAAGCATTAAGCATAGAGGAAAAGTGTGGAGTCATCATCCACATAGAATAAGCAACATAGATGGATAAATTGAATGTGGCCTTGTAGAAGGATAAAGCCAAAGTGGCCATGTAGAAGGATAAAGCCAAAGTGGCATTGTCAAAAAATAAAGCCAGAGTGGCCTTGTAGAAGAAGGATAAAGTTCAAGCAACATCGTAGAGAAATAAAGCCTACATGACCTTGTAAAGAATAGAACTATAGAGCTTTCTTTGTATAAAGCTACAAAGTCTATAGAGAAAAACAAAGTTTGAAAGGAATAAGCATTGAAAGGAATTAGTAGTTAAGAGAACTATGATATAAAGGAAGAACAATAAAGCCAATGTTAAGAGGATAATGGAACAATATTTGAAGTCAATATTGTGGCCAGTAGAAGACAACATTGAATATTGTGGCCAACAAATGTCAACATTGCTTACTACAACCAATTTTTGAAGATAATGACTTGCAGTTGAAAGTTTAATAAAAATGTGAAGAATCTTGCATAGAGGCCTGAGAGACTAGCTATAATGCATAGAACAATTTGAAGCCTACACAGAGAACATTAGAGGAAGTATTGAAGATTGATAAATATTTGGTCTTCTCTAGTAAGGAATAAGAGTTTGGGAGATGTTTGACCTCCTCCATCAAGCATAAAATACTGGGAGATGTTCAGTCTCCTCCAATAGAAGAACTAGATATTCGAGATGTCTAATCTCTAGCAAATCTAGCAATGAAAGATACTAGTGAAGGAGTAAAGGAAACTAGTTAATCAATACAATAAAGGAAACTAGCTAAGGAGACTAGCAATAAAGGAGGATATTAGATTAGTGAAGAAATCTAGCAATGTAGTGAACTAGTGAAGTGAACTAGTGATGAAGACCAATGAAAAATAAGAAAGGAATCCAATGATGAAAGTGAAAAATATGATAAAGGTAAAGAATCTAGCAATGAAGGTGAAGAATCTAGCCGCGAAGCAAAGACACCAGTGTGAGGATGTGATAAGACCAATAAGGGAATCGTAGAAGTCTAACATTAGGAGTGCACATCAATGCCTACGAAAAGTAACAACATAATATTATTGCTCATTGTTAACTTAAGTAACGTTAGACGTTATTGTAGAAGAAAAATTAAATGTTCTTAACATTTTTTTGATTAAGTATGCAAAGTTCCTTATAAATGTAAGTCTTTTACTAACATGTTTTAACTAACAATCACTTAAACTGAGGTGCAATGAATGATAGTGTATTCAATGCATCTAGTTGAACATCAACAACATTAGCACATTCAGTGAGCGTGTGGAGTAAGAATTGAAGTGTAAGCTATCTAAGGAGAAGAGTAAGGTTAGTTTTTTAATTGCTTTAATTTGAGTTATGGAGTTATAAGGTGATTACATGTTAAGAAGGAATTATAAGGGGATTATAATTTAATTAGGAGTTATAAGGATTAGTTAGAAATTGAAGTTTTTAAATTTTTAAAAAGTATGGAGTAGTAAGGGTTTCTAATTATTTAAAGTTTTTTATGTTTGAAGTTTGAAGTTTTTTAAGGTATAAAATTTGTTTTGAAAAATAAAATAAAATTGAAAAATATTAGAAAGTTTTTGAAATTTTGCAAATTCAATTAGGGAGTTAAAAGGTTTTCAACATCAAAGGTTTAGAAAATTTAAAAATTTGCAAATTTCATATTTGAGTTTTTTTTAATTTGGGAGTTATAAGGTTTTCTACTTCAAAGGAATCAAATTGTAAACTTTGACCATTATGGAAAGAAATATGGAGTCTATAATAAAAAAGAAAAGATTAGAAGTTATTAAATCTGGCATTGAAAACTTGATTGAAAAATCTAAGGGTAAGCTAGATATGGTATTGCAATTCATTTATAGAGAAGCTATAAATGAAATTTTTGAGATATTTGAATACTATTATGATGAGATTATAATACCTTTTGATATCAGTAGCATAATATACATGGCATTAGTTTCACTTGAGCTTCATAAAGATGAAAATTTGAAACAAAAAGTGTTAATTGAAATTATAAAAATAAAGAAGAGATTGATTCAATTGAATCAAGTGAATCATCTCTAAAAAACAATATTTCATTCTTCATGCAATATTGATATTCCAAGTTCATCTAATTCAAAAATTATTATGATGTTTTAAGTGAATGTTTAAAAGTTACTATAAAATATCAAGAAAAGAAGGAATCATATGATTCTACGGTCAAAGAAAAAGAAAAAGCTCAAGTAGTTCGTGATATAGATTATGAAGATACAAAGAATAAGAATATAAATAATGAAGATGTAGGTGCAGAATTCAAGTAAGAAGATGAACCAAGGTTATGCATAGTGGCAAATCTTCATTAAGTCATGAATATTAGCATTTTGAAAAATAGAAATTGGCAAATTTGGGGATCTTGGATGTCGGCCCATTCGCCCAAAATTTTTAGGTCCAAGAAATTTTAGGGGTCAACTTGCCCCACATTGATAATAATATTACCTTTTTTTTAAAATCACCGACACATCCACCTAAATCAAGGACCTTTTTTACCTTGAATTATAAAATTTTTGAATTATCCCACAAAATTCGTCTCTTATACCAAAACTATATATAATTAATGCGACAATGATACTTATTCATGTAAAACCTTCAAACTATTCAAAAAAGGAGCAACAAAAACGAAAAGTAAAACCTTCCAACAAAAAAGATAAGACCTAAAACATTTTATATGTTGCAGAATTCCATCAAACTCTAATGTAGTACATAATTTCATCAAAATTCGGTTATGCAGAACCAGCTGATCCTCGACCATATCCAAAACCTTTTTTCCACTCAGATTGGAATGGATACTGATTTGCACCTAGACTATAGCTAAACCCATTTTTCCACCCAGACCGCATCCAAACACATTTTTCACCCAAACAAGAGCCGGACCTAGTTTTCCACCCAGACCAGAGTCGGACCCTACTTTGCACCTGTATAGGAGCCAGATCCTATTTTACACCCAGACCATATCCAAACCTTATATCCAACCCGAACAGGGACCATACCCTGATTTACACTCAAATAGGGATTGGACCTTGCTTTGCATTGAACCAGATTTGAACCTAGTTTTACACTTGGACCCGATCCGAACCATGCATCAATAATGAAAAATAAAGATACAAAATTTTACCTCTTTTTATTCTACATAGAAAAAATGAGTTCAAGGAGTTGTAGTAGTAACATCTTGTTAATTCAAGGTACAATTTTTTTTACCTACTAAACAATTAGTTTTGTATTCTATTAATTCTTTTAAATAATGCTTTCTTCCTCAAAAATTTAATTTTCAGTATATGGCTTTGGCCATATTGCATGTTGATATGAATTTTTTTTGTTTGTAAAAATATGTTCTCTTACATCCAAAAATGATAAAGAATATCATTGTATGCAAAATACACCGTTGACCCTAATATGCCTCCACTTGAAGATATTCCTCACAAAGAGATGCCTTCACATGAAAATTCTCTTAACAATGACGTCCGACAAACATTTGAATATATTCCTCAAAATGACATGCCACTTGAAGAAGAAAGCGATAAATCAAATACAATACAAACTTCTAGGAAATCTTCAAGCCAACAAACTAAATGTAAAAAGTTAACTAGATGGATTATTGAAAGGTCATTTAAGGTTGAATGGTCATCAACATATCCCTTTATAGAGCCAGTCCAACCAGAGAATAAAAATGATATTCCAACTAAATGTAGATGCATAATTTGTAGTTGGAAACTTGGTAAGGATCATAAGATGCAAATGAAGTTAGATACAATAGAAAAATATTGTGGAAAAATTTATTCAACAGTTAAAGAAAGTGATGGAATAGTTAAGAAAATAGTTAGGTAGAAGGATGCATCGAAATGCATGCATGTTAGATATGTAAAAGAATATGAAAAATAATTGAAGTTACAACAATCTCTTGTTGAGAAAGGTGGAATGATTCAAGCCCAATTTCATAAAATTCATAAGATCACTTTAGCTTCAAAAAGTTTACAGTTTGTTATTGTATATAGTATTCTTAAAAAGGGTAGACCCATGTCTAATTTTATTGATTATAAGCACCTATTTCAGCTAGTTGATGTGCAAAACCTTCCTAGTTCCCATTGGTCAAATCAAAGTGATTAGGAAATGGTAAAATTTCTATCATTGGTTGAGAAGGACCTGAGGGAGAAAGTAAATCTCGTTAAATTCATTTTATTTTCAATTGATGAGGTGTAGTTAGTGACAACACATATTGAATTTGTAGTCATGTGTACACATTTCAAAATCATGTAAGGCAACCTAGTTTGCTAGCATTACATAAGATGGTGGAAAATTGTAATGCAAAAAATATTTACAATATTGTTGTAACTAGTTTAAAAGATATTGAAGTAATTAATGATATAGAAATAGCCACAAAGTTAATATGCATTAGAGTTGACGGTGCTGCCATAAGTCAAGGACACAATAATGGTATTTGTGTTTGACTTTAGACATCAATCACCCCATATTTGATAGCCATTCATGCATGGCTATCAAAGTGAATCTTGCATATAAAATTGTGAGCACTTTTGAAAATATCATGCAAGAGTGGAAGATCTCATCTATAAAATACACACTTATTTTTCATGCAGTCCAAAAAGGTTTGCAGAGTTTCAACAGTTTGCACTAGGAGTTATAGAAGGAAAAAATGTTAAAAGATGTGGATACAAGGTGGATTTCATTGTATCAACTTGCACACAATTTTTTATAGAATATCAATCGTTAATGAGGTTTATGTATGCAAATCATAGGGCAATTGATAAGGCAAAATATTTGCTATACCATTTGACTGACTTGAAAACCCTTTAACATTATGTGGTATTCTTCCAATGTTATAAGAAATGAATATATTGATTAAAATTTCATAAGAAATATCCATCTATATTGTTGATTTCATTAGGATGAGAAAAAAATATGTATGCATATTGATAGGCTTTATTTGGTCGAAGAAAATTTTACAGATCCTTTGTTTGATAGTTGGAAAATATTAACTAACGTGAATGATCCAAGAAGCTTTTTGAAGTTTAACATCAATGATCATCTTTGTATTAATGTTCATGGAAATATGATACCTCTATATTGTTTTGAAAGGCGATCACATATAGTTATGGAAGATGTTGAACAAATACCCATAACACATAGTGGATTTGATGTAGTTTTACATAGTACTAAGATTAAATTGTTAAAAATAGTAGAATCATTGACAAGTGAAATAAGAGATTATTTTCAAAGAGATGAGTTGCTTGAGGCCATGGGTGTGGTTAACCCCAAATTTTGGGATCCTTGCAATGACAACAATTCTATATATGAGTTGTTTATCAGATATATGGGCACACTTGCTAAAAATTTCACTAAAATTGTGGAAGTCAATGGTATTGAAATCAATGGTATTCTCAACAAAGAGCTTTTAACAGAACAATCATCCCATTTTGAATTGATAATGGTTGGTCAAATGTCACGTTTGAGTAACCCCCATGAGCCTGGTTCCATTACACGTTTGTGAAAAAATTATATCCAAGTAGTGTCTTACAAGATATAATTAGTGAATATTTTAGTTTATATGAATTATGTCAAACAATGATTTTGGGATCTATGGAAGATGAGAGGATTTTTAGTGCACTATATTTTGTGAAATCTAAAGTTCGTAATAGGTTGGATAAAAATTTGAAAAATTGTTTGAGAATATATGTGTCAACATATGAGTTGGACAAGTATCCCTATGAGAGAGCATTGGCATACTAGAAATATCTAGAGAATAGAAGGGGTGTCACTAATATGCATGATAATGAGGATAATGATACTTGCAATGATCAGATAGTGTAGACACATGGATCCGCTATGCTTACAAGTGGTTCTAGACAAGTTGAGAAGTGTTTGTTTTAGCTACCTCCATTGTAATTTTTCCAAGATTTCACAACATTGATAAATTTGACTTTATTTGTTATCAGATTTCACAACATTGATAAATTTGACTTTATTTGTTATCATATTCTTCCAGCTCGGATATTGAAAATGAAAAATTATTTATTCATAAATTTTATTTTTTATATCACATTGTTGTTTTTGAAATTGTATGTTTTATATCATAGCATTCTTAGTGTCTTAACTGCCTTCATTGATAAATCCTTATGTTTTATATCATAGTATTGTTAATGTATGAATATTAATGTATTGGCACAATTGAGTTCTTTCTACTTTGCAAATAACTATAAACAAACAATAATATTTCTTTTGTTGTTTGAGATTACAATAGTAAATATAATTGAATCATCATAAATTAAAAAAGCAACACAAGATTATAAATGGAAACAACCATTGAATGATAGAAGACACAAAATTAGTAAATATATTTTTCATTAATTCGATTGAAAATATATTACATTGTACAAAATTGTTGATTGTAATACAACAAAATATGCAGTCAACTAGTAAACATTTTACAGTTTCTTAATTTTTAGATTGGGGGTTTGCTACCTCAGATTCTCTTGGAGTTGCCTCTTCCTTTCCTTTTACTCCTTCGTCGACACCCTGTGTTGGCAGTGCTCCAAATATGATTAGGCCTTCCTCTACTCTCTCTAAACTCCCCAACAATGCTCTTTCTTCTTGGGCTGGATCTTCTTGCACTATTAAAAGTGTTTCTTTCTCCTTCTGCTACTTTAGCAAGATATCCGGATCCATTTTGTGTTCCTTGATTATTTTTCTTAAAAGGTTATTGTCCCTAATTTTGGCTTGCATTGTTTCCTTCATTTTTATTGCATTTATCAAAAATTTCTTCGCCATTTGGATATTAAATTCCATGCTTTTAACTTGTTTTTTTAAATTATCAAAATTTGACTACAAAAGAAAAAGAAAACATAAGTCAATAGAGTTATATGACAAAATAAAACACTCAAATTTATTGCAGCTAAAGTCTCACCTCAACCACATCCCTTGCAGCCTCAATGACTGCAAATTTTTCTTATCAGAAGCCCATTGGTTATAATATGCTTGGGCTTCAACATTAATATTCTCCATTCTATTCAACATAATGTTCAAAAATTCATCATCATACAAAAGAGTAGACTTCATTGAGCTTGATGTAGCCTAATCTAGTAGACCACCAAGATTTTTTGGTTCGTTTTTGACCAGAGAAAAAATTGCTTTTCTTTTAGAAAAAAAATTATATCGGGCATTAAGCTCCTTTATAAGGACCTTGGCCCAAAATTCCCACTCCATCTCTTCTAAATATTGAAGCACCATGTCTTTGATGGTTGCTTCACAATTTTTAGCCATTAAAATATTTTCATCAAAATTGACTTTGTCATCCTTAGTTTGAGGATGAGGGACGTTGGTCTGAGCAGTCGACGATAATGTTTGCTAAGCTATAGGGGCTTGTGTTTGTTGTGCTTCTCTTTGTGGATCCTGAAGCACATTTATCATCTTGAAACCTGAAATGTTGCCCTATAACAAATAATCTTCATCGAGTGGAGTATTATCAAATCCTGTGCTTGAAATATTTGGTACTTTTGTATTTGTGTTAAATGAAAAACTAGGAAAGTCAAACATAGTATGACTTGGTGCCCACCACGATCTCATTGAAAAAATTATTTTTTAATTCCACCTCGCATTTGGCCTCTCATTTTTTGAGCCTATCATGGCGGTGGTGGAGGTAGTGGCGACATCATTTGCAAGCTTCTTACAAAATATTGTTGAGAGGTGCCTAAAAACATTAAAATAAGATTTTGCTAGAATTATTCAAAAAATAAAATAGAAAAAAATAAATATATGTTAATTTAAAATAAATACACATTGACTTACCTAACGACAATGATATTTGTTGTATGTTGGTGCAGGTGGGAATGGGGCATAATTCTAAAAATGTATGATTTTTTTAACTAAACAAATATTAAGATAAAAGCTTGAAAGAGAAACTTACATGTTGTAGGGGTGGCCTCACTAGATTCACATTGCACATTTTGTGCAAATAGAGGTGGATGAGAAGTCCCAGGAGAAGCAACATGCCTCAAATATTTTAGCAGCCTTTGCAATGGTGATGCTTTTGACTATATGTCTTCTAAATCACTAGTGGCCTCTGGCATGTGATCCCTTACAACAACATCCTATTTTGTCCTTGTGGTGGTTGCCTTAATATGCATTTAGGTGCAAATAAAAAATTAAAATATGAAAATGTGCTAAAATATAAAAAATTATTTGATGGTGAAAGATGGAATTATTACCTTCACCTCTTGGGGTGTCATGGCAATGCTTTGTAGGGTTGGGTGCACTAAGTTGGTACACTAGTATTTTGTAAATTATGAAAACATTCATAGTAAAATCCTAAAATGTAATTAACTATGGCCACCATGGTCCCTGAATTTTTTTGAATACTATGCAACTCTGATTTGATACGGTGTGAAATATACATACACTAGTCAAATTTCTCGTGGTAAAGAGAGTGAATCACATAGGCCAATGCTCAGAATAAAATGTCCATTGGTATTCCATGCAGAATCAATCTTGCTTGAAATAACCCAATAATTACCTTTAGATTTGTATTTGTAACAAAGGTATTTGTTAACCCTCTTTTGGACTTAGCGATAGAAACTGCAAAAAAAAAAACTAGATTACAAATCACAAATTTTAAATTTTGAACTTTAAGAGAATAAAATGATGAGAATTATACCTGACAAAAATATTTAAGAGAGATTGTAGTTGATCTCCAGGTAAGCTTTTTCATCGGTAGACAATGCAAATTTTGGTGTGATGGGGGGAAAATCCTTGTGGGGAAGACCTGTCAATCTCTGGATGTTAGTGGGTTTGATTGTAAAAGATATTTTTCTATTCTGTATTGTGAGATTGATGGTCACATGATCATTGTCATAAAAATATATGATATTTTGGAGAACATGTTTTTCTATCCTAAAATAGGGTATTAAAAGCAAAACCTATAAACCTGTGTCAGTTACCCATAAAAGTTTGTACCTAGGGGTGGTTAACAAGTATGAAATTCTGAGGCAAATACGGTTTTTGAATACAATTTTTGTAGTAGGGATGGAAGTGGTAGCCATTGTTGGAAGTTGTGGAAGCAAGGGAAACTTCACTCTAGAAGGGTGCAGGGTAATGATCACTTGGTAAGGGTTCACTCTGATGTTGTGCAGAAGAGTAAACCTAAAAAAAGTTTGTCGATGCCTTTTTATAGATATAATTTACTACGGGTGGACACATGACAACATGTTATTCAATATGCATAGGTGGGTGACCGATCATGTGACATGTGGTAACATAAACCTTGGTGCAATCGATACATATCTAGAACATGTTTTGCGCCTAGTGAGCATCCATATATTATTTTACTCCCAACCTGAATCTGAAACTAGTTTTACACCCAGTAGGCATCCGACCCTTATTTTTGCATCCGACCTGAATCCAAAAATTATTTTGCACTCAATTCGAATTTGGTCAGTGTTTTACACCCGATTCAAATTTAGACCCTATTTTACAACCAAATCGTGATTGGATACTATTTTATAGACAGTTTATGATCGTAACCTGTTTTACAATTGATCCAAATCTAGAAATTATATTACACACAGTTCGAATCTAATTCCTATTTTGTACTTGGTTCATATTCGAACCCTGATTTACAACCAAATATTAGTTGAACCCTATTTTGTAACTAGTTTATGGTCAAACCCTATTTTACACCTAGCTAGAATTCAGTACTTGTTTTACACTCGGTTCTCATCCAGACCATTATTTGCACTCGATGTCTCATTTGGAACCTGATTTACAACCGGACAACGGTCGAAACCTATTTTGTAACTGATTTACGACCAGACCCTATTTTGCACCTGGTTCTCATTTGAACCATGTTTTGCACCTGATTTGCATCCTAACCCTATTTTGCAACCGAACCACGAATGAACCCTATTTTGTAATAGATTTATGGTAGAACCCTATTTTGCACATGACCCAAATACGGTCCCTATTTTACACCATGTTCTCATCCAAAATATTTTTTTATCTAATCTGCACCTAGACCTTGTTTTGCAACCAGACCGCAATCGAACCCTGTTTTGTAACCGATTTATGGTCGGACCATATTTTATGACATTAGAATTTATTTTGATGATCGTATTTATTAAAAATATTAAATTTATTGTGATGGTCATAAAAACTATCAAATTCACCATAGTTTTATAATTTTTGGTGAAAAATAAAGGCAATTTGCCATGTCTCCTACATGAATTTGGCTAGGATTCACCTTGATTTTGAAATTGATTCACCTTATTTTTATAATTAGATTTTAGGTTTGACCCCTTATGTGCAAGTGTCTTAGAGTCAAGTGTCCATCTAGTATGCAAGTGGTAAGATGATAAGCCAAGAGTTATGAGACTTGTCATATGGAGAGCAATATACAAGTACTTGAAGAGTCACATTACTATGGCTATATTATGGAGATAATTCTCCATGAGAAGGTAATCCAAGAAAGAGAAACAAAAGTGTAATCAATTTAAGAGATCTAGTTTGGAATAAATCTTGTATATAATTTTGAGCAATTAATATTGTAAGTTTTCTTCATGCATAGTTCATGAATGATTCAGGCTATTTACATTCATATTTGATTATTTAAAATTTCTCCAACAATTTAAATTACTTCAAAATAACTTTTTTACCTTGACAATTCTTTATTTTATTTTGAAATTTGGACGAACTTAGCCCCTTCAATATTTGTTCTTTCTTATATAATTTTATATTCTTTCTTCTTTTTCTCACAATATGTTCTCCAATATTTTGCAATTTCCAGCACTCTATTTATCTGGCTATCTTCTCTCAAATTCTTCACTAGATTTGGGTGATTTCTTTAACCCTAAACTTTATCTTTGGATGATCTATTTAGCCCTACTTATCTTAATCCTTAGGTGCATCAACCTGGTTTCTCTCAATCTCAAATGGCTAGAGCGTGGCTCTAATATCAATATTAGACATTCTCCTAGATTATATCATAGGTTTTTTTTAGGTTTAAATATTAATCACAATATTAAATCATTTAACACAATGGCCAATATCAATATATCTTATTAATAGAATAACAACAATATTTCACAATAATATAACTCACAATATTATTTATAAACCATCAGATATTACAAGATATTTCTCATTTGATACAATGCATGTAGGTTTATCTCCATAATATAGCCTTACAAGATGACTCTTGAATACTCAAATATTGCTCTCCTCAAACATCTAAGAGATGCATCCTTTTCTATTTCTCACATATGACATAAATCATATGACTCTTAAATTTACATCTTGCCACATATCATGGGACTTTTCACTTACATATTTGACATCTAATACTTATAACTCTTGATTTAATTAACACTTTGTACACTTAATAACACTTAGACACTTATCACACATTGACATGTACATTAGACAAAATATAAATCACACTCCCTATTCTAATATTTACAAATAATACCCAATAAATTAATATCTCCAACAGTGCTTTGTCCATCCACCATACCCAAATGATGAATCAATAAATGACAAATAATCCTTTAGTGGTGAATCAACCTACTATAGTTATTTAATCAATGATAAATTAACTCATGATGGACCAACCAATGGTAGGTCAAGTGGAAACACCTTAGGTTAATATAGCACAATCCTATGTAATTATTGAGACACTTAAAATAAGCTATTGTTACCTTCCTATTCAAAATAAAGTAGTGTGCAATTCTCATTTTGGTAAATGAACAATTCCACTAGAGAATTCATTTCCTATTTACCAAGTCTTACCTCCCTCAATGAGAGAGAACTTGAGATGATAAAGGAAGATACAACTAATGATGAATTTATGATTCCTATTGGGAAGCCCTAATACTCTCATCAAGGGGCATCTATCCCATGGTATAAGAAAAGACATAATATTGAAAGTGAATATTTTAAGGATGAAGAAGCAATACTTGTAGAAGACAATGAATAATTTAATGATTTCTTAGATAAAGTGTTAGAGCTTGTAGAAGAATATGTTTATTTAGTTTTTCCTTATAGAGAGAAACAATTGATAATTAGAGCAATAAATGAGTTTGAATATGAAGAGGGAGGAAAGTTTGTAAGATTTGAAGAGTTCATATGGATCCTTCTTATATAGAAGCATTTTACTTCTTCAGAGGGAAAATTTTAAAAGAGGACACTATCCAATAAATAGAACATGATTTGGTTGTAACTCCCATATCTTGGGTAATTTCAAATGAAGAGGTTATATTGTGTAGTAAAGAAGCCATTGATTATAAAAATTAGACTATTCCTATAAATTTGGGATGCAAAATCAAGGTAAATTTTCATTCCAATAGTTTGTTGCATTGAAGAATGATAGTGTATTTTTCAAGGGGGAACAACAAAAGAAACCTCTTAACCTGAGTAATGGTTTTTTTCTTGAATACATAGAGATAATATTCTAAAAAAATAGTCAACATAAATTATGAAATAGGATAAAAGACAAGGAAACTATCACGATTACAAAATTCTAGTGCCCATCCATGCTCCCAACTACTTTTGGACTAGAAGGGTACCATTCTAAAGATGGTTGGCATAAAGAGTTAGATTAGAAAAAATAGTGAGAGAGAAAATTATTCCCATTGCATAGATTTTGACATTCATCCATGACCTCTCTTACTCTTTTGGCGAGAAAATATACTATTGCCTAGATTGTATTCATGAAATTCTAAATTAAGAAAGACCCCTTGACAAAAGATCTCATTATGTATTATTAATGTTATTTGAATTAATGTGTTTGCATAGGTATTTAAAGATCTTAACATCAGAAGGGAAGACACCATTTTTTCTAAGCTTGTAAAAGGAATTGTTTTTGGCTTAGCGCAATAGTTGCTAAAATAGTTCTATAAATTCCTATTTCTCATTCTTCTATTTTTTGTGTGGTCATAGAAAATATGCCATTTTTATTTATGATTAAAAGGAGTTACATAATTTATCCTTTTACAAGATTTGACACAACAGCTACAATATGGGTCTTCCAAGATGGGAGCCCTCTTTTAGTGAATGAGCAACAACACCAAAGGTTTTTTGTGGGTACCTCAGGGGAGTGGGCTTACTACATGCGAGCCACTGCTAGCTGCCTAGGTCCTCTAAACCTACACAACCTAATAAAAAGTGTTAGTATTGTTTGAGGGTCTATCTCAATTAGACCCCTTGTGATGAAAGAAAAATATAATAAAATCTAGACCATTACAAAAGTGCTATAAATGCTTACAAAAGGGTTCAAAACAATGTTGTTACCTAATTTAGTAACTTGCTCCTATGTTGCAACCTAAAATAGGTCCCTAAAGGAGATCGTACCTAAAAGTACTGTAAATGCTTACAAAAGGGTTCAAAAAAATGTTGTTACCTAATTTAGTGACTTGATACTATGTTGCAGCCTAAAATAGGTCCCTAAAGGATATCGTACTTAAATCGTACCCTTAGGTACGATCAATATGACCATACCTATTTGTAGTATCGAATCTATGTTATCCATATAGAGAATTACTTTGATGAGAGGGTCCTTTTGGTGTTGTTGGATCTCTTGCCCGAGTTTTATGGTCTTTTATACCTTCAACTAAAAGCAATTAACAATGTAAAAAGGGATGCCAAGAGCCACATGCTAGCATCTATGGTGGTTGATGGTAAGTGAAGGTTAAGTCTACTAGAGTCTAGAGTGATTTTTGCAAAGTCTTGATATGCAATTGTGTAATATTTTTAAATGTGAGAAATAGCCTTCTATTTATAGACTTGGCCAAGGTTGAGGGGTTGAGGTGTCTTGTGAGATGTCCCATGAGGTGTCCATTGAGGTGGCATGGAGCACCATACCTCATGAATGACTTTAGATGGAGGAAAGTCTTCACCCATTTATGTCATATGGATGTAGAGTCATCAATATATTCAATACCTTGAATGCCTTGAATGGGAAATTCAAATAACATTTATGGCATTGAATGAACATAGGGCTATGGGGAGCAAGAGTTAGGGTTGACCAAGGTTAGGCTAAAGTAGACTAGGCTTATGTGGAAGCTAGGCTAGTCAAAGGGTAGACTAAGGTGAGGTGGCCCTAGAGTAGGCTTAAGGGGTGGTCGCATGGTGATTAGGGGCTAAGCATAGGAAGGGGATTACATAGTCAAAGGGGATTAAGTAGGATGAATTCTCTTAAGTAGAAATTTGGCAAAGGTTCCTATACAAAAAAAAATTCTAAAATTGAGTGCTTGAATAATGATCATGCACAAGGTAACAATAGTGTATGATGTGTACCCCTCAAGCAATGAGTTGATGGGTGAAGAAGTAGAAAACAATGATAAAATGCTTGATAAAGAGGTGTTTGGATAGCCACATGTGATAAAAATGATGAAATATAAGAATTTTATACAATTGGAAGAAAATTGGAGAAGTTTTGATAGGGGAAAAGCTGGATCAAAGATGACCTTAATTTTTGAAATGATAAATGCTCGATTTTAGGTATTTGAAAAGGGAAAATTGTCTTGGTTGGTTAGAAGGTCAATATATGAGGGTGAATTTATGAATATTTATGATTAGTGGATCAATTTGTAGTGTCTATAGAGATAATGGATAGGAGAGGAATGGAGAGACTCCAAAGGATCGACAAAAATAAGTCAATGTTTATATTGTAGCAATGTTTTTGGTGTGGCAAATGTGCGATGATTTTTGTAGCATTGTTTTGATGAGATGAGAATGATGTATGTATTATGGCTTACATAGATAGATGTACGATGTAGCTCTTAGGGTAGTGTTGATGATATATGAGTTACATATGATATGTAGGATGATGTGGTACAAATTTCATAGGATGCTTTGCAAATTTTTAGGGTTTTGTTGATTTATTTTGTGGGGGATGTTTTATTTTTGATGTTTTTGATTTTTGGATGGATGTATTTATGTGAGTAGATAGAAATGACATGTTGGATGATATGGATGCACTATGCTTATGTGATGGATGATGAGTCCTCTATTTATTTACATGATTTAGACTCACATGTGGTTGTTTAATCAAATTTTGGATGTGTGTATTTGAATTTCACAATCACAAATGGTTTAATTAATCAATGACAAGTTAATAGTCACATAGACATATTAAAAAAATATAAGGCAAGCAAACATGCAATATGCATGATGGATGCAACTGTAATAGTGAATATAGGTATGCTATACACATAATGATTTGGACATGAATCTAATGACTATGTACAATGAATCTAATAACCTGACTATTTGGATAGTGCACTAATGATGCAAATATCATATTATTGCTTTGTGGAAATAGCCGTGATGTTTTTTATTATGGCTTTAAAGGAATTTTGGACACTAGAATAATTCCTAGAAAGTCAAACACCATAGTTTGAACAATCAAACTCATCTATTAATCATTCAATATCCTATAAAATCTTGACCATCCTAACTAAGATTAAGCTTATCATGGACCTATGTGTGTCCAATAATGTTCTTTTATCAATTTTAAGTGATATTGGATTAACCAATTGTAAGCTTAGCTAGTATAGGTTAGCTTATCCATAAGTGCACAATGGTCTATACAAAAGGTCACTAATGTAACAAACATGTCAACACTTGGAAGGCATACTCCACTACCATACATATATCTATAGCCTTAATGGATATTAGTCCCATGATTTGTCGATGTTGCTCCACTACTAGACAGGTGTCTATAGCCTCAATGAAGACGTCTAAAATACTTGAGGATACTTAGGATAAACTATAGGTAGTTCCATTTTATTTTGAATTGCTTTTTATTCTTTGGTGCTTTTTTATTTTCTTTTTTTTTGCAGCTCATCCTTGGCTAGATCCTTAGGATTGGATCATGTGAATGATAGGATAAGAAAGAAAATTTTAACTTTGTGGTAAGAGTACTCAAGGTGTTGTCTTCCCTATGCTCAAAATTTATTTAATGTTTGATTTGTGATTGGTATAAGACATGACTCAAATTAGCTGGGGGAAGCCTAAAATTGCATTAGAACTTGATGATGTTTGATAAGGGTTGATTGGAGAAACTAGAAATGGTTTGATAAAAAAAATAATTCTATTACCAAACAACCTAAGAATAGGATTGAACTAGATATCACGATAGTTAGACTAAGTAGTGTGTGTATTTTTTTTAAATAATGTGTGCAAGATGAGGAGTGCCTATGTGCAATCTATTTCACATGACAATGTGATAAATGATATGGAAGTATAATGATATACATGACAATGCAACACAACGCAATTCATATGGATGTGAAAAAAAAATGTGAGTAACTTATCATGGATTAAGTAAACCAAGTGAGATAGGTTAACACATATTTACGCATTCAAAAGTGACCAAATTAGAATATTAGAAGTTTTATTTGATAAATGTATGCATGTAGTGATTGAATTGAATGTAATTGTTTGGTGGTATCAACATGAATGAATGAGGAATGATGAGCACAAATGTTTATGAGATAAGATAAGTGAAAGAGATAAGAATGTGATTGGGGGGAAAGAAAAGGAAAAGTAGAGGAAGAAGAAAGGCATAAAAAAATGGAAAGAAGAGAAAGGATCGGTCAAAGGCATGTAGCCACTTTCACGTAACCATACAACATTAACATGGGATCTAGAAAAGAATGAAATGGAAGGAGAGGAGAAAATAAAAGAGAAAATATTAGTCAAAGGTATGTAGCTGCTTTTGCGTAACCATACAACATTGACAAGAATTATGGAAGTTATGAAGAAAGGAAAAGGAGATTTGGAGAAGATAAAATGAACATGAGAAAGGAGTGGATTGACATATTGAACTCTTGAGGCACTTGGACTAAGTGGTTGAATGGCATTGAGAGGATGAAAGAATGATTTGTAGCATTGTCATTGAATGCATTGTTGTTGTTATTTTCTTTGTTATTGTTGTTATTATTTTTGTATTTTTGTTGTTTTTGCACAAGAATGTACAAGAATTTGAGTTGATTTGATGAGAAGGGTATTAGCACCCCCCCAATCATGAGATTTATTTGAAAATTTGATCAAAAGGAATTTTGGAGCATCCAAAATGGAATTGGAAATGCGATTTGGGGCATTTGTAAGGTAAATGTAAGTTTTTAAACTTGACCAAGTGAATGGCGCCTTTGCTAAGAAATTTTTAAAAGAGTTTTAGTTTCTTGGAAACCTGACCAAATGAATGGTGCCTTTGCTAAGAATTTTTTTAAAAAGAATTTTGGTTTTGGAAAACCTGACCAAATGAATGGTGCCTTTGCTAAGAATTTTTTAAAAGAATTTTGGTTTTGGAAACTGACCAAATGAATGGTGCCTTTGCTAAGATTTTTTTAAAAATATTTTTGGGATTTTGGAAACCTGACCAAATGAATGGTGTGTTTTGCTAAAATGTATTTTTTAAAGAATTTTGGGTTTTTGGAAACTTGACCAAATGAATGGTGCCTTTGTTAAGAATTTTTTTAATTTTTTTTTTGGTTTTGGAAACCTAACCAAATGAATGGTGCCTTTTCTAAGAATTGGTTTTGGGAACCTGACCAAATGAATGATGCCTTTTCTAAGAAAATTTTTAAAAAGAATTTTGATTTTTAGAAACCTGACCAAATGAATGGTACCTTCGCTAAGAATTTTTTTAAAAAGAATTTTGATTTTTGGAAACTTGACCAAATGAATGGTGCCTTTGCTAAGGAAGACAAATATTTTGAAACATAACATACCGAGTTGTATTTTTGGAATTTGGAATCAAAGGGATTTTAGGCCTTTGGAACGTAATGGAACAAAATTAAATGAAATTGAAATTTGGAATCAAAGGGATTTTAGGCCTTTGAAACATAATGGAAAGAAATTGAATGAAATTGGGATTTGGAATCAAAGGGATTTTAGGCCTTTGAAATATAGTGGAATGAAATTGGAATTTAGAATCAAAGGGATTTTAGGCCCTTGAAATGTAATGGAAATAAATTGAACAAAATTGGGATTTGAAATCAAAGGGATTCTAGGCTTTTGAAACATGATGGAAAATCTGCTTGTTGTGGTGCAGTGGTAAATGCCATAGGTGCTGGTAGAGGCCGACCCAGGTTCCATTCCCCTTGTCTCCATCCTATAGATATATGGCATAGTTAGGAATGTCCTATGTGCTGGTAGATGTCGACAAGGCTCCATTCCTCCTATGCCCAACCTGTTGAAAGTGGTACCTCGAAAGGGGTGTTTTCCACCATAAATTAGTAGATTTTCTTGTTGTGGTGCAATGGTAAATGCCCTGGGTGCTGATAGAGGCCAACCCAGGTTCCATTCCCATTGTATCCATCCTACAGATATATGGTATAGTGATGCAGGAGCATCCAGTGACAGCAGAGCAATATTGCATCAACAAATTTTTTTCTAAGTTTTTTGCCACTCAAGAAGGGGGGAGAGAAAGTGTAGAGCAAAAACTGTCGTGATTTCACGATATGTCGTGAAATCACGATAGTCAACAGGAGAGAGAAAATGCCTTTGAAAAAGTCATGATTTTGCAATGTCGTGAAATCACGACGGTTTCGCGATAAAGAGAGCAGCAAGAGGGGACACTGTTGGAAATGTCACGATTTTGCGACATGTCACGAAATCATGACTGTCGTGAAATCACGACAAAAGAGCAACGAGAGGGGACACTGTTGGAAATGTCATGATTTCGTGACATGTCGTGAAATCGTGATCGTCACGAGATCACAACAAAAGGTAGCCGAGAGAAGACATCGTTGGAAATGTCATAATTTCATGACATGTCACGAAATCGCAACTGTCACGAAATTGCGACATGTCACAAAATCATGACTGTCACGAAATCATGACCAGAGCAGATAAACATGGGCATCCGAAGGCAAATGTCGCAATATCATGACATGTCGCGATATCATGACCTGAAGGTAAGAAAGGCAGTGGTGGAAGAGAAAATGTCACGATATCGTGACCCAAAGGCGAGGAAGGCAGAGATGAAGAGAAAACGTCACGATATCACATGTCATGATATCGCGATCGAAAGAGAGGAGTGCAAGGAAGCCAAAATGTCATGATATCATGACATGTTGTATTTTCACACTGAAAGACGAGCTAAATATGAAGAATCAGAAAGGCAGTCGTTTCGAATACCTGGACAATGAATCGATGCGGGAAGGCGAAACAAATAGTTCTGGAAGAGGAAATGAAGGGCCACCAGATGAACGATGAAGAGTCACATGAAATTTATAAAAGGGCAAGCCAAGGCATGCATAAGGAGTTGGAGAACGATGTGAGGCAGGGTTGCAGATGCGATAACTAGAGGGTCGTTCTGGCCCTACTGCGTTGTTCTTCCTTCCATAAAAGCTTGAGTTCCTAGGTAGTGCAGACAGATTCACCGAACGTGAGGCAGTTTGCACTAGAGACAGAGTAAGCTTGGATCCGTAGGCATGTAGCAGATTCGCATAACGTGAGGCAGTTGCACCAGGGTCCATGGAGTGAGAAAGCTATGAAAGCCAAAGAGCTATAGATTGAAGGTCGAGAGCCATTGCATGACTGCCAGTTGAAATCTGTGCAGTTTGAGAGGGATGGAGAGCTGGAAATTGCATAGTGAAATTAAAGCCTGTGGGCTGTTGCTATAAACTGTAATTTAAAATGAAAGTATAGAATGAAAGATTTAAAATTGATGATTGCAATTTTTGGCCCCCCATCAAGTGGTATCAGAGTGGGAGTTCCTAAGTGTGTGAGCAGACCGCCGAAAGTGAGGCAGCTTGCGGAAGAGGAAAGAGTTTGGCACTCTATGCAGTGTTTGTAGGGGGGGTTTCTTGCAGTGCAGAAGTGGGGGCCACTTCTCAATCCACCCCAGTTGTCTGATGCAGGAGCATCCAGTGACAGTAGAGCAATCTTGCATCAACAAATTTTTTTCTAAGTTTTTGCCACTCAAGAAGGGGGGAGAGAAAGTGCAGAGCAAAAACTATCATGATTTCGTGACATGTCACGAAATCACGACAGTTAGTAGGAGAGAGAAAATGCCTTTGAAAAAGTCATGATTTCACGATGTCGCGAAATCATGACAGTCAGCAGGAGAAAGAAATGCCATTGAAAAAGGTCACGATTTTGCGACGTGTCGCGAAAACGAGACCGTCACGAAATTGCGAAAAAGAGAGCAGTGAGAGGGGACACTATTGGAAATGTCACGAAATCATGACTGTCACAAGATCGCGACAAAAGGCAACCGAGAGAAGACGTCGTTGGAAATGTCATGAAATCGTGACTGTCACGAAATAACGACATGTCACAAAATCGTGACTGTCGCAAAATCGTGACCAGAGCAAATAAGCATGGGCATCCGAAGGCAAATGTCGTGATATCATGACATGTCGTGATATCGTGACTCGAAGGTAAGAAAGGCAGTGGTGGAAGAGAAAACATCGCGATATCATGACATGTCATGATATCACGACCCAAAGGCGAGGAAGGTAGAGATGAAGAGAAAACGTCGTGATATCGCGACCAAAAGAGAGGAGCGCAGGGAAGCCAAAATGTCACGATATCGTGACATGTCGTATTTTTACGTTGAAAGACGATCCAAATATGAAGAGTCAAAAAGGTAGTTGTTTCGAATACCTGGACAATGAAGCAACGCGGGAAGGTGGAAAAAATAGTTCTGGAAGAGGAAACGAAGGGCCACCAGATGAATGATGAAGAGTCACGCAAAAATTATAAAAGGGCAAGCCAAGGCATGCACAAGGAGTTGGAGAATGACATGAGGCAGGGTTACAGATGTGATAACCAGAGGGCCGTTTGAGCCCTGCTGCATTGTTCTTCCTTCCAAAAAATCTTGAGTTCTTGGGTAGTGCAGACAGATTCGTCGAACGTGAGGCAGTTTGCACTAGAGATAGAGTAAGCTTGGATCCGTAGGCATGTAGCAGATTCATCGAACGTGAGGCAGTTGCACCAGGGTCCATGGAGTGAGAAAGCTGTGAAAGCCAAAGAGCTACAGATTGAAGGTCGAGAGCCATTACGTGACTGCCAGTTGAAATCTATGCAGTTTGAGAGGGATGGAGAGCTAGAAATTGCATAGTGAAATTAAAGCCTGCGGGCTGTTGCTGTAAACTATAATTTAAAATGAAAGTATAGAATGAAATATTTAAAATTGATGATTGCAATTTTTTGCCCCCCATCATATAGTTAGGAATGTCCTATGTTCTGGTAGAGGCCAACAAGGCTCCATTCCTCCTATGCCCAACCAGTTGAAAGTGGCACCTCGAAAGGGATGTTTTCCACTATAAATTAGTTTTTTACCCAGGTGTTGTAGGTGAGTTGGAGAGGAGGGAAATCCTCCAAGAGAGGTCCCAGGTTCAAATCTCCACCCTACAAAAAAAGCTAAATTGGGTATCCAAAATCCAATTGATAATGTTGGTGTGGGTAGGGTCGGGTGCGACTCCCGGGTGAATTTGACGGTGTAGAACCCCCTATTCATGGTCTCTCAGACTAAGACAGCCCCACAAGGGATTTTTCACTTAAAAAAAAACATAATGGAAAGAAATTGAACAAAATTGAAATTTGGAATCAAAGGGATTTTAGGCCCTTGAAACATAATGGGAAGAAATTGAACAAAATTGGAATTTGGAATCAAAGGGATTTTAGGCCTTTGAAACGTGATGGAAAGAAATTGGAAATTAGAATCAAAGGGATTTTAGGCCCTTGAAATTTAATGGAAATAAATTGAATAAAATTGAGATTTGGAATAAAAGGGATTTTAGGCCTTTGAAATGTAATGTAAAGAAAATGAATGAAATTGAAATTTTGAATCAAATGGACTTTAGACCTTTGAAATGTAAGAGAATGAAATTATACAAAATTAAAGGCAAAGTATAGGATGCAACCTTGTACCTAGCAGTTGATAATTTATGGTGAGGAAAAGGGCACAACCTTTAAACCTTACAACTAATTTGTTGTGGCAAGGCAAAGAACACAACCTTTAAACTTGGCAATTGATTTGTGGGGGTGAGGTAAAGGGTGCAACCTTTAAACCTAGTGATTAACTTGTGAGGGTGAGGCAAAGGGTGCAATATTTAAGACCTGATAATTGATTTGTGAGGGTGAGGCAAAGGGTGCAACCTTTAAATACTAGCAATTAATTTGTGTTTATGAGGTAAAGGGCATAACCTTTAAAACCTGGTAATTTATTTATGTTTTCCAGGTAAAGGGTGCAACCTTTAAAACTTAGCAATTTATTTGTGGATGACACAAATGGCACAACCATAAAATATTATAATTGATTTATTTATGGAGATGTTCGATGACATTAACATGAGTAGGTGATAAGTGTGAGAACTTAGTGTGGAAGGAAGGTTAACTCCCCCAAACACAAAATTGATTTCAAGGAGTATCAACTCTCCCAAATAGAAAGGTTGTTTGAAAGAGGGTGGACTCCCCTAGGCATACAAAATTGCTTGAATAGGGTTGGACTCCCCCAGTCATGAAATTGAATTGAAGAAGATGAAGAAATTATTATGAAAATGTTGAGGGAGAAAAGAAGGAAGAGAAATGGACAAAGGTGAAAAAGAGGAGAAAGAAGAGGAAAATGACTAGCCATAGGTACGTAACTACTCGTGCATGACCTTACAATAATGACATGGAACTTATTATAGAAGTAGAAGAAAAAGAAAATTGAAGAGGGGGGTGATAAAGGAGTAAATTTGAATAGAATTGGGAATAGGATAGATGATGATAATTATGAAGCAAAAAGTGTTATGTTGTTGGGGAGGATTGTCCTAGATGATGTTGATTACTGGTAGCAAGGTTGAACATACCAATAAAACCTTGATGATAAGGATTATGATTAACATGATTGACTTGCCTTGGTGCAGGTTGTGCTATCGAGGCCCCGACTTTTGATCGTGGCATCCCAAGTGGGGATAATAGATTGTTAGATATACCCATGTTTGGATTGGGAGATGAGATTGGATTGTCAAATTGTATTTCCTTTTGATCAATTAGATTGTGGACTAGTTGCTTTAATAAGAAAAAATTGGTAATGTCATACCTTTGTTGGCGATGATAGACATAAAATTGATGCTCATTGTACCATTTTGGTTTTGGCTTGATTGGGATCATCTGGTCCAATCTCAAGAAAAATGATATACCCTACATTGTGCAACTTCTAGAAGATATTGTACAGTTGTTTAGAGATGTAAGTCCTAGGATGAAGTGATTGATGAGGATGCTAAGATTTTATGTGAGATTGGATGAGTGTCGATGGATGACTACTTACCCACATTGTGGATAAGCCCACTGTTGAGGGTGAAGAATCTGTTGGGGTGGAGTTATTGTAGGACTTCTCATGTATGGATTATGGGTGAGTGTTTGACATCTACAACTGTGTAATCATATCTCAAGATGGTTTAGTGTTCTAGAATATGTTACATGTTCATTGAGGGAGGCCCTAGTGTGATCAGGAGCTTAGAATAGTTTCATAGAGTAAATCAAGAGTTAAAATGAGCAAGGAGAAAACCCATGACATAGGAGCTCAAATGTAGTTCTAAGACTGAACCAAAAGTTGTTAATGAGTAAGGAGCAGTTTGCTCATATTTTGTACATGGGGTATTGGAATTCAAGCTTGTCTACCCACATTTATGTGGTTAGGTGGGTAAGGGGGTCTAATGTCTCACATGGTGCATTATAAATCATGCAACAAAAGGGGTCACATGTGGGTAGTATGGGTACCCAATATAAAAGGTGGAATATTAAATGTTTAAGATCATTTGGTGGTAAATGGTGGAAAAAGATGACAAAGTCCCCTTGCCATAT
The DNA here is from genome assembly GCA_028583015.1 of Wollemia nobilis. Lineage (NCBI taxonomy): Eukaryota > Viridiplantae > Streptophyta > Pinopsida > Araucariales > Araucariaceae > Wollemia > Wollemia nobilis. Next base: position 4,834,708 of record JAQPPZ010017116.1, on the reverse strand, counting down.
TTTATTATCATTGGATCATGTGTATTTTTGGAGGTTGGTTATATGTAAAGTGTCACGATCACACTTTGTAATGTGTTGGATTGGGTGAAGTTTGCATGTTAGTAAAATAAATACTTGCAAACTTTGAAACCAAGGATGATATTGCGATTCCCATACTTTTTGTGGAAATGTTGAATGGATGTAAGTAAAAATAAACTAATTGTCATGCTTTTTATGGAAGAAAAAAAGCACATAAAATACATTAGAGCAAGGGGATCATAGTTAGAGAAGGGAAGATTGAAATCAATTCATTATTTTCCAATAAAAATCTGCAGAAGTCTCTTTGACCATGATTTTACCCATTTTGGGGTTTCCACGTAAATTTGGTGTCTCTCTTTGAACTGTGTGAATATTTTATAAGTTTATTGTTGTTATTTTACTTTATTGTTGTAACTATCATATTAATACTAACACACATAAATCATAAAATAATCAAGAATAAGTATTAAGCAAGATACATAGATCTATATGTAGAGGTGAATCCACAGTGTGACACTTTACACACCAAGTTTGGTATCAAAGATATTTATTTTCTTGAGGCCTATGTATGCAAAGTAAAAGATCACTAAAAAGGAGAGTTATTTCCTTATAACCCTAATATAGGGAATAGAAGAATAAAATCTAGACAAATAGAAGATCATTTACAAATCCCGATCATGTCATCGAAGGATTTCCAATAGAGGTTTCTGGATATGGAAAATACCCTCCAAAGCCTGATGGATATGATGTTGAAGAAGAAGTCAAGGAAGGTATGGAAAGGATCAAATTTAAAATTTAATTAAAATTCTTCCAATGATGATAAGGGAAAATATGTTGAAGGAACTTCATCAAAACAACCTAAAAATTCTTCATCACAACCCTTGACCCTAGATCCGTTTATAATGGGGGTCAAATTAGATATTCCAGTCTATAGTGGGGATCTAGTTATTGAGAAATTGGATGGATGGCTCAAACAACTAGAAGTTTACTTCAGCACCAATGGTTATATAGAGGTACAACATATCAACTTTTCTAGGCTGATTCTTTGTAGCCATGCTCTCACTTGGTGGGAGGCATATGTTGTTGGATTGGCAAGAAACTAACCACCAATACAAACATGGGCAAAATTTTCCAAATCCCTTAGAGACCAAATTTATCCCATAGGGTATCAAGAGATGTTTTAGGAGAAATTATTATTTTTACAATAAAAATAGGGGCCGAATTTTCAATAATACACCATCAAATTCAAGAAACAACTGGTGATTTTGGGCATAACTCTATAAGATCCCTAGATCTTCAAGAAGTGTAAGAGTGGTCTACACTTTTATATTAGGAAAAAATTATCATTATTTGATATCAAGAGCATTGATGAAGAATGCATCAAATCCACTTACTTGGAGATGAAGATCCATAAACCCATGAAATTGTCATTATTTGATGTCAAGAGCATTGATGAAGAATGCATCAAAGCCACTTACTTGGAGATGAAGAGCCATAAAACCATGAAGGAAAAACAAACCCCAAATCCTTCAAAGTCCTTAGAAGTCACAAAAAAATCCAAGGTTTCCAACAACATGGGTAAGAAGAAATTTGGATCAACAATAACTAAAGCACATAAAAGTGAAAAAAATTACAAGGAGTGTGAAGTCAACACCCATTCAAGTGAATATTGTTGGAAGTTACATTTGGAGAAGAGGTCCAAATGGTGGAACAAGGGTAAAAAGAAGGCAAAAAGAGCATGCAAGAAGGAAAATAACCAAGATGAAAACTATAATGAAGGGGATGAAGAGGGTAAAGTGGTGTGTGTCACCAAATATAAATACTCAAGGTAGGAGAAGCCCTATAAGAAGGAGGAGCAAAATCTTGAAGACAAGGAGGATTTATTTTGGGTGTATATCCAAGTGAAGAAAACAAAAGTTATAGCATTTTTTGATATAGGATTATAAAGAAATATGATTTATAAATATCTAATGAAACATCTAGGGTTGAAAGCTATAGATCATCCACAACCATAACCATTGGGATGGGTGCAAAAGGAAGTGGAGCTCCAAGTAACAAAGCAATATACTATTGGATTTTATATCAATGATAAACTCAAGGATACAATCACTTGTGATGTACTACCCTTAGACATTTTTCAAGTCATATTTGACAACCCATATGTATGGGAAAGGAATGGATTATTCAGAAGAAGGTTGAATCAATAGGAACTAAAAAAAGATGGTACTAAGTTCCTAGTAAATTATAGCAAGATGGAAAAAAAATTCCAACTTGTGACAGTGCAACATGCCAAAAACCCAATGAATGTGAGCAAAAATTTTGTGCTTATGATGATAATAGGTACAGAGGATAGTGCTCAAATAAACAAGGAGGTTTAAGCAATTGATTGCACTCTAATATAAAAGCTAGAAATGGAGTCACTGCTGGAATGTTTTTGTGAACTGATGCTTTCAGACATGCAATGGGAGTTGTTCTACTTCAAGGAGTAGAATGAATTGTTTTTCAAAGAAGGTAAGCTTTGTATTCCATAGGGTAAAAATCACTTACAACTGATTAGAAAAGCTTAGATTTCATTGATTACTAGTCATTTTGATGTGCATAATACTGTAGCGAATTTATAAATGTATGTGTATTGACCCAACATGCAAAATGATATTTCCAAATTTATTTGTGAATGTGCAACATGCAATACAAGCAAACCCAACAACCATAAATTAAGGTTGTACACTACCCTACCAGTTCCAAATTGGCCAAGGGAAAGCATTTCAATGGATTTCTTGGATAGCTTGCCAACCACTCAAAGAGGAAATGACTATATATTTGTAATAGTTTACAAATTTAGTCAGATGGCAATTTTTGTGCCATGCAAGAAGACTGTTATAGTAGAAGGGACAACCAAATTATTCTTTGAAAATGTTTTTATACATTTTGGATTACCAAAGAGCATCATTAGTGATTATGATACTCAATTCCTTAGTAAATTTTGGAATGCACTTTGGAGAGTATTTGTTAGCTTTTGATGGGATAGTATTACAGGAAGAACAACCACAAGATGCAAGATAACTAATCTGAGATAACTATAAACTAATGGCACAATAATATGTAGGAAAGTAATGAAATGAACATTTGCAAATAACTCAAAAATATGCCATTAATGGAAGTGACAAAAATAGTACAATGCTATATAATGGAGGACATGAACACTCCATGAAAGGATATGAAAATACTACATTGTACCATACCATAACACACACTCTCTCTATATTATCTTTTTCTCTATCTATATTCTTATTTATCTATCTTCTCACTATGAGGTCTTTATATAGGAAGATAGATTCCTTGGTCCTTACTCTACCTAGGACTCATGCACATATGAACTACATGCACATTTACAACTTGCACATTGACACTTGTGCATTTTTACAATACTTGAAGTAACCAACTAAATTTACTCTAAAGTAAAATCCTACTCTAGTTTTGTACCAAAGGTGGTACATTTACATAATCCAAATGATGTAATATACTCTAACATCCCCTTGTATTACATTATTTGGGTATTGAAGACTTTAGTATTCAATATGGATCTTTTATTTGGTACTGGAAATTGAGCTCTTTCCTCCAACCTCCTTCATTGTCTTCTTTGCTTGAATTTTGATGAGTGTCTTCATCTTGTTTAGATTCTTCTTCTTTTCTAGGTTGTAGATGACCAAGTAAAGCATAGTGTAGTTGTCCCCTCATCCTTTTAATTTTGAACCTTCCATTTCTTCTTCTATTTTTATGATATGTAGGTTCTTCATTCTCTCCAATTTGTTCCTCAAAAACTACATTAGTATTGTTTTGAAACATAATAATATCTTGTGAAGTTTTGATAGAATCTAGAGCATATATATTTCTATGGATTGATCTAGTAGCTTCAATCTCATTTTGATGTATGATAAGACACACATTATCTCCATTTATGTATCTAAAGTCAACCACATCTTTAATTTCTACTAATTTATATACTGAGATGAGATTATATATTTTTTTATTGGTTACAGGGGTTTTGAAAGGGTCCTGTAACCTTTTACAAAATGGAGACTATCTACATAATCCCTCCAAAACAAAAATAAAATAGAAGTATCATCCCTCTATGGGTCATTAGATAAAAAAAAGAGACTTGAAAGCCAACATAAGGGCACAAAGAGGGAATCCAATACTAGCACTAAAGAAGCCCATGCAGGGGCAGCCATAAATAGAAAGAAAAAATGAAAAGCACTTAGACAGCAACAAGGAAAACCATAACAGCCAAACTAGATGTTGGGGTAACCAGAGCCCCAAAACTTGTAAAAACCTTCATCTGTTGTTAAGACTCCAGGAAATAATCTACATTAACAAAAATTGGGATTGGATCTCTTTCCCCTAGCAAAGGGCTAAGAAGGATTTCCAACACCCATCTGAGAGCCATTGGCAATTTTTGACTCTGTCTTCTTTTTCCTTAGAGCTTTAATTGATGGTCTCCCAAAATTACACTCTATCTCAAAATTTGCATATCCCTTTTTAATACTTATTGGATTAGGGTAAAGGAATCCCTTCTCCAAAGAAGGGTTTTGAAGGACATTTATGAATTTTGGTTTTAGGGCCTGGGGACCCGGTATTCTCATAATCAAGGATGGGAAAGGAAGGACTGGGGAGGAAAATAGGGGGAGAGCCAAGGTGATTTATGGGGGAGAGGGGAGCTTACGGGGAGGGGGGATCCTCAGGCTGGGGGATGAGATCATATTTGAAGAGGGACTTGAAGGAGTTGGATATGGGGACAGGGGAACTAGACTGAAGTGGAAAGGAGGGAACAACACAATCCAAGGGAGGATCAAAGGAAGAGGGAGTAGAGGCATCGATAGAAGGTTGAGAATACGATGGGATATTTAGAGGGATAGAGGGAGCCTTGCCAGGAGGGGGTTATCCAAAGAGGATGAAATGGGGTGCCTCTAGAAGGATTGAGAAGGATGAGGTTCAGATTTGGGAAAGCTTACCTTTGGCTTGGAAACATTTGGGCATTGTGAGTGGAGATGGCCTTGTTTGGAGCATTCACCACAGAATGCAGGCTTATTTTTGTATTCAATAGGTTGGGAAAAGGTACAAACCTCTGAGATGAGAGTGATCGAGGAAGGTGTTGTACTTAGTATGGCACTGAGAGGGGGGGTGAATTAGTGTGGCATTCCAAAATATGAATTAACAGCTCTAAAAACCACAACAGTTAAAACTTATAAACAAATATAATAAGTACAGCAAGAGAACATCACACAACACAAATTTTTAACGAGGTTCACCAAAATGGCTACTCCTCAAAAAGAACAACTGCTTGGACTACCATCCAAATCCAGCCTCTTGCAAAGCACCAACTTTACAATTTGTTTACCAGCACCAACTGGAAGGAGCACCAACCCCTTATTTATCTGCACCAACAGAAAGGAGCACCAACCCCTAATTTGCCAGCACCAACTGGACTTCAATTTTGAATGAAAATGTTTGACATATACCTTTGTTATTGCAAGACTCTAACTGGTCTACTTCACCTTTGCAATCTCTGCGCACTCTAATCTTTCTTGTGCAATCTCTTCACACAATCTGCTGCACTGCTACAGCCAAAATTTGCAATCAACTTTGCCCTTTGCGCTTTCTGCACATTCTGCTTTCTTTGCTCACATGCTTCGCACACTCTATGTCGTTCCACACTCTACTCTCTGTGCACATTCACAATCGCACTTTGAACAACTCGACACATCTAGCTCACATTATGCACTTCGCTATCATCATGCCGATTCTGTGCTATCTACGCTTTTACGGCCACATCTCACACTTCAACATTCACACGATCGATACGACTCACTCTCTGCTTGATGCGGACTTCACTTGCACAAAAATACGCTTCACTCTTCATTATTCAAACTCCAAATAGCCCTCCTTTTATAGATGAAAATTTGAGATCAAATCTTTAACAATAGTCGGCTGTAACCCTAAGAACGTCGGCTGCAAAACCCTAGAAATTGTCGACTACAAACCCTAGAAATTGTTGGCTGCAAACCCTAGAAATTGTTGGCTGTAAAACCCTAAAATCTGTCGGCCCAGATTCAAATTTGTCGGCCTCAACTGCTACTGCCACCTCTGTCACCTTCTTGTAACTATAGTCGTGAAATAATAACATATCGCGATATCACAACACTTTTTGTTACCGTACGCCTTCTTTAACCCACTATCGCGAAAATGCGACACTTTTGGCCTTTGTTAGCTTTGCCATCGTTCTTGTCACAAAATCGTGACACTTCAAACTTTTGCTGACGTCATCCTCATTCTTGTCACGAAATTGTGACCCTTTTTGCTTTAGCGCTGTTCTTTGCTTTTCGCCCACGAAAATGCAACATGTCATGAAATCGCGACATCTTTCGCATCCGTACATTTCTTGCTTCATGCACTAGCAAAATCAAGACAAGTAGCGAAATCGCTACAACTTTACTTCGACCCATGAAACTTTGACTTGTAGCAAAATTGCTACACCTTTGTGTTCTGCACTTTTGACTTGTAGCGAAATAGCTACACTTTTGTGTTCTACACTTTTGACTTGTAGCAAAATCGCTACACTTTTGTGTTCTACACTTTTGACTTGTAGCGAAATTGCTACACCTTTGTGTCTTGCAGTTTCGACTTGTAGCGAAATCGCTACACCTTTGTGCTTTGACTCTTCCTCTCTGCTTTGACCCGTGAAACTCAAACCTGTAGCGAAATCGCTACAACTTTTTGACTTAGTGCTTCTTCTCTGCTTTAGCCAGTGAAACTTCAACATGTAGCGAAATCGCTACAACTTTTCGACTTAGTGCTTCTTCTCTGCTTCAGCCAACGAAACTTCAACATGTAGCGAAATCGCTACACTTCTGTTGCCATACATTCTCTCTCCTCTTCGAGTCATGAAAACCCGATGTGTCGCGATATCGCGACACTTTTCATCCTTGGTGCTGCTTCTCCAAACTTGTCATGAAATCGTGACAGTTTTTCAACTTTGCTTCTTTCCTTCCAACATGTCGCGAAATCGCGACATTTTTGGCTGCGCCTTCTCTCTCCTCATTTTTGTCGCAAAATCATGACATTTTTGGCTGTGCCTTCTCTCTCCTCATTTTTGTCGTGAAATCATGACATTTTCAGCTGTGCCTTCTCTCTCCTCATTTTTGTCATGAAATCGCGATAGAAAACATGTCGCGATATCGCGACAGTTTTCTTACTTGTCTTTTTCTTTGATTTTCTAAATCTAGGTCACTTCTGTTTTCCTAGAATTTCACTTTACATGATCTGACTATCCTTTGAACTTCTGTCCTCTGCATATGAATGACTTCTGAACTGTTTGTCCACTGCATCATTAGATCTAACTGCCTATGTTGACAACAATGACAAACCTCTTGCAACACCTTGCTCAACAATATCCCCATTTGGAATTGTTGGCAACACCTGTGTACATTCCTGTAACTCTTCTCCCCCTTTGTCAACAATACCAAAGGGCTACTATAGACTCCCCCTGAGTCCATCCACACAATTCTCAGGCACAATTTGTTGCACTTAGCACAAATTATGATCATGAGCAAAAGAATAGTCAAATACCCAAGTGCTCCCCCTGAGAAAGTGATCCCTGTAGCTAGTCAAATCTTAGACTATTCTTGAGAATATGTGGCCACTTCAATTTACGCTGTATTCTGAGCCTCAACCCTCTATTGCTCTGCAATCTCAAACTTGTCCACTAATTTTAGTGAAAGCATACACTGATCATTTAAATATCCAACTTTTTGCTCTGTAATGCAAACAACATCTGCATATACATCCTGGATATTCTCAACAGGCTTGAACCTACTGATAGCTGTTTGTCTTTCTCTACAGTGAGATCCAATGAGACTACCTCAATTCTTTATAAAAGTACCTCAAACATTCATCACCAGGCTGGAAATCATCTGGCTGCACATTATAAAAATTTTCTTCAATCTTCCCATTCAACATGCTGATTTCACTTCATCAACAGAATTGACAAGTCACTCACATCTGTACCAATTTTTGTCCAGCTCTGCAATTTTACTGCCAACTCTTACTTTCAACTGTACATGTCGAAAGAAGACATTTTGTCAAACACTTTATGGCCAACCGTAGTGCACCTTACTCAGCCTCAAACTTCTTATCCTTGAATTGGCATTATATTAATAGTTAAAATAAAATAGTCTGTGAATTAAATATATTCACCAAGGTGTCATGAAAGATCTGACAATCTTCACATCAAGCATCGAACAAAAAAATGCTACTATTATCGAAACACAAATACGCAGCTAGGGCATGCATTATTTCAATAAACAAAAACAATCTGAACTGTTATAATCCATAGCTATAAATAGTGGCAATAAGAACCATCAACAAAACAACAATGACATGAGCAATACTACCAATGGTGAAGATTCTCAATGCAAACACTACCCTTCATGACACTTCCACACACAACTAAATGAACAGCCAACACACTTGACAATTATACCACAAAAGCCCAACTGTTGGTCTTTCATCCTCAGATACCCAAACAAATATACAGGAGCATTAAAATAAAGCTTTAATATTGCTCCCCATGAGGATGTGCTTCCTGAAGATGCTTAGTGCAAAGGAGGAGTAGTCTCCTTCAGTCCAAGGAGACATGATTTCCTCTCTTCTTTCTTTCTCTAAACCTTTTTGAACACGGGCTTGTATTTCTCAACTACCTCCCTGTTTTGCACTTTTGTGTGAACTCGAATATTTTTTTGGTGTGATTGTCTCTTATGCATCCATGATGAATGATTATTTTCCTTTCTTCTATGAACCTGATTTATTCCCTGTTTGTGTTGTGTTCTTTGCGTCTTATGAAATCTACTGTTTTGCCTTAGATTTGATACAGAAGCGCTTGGACAAAACCTTGCTATGTGACCAAGACCATTGCATTGAAAACATTGAACATAGTGTTCACTCAGATATGCAGATGTATTTCCATCAGCATAACTCTTTTATTTATTACCCAATCCACAATAAGTTGCCTTGTGACCATACTGGTTACATCTGAAACAATAGCCATTAAAAGTGTTAGTATTAAAAGAGTGAGAGTGGTAGAACCTATTTTGTTGTGGCTGCTTTGCTGTACATCTCCTTTGATATTTTCTTTCTTTTGAAGATACAAATTTAACCTTTTCATGCTCTGACCCTTCAATAGTGAAATTTTTCTTCTCTGTAGAGTTGGATGATGAAGGTTGTTCACCTTCAAACTTTTTATGCTTTGATCCTTCAATAGTGAGCTCCCTTTTCTCTACATATTATGATGAAGGGGGTTGTTCAGCTTTATATCCAATACCATGCTTATTCGTGGAGCTTCTCTGATGACTTATCATTTTATCTAGCAATTCTATGCTCTTCTCGAATTTAAGATTTGTATTGGCCTCTTTCAGTTGTTTCTTCAAAGAAACAATTTGTTCTTCTTGTTTGCGACAAACAGTCTCTTTCTCATTGATCTGAGACCTAAGAGTTTCTTCAATCCTTTTGAACTCTTCTATTTGTAGCTTCAGATTGCTAACAATTTTGTCAAAATCTTCTTCATGTTTGCTACATACATCAACTTTCTTATTCATCTCTTCTGTCTGCATTCTTAGACCGTCAATCTCTTCTTCTAGCTTACTGCAATACTCTGTTTTCATGGTTAACTGCATTTCGAGATCTTCAAAAATTTTCTTGTAATCTTCTATCTGTACTTTCAAATTGGTGATTATATCTTTTGCATCCTCAACCTTTTTACCCAGAGCTAAAATTAGTTTTTGTTCCCAATTTGCTTCTGCATCACTTTCTTCTTCATCACATTCCTGTTCTAAATCTGTTTCTTTAACAATTTTGAATGGATCATCTTCATCTTCACTGCTATTAGACCCATGGCACTGATGTTCATTATGACCGAGTTGACCACAAACAAAAAATTTTGTACCTTGTGAACCTGCATCATGACCGAGTTGTCTCTTGACTTTTTCTCCATTGTTTGATTCATCTCTTGAATCTACAACAATATTGAATTCATCTCTATTTTCTTTTATGACCCTGTGCGTTCTTTTCTTCTTGTGTCTCATGGTTCCATTCTTGCATTTCTTTGCCATTTGTGTACTAATCCAAGATCAACCCAGACTGATTAAGCCTAAACTGGGAACTTGGCTCTGATACCAATTATTTTACTTAGTATGGCACTGAGAAGGGGGGTGAATCAGTGTGGCATTCCAAAATATGAATTAACAGCTCTAAAAACCATAGCAGTTAAAACTTATAAACAAATATAATAAGTACAGCAAGAGAACATCACACAACACAAATTTTTAACGAGGTTCACCAAAATGGCTACTCCTCAAAAAGAATGGCTGCTTGGACTACCATCCAAATCCAACCTCTTGCAAAGCACCAACTTTACAATTTGTTTACCAGCACCAACTGGAAGGAGCACCAACCCCTTATTTATCTACACCAATAGAAAGGAGCACCAACCCCTAATTTTCCAGCACCAATTGGACTTCAATTTTGAATGAAAATGTTTGACAGATACCTTTGTTATTGCAAGACTCTGACTGGTCTACTTCACCTTTGCAATCTCTGCGCACTCTGCTCTTTCTTACGTAATCTCTTCACACAATCTGCTACACTGCTACAACCAAACTTTGCAATCAACTTTGCCCTTCACACTCTCTGCACATTCTACTTTCTTTGCTCACATGCTTCGCACACTCTGTGTCGTTCCACACTCTGCTCTCTATGCACATTAACAATCACACTTCGAACAACTCGACACATCTAGCTCACATTATGCACTTCACTATCATCACACCGATTCTGAGCTATCTACGCTTTTACGGCCGCATCTCACACTTCAACATTCACACGATCGATACGACACACTCTCTGCTCGATGCAGACTTCACTTGCATAAAAATACGCTTCACTCTTCATTATTCAAACTCCAAACAACCCTACTTTTATAGATGAAAATTTGAGATCAAATCTTAAACAATAGTCGACTGTAACCCTAAGAACGTCGACTACAAAACCCTAGAAATTGTCGATTGCAAACCCTAGAAATTGTCGGCTATAAAACCCTAAAATTTGTCAGCCCAGATTCAAATTTGTTGACCTCAACTGCTACTGCCACCTCTGTCACCTTCTTGTAACTATAGCTGCGAAATAATAACATGTCACGATATCGTAACACTTTTTGTAGCCGTACACCTTATTTAACCCACTATCGCGAAAATGCGACACTTTTGGCTTTTGTTAGCTTTGCCACCGTTCTTGTCACAAAATCGTGACACTTCGAACTTTTTCTGACGTCCTCCTCATTCTTATCGCAAAATCGTGACCCTTTTTGCTTTAGCGCTGTTCTTTGCTTTTCGCCCGCAAAAATGCAACATGTCGTGAAATCGCGACATCTTTCACATCCGTACATTTCTCGCTTCATGCACTAGCAAAATCAAGACATGTAGCAAAATCGCTACAACTTTGTGCCTTGTGCTTCCAACTTTGCTTCGACCCATGAAACTTTGACTTGTAGCGAAATCGCTACACCTTTGTGTTCTGCACTTTTGACTTGTAGCGAAATCGCTACACTTTTGTGTTCTGCACTTTTGACTTGTAGCGAAATCGCTACACTTTTGTGTTCTGCACTTTTGACTTGTAGCGAAATCGCTACACCTTTGTGTCTTACAGTTTCGACTTGTAGCGAAATCGCTACACCTTTGTGCTGACTCTTCCTCTCTACTTTGACCCACGAAACTCCAACCTGTAGCAAAATCGCTACAACTTTTTGACTTAGTGCTTCTTCTCTGCTTCAGCCAGCGAAACTTCAACATGTAGCGAAATCGCTACAACTTTTTGACTTAGTGCTTCTTCTCTGCTTCAGCCAACGAAACTTCAACATGTAGCGAAATCGCTACACTTCTGTTGCCATACATTCTCTCTCCTCTTTGGGCCGTGAAAACCCGACGTGTCGCGATATCGTGACACTTTTCATCCTTGGCACTACTTCTCCAAACTTGTCGTGAAATCGTTACAATTTTTCAACTTTGCTTCTTTCCTTCCAACATGTCACAAAATCATGACTTTTTTGGCTGTGCCTTCTCTCTCCTCATTTTTGTTGTGAAATCATGACATTTTTGGCTGTGCCTTCTCTCTCCTCATTTTTGTCGCAAAATCACGACATTTTCGGATGTGCCTTCTCTCTCCTCATTTTTGTCGCAAAATCGCGACATAAAACATGTCGCGATATCGCGACAGTTTTCTTACTTGTCTTTTACTTTGATTTTCTAAATCTGGGTCACTTCTGTTTTCTTGGAATTTCACTTTACATGATTTGACTATCCTTTGAACTTTTGTCCTCTGCATCTGAATGACTTCTGAACTGTCTGTCCACTGCATCAATAGATCTAACTACCTGTGTTGACAACAATGACAAACCTCTTGCAACACCTTGCTCAACAGAAGGAAGGGTAGAATCCAAGTTTACATTGATGCACATACGGGCATAAACCATCAGGGTCCCAACTTTCGTTATCAGATCAAAGTGAATCAGGTCTCCGATGTTTCAAGCGATTCCTTCGAGGATGGCCTCATCCCAAAATTGGATAGGTAGGCCTGAGAGGCAAACCCAAATGAGAGCAAAGTTGATATTCTAGATGGTCAAGTTGAAGTTGACACTCAATTTGCATAGAAAGATATCTCTTCTTATAGAAAACCATGGTTCACTAGTGAGGATCTGACTAGAGTCGCTGGATTTATTAATGCAAATAAGGAAAAAGCCCCTAGAGAGAGCAATCAGTTCTAGAGATCCTAGGGGTCACTAGGTGGAAATATCCCATATGCAAATTGTTTCCATGTCAAGGTGTGATCCCAAAATTTTTCCAACCATGGAGTGGGAGTTTTGCACAACCGTTGAGGAGATAAGCTCCATAGGGATCCATAGTTCTCCATTGGAAGGATGCAGTTCAACCCTAGGTTTGAGTGGGTTAGGGTTGGAAGTGTTGGAATTTTTCACCATGTCCGCAAAGGAAATAACTGGTTTGAATTTACCTCCTTTCGATCCCATTGCTACTATAATCGGTGGAGATAGAATTTTAGGTCCTTTATCATATTCTACCATTCCACCTATGCCTCCAAGGCCACACTTGGAAAGGGAGCTTGCTTTCAGTCCAGGTTATTTGCTGTTGCTGTTAATTTTGCTGTCTTCACCAATGTTACCTCCATCACCCTAGTCCGTCGTTGCTGTCACCACTACTATCACCATCTGCATCAAATCCCTCCTATAGATCTCTTCGATCCATATGACATAGGGCTCGATCGATTGCTCTTTTGAATGCCCTTTATTTCCCTCTATCTATTGATACCAATATCTCCTTTTGTCGTACAAAAGTTTATGCCCTAGGTTTTTTCATGTTTAGATTCTACATAGGCCACCGTTCTTCTAAATATGTCAAAGTTCTTCTCATCCAAATCTGCTCTATCACCGTGCACTACCAGATCAATCTTGATAGCTAAAAATCTGCTCTCACTCTCTCTTCATTCAACACTCCTATAGATCTCTTGATTCAAAGTTATTTCAATATCTCATTTTTCATACATAATTTATTACTCTAGGGTTTTTTGCATTTAGATTCTATGCAGGCCACTATTCTTATAAATCCGTTGGAGTTCTTCTCATCCCAAATCTTATAAAATGTTTTATTTTTTAGATGAGATTAGATATTAATCTAGGAACATACATTACATTATATAGCAGAAAGTTTAGAAATAATTTACTAGGTGACACACACTCTAAAGATGGCCAATAATAGCCCATAATAGCCCATAATAGCCCAAAATAGGCACAACAATCTCGCTCTAAAGATGGCCAATAATAGCCCATGTGAAGAATGTGCTTTGCGATGGCCATATCGCTAAAGTGGCCACCACATGTACCATCGTGCGCTTGGGTGATCGCCCAAGCAGACTCCTGCTGGTCCAAGTAACAGAGGAGGATCCCTTCGTAGCTCCAATGATACAAAATGTCTCCTAGCAAGACATTTTTTGCCACTTTCTATTTCAATGATCTTTTTGCGGTGTGCGTCAATCCAAGTGGGAGGTTACCTAGCTTGAGGTAGTCTCTTATGGGTGTGTACCAATCCTGCTGATCAGAAACCTCAATGGTATGAACTGCCAATCCCTCTTGAAGTTCGTCCCTAGCAAAAGCTGAGTGTGAACGGACCTGTAAGAATAGCATTGTGTTGCTATTAAGAGGGGTCAAGGAGAACAAGGACCCCCAATTGGCATGATTCAGACTATCACAAATTTGAGAGAACTTATCTTGAGATGGTTCAATCTGGATCAGGTGGATTCTTGGCGTTAGGTTAGAGCTTGCACGCTCTATCGTGGATTGCGATAGTGTTTTGACTTGAATGGTTGTCATCTCACTGAAAGGGTCTTGTGGGATTAGTGACCCCAAGGAGGCCATAGTGTCCATAAAATGATTCGATGATCAAGGGTCGTACCATTCAAGCTTTGCCAATAATTTTTCCATAAGGGATTTGTAGGCCTGCAGAACTGGACATTTACATTGGAATACCCCTTTTACTTGGTTGAAAATTAACAGTGAATCACCAAAGATGTTCAAGCGTTTGATGTTCATGGTGATTGCTGTCTGAAGACCTATGAGCAAGGCTTTATATTTAGCATTGTTGTTGGTGCACGGGAAATCAAGTTTAAATGATAGAGGCATTGGAGCCCCTTGTGGTATGAAGAATACAATTCTCGTGCCACCCCCTTGCTCACATTTAGAACCATCAAAAAATAGGGTTATGTCGGCCTATGACTTAGGATTATCAAAATCTGGTGATTCTGAGACATGGAAGACCCCATCATCGGGAAACTCTATGGTTAGAGGCTGATCATCTTTGAGAGGAGGCTCTACTAGTTGATCGACAATGACTTGACCTTTGAATGGACTTTTGTACAATGAATTAGATGTCAAACTTCATCAACAACATGATCCATTTTGTCGTACGGTTACTGTGGTAAGTATGACTCATCATGTATCGCAATGGATTTTACTTAGACACAACATACGTTGTATTGCTCAACATGTAATGGCATAGCTTTTTTGTGGCAAATACCACCGCTAAGCATAGCTTCTCGATGTATGCATAGTTAAGTTCATAACTAACCAGGGTGCGGCTAAGATAGTAATTAGCCTATTCTTTGTGTAGTTCATTCTTCTAGGCTAGCATGGTACCCAGTACCACCTCAATAGCTGAGATGTATAAGTAGAACGACACTCCTAGTATAGGTGGTGCAAATACTGGCGGTGAAACAAAGTATTGTTTGATGTCGTTGAAGGCTAACTGGCACTCGTCATCCCAGTGAAATGCTACCTCCTTGTGTAATAATTTATTCATGGGTCGGCACTTGTCAGATAGCTGTGCTATGAAGTGCTTGATTGACGCAACCTTTCCCTGCAGGATTTTGAGCTGCTTTATGCTGGTTTGGGGAAGCATTTCAAGGATTACCTTGAATTTGTTTAGATCTACCTCGATTCCTCATTTTGAGACTATGAAACCCAAGAGTTTTCCAGATGTGATGTCAAATACGCACTTCTTGGGGTTTAGTCTGACTTTATGTTCGATGAGGCGATTGAGGATCTTACTTAGGTCATCGAGATGATCTGGGCGCAAAAGAGATTTGGCCAATAGATCATCCATATAATCTTCCAAATTTTTATGCATGTGATTGTGGAAGATGTATGTCATAGGGCGTTGGTAGGTGGCGCCAACATTTTTAAGGCCAAAGGGCATGACCTTATAACAAAATGTCCCCAAGGCATTGTGAACGTCATTTTGAGTTGATCGTCAGGATTGATATGAATCTGGTTGTATCCCGAGAAACCACCCATGAGGGAAAGCATTTCATGGCCTGCTGTAGCATCTACCAATGTGTTGATGCTAGGCAAGGGGAAATTGTCCTTGAGACTCACTTTTTTTAGATCTAAAAAATTGGTGCATATGTGAATCCTCCCATCAGGCTTCTTGATGGGTACCATGTTGGATAACCATGGTGGGTAATCCATGCAGATGACAAAATATGCATCCAACAGCTTTTATAGCTCATCTTTGAACATTAAGGCTACTTTTGGGTGCATCTTACGTAGTTTTTGCTTTACTGGCTTGACTGTTGGATCAAGCATTAGATTATGCATGACTAGCTGTGGGTCTAGCCCTGTCATGTCTTTGTAAGACCATGCAAAAACCTCCTTCTTATTTTTGAGAAGGGTAATGTAATCAGCTTGCTCTTCGAGGGATAGAATTACCCCTAGCTTGATGATTTGTGGATTCATTGGATCAGAGCCGATGTCTACGTCAGTCATCTCTTCGATTGACATGTGGGACCCATCCTCCAACTGGTGTGGAGTTGGGATCAGGTGGATATCAGTTGCTGAATTTAGATCTATGTTTGGAACATCGGGTTCCTCTTTAGCGTGGAAGATATCCTGAGTTGGTCCTAGGGTGAAATAAAGCATCTCACCACAAGGCCAGTACTCTGATGGGGATGGTGGTGAGTCAGCGTGATCCCATTCTATAGCATCTAAGTCTAGATACAATGGTCGTGTTGGATCGGCTGTATTGCGGATGGGGGTGGTTAAGTCAATGGAGATCATATTGATGAAATGATTTTGGTCTCCATTACCGCAGGTGTGGTGACTCGGACTTCCTTGGTGACCTTTGTGCTTCGAATATGGCTCTAGTGGTATTGGCACAAATGGATCGGCCCTATGCATAGATAATAGGACAGGGTTTGCCCTTGGCACTGATGGCTGTATAGGGTCTCTGGGCGAAAGGTGCTCTTTGTATACCTGAAGTGGTGGATGAAGCAGTTGGTCCAACTATGCTTGGTTTAGGTGCCACCTATGCCTTGGCCCCATGTTTATCTGTTCAAACATATCATCAATGTCCATGGGGTATTATTGCTATCACATATGATTGAGATATGCCATCTCAGTTTCATATTCATAATCACTATCAGATATCCATAGGCTTTCGTTGGATTCGATAACTATTTATGACATGTGAGGCTCGTCTTGATCAAGCAAATTGATTTGGTCCCATCAGGGTTGTTCCACTCTTTATGAGAGGACCTGATTCTCTTGAGGTGGCCCTTGCTCGACTAGAGCATTCAAGGGGAACATTTCCAATAAGCTTTCTTGATAGTCATCCATGGGGGTCACTTGCGAATGATTGCTATCAGATTCGAAAGGGTCCCATGGTGCTACCTCATACTCTAACTTGTCTTTTGAAGATCCTTCTTGACCTTATCTATGCCCCTCTTGTAGGTGAGTCCTCGAACTTTCTCCTTTCTTGATCAAAGGGAAAGGGTTGTTGAAGTCAATAAGGTTGGTTGTTAACAATGGGAGATAATCCCCCAATGTGTACGTTGTGTTAGGATTGGCATATGGATCTTGTGCCAACCCATCCTTGTTGCCTATCCCTAGGCCTTGCATATTTTCTACCAAGATGTCAAGGGGAAAAGGGTGGTTGAACCCTACTCCTAATTTGTCATATGGCATCTGATATCTTGATTGGCAAAGAATGCGCACTCCTTGTTCATATCTGCCTAACCCATATCCATGCCAATTACATTGGCCAAGATATCTCAAAGTGAAGTCTGGGTTGGAAAAATAGTTGACGTCCTCAGCAAAGGGCTCTTCATATTCTTCCTCTTGCAGGTAAGGTTCAATGCCATTATCGAGGCCCCCATATACAAAATTTGTCTGGTTGGGCGGGTATCCTAGAGGAACAATAGTGTCGATGGGGAGGCGAGGTCTCCCCATGTCCTGCATGGACTCAAGTGCGGGTGTTGCTATAATGTTCTACACTAAGTACTCCTCCAGGCCCGTATTGGCCATCTCAACGGTGATCGTTGGTGGTTGAGGGGGAGGGAATGGGAGTTATTCCTAAGTCCACTCCATGTCAGGTGAACTAGGCGTCTTGACTTCCATTCGGATAGGCATCTCTTCGGTAGATATGGTTGAGACTAATGGCGGTGCCTCTTCTAGGGGTTTCTTCCCATTGTCCTTCGGTGTGGCCATCGTAGGTGGCATCATTGGTGAAGGAAAAGGCGATGAAGATGGACCCAATTGGGGATTTGAGGGACTTAATAATGGGGGTGCATGCAGAATCAGACCCTGTTTAGACGGATTCAATTGAAAATCCAAATGTGTCGATGGAAGGGTCGATTGTGGCATTAGCTACACCGCATTGCAATACTTGAAGGGCTCTAAGTCTATCGGGACTACGTGCACCTGCCCTTCGAATGTGTAATTTAGGCACTGATGAGCTATCAAAGGGACACATTTCATGTCCCTGATCCAAGGCCGACCCATCAAGATATTATAGGCCATATCACCTTCCAAGATGTGGCACAATGTAGGAATAGTATTTTGTCCCACTTGGATGGGTAGGACAATTGTGCCAACCGTCGAGCATATCGCGTCATTGAATGCTCGAAGAGTATAGGTGGAGGCCACAATGTGAGATGCTAGCAACTTGAGGTGCTTCAATGCCACTGTTGTGATTATATTGCTGGACGAGCCAATGCCCACCAACACCCTCTTAAATGGAATCCCATTGACCCACACAATGATGTGCAGGGGTGGATCCACCATATCATCAGTCATCGATTTTAGTTCATCTTCTCTAAAGGTGATGACTGGTTCTGTACATCGTTTTACATGTCCCAAAAAGTTGTTGAAAGAGTTTGCTTCATGGGGCTGCAACTCAATGGCTTTTAATATCTCCATTAGAGCCTCCCGATGGGGTGATGATTGTTCGATGAGCTCATAGATGGAGAGCCTAGCCGACGCGGTCCTTAAAATTTGGGTAAGTTTAGTCCGAATTGTGGCCACTGGTCTAGGCGGGCGAGGTTGTGTAGGGTGTTGTTGAGGTTGTGATGTTGATGGAACCTCTCTTGTAGCCACCATGGGGGCAGCTGTGCTTGGGTACCTCTTGTTTTGAGTCACTATGCTTATCATCCCTACATACCCTTGCATGGGGTAGTTCTGTGTCACCTCATTGACTTGAAGGGTCTTTGCCTGCACATCATGGGTAGGTAGGGGGTCTTTGAAGACCTCCATATGTTGGTTGTTTGGCGCAACAGGATTATCCACCGCTAGCATCTTGTTGTCTATTAGGTCTTGCACTAAGCTTTTGAATTTCCAACATGCATAGAGGTCATGTCCCTTCTATCGATGAAACCTACAGTACAAGTCTTCCTTATAACCCTTGGGTTTTGGCATGTTGGGGTATACGAGTTAACTCTCTGGCAGGTTTATCAAATTTTCCACTAACAAGTAGTCAAACAAGGAGTCTTTAGACCCTATGAATGGTGTGAATTGTTGCCTAGGGTGATGCTGCTGATTTTTCTCTTGCTTATGATTTTCTATTTCATAGCTGTCAAGAAGCACTACCTGATAATTAGCATTTTGGGGCTGTGTTTCTTGTGCAGGCTTTGGTGCGTTGATAGCAACATGATTGACCACAACAGGTTTCGGTTGCGTTATCCCTGTTTTGGCATTTTTGGGCTACTCTTTCTTGAGTGGCTTGGCAATATCGCCATCATGTATCTTGATCTCCTCAATGATTTTGTCTTGTACCAGGGCTTCCTCAAGACTGCAGCTACAATAGCACGGAGATCGACCTCAAACAACTTTTTGAGAACATTTGGGTCAGGTCGGCCATGGGAGGGAGGTAAGGTAGCTTTGAAAGCAACGTCCTCCATCGATTTCCATAAGCCACCATGGTCTCTTCCTCATACTGCCTAAGGCTAGCTAGGTCACTTAATGATGCCTTCTTCTTGGTATTGAAGGCGAAATGTTCGAGGAACATGTCCACTAGCTAGTCTAGGTTGCTGATGCTATGCTTCGGCAACTAGGTAAACCATTCTAAGGTAGGGCCTGCAAATGTGGTTATGAATGTTCATAGAAGCAAAGCATCATTGTCCTGAATGCCAAAGCATTGGCTTAGGAATCTTGTCACGTGCTCTTGGGAATCCTCCTCCCCTCTAAATATTTCCAATTGAGGCATTTTAAAATGTTTAGGGTATGGAGGTGCAGGCACTGAAGGATGCATAGGGTGACTATGGAGCTAGTGTAAAGTGGGATTTTGGGGCCCAAAATTCTTGGTCTCCACAGACTCTAAGTGCTCTAGTAGCGCTTTGTATGCATCGAAAGATTTGATCTCTTCCTCCTTGGTTTGTTCTCGTTATGAATTACGGGGAACTTGAGGCCTATGGAGGGGTAGCCGGATAGCACCCCCTCTGCCTTGGTAGGGCATTTCAGCCTGCTCTTCTTCTTTCTTGAATTCTTCATAGGCTTCTTGAGGAGTTCCTGGGTGTAACCTATAAACATGGGTATGTGCCCATGGAGGGTGCCCATCATTGGCTCTAGAGGTGGTCTCCCGCTCAGGTCTAAGAGGTCTTGGAGGCAGCATTTGATAAGGTCGTAGAGACCTATATCGCACCAAGGGGTTGTGCCTCTCATACAACTCTATCCTATGCATGTGAGAGGTTGGGACCCTCTCAGGCATAGTGTTATAGAGCAACTCATCTGTTTGACGCCTAATGCGCTCTTTGCTAAGGTGATATAGGTGCTCTAACTGTTGTTGATCTTGCTCAAGCTACGTGATTTGTGCTTGGTGGGCGGCATGTTTGGCAAATGCCAAGTCAATTTGTTCCACCGTATTGAGTCTAGGAGGCCTAGATGCCTCCCCTACACATATATCTCGATCGTGGTGATCCGAGATCTCTATAGGTCGCTTCCCTCTGTCGAGGTTAGCGACATTCACCCGAGGCTCTGACCTCATTAGGTGATCCTGATAAATAGTAGGTGCATAAGTGCATTGTTCCTACGTTGTGTATTGCTCTTGAGGAATGTTGTGGTCTTCCTCGTGCTCCCTTTCGTATATGTGAAAGGGGCGGGCAGAGTTGGCTCACCCTGTCTAAAGAGAATTGTGCTCTAGATTTGGCCTATTATTTTTGACAGTAATAAGGGGCAGAGGAGGGATGATGTAATCATGTGGCCCCTCCTTATGAGCCCTATGCTGTTCTAGCGCTTCATTGCATGGTGGCCACTCATAACGAGTGTCTAAGGGAGCCTTCCTGTTTATGTTGAGTGCCACATGTAAGGACTCTTCCTAAAAGGGTCTATGTTGAATGGGAGTGTCCCTCGAAGGGGTGCCTCTATAGTCCCATTCCGTCATGGTATGATGTGGACTATTTTGTGGGTTAGACCACCAAGGTGGTATGACCAAGTCCTTGGGGCTATAGCAGAGGCGATTTGTGCCCCTTTGTACACTTTTTGTAGCTTCTGCCCGTGATTGGGCTTGGCTACAGGTGTACACCATGGTGGTGTTTCTCTAAACAATGCGTAGGTTTTTATCTTCTTTACAATTTTTTATGCTACACTAAACAAACATGAGCCATACAAACAAAGAATTGATTACCTCATTTATAGATTAAAAGTGTGCCCTAACTCTGGTTCAATGTGTTTTGATTTTTGTTTGAAAACCTTGTAAAGAAAATTTGGTTGTACATGCAATATGAGGGCTTTTATGTCTCCCAAAAATGGTCACCCCTTCAATATATCACTGCCAGGCCGTTATACCGAACCTCTCAATATACCCGCCCTTACATGAGGGAAACTATTGGTATGTGAGAGCAGAACAGTACGTGGAACATAGGCGGTACGAAAGGGGAATCACCCTATTTTTGATACCTACCATAGAAGACTTATCCTCATGCGCTGGGAATCACCCCAGCTACACTTGGTCAGATTTCGTCAGGATTTACATCTAGCAACAGTAGAGATCGGGGTTATGTATGCAAAAATTCAAGCCAAGGTGGTGATGAAATCCACCATTGGTCTTGATCAAGTGTTGGGGTTTTACAACCAACTCCTTGATGTTTAAATTACCACATGGTGTGTGGGGTTATTTTTACTTGCACAAAGAAAGAAAACATGTAGTAAATTTTTTTTATGCAAGCAAAGAAACTGAAGATTACAGAGACAGAAAACAGAAAATGACAAAGAGTGTTCAGACAACCTACCTCTTCTCTGCCCACACTAGATGCCACTGAGTTTCTACTTGAAAACCACATAGAGATATAATCATCCCAAGGTGGGATGAATATCAGATCTATATTCGTCACAGGGTGGGATGAATGCCTTATTCGTCCCAGGGTGGCACGAATTCCAGTCTGTATTCGTCACAGGGCGGCACAAGCAGCAGTCCAGCGCTTGAAGGATTAACACTTGAAAGAAAAAACACATAATTTTGATCAGAAATTTGATCCCAAAATCAAGGGATAGAGTCCCACCATGATCGCCACTGAAAGCACGAGGATACGAAAGCACAATAGGCGTACCATGTGCGATGCAAACAAAAACAAAACGTAACGCTAAGTCCTACGAACGAAAATGCATGAAAAGGGGAAAACAAACAAAATGAAATGAGATGTAAAGCAAATTTAAAGTGCAGCCCTTTATTTTATTAATTTTCTCGAGATCAGGTTACAATACGTATCCTCCCTTTTCAGGGGCTAGGAACGTTAAACATAGTTTTGTCACACCATGGATGGTACGCTTTCTTTCGCATGCCCACATGTGAAATGAGCGGGCCAAACATCATCGCCACTTGCATGAATGTGTTTGTGCTTCCTTTATGCCCCTCCAGTGTTGAGATCCTGCATTCAAAAAAATAGCAAACAATTAAAAGCACCTGCGGATGGAGGGAAACATGCGATCCCTAAGGCCTTTGGTTACTGCATGCATAAAATGATTAAAACTATAATCAAAACATATCAGAATGAGCTAAAATTTTGACAGAGGCATGAAAACATTACCAAGAACACACTGAAAAAGGAATAGTCAAGAAATCTGCCATAGATTTCTAATCGCTCCGGGGTGGGACGATTAGGACTGTCACAAGATGTCAGAAAGTGAATTCCTAAATGTCCCATCCAGGGGCATCCAAAACACCTTTAAAGTTAGATTTAGGCAAAATGGGGAATTTTGAGATGACCCAGAAGGTCGGATTTTGCAAATTCTACCTTGATTGCCCTGTATCTGATGATGCTCCCTGTATGTTAGTGAAGACAGAAAACACTGAAAACATATCCAATATTCATTAGAATGACATGAAATTTGAATGGCAACTTATATGAGTGACCTAAAATGAAATGCAAATGAAACAATAAAGAAATATGCTACATATTTCTAATCACTTCGGGGTGGGGCGATTAGGACTACAGCAGTGTGGGAGGTGCCTGGGGGCAGGATGCCCACCATTTGAGGTTTGGTTTTGGCACCAATCCACTTGGGATGGGTCCAAAACCTCCTAGGGGGTTGTGTTGACAAATTGGATGGGGTATTGTGGCAAAATGTTTGGGTTTTGGGTCCGGATTGTGCTTCCAATGATCACCCAATAACCTCCCTTCCAAAAGAGATATCAAGGATGTAAGAAGCACAAGAGATGGGTGAGGATGTAATTCGGCAGCACTCTGTTACTCCAAATTCTCTTGCTCTATTCTTTTTTTGGGGTGAGAAGACTCACCATTTTATAGACCCGAGGGTCTCTTGTGAATGAGCATGTAGAGGCACCACTTGGCCATCATGCCTTGTTAGGGGGGAGAAGATTCCTCCCTGATTAAGGGCTCCATGATTGCCTCTATGACTGCCCCTTTGAGCTCAAAAATGCTCACTCACACTCCCATGCATTGAAGGTGGAGTTGAGTGGTGGATATGAGCTACCATTTGTCAAGGTTTGACCTTTTGCCCATCAAACCTGCTATTCGCCCCACCCTAGAGCGAATGCTGCTAATTGTCCCAGGGTGGGAGGAATACCAGTTTGTAATCATCCCGGGGTGGAACGAGTAGGGAGCAGGGTGCCTGAAAGATGCCAAATTGACCTCTAACCTTCCAAAATTATTGTGGGAGTGGTTAGGACCACTATTTAACCTTTGGCGGCTGCCCTAGGGGCTATGTATGCCAATTCGGTCAGTGTTTGTAGCCACATAATCAGATTGGTGCTGTTTTGGTGTCTACAGTTCTCATCCCCACTATGATAAAATGTTTTATTTTTTAGATGAGATTAGATATTAATCTAGGAACATACATTACATTATATAGCAGAAAGTTTAGAAATAATTTACTAGGTGACACACACTCATACCCATGTATATGATAGTTATTGCCATCTGCAATTTTCAACTTGTAGCTATTGGCAACTTCAAGACAATTAAAACAATGTAGATTTCCTATCATGTGGTGGCTTGCCCTTGAATCAATATACCAAATATCATTTTTTCTTTGACCCATGAAATTATATGAAGCGATTTTGCATATTTGATATGATATATTGAATGAATTTTGATCTTGAGTTCTTTTGTAATGTATCTCTCTTCCTACTTTATCCATTGTAGTGTATGATAGGGTTATTTTAATACTTTGGATAGATCCTTTGAAGTAGTCTACCTTATGACTCCCTAGTTTAGAGTATATGAACCAATTTGATAAAACCTTTCCAATATTTAGGTTTTGTAGGATTCCTTATGTCTCCCTAGTTATTAGATTATATTGTAAGTTTTGATAAAGTGCTTAGTAAGTAATAGTTCACCTTTGAGTTGATTTTGTAATATTTTGTAAATCAATAATCAACTTCTATTTTACCTTATCTCTCCTAATGAACTATGCACTTATCAATTTGAAGTTCTCTATGGTTGGATTTCTTTTGTCTCTTTAGTATGAGTATGAGACAAGTGTAAGTAAATAATTCCAACTCCTTTAAGTAAATAATGAACTTCCTTTTACACCCCTTAATAGTTTAATATTTCTAAATTCCAATAATCTATGTTTGATGTAGTATACCTTATAACTCCCAAATTTGGAATATTAGAAATTAATGATAATAATATTTGCAATAATAATATTGTCTTCCAAGTAGTAACCCTTATATCTCCTATGGTGTTTAATTGCAAATATTAAAGTAATTCAACTAAATTATTTGAAATAAAATGAACTTTGTTATATACTTTCAATTTATTAAGGTTTATTTTGCATATGCAAATGATAATATTAATTTCAACCTTATAATATCCCTTATTACTCCTTATGAAAGCAAATTAATCAGACCATATAAAATAGTACCTTAATATGATTGATGAGCATTATGCTTGACTTTAACCTCCTCGAACTCTGCTACATCTCTTCGCTGGTTTATGATAGGTCTTGCAGATGTTCTCTTACGAGTGCCTTTAATGCACCTTTATTCATTGTGTTGCTATGAATATGATCTCACTCCAATATTGAAAACCTCATACTTCCTTCCTTGTAATGTATTTTGTCCACGCTGACTAGTGTATGGAGTTCATTTTGAATTCCTGCATGCTCATGCAAATGACAAAGGCTCTTAAATACAAATGAGCATATTTCTCTCCTCTTGATTAATTCTTTGACTTCTTCATTCAATGCTTTATTACGTACCTTGATTTTGATCTCTCCTCCTTCAAGTATAGGCACTTTAAATGCGTGGATGCATTTCTACTTTGGATAAGTGGCACTTGAGAGTTATGTTAAATATGAGCATTGAGACTTAGGTTATTTTAATGCTCATTCCTCCTTGCAATGATGACTATGGTAAGTAACCTCTCAATTATGTTGGTAATCGCTCAAAAATAGATAGAATATTCCTTGAGCGCTCTTCTCCTAGATGTACGTTGAAGAATGTGAGAGTGCCTAGAATGATTGTACCAAGCGACACTTAGGTTTTCTTCATGTAGAAATTACCTCCAATATATTATATCTTGTATATCCTTTTCTAGAAAATGCTCTTGATAACTTATCTCCAATGCCTTCTTTCCAAGCCAACGTAGATGTTGTGTGGGTGGCTCCAACTAAGGCAATGAGGAATGCTTCGATGGAGGTTCTATGACACTCCAATGGTGGCTATGGGAGCTTGGTTTTAGCTAGAGGTTCCTCTATCATGGGTAAATCTCCTTGTACCTTATTTATTCATGCTTAGCTTTAGTTATATTCCTTGTTTACTTAGATAGCAATCAGTAATGGCCTCCTTGTATTGGTTTGATGTTATAGGTTATATGCTTGTTGTAAACATTTAATTCATGGGAGAATACAATGTTATTTAGGCACCTTGACTCTTGAGTAGTGTGAGCCCTTCGATGGTATTTTTTGGATCTCTTTTAATGAGGCTCACCAAGCCTTCTCATTATTTATCCTTGAGACCTCACCAAGGTCTTCAATATCACAGTTCTTATGGTCTTCCAGATGAGACCTTTCCTTCAACCTTCTAATATGGAAGTGTTAGTAATGAGATATTCCTCTTGGATCTCTAAAATCTTTTGTTGCTAGAATCTGGAATAGTACCTTGCTAGTCCTTCTTCATTTCTATAATATGTAGGCTTTAATGGATATTACCAACTTCCAACCTTTCGGATCTAGGAGTTTTGTAACTAGACCTTATAAGTATATCTACAACTTCTTCAGGGTGAAGTATTCAATTTGCACTAGAGATCACGAATCTCCTAATGGGACCTTTTCTTTAGGCCTCCAAATATTTGTTCTTCTGTTTGTTTCTTCTGGTGTTGGATTGATTCTAAAGAAGATATTCTTCCTAGATATTTTGTAGGAAGCTTCCAACTCACTTTGAATATTAGGACTATAATGAAAGAAACTCTTAAATCTAGAGATGACAAATCTTCACTAGGTGATTTTTCAATCTAGTGGAATTATATTGAGTCCTAGTCTTCACGAGTTTTTATACAACCCTATGGAAAGACTCTAGCCAATGTAATCTCAAAAATTTTGGAGCTGAGATTTTTGAACTCCTCTTAGTCTCTCTTTGCGGCTCTGCCTAATTCCTATCTAATCCACCATGTGCTCTGATACCATTGTTAGATTTTTATGGGATAGTATTGCAGGAAGAACAACCACAAGATGCAAGATAACTAATCTGAGATAACTATAAACTAATGACACAATAATATGTAGGAAAATAATGAAATAAACATTTGAAATAACTCAAAAATATGCCATTAATAGAAGTGATGAAAATAGTACAATGCTATATAATAGAGGACATAAAAACTCCATGAAAGGATATGAAAAGACTATATTGTACCATACTATAACACATAATTTCCATATTATCTTCTTCTATATCTATTTTCTTCTTTATCTATCTCCTCATTATGAGGCCTTTATATAGAAAGATAGATTACTTAGGCCTTACTCTACCTAAGACTCATGTACATGTGGACTACATGCACATTTATAGCTTACACATTGATATTTGTGCATTTATTATAATACTTGAAGTAACCAACTTTACTCTAAAGTAGACTCCTACTCTAGTTATGTACCAAATGTGGTATATTTACATAAACCAAATGATGTAATATACTCTAACAATGTTGGACACCAAGCTGAAAAGATCAACATTGTTTCATCCACAAACGGATAGGCAAACGAAAGTGGTCAATAGAATAATGATGCATTTATTACAGGAATATAATCAATATAATCCAAAAACTTGGGATGAAAGTCTAGCATATGTTCAATACTACTATTACCAAGCAATACACTCATCTATGAGGTTATCACCATTTGAGGTGTGTTATGGTTTTCAGCCACACTCACCCTTTTATGGAGCCTTTGAAAGAAGGTAAGACCCAAGTAGCTCTAATTCATAAGGAGTAAAACATTGAAATTCATTTAGCGTATTCAACTAATACAATAGAAAATAGAAGAGAAGCTAAAGAAAAATCAACAACAATATAAGGAATGCCATGATAAGCATAAAGTGTTATGATTTTTCAAGTGGGATATTTGGTTTAGTTGTACTTAGGCAAGTAAAGGTTGCAAGAAGTTGGGAATAAAATAAATCCCATAAAGTATGGTCCTTTTAAATTTTAGGAAAAGTATGGGGAGAATGCTTTCCATCTTGAATTGCCCAACTGCATGCAAATGTACTTTTTCGTGAAAGTGGAGAACCTAAGGTTGTTTGATCCTTCTCTAGTGGATGAACGAGAAGAATCTAGTCTTAGCTGAGTTTGAGATAACCAAGGAATATTTGGTTTTGGATAAGAAGCGGATAACTAAACAAGGAGAAGAGAAGCTATGGCTAATCTATTCAAAAGAGAAATCATTAAGCAAGGCAAAATGGTTCTCAAGGATACAGGTAGAGGTGCAATACCCTCATATAATTCAATAGGCTTTTGAGGATCCAAAAGCCTTTATTGAGGGAGGCATTATCAGGAGCTTAGAACAATTCTATAAAGTAAATCAAGAGCTAAAATGAGCAAGGAGAAAACCCATGACACAAGAGCTCGAATGAAGTTCTAAGACTGAATAAGGAGCTATTAGTGAGTAAGGAGCATTTTACCCATATTTTACACATGGGGGTATTGGGAGTCAGGTCTATCTACCCACATTTAGGTGGTTAGGTGGGTAAGGGGGTCTAATGTCTCACATAGTGCATTGTAAATCATGCAACCAAAGGGGGTGCATGGGGTTAGTATGGGTGCCCAAGATAAAAGGTAGCATATTAAATACTTACAACCATTTGGTGGTAAATGGTTGTGAAAGGTGGTATATTAAATGTTTATGATCCTTGCAAAATTTAATTATCATTAGGTCACGCACACTCTTGGAGGTTGGTTGGGACCTCGCTTATGTAAGCACCATAATCAAACTTTGTAATGTGTTGGATTGGATAAAGTTTACATGTTAATAAATTAAATACTTACACACTTTGAAACCAAGGATGATATTGTGACACCCATACTTTCTGTGGAAATGTTGAATGGACATAAGTAAAAATAAACTATCATACTTTTTGTGGAAGAACAAAAGGACAAAAAAACATCAGAGTAGGGGGATAATATTTGGAGAAGAAAATATTGCAGTCTAATACCACAATAAGGATTGTAATCAAATAATTATTTTCCAATAAAAAATTGCAAAAATTTCTTTGACCATGGTTTTACCCATTTTGGATCTTCCACGTAAATTTGGTGTCTCTCTTTGAACTATTTGAATGCTTTAATGAAATTATTGCTATTATTTTTCGTTATTGCTACAATTATAAAATTAAATAATTTAGACATGGAAAATTGACCCACCCAAGTGAGTCATTTTTTCTAGAACCCTTGAGAAGTCCTTTAAAATTATCTAAGCACAAGTTTGGTCCTCCTTTCCCATTTTTCTCCCTTTTTCCCTAGCTTTTCTAAAATTGCAATCACTCCTTACAGGTGTGATTTTTGTAAGTTAGGGTTTTCTCTTAGAAAACCCTATTTTTGGGCCAACTCTTAGGACGTTGGCCCTCCTCTAGGTTCTCTTTTCATTTTCCTACCCTTTTGCCCTCCAAACCTCTTATAAATAGAGGGTTTGGATCCTATTTTTCTCCTAGAAGTTTTCTAATTGATCCCAAGTTCTGGGAAATGTGATTTCAAGTGACCAATTCTCTTGGCAAGCAAGTCTTCTAACAAGATTAATTATTCTCTGGTATTTTTCTCTTGCTTTACTGATTTGTTGCTCTTGGTGGATAAGTGTGGGAGCCTTGAGGATGAATCTACCATTTTTGTGGAGGTCTTCATCCTTTTGTCTATTCTTTTGCTACATTCTTGTATTTTTGTATTTCTAAAGTCATCTATTCTATATTTTGCATTAATCTATCATTTTTGCACTTTTGTTGTAAAATCATGCCCAATCCGTACAGGGCATAATTTTGATAGAATCTAAAATCACAGTCGCCCCTTATAGGATATGATTTTGGTTTCATCATATTTAGGGGTAAATTTTCACTTCCAAACCCTCAATTTGTATTTAAATATTCCATTTAGGCAATAACACTGTTGTTTATATTATGTTATTTGCACTATTTCATTGCATTGCATCTCTACTTGTTCATTTCCAAAAAGGTCAACAATCGCTTTTGCTTTCGAATGGTCATCTAAAATGACCAAGGGGGATTGATTTTTGTGCCTCCAAGCTCAGTCTTATAATGACCTAAGAAAGATCCCAAACATTGATAACATTTTCTAGGGTTCGTGAAGCTATTTTATAGACTGTGAAGTTGTTGGACATATTTGGACATAAGTTAAAAGCTAAGGTCAACCTTCGGATAAAATAAGTGCTCTAAATTAATCTCTTAAGCTATTTTTTGATTTCTTGTTATCCTTAACTATTCTAAAATCTAGATCATAAATAAAGGAAGAATATTTGGTTACATTCTAGGCATTTGAAAAGATAAAATCTTATAGTTCATATTCTAGGGTTAAATCTGTTTGTGCATTCTCTTAAACCCTCACTCAAAATTTATTTTATTGCAAGTTAAGGTTTAGTCATAATTGAAAATAAAGAATCATTCTAGGGTTAGTCCTTGTTTGCCTACATTTTTGATTTTTTGCATTGTTCTTTAATTTTTATAGATTAGATTTTAGAAAGGCTAAACATAGTTGTTTGTTCAATATACACATAAAAAATTTCCACCCCAAACTTGGAGTGAGTTCTTAAAATTTTCCTAGTGAACCCTTTGATCCCTAAGCCCCTGAGTGTAGATAATATAACACACACCTACCATCACCTTGAATCCCAATATATCCATTTGAGAATCATACACGACACGATAATTTTCCCCCTCTACAACTTTGGTGAACCCGATATGAAGACACATCTTAGTGGCCAAGATAGGAAGCCTCTTCCTTTAGATTTTTGTTTGAAAAATTTAAGCAAGACCACTAAATTTATTTTATTAGAATTAGAAAACATTAAAAACATCTTAAATATCTTCTTGTGTCTCTTTTGCTAGTTTTATCCTCTATCCTTTCTCTTCTTCCTAATGGCTCCCAGCCTTACGAGTAAGCTAAAGCATTTAGAATCTGATCATATTTTTCAAGAAGATGATCAGGTTGATAGGGATAATCCCAATATAGATGTGAAATAGGATTAACATGAAGAAATTGGTAATAAATTTGATCCTTTTGAGGGGCCTAATGGAGGCTTCACTTTCTTATCATTTGATTATATATGGGGTTTTATGAAACACCATAGGAAGGCTTTGGTTAAGGCTATGGAAGAGGAATCCTGACTTAAAAGAGGCGGGATGCCTCCTCCAATAATATCTCTTAGGAATGTTCACACAAATTATTTGTTTTAATCTTCACATCATGTTAATCCTTTTCATAAATCAACATATTCTACTACTATGACCACCAACATTGTAGGATTTCCACAAGCTCCTCCAAATGATAGTGCATCCCAAAATTATGCTCAATTTCCTCATTATGGTCATCTCAATATTCATGCTTTTGTTCCATCAAATATTAGTTATCCTTCATAGCAAGATACCACATATCATAACCCATACCATAATAGTGTCAATACCTCCAACATTGGCCAAGTTCCCTTTCAACAACCTACCTATACCTCTCCCCTAGGGAACCTAGGGGTATTGCACAACAAAAATCCTGATATGCAAAGTTTGACAAGTGCGATGAAGCAATTGGTTTCAAGAGTGGATATGATTCAACCTCCAAGTTTCACCTACAACTACAAGAAAATGTGCAATAAGCCCTTAGACCCTCTTATCACTTCTAGGCCCTACCCTAAGCATTTTCCAATGCCATTTTTACCTATTCATAAGGGAACAGAGGACCCGATTGAACATTTAAGGATGTTTAGGACAACATGCCATGATATTATAAATGATAACATGTTACTAAATATGTTCCCTAAGAGCCTTTGTGGTATGGAATTGCAATGGTATTATTAATTGCCTCATCATTCTTTGAGGAATTTTAAAAAGACAAATTATTTGTTCAACAATTTGGAGCTTATGATGAGAAAAATGTGATTATAAAAGATGTTTATATGTTGAAAAAAGGTAGAGATAAAAGCTTTTCATAGTTCGTGTCTCATTGGAGAAGTTTAGTTGGACGATTGTGTTAGGATACTATTTTAACATTAATTAATAATAATAATAATAATAAAAATAATACATGTTATCCTATGGTTATATTAATAAATAATATAATAATTAATTATATTAATTATTATATTATTATAAGATTAGGGTTAGGGTTAGGAAGCATGGTGACTCTTCACTCATAACCCTAAAGGGGTATAATACACTATGTGATTCTATCATTTAATATATCAATGAATATATAATATAATATAATTTATTAAAGGGACTTCCCGACAATATCAAAAGGCGATTCTTTTAGATTTAGGTTATTTATTATTTATTTATCATTTTATGTGCTAGGAACCCTAGGTTCCTACCATCTAGTATCAGAGCCTTATGGATCCAACCACATTGGTCAAGGAAATGAAAAATGACATTGCAAAAATTAGAAGAATGATTGAACAAAAACAAAAAAAACAAATGGAACATTCTGATCGTATTATACAATATTTAATGGAAATGCAAGAGGAGACCCTAGCCATGGAATATCAAGTAGAGGAGGATCCCATAGCCATGGAATACCAGGTGGAGGAAGAGCCCATAACCAGGGAATCCCAG
The DNA here is from genome assembly GCA_028583015.1 of Wollemia nobilis. Lineage (NCBI taxonomy): Eukaryota > Viridiplantae > Streptophyta > Pinopsida > Araucariales > Araucariaceae > Wollemia > Wollemia nobilis. Next base: position 4,802,030 of record JAQPPZ010017116.1, on the reverse strand, counting down.
AGGGTACCCATTGCACTCCCCAAGAACGAAAAAAATCCAAACCCTAAAAATATCTCCAATATTGTTTGCAATATCTCCAATGTTGTTTGCAATGTTCTTTTTAATGCAGAGGAAGAAACGAAAGTTTCTAAAAATTACAATGGATATCAAAGTGGAAGCCAACCTAGTATCACCTATGCAAACAAAATAGAGGCTCAAGGTGCTCAGTATCATAAAGTTATTTCCATTGCACTAACATCCACTAAAGCTTCTTATTTCTCTCCTTCACCTGGTGCTACTAAAACTGTTTCTCAAAATTTAGGAGGTCCAATCCTTGTGAAGGGCATCATTCCCAGTGATGTTACATTTGATTATTCTCATAGCTCCAAATTAGTTGCAGGTGAATTTCAGATTGCAAAAGCAAAAGAAACAAAATCTAAGGAATGCAGCCCTGCTCGTCCGCCTCCATGGCCACCTCCACCATTTCCCATTTCCTATGTAGTGTCAATGATCCTTCTTTGTGGAATTTTTTGGCTGCAGTTGAATTCATATTTAAAAATTATAAAGTACCATTACCATCCTTTCTATTTGATTGAAATGGTCACTCGGCTTGGTGGTAATTCAAACAATTGGGCACATAAAGTGAAGGACTTGTCAAAATTTTCTGAATCTACATGTGAGGACCAACGCCATGCACTGTCATTCATTCTTAGTGACATTCAGTATGAATCCTTTCATCATAAATTTTTGGTTTTGAAAAATGTGGACAGTATAAAATAGTGGTTCATGTCTTTAATTTAGTTCACAAAACCTGGAACAAATCATAGATAATGGACAAAATATAAAGCTTTGTGAGCGTCCATCTCAAATTCAATGCCATATTTTAGAGTTTTTTTGGGTAGATTTTCGTCAGTAACTCAAGATTACTCTTCTTCGAAAGGGAAATCGAGCCCGAGATATAACAAAACATATGTGTTTAAAAATGTGAGGAACCACGAGGCTTTATGGGAATCACATCATTGAATCCATGTTCAAAGCCTAAGCCTACCATGACCATCCAAACCAGGAGACCAGTGTTGATGAACGATCTCTCCACTTCAAAGATGAAATCTAGCAGCAACTCGGTCCAAAAATTGTAGGCCAACTGCATACCACACCAACCACACTGCCAAGCTAGATGACTGATCAAACGTAAATAAGAAATTAAAAACAAAAATACATTTGGCTTCCCTTAAATTCTAAGTGCCATGAAAAAGTTCTTCCTTACAAGCTCTCACACTCCTGTGTTGCGAACGAACCTCAAACACAGTAGTTGGTTCTAAAACACATCGATTAAGTTATGGGTGATAATATCTATTGTGTGCATACTCTACCATACATGGAGAACGAACGAGGGATTTGTCTATTCAAAATATTTTTTTCTATCTATTCATGGATTTCATCCTAGGGATGTCTTTTTGCGGCATCTCATGATCATTGAAAATTTTGAACGAGTTTGAGAAGAAAAGATTAATGGAGGTGCCAATAGAGAATTAGTTCAATGATAACATATAAGTGATGGGATACACTAAAGTTGATTCAGAATAACAACAAATTATCTCAAAAATAATTTATCGTAGCCTACGTGCAGAAAAGGCCGCCCTTTTTCATTGTGTGTTCATCAATAAGATTTAAGATGGACTCTTATATCACTGGCTGTTAAAATCAGTAAAGTTACAAGAGAAGCTTTCTAACTGTTGTCTCTTCTTATAAGGTTAAAATGGAAGCTTTTTTTATACAATTTAGAAGGACAATTAGGTATCTATATCATATTTTGTCTCTGTTCAAAAAAAAAAAACTGAAGTGAAAACTGTTCCATTTTGTTTGGATACGATATGAACTTCAAAATAAGATGATATAAAGACTACTGAGTAGTGACTACTAATGGAAATGATGATTGTTGATAGATGGGCCTGTTTTCATTTCATTGAAAGTGTATGTAGTTTGCAGGTATTATGTGTACAGCTTACCACATGTAAGCTTACAAGCATCAAGCCACATTGAAGAAAGTCATAGGCACATGGCACTCAAGTTGGTAACAGACACTTGGTAGATGGCCAAACTTAAAGAATTCATAGAGCCCTTTTATTTCATCAAACATACTATGGAGGAGAATCACACAATCAAATTCACCAACTATCACGATCACAACTTAGAAGAAAGACCATCTCTATAGAAGATTGCACATCGTGTTTGTCCTATGCACTAAATAATATAGAGCACTGTTATTCTAAAAAAGAGGGAGTTCAATACCTGTCATACTCATTTTATAGCATTCCTCGCTTGTCGTATTTTCCTAGTACCACATTGGAAGTCCTCAAAGAATTTACCCGTAATATTGGGGGTTGCGGGAGGTGTGATTCTGACACTGGCCGCCTTTCTCCTTGGAGTTCCAAGTAAGAGATTATATCCTGGGAAATTCAAATCCTATTAGAATGGGCATAGAAACTATACGAGGAAGAAAATGTTATGAATATCATGGATTGGACAATTAGGGGAAGTTACTCCGACGAAGAAGCCATAATATTCATTCGCATTGGGCTTCTGTGTGTACAATCTGATGCAACGATCCATCGAGATTGTGCATAGACGTCACACAGGTAGCCGTTGACAAAAAGAAGTTGTGAATCGATGAGAAGTGGCCGATGTTAATGTGCATTATAGGTGACAATTGAGTTTTTTTTTAAAAGACAAACTTAACTACAAGAATCCTGTGATGTTGAGATTGGCAAACTTTGTAGAAGCATATTTCCAAAATTTTCTAGCTTTGAGGACAAAGCTCTTCAAAGAGGGATGGCATGTTAGGATACTATCCTAACATTAATTAATAATAATAATAATAATAATACATGTTATCCTATGGTTATATTAATAAATAATATAATAATTAATTATATTAATTATTATATTATTATAAGATTAGGGTTAGGGTTAGGAAGCATGGTGACTCTTCACTCATAACCCTAAAGGGGTATAAGACACTATGTGATTCTATCATTTAATATATCCATGAATATAAAATATAATATAATTTATTGAAGGGACTTCTCGACAATATCAAAAGGCGATTCTTTTAGATTTAGGTTATTTATTATTTATTTATCATTTTATGTGCTAGGAACCCTAGGTTCCTACTAGATTGATATATACTTTACCTCCTTGAGGCATGTTAGAGATTTTAATTGGAAATTTACAGGAGCAATTATCTTATGAATTGGAAATAATGACTATTACCTCTTTTGATCAAGCAATAGATCTAGGAAGAAGGGTAGAGCAAGCCTTTATTTAAAGAGGTCAAATTAAGCCAAATAAAGAAGAATATAGGACCACAAAAGCTTTGTATAATAATAAGTATGTAGTTGGTGATAGGGTAAAAAATAGTATGCCTGTTAATAGTGTTGTTAATACCCTACAAAAGATGGTACTTAGCCAACCTCAAAATCCTCCACCAAGAAATTTTACAAGACTCAACATGCCTATGAGAATGGTCCTAAAATAATGGTTGAAAGCAAATACGATTGATTTACCTCCCATAAAGCAACCTGATACCATGACTAATTGGTATAAGTGTGGTCAACATTGTGATTATCATAGAGTGGAGGAACACATGATAAATTCATACAAGAGGTTGAAATATGTGGTTCAAGACTTAATTGGTGAAGTTCACCTTGTTATATAAGGTCCCTAACCTTATGTCATGACCCTCCCTAGCAAACTATATGGTACAAAGAAACAATGTATTAACCTATGATGTGGTGATACTTAGTTTGAAAAATTGAACCAACTATATGATGTTTAGTTTATTTATAAGGGCATGTTATCGCTAACATATTGCCAAGTGTGCAGGATAAGGTACACTCATAGGTGAAGAAGGCAGAAGCATCCACCATAAATGAGGGTACTGTTAGTCAAAAAGTGACTAACTACAGAAAAATAGCTGATGCACCTTTTTGCATATTTTCCAAGAAGACCGAAGTGGCCCATATGCTAAAGATCAAAGAAAAAGCAAAACACCGCAAGAAGGAAAAAGTGTCGCGATATCGCGACATGTTGCATTTTCGCGGAACAAAGCAAAGAGAAAGAGCAAGGAGGAAAAAGTGTCGCGATATCGCGACATGTTGCATTTTCATGGGAAAAAGCAAAGAGAAAGAGCAAGGAGGTAAAAGTGTCGCGATATCGCGACATGTTGTATTTTCGCGGCTAAGAGCAACAAAAGGGAGCAAGGAGGTAAAAGTGTCACGATATCGCGACATGTTGTATTTTCATGGCTAAGAGCAACAAAAGGGAGCAAGGAGGTAAAAGTGTCACGATATCGCGACATGTTGTATTTTTGTGGCTAAGAGCAACAAAAGGGAGCAAGGAGGCAAAAGTGTCGCGATATCATGACATGTTGTATTTTCATGGCTAAGAGCAACAAAAGGGAGCAAGGAGGCAAAAGTGTCACGATATCACGACATGTTGTATTTTCGTGGCTAAGAGCAACAAAAGGGAGCAAGGAGGCAAAAGTGTCGCGATATCGCGACATGTTGTATTTTCGTGGCTAAGAGCAACAAAAGGGAGCAAGGAGGCAAAAGTGTCGCGATATCGTGACATGTTGCATTTTCGTGGCTAAGAGCAACAAAAGGAAGCAAGGAGGCAAAAGTGTCACGATATCGCGACATGTTGCATTTTCATGGCTAAGAGCAACAAAAGAGAACAAAGAGGCAAAAGTGTCGTGATATCATGACATGTTGCCTTTTCATGGGCAAAAGCAAAGAGAAAGAGCAAGGAAGAGACGAATGTCATGATTTCGTGACATGTCTCATTTTCACGGCTGGAAGCGGCAGACGAGCAAACTAAGAGATGAATGTCACGATTTCATGACATGTCTCATTTTCATGGCTGGAAGCGGTAGAAGAGCAAAGCAAGAGACGAATGTCACGATTTCGTGACATGTCTCATTTTCATGGTGGGAGGCAGCAAAAGAGCAAAGTAAGAGATGAATGTCATGATTTCATGACATGTCTCATTTTTACGGCTGGAAGCGATAGAAGAGCAAAGCAAGAGACGGACGTCACGATTTCGTGACATGTCTCATTTTCACGGTGGGAGGCAGCAAAAGAGCAAAGTAAGAGACGAATGTCATGATTTCGTGACATGTCTCATTTTCATGGCTGGAAGCGGTAGAAGAGCAAAACAAGAGACGAATGTCATGATTTCGTGACATGTCTCATTTTTATGGTTGGAGGCGGCAAAAGAGCAAAGCAAGGAAAGAATGTCATGATTTCGTGACACGCCAGTTGTAAAGGAATAAAATGTATTTTTGGCAATCAAAGGCATGCACTGACACCAAGAAGTGATTTCTGACATGATTATCAGAAATCTAGGATGGAGCAGGCTTGCCAGATGATTGAAAATGTGACAGGCTCGTCTAGAATCTAATCTGTAGAGAAGATATCTAATTCATAGAAGACTTGTTGTGTATTATTAGAAACTGTAGATGATTGCTTGTAAAATAGTAAGATGTACTTAGAAAAAGATACTCTTTTAGGGTATATATAGGGGTGAGCGACTCCAAAAAAAGGGTCGGCTCTTGGACGTTTACAAGCTTGATGTACATGTACTAGATTACAAGCAATAAAATATTTCTTCTTCTGGCTTTCGAAACTTCTGTGTGCAAGTGTATGTATCTGGTGTTTTAACTTTTATTCATTCTAAGTTTTATAATGTATCTATTCTAAAATCTGGACTATGCATGTATAAATCTTGTTTCTAGAGTTGAACATTAAAAGATATTTACATGCTTTTAGACGAACATCTAAAAGTCACACTCGAGAATTCATGTTTTCTATAAAGAAGATATAAAGAAAACTCTAAAAGTAGTAATCTGCATCATCAATGTTTGTTGTTGTCTAATATGTACCATGAGAAAAGTTTCTAGCTTAGGCTATATTTCCCTTATCTCTTGTTCCCCTTTTCTCTAAAAAACTTAAAGGAACCAACCTTCTTTGGAGACTAGATAGATGATCTCAAGCAAGATCTGTCTATTCAATGTTGGCAAAGTCTAAGGTGCAACACTATTAACCGAAGGCAGATTTTGTTCCAACAGTTTTTGGCATGCTCGGTGGGACCAACAATCCCATAGTATTGTATAAGTTTTGGTGTTTTACCTTAAGAGCCTTTTTGTTTAAAAATCTCAAGAAAAACCACCTGGCGACTCCATTGCAATTTAGACCATAAAAGAAAGACCTTGTCTAAAAACCTTCTGGTTATATAGCCATATGATAACCAGATCCTAAGCTAGAAACTCTGAAGAACCTATCGAGTTCTTTGAACTACATCTCGAAAGCCTAAAAGCACACCCTATGCTAGCCGCATGATCAAATCCGCCCGACACCATTAGCACCTCTTTAACACCCATTGTAGGAGCATCTGCAAGCAATCCCATAGCGGTTGTAACTCCTTTAGCAATCATGGCAGCCACCCCTACCCCAACGCATCTTGTGTGGAATCAAACTGGCCCTTTGAACTTGGGAACACACCACCAAATTCCACAAGCTGCACTAAAAGCATTACCGACCTTTGACGAAATAGGCAAAATAGCAGATGAGCACTGTTTAGATGTATCATCGCTAGCATCTATTTACAACATCACTCAGGAAGATGTAATGGTCAGATTGTTGATTATATCTTTGAAAGGAAAGATGCTCTATTGGTACAGAGCGCTTCCCATTGGATCCATTACTTCTTGGGCAGTACTTGTCGACCGTCTGGTCGATGAATTTAATATACATGCGGATCCTTTCACATTGCTGAATCAATTCACTATCATTGAGAGGCATCCACAAGAAGAAATCCAAGATTTCAACATCAGATTTACCAGAACTCGTGATAGAGTACCGCAAGGCCTAAAACCCATGGAAGAACAAGCTATATGCTATTATTTAAGGGCTTTTGATTCAGATCTCAGTATGATAATAAGGCAATCCCGTGTAACCACTTTTCTTGGGATCTATCTAGAGGCAACAAAGGGCGAAGCTGATCTCATCGCTACAAAAAGATATCCATCAAAAAGTCTATTGCCAATTTTACCAGAGCTTTCCCAAGCATCAATTTCTAAACTGCCTGTACTCCCATCAACGCAGGCCCTCCCAGCTATAGCCGCACCTCCTACATTCCTTGCATTACCAGCTACACCCCTTGCATCAGCTCCCCCTGATGATCAATACACGACCATAATTGATACAATGAAGACATTGTCAAATGAAATGGCATCCATGAAAAAGAGAGAGGCTGAAAGGAATTTTTTGCCAAGGAGGTTCCCTCAGGTAATGAGAGATGCAACACAATCAAGCAATAGGGGACAAGAGAGACCGAGCACGGTATATACAAATGAGACAGTGGAGGCCGAGGAGCCTCCCACTGATTCTAACTTTTGGTGTACTACATGTAACGATCCACATGGGGAAAGTTCGTGTATGATACACCAACATTATGTACAAAGTATAGCGAGTTGAAAAGAGTAAAGAAAAAATGAAAGGCCATGTAAATATAATTAGAGAGAAGGACCACAACTTCATGATGCCTACAGTAGAACAGGTTTCAGTTTTGACAAGATCAGGTAAGAAACCACCTGCAAGTAGACCCTAAAGAGCTTCAGCCATTGAATGTTTCCCCTGCTCCCAAGGAAGTTCCCAAAGAAACTCCTAAGGGAAGTCTCCCTCGAGAAAGAAAATATCGGTTTCCAGCCAAAATTCAAGGGCAAAAAACACACAAAGAATTTATTCCTCGGGGGGAAAATGAAACCCAAGAACAGGCTAGGGAAAGGTTGAGTTTCCCCTCACTGACAAAAAGGCAAAGAACTGAAGCTACCCAGGGATACAAAAATAAATATGAAACTTTTGCCAAAGAAAGAGAAAGGATAGTTGATTCACCTACATTCAGTATAGTAGAGGAAATGAAAAAGACTCCTTCTAAGGCAAGTATGTATGATGCTCTTCAAATCCCGGGTCAAATCGATCTCCTACGGGAATCCCTAAGAACAATGAAAAATGGAGGTGGGACTGCATCATCTTCAAAAATGGTTCTAACGAACTTGACGTCTGCCACTGGTAAGAACAGGCCACCACCCTTTTATTTGTCCCTTCAAATGGAAGGATGGGTTGTCCACAACTGCATGATAGATTCAAGCACTGCTACCACTATGATACCCAAAGCAGTATGTGATATTATGGGAATGGAGTACACTAGGAGCAGCACATGCGTCCTACAGTTAGATGGTACTCTAGTAAAAATTGTAGGAGTGATAAAGGATATTCCCATACGGCTGCATAAAATGCCTCAGATGACAGTCATACAAGAGGTAGTAGTCATAGACTTGGAGCCCTATTTTGGTATGTGTCTATCTAGAGAGTTCACAACAAAGATAGGAGGATACTTATCCTTAGATTATTCTCATTTGGAGATACCTTTCAAAGGTAGAAGGGTCAAGATTTTTAATGAGAAACCATCGACGTTTCATGTAGAAAATATTGGTGAAACTGACCATGTAAATATGATGACTGAAGAAACAATAGAAGAAGATCTAATGGAAGAAACATTAGAAGAGCTCCAAGATGAGGATGAGTTTTCTCTAAAGAATTTTAATGCCATGATAGAAATAGAAATAGGAAACTATTCTATTGAGAAACCAAAAAGAAAATTGATACCCTCCCTAGAAAAGGATGGTTCTGTGAATCAATTGTGGAAGCTTTTCTTTGATGGGGCTAGGTGCAAGAATGGAGTTGGTGCCGGAATAGTTTTGATTTCTCCCATCGGAGAGGAAAAGGTTTTCTCTTACAGGTTGACTTGGAGTTGCTCCAATAACACAGCAGAATATGAGGCCCTGTGCTTAGGGTTAAGAAAGGCTGAGAAATTGGGAATCAAACAGTTACTCATCTATGGAGATTCAAAACTTATTGTGAATCAAGTCACCAAAAAATGTATAAGTAAACAACATTATTTGAAGGCTTACAGGAACAAAGTGTGGGATCTCTTAGAGGCCTTTGAGGCCCTAAATATAAAGTTTATCCCTAGAGAACAGAATACCCACACAGATTTGTTAGCTTCAGTGGGAGCTAATTTTTGTCCTGTAAGTAATGTTATTCAGAAGTCTAAAACTGTTAGACTTATATACAGGCCTTCAATGCTCGATAAAAATATTTTCTGGCAAGTTTTTGAAAATGATGAACAGATACTAGATTTCTTAATCCATGAAATGAATTGCTCAGCCAACCGGGATCTACAGGATGAAGAGGAAGAGGATATTATTCAGTTAAAAAATAATCATATTCGTAAGGGTCTCATCACCCTTGAAAGCCTGTTTGATAACAATGATAGAGCAGTTGGCCAAAAAATCAAGGTCGATAAAAGAAGATACAAAGATGTAGAGTTGGAGCCAGGAAAAATGATTAAGGTTGGAATCAGTTGTACAGAAGAGGAAGTGAACCAGATCAGAGAATTGTGTAAAAAATTCCCTGACATCATAGCTTGGGTGTATAGTGATCTAAAAGTGTACAATAAAGATGTTATTCAACATACCATAGAATCAGAAGAAGGAGCTAAGCCTTTTAGGCAAAAGCAAAGACCAGTGAATCCGAAGATAGAATCTTTGATGAAACAAGAACTGCTAAAACTCCTTCAAGCTAAAATAGTATACCCTGTTAAACACTCCACCTGGGTGGCAAACTTGGTACCAATCAGGAAGAAAAATGGAGATATCAGATTGTGTGTAGATTTCAGAAATCTGAACAGAGCATCACTCAAAGATCATTACCCGCTACCTCAGATTGACCAAATGCTACACACAGTTGCAGGAGTTATGCAGCTCTTACAGTTAGAAGAACAAAGAGAGCAATCATACAATCACAATCAGAAGCATATGGCAGATACCGAAGGATGGTTCAACAAAAAGACAACTGCCAAAAAATTTAGAGTGGGAGACTTGGTTTTGAAATGGAATGTAAAGAAAGCAAAGCCAGGTAACCATGATAAATTCGATGCTTTCTCGGGAGGGACCATTTGAAATTGTTTCGGAGAAATAGTTCAATGCTTTCGAGTTGAAAGATCAAGATGGATTGGTTCTTCCCATAACGGTGAATGCATTTCACCTAAAGTTATATTTCTATTGAGAAATCTAAAAAGGAATTTTATGTACAGTATAATATAAGTATATTCAGACAATATTTGTAAATATTATAGTTTTTTGGCCTTAACAAAAAAAATTTCGATCGCAACCAATCAGAAGTCGACATTTTTTTTGAATAGAGATACTAAGGTATAAAGGGAGTTTTGACGAGGTAATGTTCACTTTTAATCTAAGTGCATTTTCCTGTGTTCTTTGTCTTTCTCTAAAATATTATTTTTACAACTGCGTTGTTGACTCCGTTTCCCAATGGATGAAGGCCTGGTTCAAAATTTTTGCAAGCAAAAAATCCCCCGAAAGGTGCCAAGAATGTTAGTCAAAAAGTGACTAACTACAGAAAAATAGCTGATGCACCTTTTTGCATATTTTCCAAGAAGACCGAAGTGGCCCATATGCTAAAGATCAAAGAAAAAGCAAAACACCGCAAGAAGGAAAAAGTGTCGCGATATCGCGACATGTTGCATTTTTGCGGGCAAAAGCAAAGAGAAAGAGCAAGGAGGTAAAAGTGTCGCGATATCGCGACATGTTGCATTTTCGTGAGAAAAAGCAAAGAGAAAGAGCAAGGAGGTAAAAGTGTCACGATATCGCGACATGTTGTATTTTCATGGCTAAGAGCAAAAAAAGGGAGCAAGGAGGTAAAAGTGTCGCGATATCGTGACATGTTGTATTTTCATGGCTAAGAGCAACAAAAGGGAGCAAGGAGGTAAAAGTGTCGCGATATCGTGACATGTTGTATTTTCGTGGCTAAGAGCAACAAAATGGAGCAAGGAGGAAAAAGTGTCGTGATATCGTGACATGTTGTATTTTTGTGGCTAAGAGCAAAAAAATGGAGCAAGGAGGAAAAAGTGTCGTGATATCGTGACATGTATTTTTGTGGCTAAGAGCAACAAAAGGGAGCAAGGAGGCAAAAGTGTCGCGATATCGCGACATGTTGTATTTTCGTGGCTAAGAGCAACAAAAGGGAGCAAGGAGGCAAAAGTGTCGCGATATCGCGACATGTTGCATTTTCATGGCTAAGAGCAACAAAAGGGAGCAAGGAGGCAAAAGTGTCACGATATCGCGACATGTTGCATTTTCACGGCTAAGAGCAACAAAAGAGAACAAAGAGGCAGAAGTGTCGCGATATCGCGACATGTTGCCTTTTTGCGGGCAAAAGCAAAGAGAAAGAGCAAGGAAGAGATGAATGTCACGATTTCGTGACATGTCTCATTTTCATGGCTGGAAGCGGCAGACGAGCAAACTAAGAGATGAATGTCACGATTTCGTGACATGTCTCATTTTTGCGGTTGGAAGTGGCAGAAGAGCAAAGCAAGAGATGGACGTCATGATTTCGTGACATGTCTCATTTTCATGGTGGGAGGCAGCAAAAGAGCAAAGTAAGAGATGAATGTCACGATTTCGTGACATGTCTCATTTTCATGGCTGGAAGCGATAGAAGAGCAAAGCAAGAGACAGACGTCACGATTTCGTGACATGTCTCATTTTCACGATGGGAGGCAACAAAAGAGCAAAGTAAGAGACGAATGTCACGATTTCGTGACATGTCTCATTTTCATGGCTGGAAGCGGCAGAAGAGCAAAACAAGAGACGAATGTCACGATTTCACGACATGTCTCATTTTCGCGGTTGGAGGCGGCAAAAGAGCAAAGCAAGGAAAGAATGTCGCGATTTCGTGACACGCCAGTTGTAAAGGAATAAAATGTATTTTTGGCAATCAAAGGCATGCACTGACACCAAGAAGTGATTTCTGACATGATTATCAAAAATCTAGGATGGAGCAAGCTTGCCAGATGATTGAAAATGTGACAGGCTCGTCTAGAATCTAATCTACAGAGAAGATATCTAATTCATAGAAGACTTGTTGTGTATTATTAGAAACTGTAGATGATTGCTTGTAAAATAGTAAGATGTACTTAGAAAAAGATACTCTTTTAGGGTATATATAGGGGTGAGCGACTCCAGAAAAAGGGTCGGCTCTTGGACGTTTACAAGCTTGATGTACATGTACTTGGATTACAAGCAATAAAAGATTTCTTCTTCTAGCTTCCGAAACTTCTGTGTGCAAGTGTATGTATCTGGTGTTTTAACTTTTATTCATTCTAAGTTTTATAATGTATCTGTTCTGAAATCTGGACTGTGCACGTATAAATCTTGTTTCTAGAGTTGAACATTAAAAGATATTTACATGCTTTTAGACGAACATCTAAAAGTCACACTCGAGAATTCGTGTTTTCTATAAAGAAGATATAAAGAAAACTCTGAAAGTAGTAATCTGCATCATCAATGTTTGTTGTTGTCCAATCTGTACCATGAGAAAAGTTCTAGCTTAGGCTATATTTCCCTTATCTCTTGTTCCCCTTTTCTCTAAAAAACTTAAAGGAACCAGCCTTCTCTGGAGACTAGACAGATGATCTCAAGCAAGATCTGTCTATTCAATGTTGGCAAAGTCTAAGGCGCAACACTATTAACCGAAGGCAGATTTTGTTCCAACAGATACTTAAGATCAGGGGAAATTATGTTTAAGGTACTCGAAGGTAACATTGATAGATACCTTCATATAGGCATGCATCGTTGGAAGGGATAATCATCGATGACTGATCAACTTGAACCTTAGTTGATAGCCTAGTAGCTATTGTAAAATATTTGTCTGAGATAGGTGATTGGGTTGATGGAAAGATTCCCTCTTTGTTGTTTTATAGATTTGATTGCTCTGTAACGGATCATGGCTTGGGTAGCATAATGTTAGAATTTTTAATAGGAGAACAACTGCAAAATGTATGTGGATGCATAAATTAAAATGTTATGTTGAAGTGACAATCGAGCATCATTTTTATGAAGGAAAATAAATTAAAATTTAAATGCTAAATGAAGATTCATTTAAATTAATTAATGAGGTTTTGATTAAATAATGATATGATTCATTTAAACTCATTAGTAAGCTTCATTTCAGTTAATAAATGAGAGTTCATTTAAAATAATTAATGAAGTTCATTTTAATGATAATGTAAATTCATTAATAGACTTTAATTAAATAAAATATATGAAAAATCCATTTAAGATAAATAGAAATCTTTTATTTTAAAGAAAGAGAAATTATGAAATTGTTTTAAATAAAAGAAATATATTTTAAATGGTGATAAAATATCATGTAAAGGATATTTTATTAAAAATGGTACTATTCTTCATTTTAATAATGTAAATATCCCTTTCCCCTCTATAGTGCAATATATGTAAATAATCTAGGGGTCTATTAATTTCCAAAGATGGAAATTATGGGTAAAAGAACTGGTTTTCGCCAGAGAAAAATAGGATGAGGGACATAAGCATTGAATAAAGGGGGACTAGAGGTTGGCTCAGGATTTGAGGAAGGACAGTGGATGGGCCACCTAGAGCAAAGGAGCACGTAACGTGCAAGGGAGAAAAATAAACCAAGGGAGAAGGCAAAATATAGAGGAGAACACAGACCAGGCGATCAAGGAAAGACAGGAGCATGCAACAAGCAAAGGGAGAGATATCCAAGACACCACCAGATTCCATTTCGTAGGAGTATTAAGGTTGGAGGGTTTTAAAACTTTATCCATTTATACATGCATTTGTATGATGAATGATTTAGATTGAAACCTAGTTATACTCCCCTGTAGTGTGATAATCCCTTTGAAAGGTTTGGAAACCACCTACATCTAAGTATGTGAAGCATTGTGTGTTTAGATGCTTGTAGTGGAAAAACCACATGTTTTAAATGGAAAGCATCGTGCATTTGAAGCACCACTTGTAGTGGGAAAACCACCCATGTTTTAGAGGGAGCACTATGTTTGAAAAGCACCGCTTGTAGTGGAAAAACCACCTGTGTTAAGTAGGAGTGTTGTGTTTGAGAAGTGCTACTTGTAGTGGAAAAACCACCTGTGTTAAGTAGGAGTGTTGTGTTTGAGAAGCGTCACTTGTAGTGGGAAAACCACCTGTGTTAAGTAGGAGTGTTATGTTTGGGAAGTGCTGCTTGTAACGGGAAACCACCCGCATCTGTGTGGGAGTTTCATTGCTACGTAAGCTCAGTCCCTTTGGGACAGGTAGTGGCAGCAAAAAAGAAAGCCTAGCACCTAGTTTTACCTTGTTTGGACTCTAAGTTTGGTAGTCCTTTGACCTTTCTACAGAGGTTGTTTTGCATCCGCCATGAAGGCGTATTAGTCTAAGGTTGTGAATCTTTGATTAGTAAGGTTTACCTATGTAATTTTAATTAAAATGAGACCTTTGATTAATATGAATTATCTTAGGAGATTTTAATTAAAGTGAGACCTTTGATTATTATGAATTATCTTAAGAGATTTTAATTAAAGAGAAACCTTTGATTAATATGAATTATGAATTATCTTAGGAGATTTTAATTGAAATGAGACCTTTGATTAATATGAATTATCTTAGGAGATTTTAATTAAAGAGAAACCTTTTATTAATATGAATTATCTTAAGAGATTTTAATTAAAGAGAAACCTTTGATTAATATGAATTATCTTAAGAGATTTTAATTAAAGAGAAACCTTTGATTAATATGAATTATATTAGGAGATTTTAATTGAAATGAGACCTTTGATTAATATGAATTATCTTAGGAGATTTTAATTAAAGAGAAACCTTTGATTAATATGAATTATCTTAAGAGATTTTAATTAAAGAGAAACCTTTTATTAATATGAATTATCTTAGGAGATTTTAATTAAAGAGAAACCTTTGATTAATATGAATTATCTTAAGAGATTTTAATTAAAGAGAGACCTTTGATTAATATGAATTATCTTAAGAGATTTTAATTAAAGTAAGATCTTTGATTATTATGAATTATTTTATGAGATCTTAATTAAAGTGACCTTTAATTAATGAGATTTACCTTATGTGGTTTTAATTAAAGTAAGACCTTTTGTGTAATAAGATCATGAAGGGGTTATTTTTAACTAAAGTGGTGAATCTTTAGATAAGGTTGTGAATCTTTAATTGAGGTTATGAATCTAAGATTAAGGTTGAAAATATTTGATTAGTAAGTCTATGATGTAGACTTTATTAAAAGGATGTTAGATTTATTCTTTGAATTGAAGTTATGGGGCTTTGATTTAGGGAATGAATGAAGGATTATTTTAGAGGTTAAAGGTATGGGACTTTAATGCTTTAAAAAAATATTAGATTTGATTGGAATTGTGAATTAAAAGGATGTTAGATTTATTATTTGAATTGAAGTTATGGGGCTTTGATTTAGGGAATGAATGAAGGATTGTTTTAGAGGTTAAAGGTATGGGACTTTAATGCTTTAAAACAATATTAGATTTGATTGGAATTGTGAATTAAAAGGATGTTAGATTTATTCTTTGAATTGAAGTTATGGGGCTTTGATTTAGGGAATGAATGAAGGATTATTTTAGAGGTTAAAGGTATGGGAATTTAATACTTTAAAACAATATTAGATTTGATTAGAATTGTGAATTAAAAGGATGTTAGATTTATTCTTTGAATTGAAGTTATGGGGCTTTGATTTAGGGAATGAATGAAGGATTGTTTTAGAGGTTAAAGGTATGGGAATTTAATGCTTTAAAACAATATTATATTTGATTGGAATTGTGAATTAAAAGGATGTTAGATTTATTCTTTGAATTGAAGTTATGGGGTTTTGATTTAGGGAATGAATGAAGGATTGTTTTAGAGGTTAAAGGTATGGGACTTTAATGCTTTAAAATAGTATTAGATTTGATTGGAATTGTGAATTAAAAGGATGTTAGATTTATTCTTTGAATTGAAGTTATGGGGATTTGATTTAGGGAATGAATGAAGGATTATTTTAGAGGTTAAAGGTATGGGACTTTAATGCTTTAAGACATGAATGGATTTGATTAAATTTAGACCTTGATCTAAGTAGTACATGTTGGATGGATCTCTAAGGGAACTTGAGAGGTGAAGATAAAAGTAAAGGATATTTTATAATATCCACTATGCATTAGATGGTTGGAAACTTAATTGAATTTTGTATAGTTGCAATTTGGCAAAGTAAATGAATAGATGCATTTAGAGGCATGCCTATCTTGAACCATGAGTACCCTGATCCCCTACTACCCTCAAAGAACCAATGGGAAGCAAGGAGAAGCAAGGAGTTCAATGGAAACAAAGTATAGGTAATTTATATTTTATGTTGATTTACTTATGCTCAAATAGACTAGAATTATGGGGAGATATCCCTGATGTAGTTAATGTAATATTATGTAAAGTAAGGAGAATTTACCATGCAATATTTAATGCAATAACTATTTATTGGTTTAGAGAAGGTACTTTTACTTTATTTCCATGTTTGGTTATAATAGGTAACTGATTCTCTTTTCGTGGATGACATTCTCTTTTAGTGTTAATCCTTATTTATTTTCTGGATGCTTAGTGATTACTCTTTGTTGTTTTAGTATCTAGATGTATTCTTGTTTGGTTGCTTAATAATAGAAATCCAAGAGTAGAGTTCTAGGGTGAACTCAAAGGTGACCTAAGGGAATTAAGAACCCCTTAGGGTGAACATAGGTGACCTAAGGGAATTAAGAACCCCTTAGGGTGAACATAGGAGACCTAAGGGAATTGAGACCCCCTTAGGGAGATAAAGGACTAAGTTGTGGAGAGACTACATCTGAGTTAAGATAGCTCATCGTGTAGACGATATGGATAGCTTAACTCGTAATACTCGTAGCATACCTACACATAATGACTTGTGTATGGTATGGAGATGTGTGTATACCTTCGATGGACTGAGGGTGATAAGTCTAGCTCATCAAGAGTGATGGGATAGATGGGCTTATTTGCAGTAACACATGATACGCCTACACAGACGAACTTGTGTTAGGGTACTTTGTGAGATGTAGCTTTCAGGAAAACTTAGGGGATTGAAACTTTAGGCAAATATTAGTTGGGTTAGGGGTTCATGAAGGGTTCATGTATCTCTCTCCTTAGTAAAAAAAAAAAATTTTTCTATTTTTGTATTTTTTTGTTTTTGTGTTTTTGGGTCATTACATTTGGTATCAGAGCTCTAGGTATGAGGGTATAGAGCTTCTATGTGTGCTAAAGGGAATTATATATCTCCAATGAAGGCTTGCTTAAGGTAAATTCTAAATCTAGGATGATCTAGAATACCCTATTTGCTAGAATATGATGGGAATTAACCCCAAGGTAGAGTGGATGTTAGGATACCTTAGTATGGGCTTCGGTATCAATGACACATCCTAGCCTAGGATATTACCCTAGTTATATTGTTAATGTATCTAGCAAGAGAAATCTGTATTATAACTTGAATTAGAGATACAACTTAAGATGAAACTTTAATCTAATCTTCTTTCTTGGATGGAACTAGGTTAAGATGCCACCTAAGACCGAAAGATGGAGGTCTACGCCTAGACAAACTCGATAAAGTAATGTCGAAGAAGCCCCAATATGGGGGACCAATAAGCCCCAATAGGGAGGTAGAAGACCTCATTGCTATGGTCACTTCTATGCAAGATCAAATAAGACAATTACTGGAAACAACTGTGAACCAAAATTCATAAGTTCGAGGCTCAAAGATTGGTCTAGATAGTGGACTAACTGTAGAAAAAATGCAAACCAGAGCCTTAGAAAAAAATGAAATAGCTAGGGACATGAAAAATATTAGTATCTCCAAGTTTTATGGGGAGGGCAATGGGGATGTAGCGAAAGCATGGCTAAGAGAAGTAGAGGTTCATTTTACAATAAAAGATTACTCTTCAGGAACTTGAACACTTTGAGCTACAATTAACCTGGAAGGGGTTGCTCTAGAATGGTAGGAAACCCACTATGAGGAAACTAAGATTGAACCTATTGACACTCCATGGGAAGAATTTATAAATATCTTTAAGAAGATATTCCTAACAGAGCATTTCTATACCTTAAAGTTTGAGGAATTTGCTAGTCTAAAACAAGGAACTAACATAGTAGAGGTGTACTAAATATGTACCTGTTTATAATGATAAAATAAGGGTTCACAAGTTCACTCTTGGTTTGAATTCTAGGTTAAAGCATGATGTAGACATGCAGGAGCCTAAATCATTGCAAAAGTTATATGACCTAGCAAATAAAGTAGAGTCACACTTCTGTTATAAATACGACACCCTACCCGAGCAAGCTCGATAGGAGCTAAAGAAGAGGAATAGTGTTGGGTTTGTAAAATGGGAGGCCGATCAATATTGAAAGGCTAAGAACCCCCAAAATCCTTAGAAGAAACCTAATGTAAATTAGAAGTTCAAGAACTTTCATAGGAAGGATAACAAACCCAATAATACGAAACCTCAACCACATGAGTTGCAAGCTCCAACTCCAGCAGTTAAAAATCAAGAATAAAAAACCTAAAAAATAGCAAGGACCCAAGGAAGGGTGCTACAATTATTGGGGACCTCATTACTATAATCAATGTCCATATCGAGCATGGACTAGCACAACTAATGCAAAAGGAAAGGAACCGGAACATCGGATCTATGCCACAACCAGGAAGCATAAGCTAGAGGGATAAGCCACCCCATTACTTGTAAAAGATAAGGTATTTAATAAATAAGTAAACATTTTGATAGATAGTGGGGCCACTGATAGTTTTATTTCATCTAGTATAGTAAGGACTATGTTCAAAAGGCTTGGATATTTGGCTCAAGGGTGGAAGGTTGAGTACGGTTCTGGGCAGACCTACTCGGTGAACCAGTGTTATCCTATGGTAGAAATCACTCTATCTAAGGGGACTACAAAATGTTGTTTATATGTAGCTCCCCTACACACCTTTGATGTGGTCCTAGGGATGGATTGGCTACAGGATCATAAAGCCTTAGTCAATTTTCAAGACCGATGGATTGAGTATTTAGAAGAAGGCAAGAGGAGACTAAGAATTCATAGCAAACAAGGGGCGTTTGAACCTCGGATGTTGTCCGCTATGCAATTGAAAAAGACCCTAAAGAGAGGAGGAATAGTGTATGTAGTAAAACTTAATGAAGTGGAAGACTATGAAAAGGAGAAATACTAATACAAAATCCAATTTTACATGATTTTTAGGATGTATTTCCAGAGGACCTACCTGGGCTACCTCCTATATGGGAATTTCACTTCACAATTGAACTTATGACAGGTTTCGAGCCTATTCATAGATCCTTGTATAGGATGAATCCTATTGAAATGTAAGAACTAAAGGTTCAATTGCAGGGATTATTAGAGAAGGGTTTGATAAAACCAAGTGTGTCATCGTGGGGTGCACCAATTTTTTTCATGAAAAAGAAGGATAGTTCGTTAAGATTGTGTATTGATTACATGATGCTAAATAAGGCTACAATCAAGAATTAGTATCCTTTACCTAGGATTGAAGATTTATTTGATCAACTAAAGGATGCCAAGGTGTTTACTAAGATTGATCTAAGATCAAGGTATCACCAGTTAAGAATTCATGAAGAAGACACTCACAAGACGATATTTAAGACTAGGTATGGGCATTATGAGTTTACGGTTCTACCCTTTGGAATGACTAGTTCCCTAGAAGCTTTCATGAACTTAATGAATAGTGTGTTTTGAAGGTATTTGGACTAGTTTGTATTGGTATTCCTAGATGATATCCTTATATAATATTGAGATAGAGAAGAGCACGACAAACATATTAGGATCATGTTAGAATTGATAAGGAAAAATTAACTTTATGGAAATATGGCTAAGAGTGAATTCTATGTTCTAGAGGTACGATATTTTGGACATGTCATATAAGTAAAGGAAATTTTTGTGGATCTAGATAAGATAGAGACTATCCTGAATTGGCCACCCCCTACTAATGTGCTAAAGTACGAAGCTTCATCGGGTTAATGAGCTATTATAGACGTTATATAAAGGATTAATTTAATATTGTTGGACCCATAACTAACCTTCAGAAGAAGGGAAAGGAATTCAAGTGGTTAGAAAAGTGTGAGGTTGCCTTTGCACTACTAAAGGTTCCTGATCCACAAGGGGACTTTTCAGTGTGCACTAATGCCTCAATAGATGGGTTGGGAGGGGACCTCTCACAAGAGGATTCAGTAGTGGCATATACTTCAAGGAAGCTCAAAAATCATAAAGTTAATTATGCTACACATGATTTAGAGCTAGCTGCATTAGTGCATGATTTAAAGGTTTGGCACCACTACTTGGTGGGAAGACCCTTTGAATTGAATACCGACCATCAAAGTATGTGGTACATATTCACCCAACCAATACTCAATGCAAGACATAGAAGATGGGTGGAATTTCTTGCTGAGTATGATTTTGAGATTGAGTACATAAAAGGAAAAGAGAATAAAGTAGCTGATGCTTTGAGTAGAAGAAAATATATAGCAGCCATAGCTAAAATTCATATGGACCTGATGGATTGAGTGAGACAAGAGCAATCTAAGGATGAGTATTTCCAAGAAACTCGAGTTAATATGAACAAATATCTTGAAGAAAATAAGGAATTTAGTGTGAAAGATGACTTTATGTGTTATAAGGGAAGGATCATCATACCAAAGATGGATAATTTAAGGAACTTGATAATGCAAGAAGCTCATAGATCTCCTTAGTATGCTCATTCGAGAGGAGCCAAAATGTGAGAAAACATGAAAAGAACCTTCTTTTGGGTAGGAATGAAGAAGGACATCATGGATTTTGTTGCTTTATGCCTCGAATGTTAGAAATTTAAGGTAGAACACCAACATATTGTAGGAAAACTATATCTGCATGATATACCTATGCAAAAATGGTAGGTTATATCCATGGATTTTATAGTGGGTTTACCCAAGACTCGGTACCAACATGATGCCATATTTATAGTGGTCAACAAATTGACTAAGGTTACCCATTTCATACCAAGGAATACCAAGGACGATGCTCAGGTGGTGGCTAGCAGATTCATCAAAGAGGTATTCCGATTGCATGGATTTCCTAATGTAATTATCTCGGATAGAGACTCCAAATTCACTTCTAAATTTTGGAAATCCCTTCATAGTGCAGTTGGTATGAAATTGAATATGATTTTAGCATACCACCCTAAAACATATGGCAAAATGAAGCGGGTAAATCAAGTTTTGGAAGACATGCTCTGCATGTACTGCATGGATCACAAGTCTCATTGAGAATATTGTCTAATTTTGGTAGAGTTTACCTACAATAATGGAAATTACTCCTCGCTAGGAATGGCACATTTCAATGCCTTGTATGGGTGAAAGTGTAAAACACCATTGTCTTGGGACAACCTAGAAGACCAAGTTGTTATTGGGCCAAAAATGGTAAGGGTGATGTAAGATCAACTAAAGGAAATTAGGCAAAGGCTTAAATAAGCTACAGATAGGCAGAAGAGTTATGTAGATCTAAAAAGGACTCCAAGAGAGTATTCTATTGGAGATAAGGTGTTCTTAAGGGTTAAGCCAAATAAGAGTGCTATAAAATCCATGAAGCTGGATCCATGTTTTGTGGGGCCCTTTGAGATCATGGAAAATATCAGTCCGATTGCATACCGACTTGCATTACCACCTAATCTATCCAAAATCCATGACACCTTCTACATATCCTTGCTTAGGAAATATGTTGCTGACCCTAAACATGTTTGGGATGTTTCTAATTTGTAGATGGTAAATCCGAAGGCCATTGAAGTACTACTAGTGAAGATTGTTGAGTTTCATTTTAAGTCTCTATGAAATCAGACTCTCAAACAATATAAGGTCCAGTGGGACCAGTCCTCTAAGAAAAATGCCACTTGGAAGAAAGTGGAGGTTATGCGAAAACATTTTCCCTTTTTGTTTGAAGCTATATGATATAATATTTTTTACTTTCTATTAAAAACAAAGAAAATTGGAAACACCGAGGACGATGTTTAATTCTAGCGGGGGAGGATGTCATGACCCTCCCTAGTAGACTATATGGCACAAAGAAATAATGTATTAACCTATGATCTGGTGATACTTAGTTTGAACAATTGAATCGACCATATGATGTTTAGTTGATTTAGAAGGTCATGTTATCACTAATATATTGCCAAGTGTGCAAGATCAGGTACACTCATAGGTGGAGAAGGTAGAAGCATCCACCAGAAACGAGGGTACTTAAGATAAGGAGAAATGATGATTAAGGTACTTAGAGGTAACATGGATAGATACCTTCATATAGGTATGCATTATAGAAAGGGATAATCATCGATGACTGATCACCTTGAGCCTTAGTTGATAGCCTAGTAGCTATCGTAAAATATTTGGTTGAGATAGGTGATTGGGTTGATGGAAATATTCCCTCTTTGTTGTTTTATAAATTTGATTGCTCTATACAGCATCATGGATTGGATAGCATAAAGTTGGAATTTCAATAGGAGAACAATTGTAAAATGTATGTGGATGCATAAAGTAAACTGTTATGTTGAAGTGATAATAGAGCATAATTTTTATGAAGGAAAGTAAATTAAATTTAAATGCTAAATGAAGATTCATTTAAATTAATTAATGAGGTTTTGATTAAATAATGATATGATTCATTTAAACTCATTAGTAAACTTCATTTCAATTAATAAATGAGAATTCATTTAAAGTAATTAAAGAAGTTCATTTTAATGATAATGTAAATTCATTAATAGACTTTAATTAAGTGAAATAAATGAAAAATCCATTTAAGATAAATAGAAATATTTTATTTTAAAGAAAGAGCAATTATGAATTTTTTTAAATAAAAGAAATATATTTTAAATGGTGATAAAATATCATGTAAAGGATATTTTATTAAAAAGGGTACTATTCTTCATTTTAATAATGTAAATATCCCTTTCCCCTATATAGTGCAATCTATGTAAATAATATAGGGGGCTATTAATTTCCAAAGATGGAAATTATGGGTAAAATAACTGGTTACTACCAGAGAAAAAGAGGATGAGGGATGAAAGCATTGAAGAAAGAGGAGGCTTGAGGTTGGCTTGAGATTCTAGGAAGGACTACAGGCGGGCCACCTAGAGTAAAGGAGCATGTAAGGTGCAAGGGAGAAAAATAATGATATTCTCACAATGACACTGAGAGGGGGGGGTGAATCAGTGTAGCTATTTAAAATTCAATTCTACCACTCTTAAAACTGAAGCAAAGAGAACTTAGAAATAGATAAAGAAATTATCACAAGAGAGCACACCACAACACACAATGTAACAAGGTTCACCAATTTGGCTACTCCTCAAGAATGACTGCTTGGACTATGGTCCAAATCTAGTATTTACAAAACACCAATTTTACAATCTGTTTACCAGCACCCACTGGAAGGAGCACCAACCCCTAATTTATCTGCACCAACAGAAAGGAGCACCAACCCCTATCCAAGCATCAAATTGGATCACAGTTTTGAAAGCTATATCAATGACATACAAATGCCTTCACTTTTTCAAGACCCTAACTGGTCTCCAATTTGTCAAAACTCAGTAAATCCTTATTGCTCTGCTTGTCTCTCTCTTACAACACTCTTCTAACCCTATTTCGACAACACTTTCACACATTCGATGACAGCTTTAATTCTCTGCATGAATCCCCTTTTATAACTGACCTTTTGCTCTATAACTCTAGTTATAACGCCTTTTTTCATTCCTCATACGCCACTTGTCAATTGTAACTGTTCTTTTAATATTCTCTTCTGCCACTTGACAACTGTAACTCCTTATTTATGTAACTCCTTTTGTATATATAGAGTGGGTATTTCGTTAAACACATTACATGCAACGTATACCTCTACCATGATTGTTCGTCTTCTCGGTCATGACTGTTCGTATATTTTTCTGTGCATGCATGCATTTTTTGATTCTATTTATGTGACTGTTCGATCTATCCTTCTTCAACAGTTCTTAAAATAGCTTGCATGATTTCTATCTGTAACTATACCTGTAACTGTCACACTGACTCCAGTTAACTGTCCGTAATCGTGCTGTTGCAACTTGTCGTGAAATCATGACACTTCTGTCTCTTTGAGCTCTTCTCGCATTTTACTCATGAAAACATGACATGTCATGATATCACGACATTTTCTGCATCCTTGCACTTCCTTGCCTTTCGCCTGTGAAAACGAAACATGTCACGAAATTGCGACACTTTCGTTGCCTTGTGCCTTTTTTATCTTTGGCCCACAAAAACGAAACATGTCATGAAATCATGACACTTTTGTTGCCTTGTGCATTTTCTATCTTTGGCCCGCAAAAACGAAACATGTCATGAAATCGTGACACTTTCGCTGCCTTGTGCCTTTTTTGTCTTTGGCCCGCAAAAATGGAACATGTCACGAAATCGCGACACTTTCGCTGCCTTGTGCCTTTTCTGTCTTTGGCCCGCGAAAATAGAACATGTCACGAAATCGTGACGCTTTCACCTTTGAGCTCTTCCTCCTTGAATTTGTCATGAAATCATGACGCTTCTGCTTCCATGCTCCTTCGTTTTGCTTCTGTCATGAAATCGTGACACTTCATCCTTCTCCTCTTTCTCTTCGCTTTGGACCACAAAAATGAAGCATGTCGCGAAATCGCGACACCTTTTTCTATCGGACTCTCTCTCCTACATTATGTCACGAAATCGTGACACTTTTCCTCCTTAGCGCTTTTCTTCTCATCGGATCGCGAAAACCCGACATGTCACGAAATTGCGACACTTTTCCTCCTTAGCACTTTTCTTCTCATCGGATCGCGAAAACTCGACATGTCGCGAAATCGCGACACTTTTCCTCCTTAGCACTTCCTCTTGCAAATTGTCACGAAATCACGACACTTTTCCTTGCCAGCTCTTTCTCTCAAACATGTCACAAAATCATGACAGTTTTCTTTGCCTGTGCCTTCTCTCCAAACATGTCGCGAAATCGTGACAGTTTTCTTTGCCTGCGCCTTCTCTCCAAACATGTCGCAAAATCATGACAATTTTCTTTGCCTGCGCCTTCTCTCCAAACATGTCACGAAATCGTGACAGTTTTATTTACCTGCGCCTTCTCTCCAAACATGTCATGAAATTGCGATAGTTTTTCTACT
The DNA here is from genome assembly GCA_028583015.1 of Wollemia nobilis. Taxonomy (NCBI): domain Eukaryota; kingdom Viridiplantae; phylum Streptophyta; class Pinopsida; order Araucariales; family Araucariaceae; genus Wollemia; species Wollemia nobilis. Next base: position 4,776,831 of record JAQPPZ010017116.1, on the reverse strand, counting down.
TGCCTTCTTCTCTGCCAACATGTCACGAAATCGTGATAGTTTTTCCACTTGGCTTCTTTGCCTCCAACATGTCACGAAATCGTGATAGTTTTTCCAAAATTTTCTCTCTCCTCCGATATGTCACGAAATCACGACAACTTTTCTAGCTTTTTCTCTCTCCTCTAATATGTCGCAAAATCGCGACAGAAAACATGTCACGATATCGCGACAGTTTTCTTACTTGTATTTTTCTTTGATTCTGTGAATCTGGGCCACTTCTATCTTCCTAGAAATTTACTATACATGCTCTCACTAACCTCTAAACTCTTGTCCACTGCATCAACTGATCTATCTGTCTGTGTTGACAACAATGACAATACTATTTTTGCACCTTGCTCAACAATCTCCCCCTTTGGAATTGTTGGCAACACTCATGCAATCTCCTGTAATTCTTCTCCCCCTTTGACAATAATACCAAAGGGTCTACTGCAGACTCCCCCTGAGTCTATGCACAACATTCTCAGACACACATTGTTATAGTTAGCAAAAATCATGAATATGAGCAAAACTATAAACATAGGCATAAATGCTCCCCCTGAGAATGTGATCCCAATTGATAGTCAATTCTTGGGAAACGTGACCACTCCCAACTTACTCTGAAGGTACTCAAAAACTTCCTTGGATAATGGTTTTGTGAATATATCTGCTACTTTCTCTGTAGTTGGAACAAAATCCAATTTGACCTCACCTTCTGCAACTTTATCCTTCAAGAAGTGATACCGGATTGCAATATGTTTGGTTTGAGAATGCATAACCAGATTCTTTGATATGTTAATAGCACTAGTGTTATCACATTTAACTAAAATTGGCTCTTTGAAGTGAATACCAAGATCTTTCAGGGTTTGTCTCATCCATAATATCTGTGTACAACATGTTGTTGCTGCAATGTATTCTGCCTCTGCTGTGGATAGAGAGACTGATTCTTATTTCTTGTTGTGCCATGCTACCAGCCTATCTCCAAGATAAAATGCTCCTCCACTGGTACTCTTTCTATCATCAATACATCCTGCCCAATATGCATCAGAATATGCAATAAGAGTGAAGTCCTTACCTTTTGGGTACCACAACCCATACTCCATAGTACCCTTGAGGTACCTAAAAATCCTCTTCACAGCTGTCACATGAGTCTCTTTGGGACTAGCCTGAAATCTTGCTACCATGCATACTGCCTATAAGATATCTGGTCTAGTAGCTATCAAATACAATAGGCTTCCAATCATAGACCTGTACATGGTTTGATCTACATCTGGAGATTTGTCATCCTTGCTCAACTTGCAACCTGTTGTCATGGGAGTGCTAATAGGTTTACTATCCTCCATTGTGAACTTTTTCAACATTTCTTTCACATATTTAACTTGAGAGATAAAAATTCCCTTTTCACTTTGATTGACTTGCAGTCCGAGGAAATAAGAAAGTTCACCAATCATAGACATCTCAAATTATTTCTTCATTTTATTTGCTATGTCTCTACAGGACTTATCATTGCTACTACCAAAAATGATATCATCTACATAAACAACAAGGACAATAAGATGGCCATTCTCTGTTTTGACATATAGATTGCTGTCCACCAAACCTTTCTTGAACCCCTGTTGAATCAGATAGTTATCCAGCCTTGCATACCATGCTTTGGGTGCCTGTTTCAAACCATACAAAGATTTCCTCAACTTGCAAACAAAGTTGGGATTATCACCGAGTTGGAAACCATCTGGCTGCTCAATGTAAACCTCTTCTTCCAGTTTTCCATTCAAAAATGCTGATTTTACGTCCATTTGATATACTTTGAAATTTTTATGGATTGCTAAAGCTAGAAACATTCTGATTGCCTCTAGTCTGGCTACTAGTGCAAAGGTTTCCTCAAAATCAATACCTTCAACCTGTGCATAGCCTTTACAAACCAGTCTTGCTTTATTCCTTACAACCTATCCATCTTCATTCAATTTATTTTGAAAAATCCATTTAGTACCGATTATATTTTTATTTGTCGGCCTTGGTACTAACTCCTAGGTTTTGTTTTTCTCAATCTGATCTAGTTCTTCATTAATAGCCTTCATCCAACTTTCATCTGTGCTTGCTTCAACAACATTTTTGGGCTCAATGCTGGATAATAGAGAGTAGTTCCGTACTACTGCTCTTCTTGTCTGAATACCAACTATTGGGTCCCCAATAATCTATTCTCTGGGATGATTTTTTTGCCAGCTGCCTATTTTGAATTTCTTGTTTTCTTCTTCTTCTGAGTCAATTCTTAAATCATCTAGGTCAATTTTCTGATTTTCTTCTGTTTCCTTTTCTTCATCTCCTTCAATGACTTCTTCATAAATAGGGTAGTTTTCTTGATAAGTAATTTCTCGTTCTCTACCTTCATCAACTTTAACATCAGCACTCTCCACAATTTTCTTTAGCCTCTTGTTGTAACATGTGTAGGCTTTGCTTTTTGTCGAGTAACCAAGAAAAATACCTTCGTTAGCTCTATCTTCAAACTTATCGAGATTATCTTCAGTTTGTTTGATGTAGCACTTGCTGTCGAACACTTTGAAATATCTTGTTGTTGCCTTTCTGTCGAACCACAACTCATAAGGTGTTTTGCTTTCATGCATCCTTAGCATGCACCTATTTTGGATGTAAATCGTAGTATGGACTACCTCTTTCCAAAATTTGTCAGCTATTTTGTTCTCAGCCAACATTGTCCGTGCCATTTCTTGCACTGTCCTGTTCTTCCTTTCTACAACACCATTCTGCTGAGGTGTCCTTGCTGCTGAAAACTGTCTTCTGATCCCATATTTTTGACAGTACTCTACAAAAACTTATGAGATAAAATCTCCTCCTCTGTCTGATCTTAGGAATTTAATTTTTTTTCCAGTTTGATTCTCAACCTGTTTTTTAAAAATCTTGAACATCTCAAAGGCATCTGATTTAAGCTTTAAAAATAGTACCCATGTCATCCTGGAGTAGTCATCTATGAACATCATAAAGTATTTGTCACCATTTATGCTTTGTGTTCTCATGGGTCCACACAAATCAGTATGTATTAGTTCTAAAGGCTTATTGGTGAAGTATTCCTTTGATTTAAATGTGGCTCTAGTTTGCTTCCCTTTTTGGCATGAAGCACAGATGCTATTTACTGGTTTACCAATGGTGGGTATATCTCTTATTGCCCTTTTTGAACTTATTTTTACTAGATTGTCAAAGCTAATATGATCGAGCCTCTTGTGCCACAACCAATTTTCATCTTCCTGTCCAATCAAGCACGCTCCTTCTGAAGTTTCTGAGAGAGTATATAGATTTCTAGAAGTCCTTGATCCAGTAGCTATCAGCTTCCCACTATGTGCTTTTCTTACTTCACATCCCTGCTTCTTAAAGATGACTTCATGACCTCTGTCACAGATTTGATTTACGCTCAGTAAGTTGTGCTTCAAACCAATCACAAACAAAAATTCTTTGGAATTGATCTTTCCATCACTTATCTTGATTGATCCTTTGCCAACTATCTTGGCTCCATCATTATTTCCAAACTTTACAGAGCCCCCTTCATATTTTTGTAATTTTTCAAATTTTTGTTTATCTCCTGTCATGTGGCTGGAGCATCCACTATCCAATATCCATGGTGCAGATTTTTTCTATGCTTTGAATGCTATCTGAACAATCAAGGATTCTTTTTCTTCCTTGGGTCGCTCCTTTTCTTTCCACTCTGGTTTGGCTATAGTTTTGGTCACTTGTTTAGACTTTTCTTTGTCAGTGGCCTGTGCATGTTTTTCTGGGAATTTTCTATTTTGCCTTAAACTGTTTGGTTGAGATCTTCTTCCCTGATATCTATTTGCTGCATATGTGCTTCTACAGTTTCTTGCAATGTGTCCAAAGTTGTGACAGTTATAGCATTCTACTGCATAATCCATCAAGGGTGAAAAGACATTTCTACTGGTGAAATTTCTTTGTCCTATATTATGAATGCAGTTTGAAATCTTATGACCGTAAGCATTGCATTTAAAACAATAACCAGAAAATGAATGATTGAACCTGGGAATTGGTCTTTGCCATTTTGTAGTAGGAGCCACAAATTTTATTCTCCTTTGATGTGTGACTTTTATGAATCCCTCATTGTCAGCACTCTTCTCGTGCTTGGCACTGTTGCTTTCTTTTGCCTGATTCATTTTTCCTTGATCAACCTTGATCTTGTCTTCTTTCTTTACTTGTTCTACAGTTATGGCCTTTGATGCACTTGACGATTCTCCTTCGACAAAGCCCAAGCCAAATTTGATGCCTATAGTCCTCTGACTATTTATAATCTTTTCAAGCTTCACAGAACTACCTTCAAGTTTGTGATAGCAACTCAATTTTTTATTCTTTTCTTCTAGCCGCATTCTTAAGACAACAATTTCTTCTTCCAGTTTGTTGCACTCATCTATTTTCATGGTTAACTGCACTTCGAGTTCTTCAGACATTTTCTTAAATTCTTTTGTCTGTACTTTCAAAGTGTTTATTATGTCATTCACATCCTCAAGCTTTCTTGAGACCTTTTTATTCTTTTTCCTTTCTATACTCAACTCTTTAAGTGCAGCAACCAACTCTCCTTCCAGATATACTTCAGCCTCATCCTTAATGTTTGTGTCACCTTCCTATTTTTCTTCTATTTTGTCTTCTTCAAATGCCATGAATAGAGCTTCACCTATTTCTTCTTTAGAATCTTCACCTGAGCTATCTTCAGAAGAGCTGACATTCTTGGATATGAAACTTTTCTTTTTGAAGTTGCTTTTTCTAAAATTTGGTTTCTTCTTCCAGTCACTTCTTTCTTGGTGTGACCCTTCATCACTTTTGGTTTTCTCATTCATTGGACACTTAGCTGCAAAGTGACCGACCCCTCCACAATTGAAGCACTTAAACGATAACTTTCCTCTATATTTTTCTTTTCCCTTTGTAAGTTTTCAAACAAAGTTAGCTTTCGTTTCATCCGATGTCTTTTCATCCTCAAATTCTTGTTCAAATTTTATATTTTTGTGTGCTTTAAAAGCAACTTCTCTGTCTATGGGCTTAGTTTGTCCTATTCTCATTTCGTATGCAGTCAAAGAACCATGCATCTCATCCATGCTAAAATTATTTAGATCTTTAGCCTCTTCTATTGCAGAAACTTTAGAATTAAATCTTTTGTGAAGAGTTCTAAGTACCTTTTTCATGACAATCGCATATTCGATTTCTTCGTCGAGTCCTCTGATTGCATTAATGATTCCATTGACTCTCAGCATATAGGCCTCTATGTTCTCATCGTCATTCATTTGTAATGCTTCGAACTGAGCTCGATGCGTTTGCAGCTTGGCTTCCTTGATCTTGTTGTCTCCTTCATGGATGCTCTTCAGTTTGTCCCACATGTCTTTTGCCAATTTATAGCTCATGATCCTTATCAATTCATTGTCTACTAGCCCACACATTATGGAATTCTTTGCTTTGGAGTTATTCTCAAACTTTTTCTTCTCAGCAGTATCTGTTGGAGGAGTAGCGGGTACTGTGTATCCACTTTCTACTGACTCCCAAATGTCGTATCCTAATGCACTCAGATATGTCTGCATCCTGAGTCTCCGGAATGAGTAATTAGTTCCATTGAACAAAGGAGCTTTGTTTGATGAGAATCCTTCACCACCTGCCATTGTGTTCCTTCCAAGATCACCTTAGCTGATTAAGCTTGTTCAGGAACCTTTCTCTGATACCAATTGATATTCTCACAATGACACTGAGAGGGGGGGGGTGAATCAGTGTAGCTATTTAAAATTCAATTCTACCACTCTTAAAACTGAAGCAAAGAGAACTTAGAAATAGATAAAGTAATTATCACAAGAGAGCACACCATAACACACAATGTAATGAGGTTCACCAATTTGGCTACTCCTCAAGAATGATTGCTTGGACTACGGTCCAAATCCAGTCTTTACAAAACACCAATTTTACAATCTGTTTACCAGCACCCACTGGAAGGAGCACCAACCCCTGATTTATCTACACCAACAGAAAGGAGCACCAACCCCTATCCAAGCACCAACTTGGATCACAGTTTTGAAAGCTATATCAATGACATACAAATGCCTTCACTTTTTCAAGACCCTAACTGGTCTCCAATTTATCAAAACTCAGTAAACCCTTACTGCTCTGCTTGTCTCTCTCTTACAACACTCTTCTAACCCTCTTTCGGTAGCACTTTCACACATTCGATGACAACTCTAATTCTCTGCATGCGACTCCCCTTTTATAACTGACCTTTCACTTTGTAACTCCAGTTATAACGCCTTCTTTCATTCCTCATATGCCACTTGTCAATTGTAACTGTTCTTTTAATATTCTCTTCTACCACTTGACAACTGTAACTCCTTCTTTATGTAACTCCTTTTGTATATATAGAGTGGGTATTTCGTTAAACACGTTACATGCAACGTATACCTCTACCATGACTGTTCGTCTTCTCGATCATGACTGTTTGTATCCTTTTTTGTGCATGCATGCATTTTTTGATTCTATTTATGCGACTGTTCGATCTCTCCTTCTTCGACAGTTCTTAAAATAGCTTGCATGATTTCTATCTGTAACTGCACCTGTAACTGTCACACTGACTCCAGTTAACTATTTGTAATCATGCTGTTGCAACCTGTCACAAAATCGTGACACTTTTGTCTCTTTGAGCTCTTCTCGCCTTTTACCCGTGAAAACATGACATGTCACGATATCGCGACATTTTTTGCCTCCTTGCATTTCCCTACCTTTCACCCGCGAAAATGGAACATGTCACGAAATCGTGACACTTTCGCTGCCTTGTGCCTTTTCTATCTTTGGCCCACGAAAACGGAACATGTCGTGAAATCGTGACACTTTCGCTGCCTTGTGCCTTTTCTGTCTTTGGCCCATGAAAATGAAACATGTCATGAAATCGTGACACTTTCACTGCCTTGTGCCTTTTCTGTCTTTGGCCCACGAAAATGGAACATGTCACGAAATCGTGACACTTTCGTTGCCTTGTGCCTTTTCTATCTTTGGCCCGTGAAAATAGAACATGTCGTGAAATCGTGACACTTTCACCTTTGAGCTCTTCCTCCTTGAATTTGTCATGAAATCGCGATGCTTCTGCTTCCATGCTCCTTCGTTTTGCTTCTATCACGAAATCGTGACACTTCATCCTTCTCCTCTTTCTCTTCGCTTTGGACCGCGAAAATGAAGCATGTCATGAAATCATGACACCTTTTTCTATCGGACTCTCTCTCTTGCATTATGTCACGAAATCATGACACTTTTCCTCCTTAGTGCTTTTCTTCTCATCGGATCGTGAAAACCCGACATGTCGCGAAATCGTGACACTTTTCCTCCTTAGCACTTTTCTTCTCATCGGATCGCGAAAACCCGACATGTCACAAAATCGTGACACTTTTCCTCCTTAGCACTTCCTCTTGCAAATTGTCATGAAATCGTGACACTTTTCCTTGCTAGCTCTTTCTCTCAAACATGTCACAAAATCATGACAGTTTTATTTGCCTGCGCCTTCTCTCCAAACATGTCGCGAAATCGCGATAGTTTTCTTTTCCTGTGCCTTCTCTCCAAACATGTCACGAAATCGTGATAGTTTTCTTTGCCTGTGCCTTCTCTCCAAACATGTCACGAAATCGCGATAGTTTTCTTTGCCTGTGCCTTCTTCTCCAAACATGTCGCAAAATCATGACAGTTTTTCTACTTGCCTTCTTCTCTGCCAACATGTCGTGAAATCGTGATAGTTTTTCCACTTGGCTTCTTTGCCTCCAACATGTCACGAAATCGCGACAGTTTTTCCAGCATTTTCTCTCTCCTTCGATATGTCACGAAATCGCGACAGCTTTTCCAGCTTTTTCTCTCTCCTTCGATATGTCGCGAAATCACGACAGAAAACATGTCGCGATATCGCGACAATTTTCTTACTTGTCTTTTTCTTTGATTCTGTGAATCTAGGCCACTTCCGTCTTCTTAGAAATTTACTGTACATACTCTCACCGACCTCTAAACTCTTGTCCACTGCATCAACTGATCTATTTGTCTGTGTTGACAACAATGACAATACTGTTTCTACACCTTGCTCAAAAAATAAACCAAGGGAGAAGGTAGAAGACAAAGGAGGATGCAGACCAGGCGATCGGGGAAATACAGGAGCGCATAGCAAGCAAAGGGAGAGGTAGCCAAGACACCACCATATTTCATTCTATAGGAGTAATAAGGCTGGAGGGTTCTAAAACTTTATTTGTTTATACATGCGTTTGTATGATGAATGATTTAGATTGAAACCTGTTTATAATCCCCTATAGCGTGATAATCCCTTTGAAAGGTTTGGAAACCACCTGCATCTAAGTATATGAAGCATTATGTGTTTAGATGCTTTTAGTGGAAAAACCACCTATTTTAAATGGAAAGCATCGTGCATTTGAAGCACCACTTGTAGTGGGAAAACCACCCATGTTTTAGAGGGAGCACTATGTTTGAAAAATGTTGCTTGTAGTGGAAAAAACCACCTGTGTTAAGTAGGAGTGTTGTGTTTGAGAAGCACCGCTTGTAGTGGAAAAACCACCTATGTTAAGTAGGAGTGTTGTGTTTGAGAAGTGCCGCTTGTAGTGGGAAAACCACTTGTGTTAAGTAGGAGTGTTGTGTTTGGGAAGCACTGCTTGTAACAGGAAACCACCCACATATGTGTGGGAGTTCCATTGCTACGTAAGCTCAGTCCCTTTGGGACAGGTAGTGGCAGTAGAAAAGAAAGCCTAGCACCTGGTTTTACCTTGTTTGAACTCTAAGTTTGGTAGTCCTTTGACCTTTCTGTAGAGCTTGTTTTGCATCTGCCATGAAGGCGTATTAGTCTAAGGTTGTGAATATTTTATTAGTAAGGTTTACCTATCTTATTTATTTATTTTTTTAAGCAAAAAATCCCTTGCAAGGCCTCCTTGGTCTGAGAGACCATGAACAGGGGGTTCTACACCGTCAAAGTCACCCGGGAGTCGCACCCGACCCTGCCCGCACCAACATTATCAATTGGATTTTGGATATCCAATTCAGATTTTTGGTAGGGTGGAGATTTGAACCTGGGACCTCTCTTGGAGGATTTCCTTCTCTCCAACTCACCTACAACACCTGGGTTAAGGTTTACCTATCTAATTTTAATTGAAATGAGACCTTTGATTAATATGAATTATCTTAAGAAATTTTAATTAAAGTAAGATATTTGATTATTATGAATTATCTTAAGAGATTTTAATTAAAGATAAACCTTTGATTAATATGAATTATCTTAAGAGATTTTAATTAAAGAGAAACCTTTGATTAATATGAATTATCTTAGGAGATTTTAATTGAAATGAGACCTTTGATTAATATGAATTATCTTAGGAGATTTTAATTAAAGAGAAACCTTTTATTAATATGAATTATCTTAAGATATTTTAATTAAATAGAAACCTTTGATTAATATGAATTATCTTAAGAGATTTTAATTAAAGAGAAACCTTTGATTAATATGAATTATCTTAGGAGATTTTAATTGAAATGAGACCTTTGATTAATATGAATTATCTTAGGAGATTTTAATTAAAGAGAAACCTTTGATTAATATGAATTATCTTAAGATATTTTAATTAAAGAGAAACCTTTGATTAATATGAATTATCTTAGGATATTTTAATTAAAGAGAAACCTTTTATTAATATGAATTATCTTAAGAGATTTTAATTAAAGTAATATATTTGATTATTATGAGTTATTTTATGATATCTTAATTAAAGTGTCCTTTAATTAATGAGATTTACCTTATGTGGTTTTAATTAAATTAATACCTTTTGTGTAATAAGATCACGAAGGGTTTATTTTATTTTAATTTTTTTATTTGTGGAAAACATCCCAAAAGGGATGCCACTTTTGGGTAAGACCCAAGGAGGCAGGGGTATCCATTCCGCCAAAAACACCCAGGACTCGGACCTGGCCTACCACCTTTGACATACTCAAGGAGCAAACAAACACACAAAACCAATTTAAAAACAAGTAATTAACATCAAAAATAATAAAATAAAATAAAAAACATGCTCCTTGAGTGTGTCAAAAACAAAAGCACAACCAAACACGCACAATAAGATAAAAGAAACCACAACACAAACCACATATAAAAATACAAGAACCACATAACAAAACACAAACAAGACAAAAACAACAAAACACTACAAAGACATAACCCAAAAAAAACATGAAAAATAAACACAACCAAAACCTAAAAAATAAAAAAATAAAAAATAAAAATAAAAAACAACCAACAACAGACAATAAACAAAAACAAAAAACATAGAAAACACTCACACATAAAAACATGAAATAACACAAACAAAGAGAAACCCAAGAATAAGAACGAAAAAAACACAAGAACAATAACAAAAAACATTTAAAAAAAAAAAACACAAAGAACACAAAAGCAAAACAAAACAAAAGAACCCACCCACCTTAAAAAACTAAACAAAAAAACCAAAAAAGAAAAAAGAATTGAACATAACAATGACCTATCTAGACCAGAAGACTATTAAGGCAAGAATCAACAGAGGAAACAATATAAAGAATATAATGAGCTAGGGAACTAAAAAAAACTGAATGAACCAAAGAGAAACAAAAAAAAAAATCAAGAAGAAACTAGGTACCTTCAGAACTGGAGCCATCCAAAGAAATGATAGAAAGAAGAGCTTCCCTAATTTGAGAAGCCCACCATATAGGAGGGTGGCCATAACAAGTAAGATCACCTTTGTCGAAAGACCAATTAGCTAAAGCATCAACACTCTTGTTTTGATCTCTGACCACATGATTGTAATCAACTTTCAAAAATCCCATCTAGATTAATTGAATCTTCTCAATAATTCTTTTTATTCTCCAATCCACCTTATGATTCTTAGGAGTCTTCAAGAAATTAATCATAAGTTGAGAGTCAGACTCAACTAACACCTTTTCCCATCCAACCTTAGTAGCCTCTTGAAGGCCTCTGAGGATACCATACCCCTCAACAAGTTTATTGGAAAGAATACCCAAATTTTCAGCAAAAGTAAAAACCAGGGAGCCATCTGAAAGTCTACCAATTCCTCCCACACTAGCTTTTCCAGGGTTCCCTCTAGAGGCTCCATCAATATTGACTTTTCCAAAATCCTTAGGATGAGGTTGCAAATTTCTAGTCCTATCCATCTTACTAATACTCACATTCCCTTTAAGTTGGTTGCCCTTAGAAGATTTAATATTCAATCTTTGCATCACTTGATCCCATATTTGGTGGGAGTTTTTGGGGTGATTAAGGAGTTGATGGACTGATTCAACAAGGTTGGCTATGGTATTTTGCCAAATATAGTGAATATCCTTCCTATCTTGATTAAAAATTTGGATGTTTCTTTCATTCCAAATATTCCAAAGAAGAATGGTAGAACCCATCCAAACTAACTGCCTAATAAAATGATCAACACCCTCTTGATTAAGCCAATCCCTCCAAAGCTATTCAAAAGTAAAAAAATTGGACCACTGTAAGCCAAGTAGAGTGGCCATTCTCCTCCAAAGCTCAAAGGCTAAAGTACACTCAATAAAAATATGGTTGATATATTCTACATTCTCTTCACACATTTCACATCTACAAGGGCCATGAAAAACATGCTTCATAAGTTGCTCACTAGTAAGCACCCTACGATGCAATAAAAGCTAATTAAAGAACCTCACCTTAGGCCAGAGCTTTTGAGCCCACAATCGAGAAAATATGTCAGAATAATGGTTGGGATTATTATGGCATAAGGTCAAATAACCTTGAGCAACTGAATACTCACCCTTAGTAGTGTTGTTCCATCCAAAACAATATTTTTCATGGGACCAAGAGAGGGATCTCATATGAAGGATGCCTTGGATATCTTGTCTTTGCCTTTCTGGGATTTGAATAGGCCAATCATAAATAGGGATACAATATCTACCAACCTTTGAATTACAAATATGGTACCGACAGTAATTAGCCACCTTTATCCAATTAGCTTGGTGAAGCTCCTCCATCCAACTCCTCCAATCGGGAAACTGAGTTATCAAAGGCTTGTGACCATCCCAAGAATCTGTCCAAAAATTTTCCTGTTGACCATTATGAATGATCCAAAATAATTTTTTCTTTATCAAATCCTCACCAGTCTTAATAACTGCTAAAATAGGATAACCTTTGGTAGGAAGTTGATAGCGAACAAGGTCTTCAGGACTTTTGTTCTCAACATATTTAGCACAAAGATTATTGGCCCAAAGAGCATTGGGGTTATGCAACATCCTCCAATATAATTTAGCAGCTAAAGCTTTGTTGTTATTAATAGAAGACCATAATCCTAACCCCCCTTCACTCTTAGGAAGACATAAAGTATCCCATTTCACCAAGGCCCATTTTCTTTTCTTCTTAGTACCAATCCAAAGGAAACAATGACTGATTTGATCCAATTCTCAAAGAATAGCCTTTGGGATATTCAAAACGGAAGAAACATAAATAGGAATAGCTTGAAGGACTGATTTTACCAAGGTGATTCTACCCCCAGAAGAAAGCCATTTGTTGGTCCACTTTCCAATTTTCTTCTTGACTTTGTCCAACAACCAATTCCAATCTTTGTTTTTCTACCTTTGAATATTTATGGGAATACCTAAATAAGTTATTGGAAGAGAGGTCTTCTTATATCTTAATTTATCCAAGACCATGGATTCCTGTCTAGCAGAGCAGTGAAAGAAAATAACTTTAGATTTGTCTTCATTGATCAACTGCCTAGTAGCCTTAGAAAAATAGCTAATGATTTGCTTAATATTATAAGATTCCTTAACTGTAGCTTTACCTAAAAGAGTAGAGTCATCCAAAAATTGAAGATGAGAGATAGTTCTAGCTCCATGAGCAATGGTAACTCCCTCAAGGGTTTTTTTTCCCTCTTTTTGGTTATAGTCCTACCTAATCAATGAAGGGTTTATTTTTAACTAAAGTGGTGAATCTGTAGATAAGGTTGTGAATCTTTAATTGAGGTTATGAATCTAAGATTAAGGTTGAAAATATTTGATTAGTAAGTCTATGATGTAGAATTTATTAAAAGGATGTTAGATTTATTCTTTGAATTGAAGTTATGGGGCTTTGATTTAGGGAATGAATGAAGGATTATTTTAGAGGTTAAAGGTATGGGAATTTAATGCTTTAAAATAGTATTATATTTGATTGGAATTGTGAATTAAAAGGATGTTAGATTTATTATTTGAATTGAATTTATGGGGCTTTGATTTAGGGAATGAATGAAGGATTATTTTAGAGGTTAAAGGTATGGGACTTTAATGCTTTAAAACAATATTAGATTTTATTGGAATTGTGAATTAAAATGATGTTAGATTTATTATTTGAATTGAAGTTATGGGGCTTTGATTTAGGGAATGAATGAAGGATTGTTTTATAGGTTAAAGGTATGGGAATTTAATGCTTTAAAATAGTATTATATTTGATTGGAATTGTGAATTAAAATGATGTTAGATTTATTATTTGAATTGAATTTATGGAGATTTGATTTAGAGAATGAATGAATGATTATTTTAGAGGTTAAAGGTATGGGACTTTAATGCTTTAAAATGGTATAATATTTGATTGGAATTGTGAATTAAAAGGATGTTATATTTATTATTTGAATTGAAATTATGAGGCTTTGATTTAGGGAATGAATGAAGGATTGCTTTAGAGGTTAAAGGTATGGGAATTTAATGCTTTAAAATATTATTAGATTTGATTGGAATTGTAAATTAAAAGGATGTTAGATTTATTCTTTGAATTGAAGTAATGGGGCTTTGATTTAGGGAATGAATGAAGGATTGTTGTAGAGGTTAAAGGTATGGGAAGCTAATGCTTTAAGACATGAATAGATTTGATTAAAGTTAGACCTTGATATAAGTAGTACATGTTGGATGGCTCTCTAAGGGAACTTGAGAGGTGAAGATAAAAGTAAAGGATATTTTATAATATCCACTATGCATTAGATGGTTGGAAACTTAATTGAATTTTTTATAGTTGCAATTTGGCAAAGTAAATGAATAGATGCATTTAGAGGCATGCCTATCCTGAAACATGAGTACCCTGATCCCCTACTACCCTCAAAGAACCAATGGAAAGAAAGGAGAAGCAAGGATTTTAGTGGAAACAAAGTATAGGTAATTTATATTTTATGCTGATTTACGTATGCTCAAATAGACTAGAATTGTGGGAAGATATCCCTGATGTAGTTAATGTAATATTCTGTAAAGTAAGGATAATTTACCATGCAAGATTTAATGCAATAACTATTTATTGATTTAGAGAAGGTACTTTTACTTTATTTCCATGTTTGGTTATAATAGGAAACTGATTCTCTTTTCGTGGATGACATTATCTTTTAGTGTTAATACTTCTTTATTTTTTGGATGCTTAGTGATTACTCTTTGTTGTTTTAGTATCTAGATGTATTCTTGTTTGGTTGCTTAATAATAGAAATCCAAGAGTAGAGTTCTAGGGTGAAATCAGAGGTGACCTAAGGGAATTAAGAACCCCTTAGGGTGAACATAGGTGACCTAAGGTAATTAAGAATCACTTAGGGTGAACATATGAGATCTAAGGGAATTGAGACCCCCTTTGATAGATAAAGGATTAAGTTGTGGAGAGACTACATCTAAGTTAATATAGATCATCGTGTAGATGATATGGATAGCTTAACTCGTAATACTCATAGCATACCTACACATAATGACTTGTGTATGGTATGGATATGCGTGTATACCTTCGATGAACTGGGGGTGATAAGTCTATCTCATCAAGAGTGATGGGATAGATGGGCTTATTTGTAGTAACACATAATACGCCTACACAGATGAACTTGTGTTAGGGTAATTCGTGAGATGTAGCTTTTAGGAAAACTTAGGGAATTGAAACTTTAGATAAATATTAGTTGGGTTAGGGGTTCATGAAGGGTTCATGTATCTCTCTCCTTAGTAAAAAAAAAAACTTTTTCTATTTTTGTATTTGTGTGTTTTTGGGTCATTACACCTTATCCTCCAATAAACAATCAACCTCCTACTCAACAAGCACCCACAACCAATCAAGACATGGGGATATTCGAAGATCCCCTACCTAAGAATGGGAAGCAATAAACTAATCAAGTGCCATATCATAATTCCTATAATAATATGGTTGGTATGATAGTAGCAGCTACAAGGCAACGAGCTCAAGTACAACTAACTCTACGATATTAATAAGAAATAAGTTATACATCCAACCAACCTTCAAATCCATCCTTAGTGTTGAAGAATACCCAAAAAAGGAGCACGAGAGTAGAAAACCAACCTTTAGTGTTGAAACCACAATATAAATTATCATTTGACATTAAAAAATACTTAGCTAGTACCCTAACTAATATCTCCCTCTTAGAACTTTTGCAAACTTCTCTTATTCATAGGGAAGCCTTGTTGAAGCTTCTAAGACAACAATATGTTCCTCAAGACATTTTCCCTAGTGCTATAGCTGAGATTGTAG
Source organism: Wollemia nobilis (assembly GCA_028583015.1). Taxonomy (NCBI): domain Eukaryota; kingdom Viridiplantae; phylum Streptophyta; class Pinopsida; order Araucariales; family Araucariaceae; genus Wollemia; species Wollemia nobilis. Next base: position 4,761,260 of record JAQPPZ010017116.1, on the reverse strand, counting down.
GTTCCCTTGGGATACATCATATCACATTCTTGGATGATGATATTCCTTCCTCAGACTTATGAGAGGATTCTTCTTTTTACATCATTGCATTTATTGGGGAAACATTTATCAAGAGAATCTTGATAGACAATGATTACTCCCTTAGTCTATTCACTTATTAAATTTTCCAATATTCTAGATTCAAAGAGGAGGATTTAACTAAATCCAATATCATCATAAATGCTTTCAATGTTAGGATTCTATTCTTAACATTATTATTTACCAATATTTATTCATTAAATTATTCATAAATCACAAGCATGGGTTGTGACCTTTGATCACACCTCCTATGCATATAGAAATAGGACCTATAGTGGATGTGAATAGGTAGCCAAGAAAATATACTTTATTCTATTGTTTGGGATTATCCAACAATCTAAAAGAGATTCCAAATTAAAAGTGATTCAGTCTTTTGTTTTTTCTACATTCAATTGTTCATTTCAATTCATAGGTAATTGGTATCACTACATCTGGATCAGAGCCATTTTCAATCCAAATTTTTTTTACTCAAAAGCCTCCATCGTATTTGCTTTGGTTGATACTATCCCCATAAGAGAGGACCATGTCTGTTTCAAGGCACTGTGAACAAACAACTTCTCTATGATAATACAAATCAATGATGTAGCCTAAGTGACAAAAAGCAAAACAAACTCCAACAATGATTTTAAAAAAAACAAGGCTCTGCATAACTATCATAGTCATCCTTCGACTGCTATTACATTATACAACAACACAACCTTAAAAAGTTAAAGTTTCTATCCAAAGATCTTCCAATATTATCCCTAAACTCTTTCAACTGCCAGCGCAGACAAGAAACTAAAAACCGAAGAAGAAAATCAATTTTTTTTTTTTTTTTAGAAGATTGTCGACGACGTCCAACAAAAACCAGTTACATCCAAACAAATACAGATGACAAAAAAGTATTAAAATCTAAGGTCAAAAATAAATTATTTACCATCGGTGACTTTTGACAGTGATGGAGAAATTAAAATTGAAGAGGCCATCAAATGTTTTACGAACTAGAGACATTATCCCACATTCGCCAGTTAGAGGGAAAATTGATTGTTTATTAATCAATGCATGTAAGGAGGTAGGTGTGACTACCATTCGGTAGCCACACACTTGCACGATGCCCAAAGTTGACCTTGACCAACGGGACCATCGTACACCACCAAGTGGACACTTCGTACTTGCCAATTGCCGTTGCCCTATTCCTCTGCCACTGTCGCTTGCTGACCACCCCTCTACTACTGCAGTCATGCCAGTGCTCCATCGCTACCACACTTATCTACTATCATCACTCACTGATTGCCCCTATTTCATCACTACCCCACCAGTGCTCCACCAGGCCGCACAAAACAAGAAGTTCATTTTTTTTTTTTCGCAAAACAAAATAGTGACAGTTTTAAATTGCAATTTTTTTTTTTACAAATTTGTTGCTCCTAGGACAAAATTAAAAAAGCAATTCAATTGCAAATTTTATTGCTCCTAGGACAAACAAATTGACAAAACACTACTAAGGAAGAAATTTTTTTTTTTGTAAAATAATTAATACAACTCTCGAAATCAAATATCGTAACCTATAAACGCACCACAAATCCACCATGGCAAAAGGAAGAAGGTCACAAGACATGGCAAAGGATATTGCGAAAGAAGTCTCAAAAGAAGTGGCAAAGGATATTGCGAAAGAGGTCTCGAAAGAGGTTTCAAAAGAAATGAAAGAAGTGATGCAAGGAATGGCGATTTGGAAAGATAATTTAGAGGATAAGATCACTGCAAGAATAGCAGACCTAACTATGAGCATCAACAATTCTAATACAGAGATATCAACCAAGTTGGATGCTACAAATCACTCCATGGACTTGGTACAACAAAATTTGATGTTAATGCATAGCGGACAACAAAACACTACACCACCGCAACAAACGTTAATAGGGGGACCGCATACATCAATCCTCCCTCGTACCACAAAGTTAGATTTCCCAAAATTTGATGGAGGTGACCCCACAAATTGGATATATAGGGCAGATCAATATTTCACCTTATATCAAATTTTGGAGATCCAAAAAGTTTGTATCGCATCATTTCACTTAGAACAAATTGCTACACAATGGTACCAATGGTATGAAAAAACAAAAGGTCCTCCCACATGGACCGAATTCACAAAGAACCTAATGTTGTGATTTGGCCCTACCAAATTTGAAGATTTCACAGGAGCCCTCACCAAACTTCGCCAAACATCCACCGTAAGAGAATACCAAGTGCAATTCGAGAAGTTGGCAAACCTTACATCAGGGCTCGATGCATCATTCTTTCAAAGTTGCTTCATCAGTGGCCTAAAAGAAGACATTCGACTGGAAGTACAAATACAAAACCCTATCGATATGATGCATGCAGTGGCATTAGCACAAATGATAGAAGAGAAGATCAATAACCAACGATGAATAGGGAGAGTTTCAACAGGAAAACCACCAAACACCTACACCAACCAAAAACTGAATAAAGTCATGCCAATTAAATGAATTAGCCAAGAGGAAATGAAAGAAAGATGAGAAAAGGGTCTCTGTTTCCATTGTGATGAAAAATTCACCCCCAATCACAAATGCATTTCACCAAAATTATATATTTTGGACACAATTGATTGCACCCCCAAAGAAGAGGATGACATCGAAGTTGAAGTAATAATGGATATTCTAGAAGAAAATCAAGAGGATAAAATAGAAATATCCTTTAACGCCCTCGCAGGATATTCGACCCCACAAACTATGAAGGTTAAAGGGTATTTTAAGAAACAAAACCCTATTGTGCTCTTAGACTCTGGTAGCACTCACAATTTTATAGACCCTAGGTTGGCCAAACAAGCTAATTGTTTTATATATCCTTGTAATAACTTCGAAGTCATGATTGGCAATGGCAAAAAAATTACATGCAAAGGCAAATGCCATAATATCAAACTCACTATGGGAGATTATAACATGAAAGTGGATATGTATGTACTACCATTAGGAGGATGTGACATCATTTTGGGAGTACAATGGCTATGAACGCTCGACAAAATTCAATGGGACTTTGAAGAATTATGGATGCAATTCATACAAAATGACCAAACTTACACAATTAAAGGGTTAAAAATGGGTCCTACACAAATCGTAAGTTCCCATAGAATGGAAAATATTATTCGCAAAGGAGGAAGAGGTATGGTTGCCCAACTATTTTCCTTGCAAACCACTAATGAAGAACAACCAGAGGCACCTAAATTACTAAAACTCCTAGAGAGACATGATAAAATATTTAACGAACTAGAAGGATTACCTCCACAACGGAGCCATGATCATGCCATTCAATTACTTTCGGGACACCAACCTCCTAATATTAGACCTTATCGATACCCATATTTACAAAATATAGAAATAGAAAAATTGGTACAAGACCTACTAAGGGCAGGGGTCATTAGACCTAGTAGAAGTCCCTACTCTTCTCCAGTCATACTAGTAAGAAAAAAGGATGGATCATGGCGCCTATGTGTGGATTTTTGTGCCCTCAACAAAATAATGATCAAAGACAAATTTCCTATTCCAGTCATCGATGAATTACTCGATGAACTTAATGGAGCCGCATATTTTTCTAAACTCGATTTACGATCTGGCTACCACCAAATTCGAGTTAAAGAAAGTGATATACCCAAAATGACTTTTCACACTCATGAGGGACATTATGAATTTTTGGTGATGCCATTTGGTCTCACCAATGCTCCTTCCACATTTCAAAGCCTTATGAACAAGGTATTTTACCCTTTCCTTCGAAAGTTTATTTTAGTTTTCTTTGACGATATTCTGATTTACAACAAAACATGGGAAGAGCACTTAAACCATATAGAGCAAGCACTCAAGATCTTGGAGGAAAATCAATTATACGCTAAGAGATCAAAATGCTCCTTTGGAAAGCAAGAAATTGAATACCTCGGACATATTGTCTCCAAGGAAGGAGTTAAAGTAGATCCTCGTAAGATTGAAGATGTGGAAAATTGGCCGATTCCAAAAACACTAAAAGGGTTGCATGGGTTCTTAGGATTAACTGGCTATTATCACAAATTTGTCAAGGATTATGGCAAAATCGTGGCACCCTTAATGACACTACTTAATAAGAATGCTTTCTTATGGTCTCCAAAAGCTAATGAAGCCTTCATGACCTTAAAAAATGCCATGTGTACCACCCCTATCCTAGCCATGCCAGATTTTTCCAAACCATTTATTATTGAAAGTGATGCTTCAGGATTGGGAATGGGAGTCATGCTCATGCAAAATGAAAAACCCTTAGCCTTCACTAGTAAAGCATTCTCAAAAAATAATTTAGCACGTTCCACATATGAAAAAGAAATGTTAGCTATTGTTCATGCTATCCAACATTGGAGACCATACCTTATCGGAAAATATTTCATTATCCGCACCGACCACCATAGTCTAAAATACCTTCTGGAACAATGGATAACCACACTAGAACAACAAAAGTGGGTGACAAAACTATTAGGCTATGATTATGAAATCATATACAAAAAAGGAAAAGATAACATGGCTATGGATGCACTTTCCAGAAAGTTTGAAGAAACTTCCCAATTACATGCTCTTTCCTGCCCTATCCCTAAATGGATCGAACAAGTCAAGGAAGAATGGTATGCGGACCCTACCACACATACCATAATTCAACACCTCCAACAAAACCCCATGAGCAAACCTCACTATTCTTGGCAAGATAACATACTCCGTTATAAAGAACATCTTGTCCTCTCACCCACATCCACTTATCGTACAAAGCTTCTACATGAGCTACACGCTACACCTACTGCAGGACACTCTGGATTCCTAAAAACCTACAAAAGAGTGACTAAATATTTTTATTGGATAGGGATGAAAAATGATATCAAGAGATTCGTCAATGAATGTGAAACATGCCAAAGAAATAAAGGTGAAATAGTGGCGACACCAGGCCTTCTTCAACCTCTTCCCATACCAACAAAAACATGGGTGGATATTTCAATGGATTTCATTGAAGGCCTTCCAAAATCTGTAGGAAAAACAACCATCCTAGTTGTGGTAGATCGTTTATCTAAATACACCCATTTTTTTCTAGTAGCTCACCCCTATACCGCTAGTACTATTGCCCAAATTTTCCTTGATAATATCTTTAAATTACATGGCATGCCTTCTACTATAGTTAGTGATCGTGATCCCACTTTCACTAGTAATTTTTGGAAAGAATTATTTAAACTCCAAGGTACTCAACTTCGGATGAGCTCCGCTTACCACCCCCAAATAGATGGTCAAACTAAAGTTGTTAATAAATGCTTAGAAACTTATCTCCGATGTTTTATTTCCACAAAACCCCTTCACTGGGTTAAATGGCTTCCACTAGTTGAATGGTGGTATAATACCACATATCACACAACCATTAAAATGACCCCTTTTGAAGCACTATATGGCCAATCACCCCCATCCCTAACCTCTTACCTTCCAGGAAATACAAAGGTGCCAGTCATAGAGAGGGAGCTTGTTACTCGAGATAATATTATTCACACTCTGAAAGACAATCTACACATCACCCAACACCGCATGAAGCAACAAGCGGACCAACATCGAATCGAGAGGGTTTTCCAAGAAGGGGATATGGTATTTCTTCACCTTCAACCATATCATCAAACTTCTTTAAAAATCAAAGGGTCTCAAAAGTTAGCACCTAAATTTTATGGCCCTTATAAAATTCTACAACATATTGGACCAGTTGCATATAAGCTTGAGTTACCAGAATCCTCCAAAATCCATCTTGTATTCCATGTTTCTTGTCTTAAGGCCATAATAGGCACTCACATCACTACTCAAACTCAACTTCCAAAGTTTTTCGATAATGGGGCCCTCATGGTTGAACCAGAAGCTATCCTAGATCATCGCATGCGCCACCTCCGCAATCGCACCATCACCGAAGTATTGATTCAATGGAAAGGTCTACCTTCAGAAGATGCTACGTGGGAGACACTCCATCATATTCAACAACAATTTCCTCAATTCCAGCTTTGAGGACAAAGCTCCTTTTAAGGAGGGTGGCATGTTAGGATTCTACTCCTAACATTGTTATTTACCAATAATTATTCATTAAATTACTCATAAATCACAAGCATGGGTTGTGACCTTTGATCACACCTCCTATGCATATAGAAATAGGAACTATAGTGGATGTGAATAGGCATCCAAGAAAATATAATTTATTCTATTGTTTGGGGTTATCCAACAATCTAAAAGTGATTCCAAATTAAAAGTGATTCAGTCTCTTGTTTTTTGCATTCAATTATTCATTTCAATTCATAGGTAATTGGTATCACTGCATTCAACAACGAGTTCCAAGAGGCTTGCAGTGTTATATCTCTCCCCCTTAGGGTTGGACCTAAGATCTTAAATACCTTGTTTTATATGGTACCTTGCCTTGCATATTTTAATCTTCTTCTTAGATGCCATTGGATTCATGTGATGAGGGTTGTTCCTTCTAATTTTCATCAATATTTGAAGTTCTAATTCAAATATTAACTTGTCACCATTTTGGGTGACCCTCATCCATTCCAATATTGTTCAATGGTTGAGCAAGCTCATTCTAATCTCAATTTATGTCCACCAATTTCTTCATCTCACATCACCAAGCAACTTGAAATTTTAAAGGCGAGTGAGGAATCGTTAATCAATGTTTCATCATAGGATCAACTCAATATATTTCTTCAAGAATCTCTTATGGATCTTGCCAAGCTACCACCTTCACTAAGGACGATGAGTTTACCCTATAATAAATGTGAAGTTGTACATATTGGCATGTGTACCTTTATCTTCGTAGGAGTATCCCTCGAAGAAAATATCCATGGTAGTAACCCTCTTCCTATAGAGTGTTATTTTTCTCGTTGTTACCTATCCAATGATTACTCACTTCCCAAGAAAATCCTATCTGGTATGGGATACATAGGTAAAGGTTTGAGTCCACAAAAAAAAGGTTTTCAAGAGGCTTTGGAGGTTGAGCTTTGGCATGGGATATGTGGCATAGGTTACATCCCTAATAAAAACCAAAATTTACCATTTGATAATGATGATAATCTTATTAATTATGCAGAATATTTAGATCATCAAGGCTTAGAGTGGAGTGATGAGTATGATGGACCACCTTATCCCATTAACATTTTTTTTTACAATGAGATAAAATTGGCTTCCCCTAGATTTCTTTGGTGATTATTTTTGATAATGACACTCCTTTCAAGAACAAGTATTTCCATAAGCTTTTTGCTAAGTACAAGATTCAACATAAATGATCAACTTTGTATTACCCTTAAGGTAACGATCAAGAAAAATCATCCAACAAGTCTTTGACCAAGATCCTTAAGAAATTGGTTAGTAATACCGGTCACAACTGGCATATCCAACTTTATCTTGCCTTGTGGGTCTATCGTACTAGTCTGCAAACTCCTATATGTGCTTCTCTATATATCTTGGTCTATGGGATTGAGGAAAATTTTCATTTGAGTTAGAGGTCCCTTCATTACACATATTGTTGCAAGATGCCTCGATCGATGATGAGTATCACTTCAATTGTTTGCACAAATTGGAGTTGTTAGATGAAAAGCACATTCATGCCTTAGAGCATCTTTGAGCCTATTAAAATAGTCTCAAGTGATCTTATTCCAAGAAAGTTCAAAATCATCCTTTTGAGGTTGGGAACCTTGTCCTCAAGGATAACCAAAAGAACACCAATGCTCTTTCAAATTTGAAAGGCAATTTTTTGTCCAATTGGCTAGGCCACTTTGTCATAACGACCAATTTTGGCTTAGGGGCCTATTGTTTAGCTTCTTTAGATGGTAAAGAACTTAAAGAACCAATGAGCATAACACATATAAAGAGATACTATGCATAACTTGGCATTTTGTATTTGCATTTTCATTTAGCATAGTCTTCATATTGCATGCCTACCTGTCATATTTTGCATGGTTTGCTTGACATTTTGTTCCTCTTGCATTTTTCTTGTGATATATTGCATTGTTGCTTAACCATATTTACACAACTGCTTGATCATATATATTTTTGAGGATTTCATGAGGATGGAAAGTGATGAAACCTAGTTAGATCTTATCTCACATGCATTGCACTCATACTAGGGATCTGATGGCTAGAAAATTCCCAACCTAGGGTCCATTTCCATGCATTTCCATCATTGCATTTACTCATGCCTTTCTTCTCTTCTTTTATATTCCTTGACCTTGAAAGTTTTTATAATTGCTAATTTCTCCAAGTCAAGGTATATAGTTTCTCATCTCTTGTATTTTCTTTGTTCTTGAAGGTTTTAATCATTTATTCTCTTCCCCAAGACAAATGATGTACATTCCTTCTCTCTGCTTCTAATTTTTTTCTTTGCTTTTGCTCACACTTTCCCTTCTTGATATTTTGATTGTTAAGCAGTCCTCGTGGGATAGGATATATATTGTATGGGTATTATTTATGGTAATCATACGACCACTGATTATTTTATGCACACCTCTTAAATATTGATATTTTAACAAGGACACACACACTCTATTTTTTGCTTCTCCCTTATCTCTTTATTTTATCTTCTTCTCACACCCGCACACATGCTCACATTGTTCTATTGCATTTTTCTTTGCTCATTTATATTTTGCACACACCACACCCTTATTGGGTAGTACTCATATTGGCAAATAAATCTCACAATTCACCCCATATAGGATAAGCTTCATGGCCACACATGATGGGTAACCTCCATATTGGGCATTTGCAAGCATACATCCTAACGGGTAACTCTTCATCTTTGACCATCAACAAGCACTACAACCATAGCAGGTATCACTCCACACTTGACCATTTTTATGAGCATAGCATCCTTATAGGATAAATTCATGGCCATGAGCAAGGGGTAACCTCCATTCAATCATTTATGAGCATACATCCTTACAAGGTCCCGCTCCATTCCTTTTTGTTTTTGCTTGGTCTATGTTCATTTGATCACACTGATCTTTCATGGTCTATGTTGATTCAAACATCATCTTCCAAGCACATTTTTCTTTGTTGACCTTCTTCATCTTCTGCTTCTTCTTCTCCTTCTTATTTGTTTCCTCTCTTTTCTTTTCTACCAAAATTGTACCCTATTATATGGGGTATGACTTCTTTCTATGTCGAAGTTGTGGTTTGTCTTTACAAGGCACAATTTTGGCTAGTGCCAATTTTTTATCCTCTTTTCATTTTCTTTCTTCTTCCATCATATTTTTTTTCTTTCATTCCTTCATCCATCCATGCATTTCATTCATTTAGTTAGCTTCATCCCATCATGCATTGCATTTAGTTTAGACCATTCATGCATTTCATAGTTATGTTATCATTCATTCATGCATAGTCAAACATAAAAACACATAAAAATAATAATACACACATAAATGCATATAATTTAATTAAAGCAACATGATATTACTTGAGAAAGAGAGGGTATGTAGATATGTTCAATCAGTGTGCCATAAGTTCAAGCTTGACACACTTGACCCTCCCTAGGGATGCATGCCACACTCAAAATTGACATGTCATCCCAATCCTAACCTTAGCTCTGGGAGCCTATTTGCTCTACTCCACCTATAAAAGGTGGTCCTAATGGGGGTATTTTCATAGAACACATAGCCATTCAGTATCTAGACCATGATTGATCTTGTGTTTGAATGGAGGATAGTGGAGGTACCTTCTACTTTGCTAGCATCACTTGGAAGTACAATATCTGGTAGAAGGTCTCCCTGTTTACTAATACCTCTAACCTCTCCCCTACCCTTTTTAGCTTCACCTATAGTAGGCAAATCCCATTGCCCTATTGTCTACCAGTCATGACAATCATCCCCTCTACTCAAACCTACTATAACTTGATGCAACTTTCCGGAGCCATAACTTATGAACCGTATGCCCGTTTGCCTTGGAATTTAACAGGTGGTTTTTGGGACCTAACTCCTCCATAAAGTGACCCAAAATTAGCTTTTATAATAGGTTCCTAGGTTTTTTGGATTTTTTTGAATGTTAGAACTTTATTATCTTTTGTTATACCTTAAGTTGAGACCAAATATTTTAAAGTAAGGTTCCTTATTTTAAGAGGGGTGTGTGCACCAATTTGGGGGCAATCCGACTCATTTCTATTTTTAACAGTTTTTAGAAAAAAGAAGTTTTTAGGGTTTCTTTGGTTTTTGGTTGCTATAAGATGGATTGTATTCTCTTGGAGAAGGGGTGTGAATTTAGGAATGAGAAACATATCAATTTGTAGGTTTCTTCTATTATATTGCAATTATGTTATGTTATTGGAGTCCATTTTGTTGGTCTCTTGTAGCTGAGTTTACACCATTTGGTATTAGAGTGAGTGTGATCTTGCTTGTGAAGGGAAGATGTCTCCTAGAAGATATGCCTAGATGAATAGGTAGATCGAGGATCTAAATATAGAAATAGCATGACTAACTGGTGTGATTGATCGCATGGGAGAGAGATGTCCCAGGGCACGTGCAGATCAAGGATCTGATGATGAAAACATACCCGAGGAATATGGATCTAAGATCCTCCTAGAAGCAGAACCATAGGGCCCAGAGGAATAAGGGCACAATTTTGAAAATTGGTTGATACGAGCTCTAGAGGGGCTTAAGGGAAATCTGAAGAACACAATATTATACTAAGAGAGGGGGGATGAACAATATAAGACCACTTTTTAATTTCTTTCCAAAATAATATAAATTAATGTCCTTAATTGCAATAACAAAATATAGCAGTGTGCATTAATAACTCAAATAGAAATAGTAAGCAAGAGCACAAGTCACCATACACAATTGAGACACAAGATTTAACATGGTTCCCCCAATGTGGGGTACTCCACAAGATAATATTCTTATAATATTTCACACAGAAATAAGGATCCTTATCCAATACAATGATTTCTTTGATCTGCTCAAAACTAGGCAATAACAAGCTCACATAGAACTTGTCCAAATATACATAACAAGCTCACATAGAACTTGTCCAAAACTACTCAACAAGCTCACACAGAACTTGTTCAAATCTACTCAACAAGCTCACACAGAACTTGTCCAAATCTACTCAACAAGCTCACACAGAACTTGCTCAAATCTGCTCCAACAAGCTCACTAAGAACTTATCCAAATCTGCTCTAGCAAGCTCACCAAGAACTTGCTCAAATATGCTCCAATAGTGCTCAACCACAAATATCACATTACAATGATACTCATATTATTTTCAATTTCTTTACATAACCAATGGGCTTCAATGAATATGCTTATAAAACAAGGTTTAAACACAACTCTCAAACTAGAAAACCTTGAAGCATTCAATCAACCACTTTCAAAAAGGAAACCCCAATCAATCCTTTTTACTCCAATGATATTTTAGAAATCAACCACCATAAACAATCAATAAGAGAATGTGCCCATACCTTTTTGATGCCAAGAAGTTGTCCACAAAATCTGCCACACTAAACACAACTTTCCTTTCCAATCTCAATAAGGGTTAGTGGACTTCAAATAATAATCACAAGATAAAGCATAACTCAATTTACACATTTTTACTCCTACTTAATAAACACATCCACCAAAGTCCTTTTTTAATAAAAACCCTTATCAGGATAATAATCAATAAATGTTAGGATCCTCAATCCTAACATTATTGGTTAGTATTATTAATCATTTAATTATTATATTATTAACTTATAAAATGAACCATCACAACCCTTCATAACGTGAACCATCACGTCTCTTCATACGTGAACCATCATGTCTCTTCACCAACGTAGCTTTAGGGTGGATATATATATTAGGTTGTCCATCTATATCAAATCATCCAATAAGAAGAATAATAAGCATAGTTTCTAAGGAGGGAGCCCCCTATAGTGGCAAAGCGATTACAAGGGAGCCCCCTTTGAGTGGCCTGCGATTACATTTACATTAATTTGTTAATAATTTTATAGTAAGACCTTGGGGTCTTACCATTTGGTATCAGAGCCATGCGGGATCCAACCATGTGGTAATTGCTCAAAGATCTTCATCAAATCACTTCTGTGTGTGAGTATCAAACTCGGTTTGAAGATATCACCAAACACAACACAAGATTGGATGAATCAATTCTCATCAATGGCTTCATTAGGGGATTAAAAGAGGAAATTAGAATGGAGGTGATAAGGTTCAATCCCTATACCATGATGCAAACCTATGGATTGGCAAAATTAGTCGAAGATAAGATTAATGCACAAAAACGATTAGGGAAACCACTTATGAAAGAATCATCGACCACTTACATCTCTCCCAAACCTATGCATAATGGAAGGGCACAAAGCACTTACACAACCCCAAAATCTAACCGAACTTTACGAATTAAACATCTTAGCTTTGAGGAGGTGAAGGAACGATGAGCAAAAGGACTCTGTGATAATTGTGATGAACAATTTGGACCCCACTATAAATGTGCTCCACTAACATTGTATTTATTGAAGGAAGTTGATCCCTGTCTCTCCATAGAGCAAGTAGATGAGGTAGTTGTGTCCGAAGCGACCAATGCACCTACTCACCGCAATGAAGACAATGAGGTCGATGTGCAAGAAGTGATTGATGTACCAAGCAAGGATGAGGTAGACATACCCAAAGTGATCAATGCTAGCCAAATATGCACTCTACAAGACCACATACCTTCCTCACAAATAGTGAGTTCTTGCCATATGATGAAACCTATTCGAAACCAACGTAGAGTGACTACACACTCCTCCTTCATTGGCTTTACCAAGGAACTAAAAAAGGATATGAAATCATTACCATCACTTTTGATGCATCATTCTGAAGTATTTGAGGAACCCCAAGGGTTTCCCTCCCATCGTCATCATGATTTTCCTAAGGAAGATTCTACTATTGTTCTTGGCAACCCCCCACTAATGCTTCATCCTTCTCGATATCCCTACCTATGAAAGGATGCCATTAAAAGAGTCCAAGAACTTACACAAATCCTTCTTGGAAAACAAAGGACAAAGCTTCTCACTTTGAGCTTTGAGGACAAAGCTCTTTTTAAGGAGGGTGGCATGTTAGGATCCTCAATCCTAACATTATTAGTTAGTATTATTAATCATTTAATTATTATATTATTAACTTATAAAATGAACCATCACAACCCTTCATAACGTGAACCATCACGTCTCTTCATATGTGAACCATCATGTCTCTTCACCAACGTAGCTTTAGGGTGGATATATATATTAGGTTGGCCATCTATATCAAATCATCCAATAAGAAGAATAATAAGCATAGATTCTAAGGAGGGAGCCCCCTATAGTGGCAAAGCGATTACAAGGGAGCCCCCTTTGAGTGGCCTGTGATTACATTTACATTAATTTGTTAATAATTTTATAGTAAGACCTTGGGGTCTTACCAATAAACCTCTCAGAAATTATTTTATAACAACTTTTTATTTCTCCTAAATCTTAATTCTCAATTTCATGAACATCAAATTGAATCAACAACTCGTCCACCTTTGAAATAATAATCATAGCCCTTATAAAAATAAATTTTAATTAAAAACTTTAATTATTCCTAACCACCTTATAACTCCAACTTAGGGCTTAACAAAATTAATTAGAACAAAAACGTATTTACCTCCTCAAGGGGATTCGAACCCCCGACTTGCCCACATCATGAGCGCCTTAACTATGGCTAAGGTTGCCACACGAGCTAGTCGCTCGTTCGAAAGGGAAAGACACAACGTGCCTTAAAACCTTTCCTCCCTTTTCGCAAATCAAAAGTGCTTCGAGCGCTTTTCTTCCAACGCCTTTCAAACACAGTCCAGGGGATTCAAAACCTTGATGTTTGTGCTGCCACACGCCTTAGCCAAAAGCCAATTGCCAATGCGCTGCTCTACCCATGATGAATTTTGAATTCGACCAACCTTCATTTATTTGCTGCTTCTGCTTTCTAAAATATTTTCGCACGAGCTCAATTCGGATGCTTAGCCAATGATTATTAACCACGAGCAAGGATTAAGTTTATGAACCTTAGATATCCTCTTTATATATCCTCCTTATTATTTTCGATGATGTCGGTGGAAATATTGCATATTTAATTTTAAATTTAAATTTAAATTTAAAATAATTTAAATTTAAACTAAATATTAAAAATTAAATATCTCCATCACCGAGGCATCTTTTTCAACAAAACAAAAGACCAACTTAGGTTTTAAGAAAAACCCAGTTCAAAACTGCCATTCATGGTTTAAAAAAAAACATTTTATTTTGCTTGCCTTGTGAAAGTAGTGCATAAAGACAGCGTATCGATGTGATGCAAACAAAAATGGATACAGATGCTAAGTCCTACGAATGCATGAAGGAAATGATGCATAAACAAGATGTAAGCAAATGAAGCAAGGCCTCTTTTATTGATATTACTTTTAATACGATTACAATACGTACACAATATAGGGGTCAAAACATGTGATACAATTTGTTACATAAATGGATGCATGGATGAAGCCGCGCTTCCAAGGTCGGATTGTACGCTTCCAGCGTCTTCCGCGTGCCCACATTCGAAGTGTGCGGGCTAAAGGTTGTTGTTGCTTGTGTGCATGTGTTCGTAATTCCTTTCTACCCCTCTAGTATTCCTAGTGGTGAGATCCTATGCACAGAAAGACAACAAATCATTAATAGCATATGCGTATGTAGAAAACATGCAATCCCCAAGGCCTCCAATGGGTGATTGTGGGATATCAATGATAAGGTTGATAAATAAATTATAGAATGATATATGAATGTAAAGGACAAATTCTAGAATTTGTATCACCTAATTTTGCATCAAAACGGCGTCGAATGACCCCGTTATGCGCGTTTGCCCGTCGGGGGCCTCTCCAAGGCGAGAGCTCCAATGTCCTACCTACGCTCATCCAAATCACCTAAAAATAATGGGTTAGGCATTATATATGATTTTAAGACTACCCAGATGCTCAGAATCTGCCTATCCTACCTAGATTTTCTTGTATGTGACAGGGGCGCCCTACGAGCTAGTTAACACATAAAAATGATAAAACTATAGTCAAATCATGTCAAAATGCAATGAAAATTTAACAGAGGCATTAATATATTATTAGGGAACTATTGAAAAAATAATAGTAAGTAAATCATGCATAAATTTCTAATCACTCTTGGGTGGGACGCTGGGGACTGTCACAAAAATTACAAAAAGTGACCTTGCAAATGTCTTGCCTAGAGGCCTCCAAAAATCCTACAAACTTGTGGTTAGACTAAAAATAGCATTTTGAGATGACCCAAAAGGTTAGATTTGGAATATTCTACCCAAGTCATCCTATATCCAAAGGCACTCCCTGCAGGTTAGTGAATGCATAAAAATGATAGAAACCAGGTCATATCATGTCAGAAAGCAATGAAAATTGGACCACAACATAAGTACATTAAATAAAAGAGATTGCAAAAAGAATAGTGAAGAAATTAAGAACATATTTCGAATCACTCTGGGGTGGGGCGATTAGGACTGTAGTCATTTGGGGGCGCTCGGGGGTGGGACGCCCATCGTTTAGGGCCTAGTTTTGACACCAATCCAAGTGGGATGGGTAAAAAACCTCCTAGGGGGTTGTGTCAATGAGTTTGGGGTGGTATTATGGCCTATTTCTTGGGTTTTGGGTCTGTATTACATTCCTAGTGCTCACCCGATAACCTCTCTTCCAAAAGAGAAATTAGGGATGTAGAAAGCACAAAGAGGAATGAGGGTATAGTTCGGCAGCATTTCGTTGCTCCAAATGCTCTAGCTTTGTTCTTTTTTTGGGGGTGAGGAGGCTCAAATTTTTATAGACCTAAGGGTCTCCTTTGAATGTGCATGTGAGGGCACCACTTGGCTCACCATGCATTTTTGGGGGAGAGAAGATTCCTCCCTGATTTAGAGCCTCCTTGAATGAGGCCTCCATGATCAGGGTAGACTTGACTGAAGTATCTCTTTGATTTGAGACCGTTCCTCGCAATTGCATGCCCTAAAGGCAAAGTTAGGTGGTGGATCTGGGCTGCCATTTTTCAAGGTTTGACTTTTTGCCAATCAAACCTGCTAATCATCCCACCTTGGAGCGATTGCTGCTAATCGTCCCGGGGTGGGGTGAATAGGATTCTAATCATCCTAGGGTGGGACGAATAGGGAGTAAGGTGCTTAAAAGGTGCAAAACTATTGGCAATTTTGGGTACCTTGGGTACATTGCCTTTGCTCAAGTGTAGAAGTTGTCATTGATGTCAAGAAGCTCTTGAAGGAATTTGTTTTAATGTCAGATTATTCAGAGCATGGACAGTGGGTTTCCAAGAAGATCATAGTAGCCCATTTGCAAAAGATCAAAGAAAAAAATACAAGTTAGAAAAAGTATGCAGCAGGCTGGAAAAACTGTCGCAATTTCGTGACATGTTAGAGGAGAGAGAAAGTGCTAGAAAAACTATCACAATTTCGCGACATTTTAGAGGAGAGAGAAAGTGTCGACAAAACTGTCATGATTTTGTGACATGTTGGAAGAGAGAGAAGAGGCAGGCAAAACTGTCATGATTTCGTGACATGTTGGCAAATAAAGAACACAAGGTGGAAAGTGTCACGATTTCATGACATAATGCAAGGAAGGCTGTACGAACGAAAAAGTGTCACGATTTCATGACATGTTGTAGAAGGGAGAGTCCGTAGTGTGAATTGTCATGATTTCATGACAAGTTTGAAGATAGATAAAGTATCTCAAAAAGTGTCATAATTTTGTGACATGCTGCAGAGTTTGAAGTGAGAATAGTCACGATTTCGTGACATGCTGCAAAAGACGAAGTGAGGACTATCACGATTTTGCAACATGCTGAAAAGCTCAAAGTGAGAACTGTCACGATTTCACGACATGCAGCAAAGGGAAGAGTCTGAAATGAGAAGTGTCATGATTTCGTGATAGGTTGCAAAGAAAGCTTTCAAAAGCTGAAAGTGTCACGATTTCACGATAGGTAGAAAAGATAGCGTACAGATGCTAAAATCATCATGATTTCATGACAGGCAGAAAATATAGTGTTCATGATTTTGCGATAGGGAGAAAAGATAGCAGACGACAGTAGAAGTGTCACAATTTCATGACAAAAACTGAAAGCATGTCTTCCATAGGTGAAGTGTCATGATTTCGCAACAAAAGCAGAGAGGAAGGCTATGAAGACAAAAGCGTCACGATTTTGTGACATGTTCTAGTTTCATGGGTGTAAGGCAGAAAGAAGCTCAAGGCAGCGAAAGTGTCATGATTTCGTGACAAAAGCAGAGAGGAAGGTCATGAAGATAGAAGGGTCACGATTTCACGACAGAATTGAAGATGATGTCAGCAGAGGCAAAAGTGTCACGATTTCACGACAAAAGTAGAGAGGAAGGCCATGAAGACAGAAGGGTCGCAATTTCATGACAGAAGAGAAGATGACGTTAGTAGAAGCAGAAAGTGTCACGATATCATGACAAAAGCCAAAAGAAAGTGTATGGCTGCAAAGGTGTTGTGATATCATGACATGTTGTAGTTTCATGAGAAAAGCTACAGAACCACAAAGGTGGTTGAAGCCGACAGAGTTGAATTTGAACCAACACAGTTTAGGGTTTTTTAGCTAATGAAGTTAAGGGTAGCAGCCGACTAAGATCAAGGTTTTGATCTTGAAAGTATCAGTATAAAAGTAGGGCTGCTTGGAGAGAAAAATATATCGATCGATGTGTGCATTCGAAGAGCGACGTTCACAGACTGTGCGAAGAGAAGAAGTTCGATCGTCGAGAGCAGAGTGCATTCTGTCGAATCTTCCAAGTGAGAGAGATCGCAAGGGAGTAGAGTGCACGAAGACTATGCGGCTATAATTGCGCAGAGGTGCAAAGGTCAATTATTGATCAAGTGCAGCTGTGATTGCATAAAAAGAGCAAAGGACTGTGTTTTTGTGCAGACCAAAGAAAGAGGAAGAGGACATTTGTGCCAGACCGAAGGACTGTGTTTGGTGCAAATTTGAGGACCAGCTTTGAGGTGATAGAGTTGAGGACAGAGGTCTCTAGCCAGAGCAGGGAAGACAGGTGTCTTCTATGGATAGAGTTCCATTTGCTAAGGGTAGTTGAGGCAGAGGTCTTCTAGAGGATCACTAGTCAGAGAAGAGTTAGGGGAAGGTATCTCCTTTGAGTCGAGGCTCATAAACTTTGTAATTCGGAAGGTTTCCCAAAGAATTTGAGATAATATTTTAGAGAAAATTTTTGTGGATGTAGCCCAACATTTCTGGGTGAACCATGTTAAAAATGAGTCTTCAATGTGTGATGTTTTCTATCTTGTTTAATGTTGTGTTGATGCCACTGCTATCTGAAATTAAAATTATTAAATGGTTAAGACTTATACTGTTCACCCCCCCTCTTAGTATAAGTTCATGTTCTTCAATTGGTATCAGAGCGGGTCACTCCAAAAAGAGCCTAACAGCTTGGAGAAGGATCTATCAGAGGAACATACAGATTCATAAAGAAATGAAGAGGTTGAGTTCAATATCAAAGGTGAATTCTTTTTGGCTTTGAGAAAGATTGAGAAATTTAGGGAAGAGAATTCTGTTCTCAAGCATCAATGTCAAGAAGAAGAGATAGCAAGATTAGAATTGTCTCAAAGTGTTATACACTTCAAAATTCTAGCTGAAGAAGGGAAGAAGGTTGAACAGGTTCTGATAGAGGCTCTAAAATGAAAGGAAGCTAATTGTGAGAAACTAGAAGAAGAGATTATGTCTCTTAGAGTGAAGTTGGAACAGTTGACTCTCAGACAGAATACTCCGTGTGAAAAGAAAAATAAGGATGGTATCACCATTCATGAAACAGGGTCTACGAGCAAGGTCAAGCTTCATCCTGAAGAGCAATGGATTCCAATTGATCACAAGAAGAACAATCATCCAAGGCATCAAAACAGGTTACATAATACCTTCCATGGCTATTGTTTTTCCTGTAAGAAATTTGGTCACATAGCTATGTGTAGATTAAAAATACAACGCCAAACAGAAATAAAACCACAATAATGGAATACAGGAAAGTTGCACAAAACAAACAATTTTTATTAATCAGTGGAGTTTAAAAACTCCTTTTGAGTACAACAGGTCATGTAACCCTTTTTGTGATATACAAATTACAGTTTGTGCTAGGGTTCTCCGAAACCCTAGCTGGCATAAAGTGGTGGCATTTTCGAAGACGTATCCTTAATCCCAACAAAGTGAGTGGGTTTTGTTGTATCCTTTGGCTTGGACCACTCCAGCTTAAACAACTGCTATCAACACACCAGATCTGCCATTAAAATCCTGCACACATTAACACTATCAAGGAGTTAGAAATTAATAAGAGGGCTCCACTGTGTGAGCCCTCAGAAACAATTTAAAACCCTAGAAAAATAGAATGCAGGAGTTCAACAACATATTAATAAAATAAAAGAAGTTACTTGCTTTAAACTAATTTATACCTGTTCTCTGTTAACGCGGCTAGACCGAGCGGCATCTGGAAGTAATGTGGCTGTCAAATCGGCTGCAGAAGGCGCCCTGGTGCACTCGTTGAATGCCCGCATGCTTCTGGATCAAGGTTTCAGATGTCGGTCTGAGTCTGTGGCTGCGGGTAAATGCCCGTGGGCACTTGTGACAAGAATGGGGAATTCTGCAGAGTACTGCAGAAGAGATGGCGGCGAAGTTGGCGACGGATGCGGCGATGGATGCGACGAAAAGGGGCGGCGATGGATGGCTGAAGAGATGGATGAAATAGAAGAGATAGGTCCAAAAGATAGCAAAGATAGCAAAGATAGCCAAGATAGAAGTAGGGTTTGAGCCATCAAGGTGGCTCTATTTATAATCTACTCTTAGGGCACACTTTAGGGTTTTAACGACACTTTGAACATGTGGCTAAGATTAAAGTGGATCCAAGGGTAGAGAATAAATCTAGGTTGTGAAACGGATTAAGAAGGATGGACGGATGAGATTAAATGAAAGATGGACGACTTAGATTAAATCACTTAAACTATATTTATATATATATTAAAATATTAAAATATATATATAAATATTAATTTAAATAAATTTGGGGATGAAAAATGGCGAGAAAGGTGAAATTGGGCCAAATAATTGCGGGAAAGTGTGGATTTGGTCCAAATAATTGCGGGAAGGATGAATGATTGACATGTGGCTGACAGGAAGGTATAGATGACTTGCAAGTGGTTGGATTTTGATGTCTACACTATGCATTGCAATAAGTCTCTGAATAGCCATAGTAAGGAAAATGTTAACTTGTTTGCACCTCTTATGAATAAAAATATCATGTGTTACAAGTGCAAGAATTTTGGGCATATAGCAAGGATGTGCAGTTTGGATAGATTTAGCCTTGAGTTCACTAAAAAGAGAAATGAGATCAAATCTAAGTCAATGATAGTTCAAACTGCTTTTCATGCTTAAGACAAAGTAGGAAAATGGTATCTTGATAGTGGTTGTTCAAAACATATGATTGGTGAAAAGGAAAAGTTTTTGGTCTTAAAAGAAAACAAACAGAGGAACAGTCAATTTTGGAGATAACAGGTTCGCTAAAATCTGTGGTAAAGGGACTCTTAGTTTGGATGGGAAATCCAAAACAGAAAATGTGCTCTATGTAGAAGGTCTAAGACATAATCTTCTTAGTGTGAGTCAACTTTGTGATCAAGGGCACATAGTATATTTCTTTTCAGATAGATGTGAGATAAGTAAAGAAAAAAATGGAAAACTCATTGCTAGTGCTACAAGGACTCCAAACAATATTTACATGCTAAGTGAGATAAAAAGGGAAAAGTGTTTTCTAACTCAAGAATATGAGAGTTGGTTATGGCATAAAAGATTGGGGCATTTGAGCTTTGATAATCTTGTCAACATTAGTAACAAGGAAGCAGTTAGAGACTTGCCCAAAATAAAAAGGCCCCATAACATCATTTGCGGTCCTTGTCAACATGGAAAACAGACCAGAACCAGTTTTAAATCAAAAAGGTATACTTCTTCAAAACCATTGGATCTTATTCATACTGATTTGTGTGGCCCTACTAGAACTCAAAGCATTCAGGGAGAAAGCTACTTCATGCTGTTTATAGATTATTATTCTAGAATGACTTGGGTTACTTTTATCAAAGAAAAATCTGAAGCTTTTGAAAAATTTAAAGCTTTTAAAGAAATGATTGAAAATGAGACTGACAAGAGAATCAAATGCTTAATATCAGATAGAGGAGGAGAGTTCACTTCAAATGAATTTGTGGAATACTGTGAGCAACACGAGAATCAAAAGAGAATATTCAACAACAAGAACTCCTCAACAAAATGGAGTAGTTGAAAGGAAAAATAGAACTGTTGAAAATATGGCTAGAGCAATGTTAAATGAGTCAAAACTTTCAGATGGTTTTTGGAGAGAAGCAGTCAGTACAACAGTCTACATCATCACCAGGGCTCAAATCAGATTCAATCATCATAAAACTCCCTATGAGTTGTGGAAAGGAAGACTAGCTACAGTAAAATACTTCAAAGTGTTCGGGAGTAAGTGCTTCATCAGAAGGGAAGATCAAAATTTGGGTAAGTTTGATCCTAGGTGTGATGAGGGAATTTTTCTTGGATATTCCAGCAGAAGCAAGGCCTATAGATGCTTCAACAAAAGAACTCATACAGTTGTAGAAAGCATAAATGTAACAGTAGATGAAAATACAGGGATAAGAGAACTAGTCAAGGAACTCAGTGATGAAATCTGTCAAGAAGAATTTAGAGAGGTTTCAGATGAAGAAGAGGAAAGACAACAACTGCTTCCAAAAACTCCTTCATGGTATGTTCAAAAACATCATCCCAAAGACTTGATCATTGGTGATCCAAATAGCAGGAAAACAAGAAGAAGAGTCATTCTGTCACATGATTCTGCGAATGTTTCATTGTTATCTCAGATTGAGCCAAAAGATTTTAGTGAAGCATGTACAGATAAATTTTGGGTAAAAGCAATGGATGAAGAGCTAAATCAAATAGAGAAAAGTGAAACCTGGGATTTGGTTCCAAGACCTAAGGACAAGAATGTCATTGGCACAAAATGGATATTCAGAAATAAACTCAATGAGGATGGAAAGATTGTTAGAAACAAAGCTAGGTTAGTCTGTAAAGGTTATGCTCAAGTAGAAGGTATTGATTTCGAAGAGACATTTGCGCCTATTGCTCGTCTTGAAGCTATCAAAATGTTTTTGGCCCTTTCAAGCTTCAAATAATTCAAGGTATATCAAATGGATGTAAAGTCGGCTTTTCTAAATGGGGTGTTGGTAGAAGAAGTCTACATAGAATAGCTAGGAGTGTCTCTCTCAGAACAGTCAGACTATGTGTGTAAACTGAAAAAGGCTTTGTATGGGTTAAAGAAAGCACCCAGGGCTTGGTACTCAAGACTTGATGGGTATATTCATGAGCAAGGCTTCGGAAAGGCATGGCAGATAGCAACTTGTATATTAAGAATGAAGATGATGATATGTTGATTATAGTTGTCTATGTTGATGATATTATTTTTGGGGGAAATAATACTCAGATGTGCAAAGTTTTTTCTAACACCATGTAGAAGGAATTCGAGATGTCTATGATTGGAGAGCTATCATTATTTTTAGGTCTTTAGATTGCGCAATCAAAAAATGGTATATTTCTCTCTCAGGGAAAGTATATCAAAGAAATGTTGAAGAAATTTGGGATGATGGACAACAAACCCGTGTGTACTCCAATGATTACAGGGTGCAATCTGAGTAAAGATGATGAATCTCTAGCGGCAGATCAGAGGTTGTACAGATCTATGATTGGAAGTTTACTATACAGTATAGCTACCAGACCGGATATCATGCGAGCCGTTGGGTTAGTAGCAAGATTTCAGGCAGCTCCAAAAGAATCTCATGTTATAACAGTTAAGAGGATATTCAAATATTTGAAGGGCACTATGGACTTTGGGCTTTGGTATCCCAAAGGTGATGATTTCACCCTCACAGCTTATACATATGTAGATTGGGTAGGCAGTATTGATGATAGGAAAATCACTAGTGGTGGAGCATTCTTTCTGGGAAAGAGTTTGGTCTCTTGGCCAAGTAAGAAACAACCTTCAGTTTCCTTATCTACAACAGAGGTTGAATACATAGCA
The DNA here is from genome assembly GCA_028583015.1 of Wollemia nobilis. NCBI lineage: Eukaryota > Viridiplantae > Streptophyta > Pinopsida > Araucariales > Araucariaceae > Wollemia > Wollemia nobilis. The sequence continues at coordinate 4,738,006 of JAQPPZ010017116.1, read as the reverse complement.
ACAGTGGCTGGGTGCACACATGTTTTATGGATGAAAACCACCTTGGAGGATTTCAAAGTCAAGCATGAACAACCCATATCCATTCTTTGTGATAATACAAGTGCCATAAGTATTTCCAAAAATCCGATAATGCACTCAAGGATGAAGCACATTTCCATCAAATATCATTTTCTAAGGGAGAAAGTGCAAGACAAGCAAGTCAAGCTAGAGTATGTGTCTACTAAAGAGCAGATTGTCGATATCTTCACCAAACCTCTTCCAAGAGATACGTTTGATTATCTAAGGGAGAAATTGGGAGTTGTTCTCCCACCCCAAAATTAATCACCTCATCAGGAGGTGGGGGAGGGACCAAGCTAAGAGGCTCTTTCATAGTATCGAGCCCCAAAGGTGACCCTTTGCCATTGATGACAAAGGGGGAGAGATATGAGTAAGGGGGAGAGATTCAAGTGAAGAGAAGAGCTTCAAGTCAGGGGGAGAAAAACTTCAAAGGTAGATTCTCAATTTTTAGCATAGCTGGTTTCAGTTTTGGCTATTGAGATGTGTTTTCAGTAAAAGTTTGCCATCAATGACAAAGGGGGAGATTGTTGGCAATTTTGGGTACCTTGGGTACATTGCCTTTGCTCAAGTTTAGAAGTTGTCATTGATGTCAAGAAGCTCTTGAAGGAATTTGATTTAATTTCAGATTATTCAGAGCATGGACAGTGGGTTTCCAAGAAGATCATAGTAGCCCATTTGCAAAAGATCAAAGAAAAAAATACAAGTTAGAAAAAGTATGCAGCAGGCTGGAAAAACTGTCACGATTTCACGACATGTTAGAGGAGAGAGAAAGTGTTGGAAAAAATGTCATGATTTTGCGACATTTTAGAGGAGAGAGAAAGTGTCGACAAAACTATCGCGATTTTACAACATGTTGGAAGAGAGAGAAGAGGCAGGCAAAACTGTCGTGATTTCGTGACATGTTGGCAGAGAAAGAATGCAAGGTGGAAAGTGTCGCGATTTCGCGACATAATGCAAGGAAGGCTGTACGGACGAAAAAGTGTCACGATTTCACGACATGTTGCAGAAGGGAGAGTCCGTAGTGTGAACTATTGTGATTTCGTGACAAGTTCAAAGAGAGATAAAGTATCTCGAAAAGTGTCACGATTTCATGACATGCTATAGAGTTCGAAGTGAGAACAATCATGATTTCGCGACATGTTGCAAAAGATGAAGTGAGGACTGTCGTGATTTTGCAACATGCTAAAAATATCGAAGTGAGAACTATTGCGATTTCATGACATGCAGTAAAGGGAAGATTCTAAAATGAGAAGCGTCATGATTTTGAGACAGGTTGCAAAGAAAGCTTTCGAAAGATGAAAGCGTTGCGATTTTGTGATAGGCAGAAAAGATAGCGTACGGATGCTGAAAGCGTCGCGATTTCGTGATAGGTAGAAAAGATAGCGTATGGATGCAAAAAGTGTCATGATTTTGTGACAGGGAGAAAAGATAGCAGACGACAACAGAAGTGTCATGATTTCATGACAAAAACTGAAAGCATGTCTTCCATAGGTAAAGTGTCACGATTTCACAACAAAAGCAGAGAGGAAGGCTATGAAGACAAAAGCGTCACGATTTCGCGACATGTTCCAGTTTCGTAGGTGTAAGGCAAAAAGAAACTCAAGGCAACGAAAGTGTCACGATTTCACGACAAAAGCAGAGAGGAAGGTCATGAAGACAGAAGGGTCACGATTTCACGATAGAATTGAAGATGGCGTCAGTAGAGGCAAAAGTGTCACGATTTTGTGACAAAAGTAGAGAGGAAGGCCATGAAGACAGAAGGGTCACGATTTCATGACAGAAGAGAAGATGACATCAGCAGAAGCAGAAAGTGTCGCGATATCATGACAAAAGCCAAAATAAAGTGTATGGTTGCAAAGGTGTCACGATATCATGACATGTAGTTTTACGAGAAAAGCTACAAAACCATAGAGGCGGTTGAAGCCGACAGAGTTAAATTTGAACTAATGCAGTTTAGGGTTTTGCAGTTGATGAATTTAAGGGTAGCAACCAACTAAGATCAAGGTTTTGATCTTGAAAGTATCAGTATAAAAGCAAGGCTGCTTGGAGAGAAAAAGATATCGATCGATGTGTGCGTTCGAAGAGCAATGTTCGCAGACTATGTGAAGAGAAGAAGTTCGATCACCGAGAGCAGAGTGCATTCTATCGAATCTTCCAAGTGAGAGAGATCACAAGGGAGTAGAGTGCACGAAGACTATGTGGTTGTAATTGCGTAGAGGTGCAAAGGTCAAAGATTGATCAAGTGCAGCTGTGATTGCATAAAAAGAGTGAAGGACTATATTTTTGTGTAGACCAAAGAAAGAGGAAGAGGACATTTGTGCCAGATCGAAGGACTGTGTTTGGTGCAAATTTGAGGACCAGCTTTGAGGTGATAGAGTTGAGGACAGAGGTCTCCAACCAGAGCAGGGAAGACAAGTGTCTTCTATGGATAGAGTTCCATTTACTAAGGGCAGCTAAGGCAGAGGTCTTCTAGAGGATCACTAGTCAGAGCAGAGTTAGGGGAAGGTATCTCCTTTGAGCCAAGGCTCATAAACTTTGTAATTGGGAAGGTTTCCCAAAGAATTTGAGATAATATTTTAGAGAAAAGTTTTTTGGACGTAGCCCAACATTTTTGGGTGAACCACGTTAAAAATGAGTCTTCAATGTGTGATGTTTTGTCTTTTTTAATGTTGTGTTGATGCCACTGCTATCTAAAATTAAAATTATTAAATGGTTAAGACTTATACTGTTCACCCCCCCTCTCAGTATAAGTTCATGTTCTTCAAAAACTAACCTCTAACCTTCCAAAACTGATTTGGGAGTGGTTAGGACCATTGTTTAACCTCTAGAGGCTACCCTAGGGGGTATGTATGCCAATTCGGTCAGTGCTTGTAGTCACATAATCGGATTGGTGTTGTTTTGGTGTCTACAGATGCCCCTTTTTGGGATGCGCTATGTGTGGCATAGTGCTGAGCAAAAATAGATGACCAAAGCACTTAATGATTAGGGTTTCTCAGTAACCTAACCAAATTTTGATGCCCCAAGTATGGAAAGGGCACGCATTCTTGAATCCTTGCTTCTGACGAGCTAAGGAGCTTAACTCAAGTGTAACCTTTTTTAGTGAGGTGTACTTGATCTTGGACATTGTTCGGACATGAATAGGCAAAGGGCGCAACCTTTTGTCCGAGGAACCTTTTCTTCATGCTTCCAGAATGCCAAGTGTTTGTTTAGCTTGTGATTATTGCTTGTTTGCTGCCCCAAGCAGGAGCGTGATTGTCTTTGTCAATGATTCTTTGAATGCATGCCATTTCCTTGATTGGGTGTGTATTTGTTGATTGGTGACTAAGTGTGACTACCCCCTCAAGTGACGAATCGATGAGGGAATGACCAAAAATGAGAAAAGTGATGAGTCGCTTGACCCAAGATGACATTTGTAAGGGTGCCTTCAGTTGTTTTTCGTTGAACGCTTATTGCAGTTTTCCAACCATCGGACCTATTTTTGGTGGGTTTTGACCCTTTTTGCGATGCCGATTGGGGTAGAAATTATCAAAAATCCTCCTTCCCGTGGAGCGGTCCAGATATGCTAGCCTTCTTAGGGAGTAGGATAGTGAGTATTTGTGACCCCGATGGCAGTTTTTCATGCCATGAATGTCAGGTGCAAAGGCACCTTTGTTCGGCATATTTATTGTTGTTTTTGGTGCATTTTTTGGATGCAGTTTTTGTTTCTTTATTTCTTGCTCTGTAATCGTCCCAGGGTGGGATGAATACCAATTTTGTAATCGTCCCAGGGTGGGATGAGCGCTAACTAGAGCGCTCATCCCAGGGTGGAACGATTACAGGCCTAACAACCTATATAAGGACCAAAACTAGGTTTTGGGCTCATTTGCAATATTTTTTTCTTGGTGATTTGGAGCAGTGAGGAGGAGTGCAAGTGTGCATAGCGAAGCGCTGCTAAAATTTCATGGACATCATGAGTGCGAGAATCGAATCTTCGAGTGGAGGAGCCGAGGTGAGACCGGTATGATGTTCCTTCTCTCTGCCTGTTATTCGTGTGTGTTGGTTTGATTTCATTCGTATATCAAGTTGAAAACCTAATATAGGAACTTTATTTGCTTTGTTAATTTTTGTATATTAAGGTCAAAACCCTAGTACACAACTATTGCCTGTACTTTGTTTGTGTTTGTATTTAGGTTTTAAAACCCAAACATTTTCGTTTTATGTTGTTTTTGCCATATTAAGGTTGAAACCCTAATATGTTTTTTTTATTTTGTTTTGTTTTTGCCATATTAAGGTTGAAACCCTAATATATATTTTTATTTTGTTTGTCATATTAAGGTTGAAACCCTAATATGATTTTTGTTGTTTTATGTTGATTGTATAGTTATTTTCATGTCTGTTGTCATTGTTGTATAGTTTTATTTTAATGTTTCTGTACTTTCATTGTACTTTGTTTTTTTGTACTTTTTATGTTGTACTTTTGTTGTACAATTGTAAATTGTAGCTTGTTCTTCTGTATAGTTTTATTTTAATGTTTTTGTTTATATTAAGTATGTACTTAATATCCCTTTTTGTTTTGTTTTATTTTGTTGTTTCAGGTGGTGAAGAGTCGGTACCGCCAGCCGACTATTTTCTCTGATGCTCGGGATGCCCTGACAGTTGTGGATTGGGAGTGGCTTGATGCCCTTGGGCTCAAGCACGTGATGCGTCTGGAGCCTGTGGTGGGGGATCGGGCATATTTGACTGCCCTGATCAATCTGTGGGATCCCCACACCAACACTTTTCATCTCCCAATAGGGGAGATGACTGTTACTCTGGAGGATGTGTATCGGATTCTATGGATTTTGATAGATGGACTGCCTATCTGGATGACCCACCGTGACCAGCGGACAATGGTATTGACATGGTGTTTTGGTCCGATGGTGGAGAGGGGGGTGGAGAGGGTTGTGGAGAGGGCAGAGGTTGACTGCTAGATAGGCGGTATTCTGGTGCGGTGGTGGCTGGAGAAGGGCGTATTAGGGGTGAGGCATGCTTTGCTCATGGCCCTCATTTCCAATATGCTACTTCCTGACTCCTCAGGTGTGAGGTTCCCTTGGAACCTGCTTGAGTTGGTCTTCACATTGGTGGAGTGTCCTACATCAGCTCCACTTATTATGAGATGGGGTCAGACGTTATTGGCACAGCTGTATGATGAGTTGTACGAGGTCCACTGTCAAAAGCGAAAGGGGATCGGGTGCAGCTATCTCTTGCAGTGTTGGGGGTGGCAGCACATAGCTATGGAGCGGCCGTAGGGTTTGCCTTGGACCACCCGAGGTGAGATGGTGGATCAAGAAATTGGCTATGCCAATTTATGGTGGAGGTCGGAGGAGCATGGATAGAGTCAATGATGGGCAGGTGACGTAGGTCACTATACTGATGCCTTCTCTCGTCTAGTGCCAAGGTAGGTGTTCTGGCGGCCGTACCGGGACTGTCCAGCCTGGCCTGAGGCTGGAGAGTGGCTCCGATGTGTGCGTAGGGGTAGATGGTTGATTGGGTGGCATGGGACAGAGTAGGAGTACTTCCCATATGTTCGGGTGATGTGATAGTTTGGGGTGCACCAGGGATTTCTTGGTGATCCCTTGATCTATCGGCATCATGGTGATGAGAGGACTCTAGTCTGGCCTATCATTGAGCCATTGGGTGAGGGGTCTGATGCAGTTATTGATGTACCCAACGTGGATGATGTCGGGGTGACTACAGAGTATGACCGATGGTGGATTATGCGGTGATGGCGGGGTGAGGGGCCTCTAGGAGGCATGGATACTGTAGCAGCAGGAGGTGGGGGTGTAGAGGCATCGGTGGAGGGTTGGGGGGCTCCGCTTGATGATGTTGACATGGTGGAGGTCGATGACTTTAGTGGTGATGGAGATGATTTGGGGGTTTCGGAGCAGCCGAATGTATAGGATGTCCCAGAGTAGTGGGTGCTAGAGCAATCAGGCCATCCCGGAGGTGCCCATGCCTCAGGCTGTCTCAGGGGATGTGGAGGCTGGGCTTCGTGCTGAGATAGCATGATTGGAGGGTCTCCTACGGAGATGGGAGGAGGAGCATAGAGATGCTTTGGTGGAGGTAACGCAGGAGAGGGATCTCCTACGGACTCAGTTGGCACAATGGGATAGTGCACTGGCTGTGTATCATCGATGAGATATAGAGTGGGGTCGGTACCGGGTAGAGTTAGAGATGGAGGTTGTCCACCTCGGTGGATAGTTGCCTGTGCTTGATGGAGGTGGTTCATCATGCCGTACGAGAGGCAGTGAGACTGAGCAGTCTGCATCATCTCATCGCAGGTGGCTAGGTGAGGGTAGTGTTGGTGGGCAGGGTGCGAGGGCTGGCAGTAGCCGCCCTGAGAGGTCCCATAGGACCCATACTACTGGGGGTAGTTCCAGTCGCACCGATCCTACGTGATCATGGTGGCCGACTCCCTAGGCTTTGGGGATTTTGAGTTTTTGGTTTTTTGTGAGGTCAGAGGACCTTCTTATTGTAGCCTGAGGGCATTTTGACTTGATATATATACATGACTCTTTTTGGTTTGATTATATCCTTGTCATGGTTTATTGTTCTTTTATGCACATTTATTTATGTTGATGTATGCATATGCTATTATGACTACGGATGATTTTAACTATATGATATAGATGTATGCATATGGAATGGATGGAATGATTTGTTGGTATGCAGGCGGTGGCACCATAGACTGTATAGGATTTACTGGCTTTCTGTACTATGTGATTGCTTTATGGAATAACTTTGCATTTGTAATTTTTGTTTTGTATTTTTTGATGGTGATGTAAGTAATGAAATGTACAACAATTGTTTTAGAATGTAGTTAAGGTTTTTCTGAGACTCAGATGCTTTAACTAACTAGTCAAGACTGTACATTATCTTACAAGACTTTCGAACAAGGTACGAATCAGACTTGAGTTTGACCAAGTTATTTCACATCCTTGTGTGTGCGATTGAGTTCGTTTATGTGGTATTCGTAAGGATACCGCCAGTGCCATGTAGGCTGTCCACCAAACCTGTATTGAGGATCACCTAATTAGCTCCACTAACTCCTTTGTTGTATTTAGTAAGATTAATCTACGACGCAATCTAGGATACCATAAGCTAGCTCATCCACATGCAAACATTGGTCTACACACACGCAAAGCTAATGTGATAGACGTATCATCATGCATTTAGGATACCGCCATTGCCAGGTAGGCTATCCACCAAACCCGTAATGAGGATCACCTAAATGGTTTTTCAAATGCTGAGAATTCTAGGGATTCAAGCTCAGGCATCTTTCGGTTGTTCAATTTGTTGAGATACTTGCTCTCATATATAGTGATGAAAATCACTATTTATTTTTCTCTTTTTTTTTCTTCTCTTGAGCAAGGGGTTTGAGTAGTGGTGATAACCACTGTTATTTTTTATTGTTGCCTTTTGAGGATTTAGATTTTGAATTTTGATTTCAAAGTTGAGCTTGTGGGATTTTGGCTTGTGAATGGCATTGATCCTTTAGGCCTTGGGGATGACTACCCATCCTTCTCAGGGGCGTGTAGTATGAATCCTTATGACTTTGGGGATCAAAGGTGTTTGGGAATTTTGATGGTGAACTTTTGGGATTTTGCTTTGGAATGGCATTGATCTTTTAGGCCTTGGGGATGACTACCCATCCTTCTCAGGGGCATGTAGTACGAATCCTTATGACTTTGGGGATCAAAGGTGTTTGGGATTTTTGATAGTGAACTTTTGGGATTTTGCTTTGTGAATGGCATTGATCCTTTTAGGCCTTGGGGATGACTACCCATCCTTCTCAGGGGCGTGTAGTACGAATCCTTATGACTTTGGGGATCAAGGGTGTTTGGAATTTTTGATAGTGGTGAAGACCACTATTTATTGTGGGGAATTGGATGGGGAAGAGCTTGTCCTTTTGTCAATTCTCAGCATTCTTGAACCATTCGCATAGGGGGATGAGCAGGATAACATTTTTGCTTAAGGTACCCTAGACCGCTTTGTAGGTTTCATCTTTCGTTCACACAACTTGGGAATTTTTATGTGTTTTAAGCTTGTGTTGGGATGCTATGTAACAAGGCGTGATCCAAGTAAAACTCTACCTTGTAAAAATCGGTCTGACTTTGTACAACATTTGACTAGAAATCTAAAGACAGTTGAATGATGAAAACCCTAAAGACATTAGAAGACAACTGACTATGATATGGCAAAAATGCGAAGGGCGTTATTCTTGATGGATCTTTTACAAAATGGACTGAATGTGGAAAATGATGGAATTGCCGAGTAATTACAGTCTATGGTGCGTTTGACATGTATGACCAAAAATATGCAATGTATGTATGCGATGCCTAATGCAGCTTTTTTTTTTTTGTTTTTGATTTTTAAGATTATGCATGAAAGTGAGATGCAATTTTTTTGTTATTTTTGATTATCTGTTGTTTTTGAATATTTGTTATGGATGGTTTAACCTGAATGGGTGCGGACCAAGTGATTCTTACGGATCCTTGGAGGTTTTGACCAAAGGGATTATAGATACCTTTGGGGCATTTTGGGTGACCAAGTGATTGTGGGAACCCTTGGAGCTTTTGGTTTGACCAAAGGGATTATGGATACCTTTGGGGTATTTTTGGTTGACCAAGCGATTGTGGGAACCCTTGGAGCTTTTGGTTTGACCAAAGGGATTATAGATACCTTTGGGGCATTTTTGGGTTGACCAAGCGATTGTGGGAACCCTTGGAGCTTTTGGTTTGACCAAAGGGATTATGGATACCTTTGGGGCATTTTGGGGTTGACCAAGCGATTGTGGGAACCCTTGGAGATTTTGGTTTGACCAAAGGGATTATGGATACCTTTGGGGTATTTTGGGGTTGACCAAGCGATTGTGGGAACCCTTGGAGCTTTTGGTTTGACCAAAGGGATTATAGATACCTTTGGGGCATTTTTGGTTGACCAAGCGATTGTGGGAACCCTTGGAGCTTTTGGTTTGACCAAAGGGATTATGGATACCTTTGGGGCATTTTGGGTTGACCAAGCGATTGTGGGAACCCTTGGAGCTTTTGGTTTGACCAAAGGGATTATGGATACCTTTGGGGCATTTTGGGTGACCAATGATTGTGGGAATCCTTGGAGCTTTTGGTTTGACCAAAGGGATTATAGGATACCTTTGGGGCATTTTTGGTTGACCAAGCGATTAGGGAACCCTTGGAGCTTTTGGTTTGACCAAAGGGATTATGGATACCTTTGGGGCATTTTTGGTTGACCAAGCGATTGTGGGAACCCTTGGAGCTTTTGGGGTGGGCGATGGCTCTCTAAATGTTGAATGGCCTCAAATGACTGATGTTCAAGGGTTCTAGTTCCTTGATTCCTTCAAGAGAGGCGAGCCGGTATGTTCCAGGTCCTATTTTACTATCGATTACATAGGGACCTAACCAATTTGCCATGAACTTGTCCCTTAAATGGGGTGGCAAGTTAGAATTTTGTTGGTTCTCTTTTAAGACCAGGTCACCGACCTGAAAGTCCCTCAGGTGAACTTTCATGTTGTATGCTTTCTTAAGTCGCTCTTGATAGATACGTAAATGCTCGAGAGCATTGACGCATCGTTCATCGAGTAACGTAAGCTGGTCTAACCGGGCCTGCCATGCAGTGTCATCATCGATGAACTCTTGCATTGATATGCATAGGGAGGGTATTTCCAACTCGAGAGGCATGACTGCCTCGGAGCCATACACTAGCAAAAATGGAGTTGCCCTAGTGGGCGTCCGAATGCTAGTGCGATAAGCCCATAGGGCAAGTGGTATTTGGATGTGCCAATCCTTATGACTATCTGTGACCATATTTTTAAGGATGGCAACTAGCATTTTGTTTGACGCCTCCGCTTGCCCATTTGCCTACGGATAATAAGGTGTCAAAAAACTATGCTAAATTTTGTACTTTGTTGTCAAAGCATGCACATATTTGTTCTTAAATGACGTCCCATTATCCGAGATGATCTTGGATGGAATACCAAAATGACATATGATGTTATGTAAAATAAACTCCGCAATGCGGGGCCTAGTCGTAGAGGTAAGCGAAATTGCTTCCACCCACTTAGTGAAGTACTCTATGGCCGTTATGATAAACGTGTGATGACCTGACGATGTAGGGGAGATCTTTCTGATGAGATCTAAGCCCCACTACAAAAATGGCCAAGCCGATTGGATCGGCTGCAAGGCCTGAGAAGGTACGTGTGTCAAGTTAGCATGGTGTTGACACTTCACGCACTTCTACACATATGCGCAACAATCTCGCTCTAAATATGGCCAATAATAGCCCATGCAAAGAATGCGCTTTGCGATGGCCATACCGTTGAAGTGGCCACCACATGTACCATCGTGCGCTTGGGTGATCACCCAAGTGGACTCCTGCTGGTCCAAGCAATGGAGGAGGATCCCTTCGTAGCTTCGATGGTATAAAATGTCTCCTAGCAAGACATGTTTTGCCGCTTTCTATTTGAATGATCTTTTTATGGCGTGTGATAATCCAAGTGGGAGGCTACCTAACTTGAGATAGTCTCTTATGGGTGTGTACCAATCCTGCTGATCAAAAACCTCGATGGTATGAATGGTCGATCCCTCTTGAAGTTCATCCCTAGCAAAAGCTGAGCGGGAAAGAACTTGTAAAAATAGCGTTGTGTTGCTATTAAGAGGGGTTGGAGAGAACAAAGACCCCCAGTTGGCGTGATTCAGACTATCATGGATTCGAGAGAACCTATCCTGAGATGGTTCAATCTGGATCAGGTGGATTCCTGGCGTTATGTCGGAGCTTGCACGCTCCATCATGGATTGCGATAACATTTTGACTTGAATGGTTGTCATCTCACCAGAAATGTCTTGCGGGATTAGTGACCCCAAAGAGGCCATAGTGTCCACAAAATGATTCGATGATCGAGGGAGTGCCTCGATGTCGTACCATTCAAGATTTGCCAAGAATTTATCCACAAGGGCTTTGTAGGCCTACAGAACTAGGCATTTGCATTGGAATACCCCTTTCACTTGGTTGACAATTAACAACGAATCACCAAAGATATTCAAGCGTTTGATGTTCATGGTGATGGTTGTCTAAAGACCTATGAGCAAGGCTTCGTATTCAACATTGTTATTGGTGCATGGGAAATCAAGTTTAAATGATAAAGGCATTGGAGCCCCTTGCGGTGTGAAAAACATGATTCCCATGCCACCCCCTTGCTCACATTTAGAACCATCAAAAAATAAGGTTATGTCAGCCTGTGACTCAAGCTCATCAAAATCTGGCGATTCTGAGACATGGAAGACCCCATCATCGAGCAGCTCTACGGTCAGAGGTTGATCATCTTCGAGAGGAGCCTCTGCTAGTTGATCGATGATGACTTGACCTTTGATGGACTTTTGTCCAATGAATTCGATGTCAAACTCCATCAACAACATGATCCATTTCGCCATGCGACTACTATGATAAGTACGACTCATCATGTACCGCAATGGATTCTCCTTAGACACAACATACATCGTATTGCTCAACATGTAATGGCATAGCTTTTTGGTGGCAAATACCACCGCCAAGCATAGCTTCTCAACGTATGCATAGTTAAGTTCATAACTGACCAGGGTGCGGCTAAGATAATAATTAGCCTGTTCTTTATGTAATTCATTTTTTTGGGCTAGCATGGCACCCAATGCCACCTCAGTAGCTGAGATGTATAAATAGAATGACACTCCTAGTCTAGGTGGTGCCAATACTGGCGGCGAAGCCAAGTATTGTTTGATGTCATCGAAGGCTGACTGGCACTCGTCATCCCAATGAAATGCTACCCCCTTGTGTAATAATTTATTCATGGGTCGGCACTTGTCAGATAACTATGCTATGAAGCGCTTGATCGATGCGACCTTACCCTGCAAGCTTCTGAGCTGCCTGATGGTGGTTGGGGGAAGCATTTCAAGGATTGCCTTGAATTTATTTGGATCTACCTCGATGCCTCATTTTGAGACTATGAAACCCAAGAGTTTTCTAGATGTGATGCCAAATACGCACTTCTTGGGGTTTAGCCTAACCTTGTGTTCGATGAGGCGATCAAGGATCTTGCGTAAGTCATCGAGATGATTTTGGTGCAAAAGAGATTTGGCCAACAAATCATCCATATAATCTTCCAAAGTTTTATGCATGTGATCATGGAAGATGTATGTCATAGCACGTTGGTAAGTGGCACCAACATTTTTAAGGCCAAAGGGCATGACCTTATAACAAAATGTCCCCCAAGGCATCGTGAACACCATTTTTAGTTGATCATCGGGATTGATACGAATCTGGTTGTATCTCGAGAAACCATCCATGAGGGAAAGCATTTCGTGGCCTACTGTAGCATCTACCAATGCATCGATGCTAGGCAAGGGGAAATCATCCTTGGGACTTGCTTTGTTTAAATCTCAAAAATTGATGCATATGCGAATCCTCCCATCAGGATTTTTGATGGGTACCATGTTGGACAGCCATGGTGGGTAATCTATGCAGATGACAAACTATGCATCCAACAACTTTTGTAGCTCATATTTGACCATTAAGGCCACTGTTGGGTGCATCTTACGTAGCTTTTGCTTGACTGGCTTGACTGTCGGATCAAGTGTTAGATTATGCATGACTAGCTATGGGTCTAGCCCCGACATGTCTTTGTAGGACCATGCAAAAACCTCCTTCTTCTCTTTGAGAAGGGCAATGTAATCGGCTTGCTCTTCAGGGGATAGACTTACCCCCAACTTGATGATTTATGGATTCATTGGATCAGAACCGATGTCTACGTCAATCATTTCTTCGACTGACATGTGGGATCCATCCTCCAACTGGTGTGGAGTTGGGATCAGGTGGATATCATTTGCTGAATTTAGATCTACGTTGGGAACGTCGGGTTCCTCTTCAACATGGAAGATATCCTGAGTCTATCCTGGGGTGAAATGGAACATCTCACCGCAAGGCCAGTACTCTGATGGGGATGGTGGTGAGTCAGCATGATCCCAGTCTATGGCATCTAGGTCTAGATACAATGGTCATGTTGGATCAGCTGGATTGTGGATGGGGGTGGTTAAATCAATGGAGATCATGTTGATGGACTGAATTTGGTCTCCATTACCGCATGGGTGTTGATTCAGACATCCTTGGTGATCCTTGTACCCCAGATCTGGCTCTATGGGTATTGGCACAAAAGGATCGGCCCTATGTGTAGATAGAAGGATAGGGTCTGCCCTAGGCACTGATGGCCCTATAGGGTCTCTAGGTGGGAGGTGCTCCCTGTATGCCCGAAGTGGTGGATGAAGCACTTGGTTTAACTATACTTGGTTTAAATGCCACCTATGCCTTGGTCCCATATTTAAATGTTCAAACATATCATCGATGTCTATGGGGTATTCCTGTTGCCTCATATGGTTGAGATATGCCATCTCAATCTCATCCTCATAGTCACTATCGAAGATCCATAGGCCTTCATTGGCTCCGACAACTATGTGCCCCTCTGGCTGGTATAGCCTCCCACTAGGCATTTCTTGATCACTATCCTCACTCTCTATGAAAACCTAAATTCTGGCATGTGGGTAGTCGATGTTGAAGAAGATATTTGGATCTTCTTCCTCCGGTGGATCACTTGGCCTTATGGCCGGCATGGGAGGCTCATTTTGTTCAAGCAAGTTGATTTGGTCCCTTCTGGGTTGTTCCGCTCTCTACGGGAGGGTTGGATTCTCTGGAGGTAGCAATTGCCCGATTGGAACATTAAAGGGGAACATTGCCATGAAGTCCTCCTGATAGTCGTCAATGGGTGTCACCTGCGAGTGATTGCTATCGGACTCAAAAGGGTCCCAAGGTGCTACCTCATAATCTGACTCATCTTCAGAAGACCCCCCTTGATTTTGTTCATATCCCCTTTGGAGGTTACTTCTTGAACTTTCCCCTTCCTCGATCAAAGGGGAGGGGTTGTTGAGGTCAACAAGGTTTGTTGTTAACAATGGGAAATAATTCCCCAATGTGTATGTAGTGTTGGGATTGGCATATGGATCTTGTGCCAACCCATCCCTGTTGCCTAGACCTAAGCCTTGCATGGTTTCTACCAAGATGTCGAGGGGCAAAGGGTGGTTGAACCCTACTCCTGATTTATCATATGGCATCTGGTATCTCGGTTGACAAAGAATGTGCATTCCTTGTTCATATCTGCCCAATCCATATCCATGCCAATTACATTGGTCTAGGTATTTCAAGGCGAAGTCCGGGTTGGATAGATAGTCAACATTCTCAACAAATGGCTCTTCATCCTCTTCCTCTTGTAGGTAGGGTTCAATGCCATTCTCGAGGCCCCCATATACAAAATTGGTCTGATTTGGTGGGTAACCTAAAGGGATGATAGTGTCGATGGGGAGGCGAGGTCTCCCCATGTCTTGCATGGATTCGAGCATGGGTGTTGCCACAATGTTCCACACTAGGTACTCCCCTAGGCCCGTATTGGCCATCTCAATGGTAATCATCGATGGTTGAGGGGGAGGGAATGGGAGTTCTCCCTGAGTCCACTCCATGTTGGGTGAACCAGGTGTCTCGACTTCCATTCGGCTGGGCACCTCTTCGGTAGAGATGGTTGAGACTAATGGTGGTACCTCCTCTAGGGGCTTCTTCCCATTGTCCTTCGGTGTGGCCACCATAGGTGGCATCGTTGGTGAAGGAACAGACGATGAAGATGGGCCAGGTTGGTGAGTTGAGGGACTCAACAACGAGGATGTAGGCAGAATCGGACCCTGTGTGGATGGATTCAATTGAAAGTCCAAATGTGTCGATGGGAGGGTCGATTGTGGCATCAGCTACACCGCATTGCAAAACTTAAAGGGCTCTAAGTCTGCTGGGACTACATGTACTTGCCCTTCGTATGTGTATTTGAGGCATTGATGGGCTATCGAAGGGACACACTTCATGTCCCTGATCCAAGGCCGGCCTAGCAAGATATTGTAGGCCATCTCACCCTCAAGGATGTGACACAACGTAGGAATGGTCTTTTGTCCTACTTGGATGGGCAGGACAATTGTGCCAACCATCGAGCATAACGCGTCGTTGAATGCTCGAAGAGTGTAAGTGGATGCCACAATGTGGGATGCTGGTAGCTTAAGGTGTTTTAATGCCACTGTCATGATTATGTTGTTGGATGAGCCAGTGTCCAACAACACCCTCTTGAATGGAATCCCGTTGACCCATGCAATGACGTGCAGGGGTGGATCCACCATATCACCGATCACCAATTTTAGTTCGTCTTCCCTGAAGGTTATGACTGGTTCTGTGCATTGTCTCACATGTCCTATAAAATTGTTGAAAGAATTGGGTTCGTGGGGTTGTAGCTCAATGGCTTTGAGTATCTCCATCAGAGCCTCCCGATGGGGCGGTGATTGTTGGATGAGCTCATAAATGGAGAGCCTAGCCGACGTGGTCCTTAAAATTTGAGTAAGTTTAGTCTGAATCATGGCCACTGGTCTAGGTGGGGGAGGTTGCGTAGGGTGTTGTGGAGGTTGTGACATTGATGGAACATTTCCTGTAGCTGCAGCGGGTGCAGCCGTGTTTGGGTATCTTTTGTTCCATGTCACGATGCTTATCATCCCTACGTATCCTTGCATGGGGTAGTTTTGTGTTACCTCATTCACTTGTAAAGTCTTTGCCTGTGCATCATGGGTAGGCAGGGGGTCTTTGAAGACCTCCATCTGTTGGTTGCTCAGTGCTACGGGATTATCTACCATGAGCATTTTGTTGTCTATCAAGTCCTGCACTAAGTTTTTGAATTTCCAACAAGTGGAGATCTCGTGTCCTTTTTGTCGATGAAATCTACAATATAAGTCTTCCCTATAGCCCTTGGGTTTTGGCATGTTGGGGTCTATGGGTCGACTTTTCGGCAAGTTTATCAGGTTTTCCATGAACAAGCGGTCAAACAAGGAGTCTCTAGACTCAGTGAATTGTGTGAATTGTCGCCTAGGGTGATGCTACCGATTTTGCTCTTGTTTATGATTTTCCTTTTCATAGTTATCAAGAGGAACTACCTGATAATTAGCCTTTGGGGGCTATGTCATTTGTGCAGGCTTTGGTATAGCTATGGCAACCTGATTGACCATGATGGGTTTCGGTTGCATGGGCCCAGTTTTAGCATTTTTGGGCCACTCTTTCTTGCGTGGCTTAGCAATCTCACCATCTTGTATTTTGATCTCCTCAATTATCCTGGCTTGTGCCAGGGCTTCTTCGAGGGTGGCATATTGCTGCAGCTGCAATAGCATGGAGATCGACCTTAAGCAACTCTTTGAAAACATTTGAGTCATGTCGGCCATGGGAGGGAGGTAAGGTAGCTTTGAAAGCAATGTCCTCCACCGATTCCCATAAGCAGCCATGGTCTCATCATCATACTTCTTAAGGCCAGCTAGGTCACTTAAGGATGCCTTCTTCTTGGTGTTGAAGGCAAAACGTTCAAGGAACGCATCCACTAGCTGGTCTAGATTGTTGATGCTATGCTTCGACAACTGGGTAAACCAATCCGAGGCAGGGCCTACGAACGTGGTTATAAACGTTCTCAGAAGCAATGCATCATTGTCCTGAATGCCAAAGCATTGACTCAGGAACCTTGTTACGTGCTCTTGGGCATCCTCATCCCCTCTAAAAATTGCCAATTGAGGCATTTTGAAGTGGTCGAGGTATGGGGGTGCTGAAACTGAAGGATGCATAGGGTGACTACGGAGTTGGCATAATGTGGGCTTTTGGGGCCCTGAAGTCTTGGTCTCCATAGACTCTAAGTGCTCTAGCAGTGCTTTGTATGCATCATAGGATTTGATTTCCTCTTCTTTGGTTTGTTCCCATTGTGAATTACGAGGAACTTGAGGCCTATGGAGGGGTATCCGGATAGCGCCCCCCTGCCTTGGTAGGGCATTTCAGCTCGCTCTTCTTCTCACTCAAATTCCTCATAGGCCTCTTGAGGAGTTTTTGGGCATGACCTATAAACATGGATGGGTGCCCGAGGAAGGCGCCCATCATTGGTTCTAGGGGTGGCCTCCCGCTCAGGTCTAGGAGGTCTTGGAGGCAACGCTTGATAAGGTCGTGGAGACCTGTCTCGTACTAAGGGGTTGTGCCTCTCATAAATTTTTGTCCTATGCATGCGAGGGGTTGGAATCCTCTCATGCATAGTGTTCTGGAGCAACTCATCTATCTGGCATTGAATGCACTCTTTGTTAAGATGATATAGTTGTTCTAACTATTGCTGATCTTGCCTAAGCTGCATGATTTGCGCTTGGCGGGTGGCCTGTTTGGCAAATGCCAAGTCGATTTGTTCCATCGTCCTAGGTCTAGGAGGCCTAGATGCCTCCCCTACATATCTATCTCGGTCATGGTGATCCGAGATCTCTATGGGTCACTTTCCTCTATCGAGGTTAGCAACATTCACCCGAGGCTCTGGCCTCAATAGGTGATCTTGATAATTAGCAGGTGCGAAGGCGCATTGCTCCCGCATGGTGTATTGCTCTTGAGGAATATACTGGTTTTCCTCATGCTCCCTTTCGTACATGTGAAAGGGATGGGCAGAGTTGGCTCGCCCTATCTGAAGAGCCTTGCACTCTAGATTTGGCCTATTAGTTCTAACAGTAATGAGGGGTGGAGGGGGAATGATATAATCATGTGGCCCCTCCTTATGAACCCTATGCTGCTCTAGCGCTTCATCGCATAGTGGCCACTCATAATGAGTGTCTAAGGGAGCCTTCCCATGTGTGTACTCCTCCTGAGAGGGTCTGTGTTGAATGGGAGTGCCCCTCAAAGGGGTGCCTCTATAGTCCTTTTCTGTAGTGGCATAGTGTGGACTATGTTGTGGGTCAGGCTGCCAAGGTGGTATAACCAAGTCCTTGGGGCTATAACGGAGGTGACTTGTGCCTCCTTGTATACTTTCTATAGCTTCTGCCCATGATTGGGCTTGGCTACGGGTATACACCATGGTGGTGGTTTTTCTAAAAAGATATGTATATTTTTATCTCCTTTACAATTTTTATGCTATACCAAACAAAAGGGGACCACACAAACAAAGAAATGATTATCTCGTTTACAGATTAAATGTGTGTCCTAGATCTAGTTCAAGTGTGTTTGATTTTTGTTATGTAAATCTTGTAAAGAAAACTTTGTTATACATGCATAATGAGGGCTCTTGTATCTCCAAAATGGTCACCCCTTCAATATACCATTGCCAGGCCATTATACCGAACCTCTCAATATACCCGCCCTTACGTGAGGGAAACTATTGGTACGCGAGAGCAGAATAGTAAGTGGAACATAGGCGGTACGGAAGGGGGATCACTCTATTTTTGACACCTACCATAGAAGACTTATCCTCATGCATGGGGAATCACCCCCGCTACACTTGGTCAGCTTTCATCAGGATTTACGTCTAGCAACAATCACGATCAGGGTATATGTATGCAAAATCCAAGCCAAGGTGGTGATGAAATCCACCGTTGGTCTTGATCAAGTGTTGGGGTATTAAGACCAACTCCTTGATGTTAACTTTATTAGGTGGTGTGTGTGGTTCCTTTTAATTGTGTAAAGAAAGAAAACATACAACAAAAGATGATTTTCACTAATGCAATGCTTTAAAGTACGTTTTATCTTTCAGAAACAATTAGTAGCAAAAAGGAAATCACAAAACCTACCTAGAACTGAAACCTATAATGAGGACTTGCCACTTGTGCAAGTATCATGCAAGCAAACCAGAGAAGAATGCATTCCTAATCAAGTTCCTTCCATTTAATTTACTCTATGTTTTTTTATTTTTTTTTTATTGCAAGAAAGGAAAACAAACTACTTAACCTTTCTATGCAAGTGTCTGAAAATAAAGCAAAGAAAGCAAAAATTTGCAAAAACAGAAAGTAGAAAAACACAGAGGATGTTCAGAAGGCCTACCTCTTCTCTGTCCAAACCAGATGCCTCTGAGTTTCTACTCAGAAAATGCATAGAGTTCTAATCATCCTGGGGTGGGATGAATAGCAGGTCTGCATTCGTCATAGGGTGGGATGAATATGCATTCATCCCGGGGTGGCACGAGTAGCAGTCCAGTGCCCGAATGAGTAACACCTGCAAAGAAAAACCATAAAATTTGGATCAAAAACTTGATCTTAATAGTAGGGGATAGGGTCCCACCATGATCACCACTAAAAGCAATGTAGAAATATAGTGTACCGATATGATGCAAACAAAAATGGATACAGATGCTAAGTCCTACGAATGCATGAAGGAAATGACGCAGAAACAAGATGTAAGCAAAACAAAAGCGGGGCCTCTTTTATTGATATTGCTTTTAATACGATTACAATACATCCCCCATCTAGGGCTCAAAACATGTGATACAATTTGTTACATCAATGGATGCATGGATGAAGCCGCGCTTCCAAGGTCGGACGGTACGCTTCCAGCGTCTTTCGCGTGCCCACATTCAAAGTGGGTGGGCTAAAGGTTGTCACCACTTGTGTCCATGTGTTCATCATTCCTTTCTTCCCCTCTAGTATTCCTGGTGGTGAGATCCTACACACAGAAAGACAACAAATCATTAATAGCATATGCGTATCTAGAAAAACATGCAATCCCCAAGGCCTCCAGTGGGCGCTTGTGGGATATCAGTGATAAGGTTGATATATCAATTACATAATGACATATGAATGTAAAGGACAACTTCTAGAGTTGGTATCACCTAATTTTGCATCGAAGCGACGTCGGACGGCCCCGTTATGCGCGTTTGCCCATCGGGGGCCTCTCCAAGGTGAGCACTCCAATGTCCCACCTACGCTCATCCAAATCACCTAAAACTCATGGGTTAGGCATTATATGTGATTTTAAGACTACCCAGATGCTCATAATCTACCTATCCTACCCATATTTTCTTGTATGTGACAGGGGCGCCCTACGAGCTAGTTAACACATAAAAATGATAAAACTACAGTCAAATCATGTCAGAATGCAATGAAAATTTAACAGAGGCATTAGGATATCATCAGGGACCTATTGCAAAAATAATAGTAAGGAAATCATGCATAAATTTCTAATCGCTCCGGGGTGGGACGCTGGGGACTACAACAAAACTTGCAAAAAGTGACCTTGCAAATGTCCCATCCAGAGGCCTCCAAAACTCCTACAAACTTGTGGTTAGACTAAAAAAAGCATTTTGAGATGACCCAGAAGGTCATATTTGGCAGATTCTACCCAGGTCATCCTGTATCCGAAGGCGCTCCCTGTAGGTTAGTAAACGCATAAAAATGACAGAAACCAGGTCAAATCATGTCAGAAAGCAATGAAACTTGGACAACAACATAAGTACATTAAATAAAAGAGAATGCAAAAATAATAGTAAAGAAATCATGCACATATTTCTAATCACTCCGGGGTGGGGCGATTAGGACTGCAGCAGTTCGGGGGGCACCCGGGGGTGGGACGCCCACCGTTTAGGGCCTAGTTTTGACACCAATCCAAGTGGGATGGGTCAAAAACCTCCTAGGGGGTTGTGTCGATGAGTTTGGGGTGGGATTATGGCTGATTTCTTGGGTTTTGGGTCTGGATTGCGTTCCTAGTGTTCACCCGATAACCTCTCTTCCAAAAGAGAAATTAGGGATGTAGGAAGCACAAAGAGGAATGAGGGTATAGTTCGGCAGCACTTCGTTGCTCCAAATGCTCCAGCTCTATTCTCCTTTTGGGGTGAGGAGGCTCACCTTTTTATAGACCTAAGGGTCTCCTTTGAATGCGCATGCGAGGGCGCCACTTGGCTCACCATGCCTTTTTGGGGGAGAGAAGATTCCTCCCTGATTTAGGGCCTCCTTGATTGAGGCCTCCATGATCAGGGCAGGCTTGACTGAAGTCTCTCTAATTTGAAACCGTCCCTCACAATTGCATGCCTTGAAGGTGAAGTTAGGTGGCGGATCTGGGCTGCCATTTGTCAAGGTTTGACTTTTTGCCAGTCAAACTTGCTAATCGTCCCACCCTGGAGCGATTGTTGCTAATCATCCCGGGGTGGGACGAATAGGATTCTAATCATCCCAGGGTGGGACGAATAGGGAGCAAAGTGCTTAAAAGGTGCAAAACTGACCTCCGACCTTCCAAAACTGATTTGGGAGTGGTTAGGACCACTGTTTAACCTCTGGAGGCTGCCCTAGGGGGTATGTATGCCAATTCGGTCAGTGCTTGTAGTCACATAATCGGATTGGTGCTGTTTTGGTGTCTACACCTTGGTTTTTAGAAAAATCCTATATTTATACATGCTTTCCAAAATATCATTTTGCCACCAAAACTCAATGTGATCCATGTGACATCAATGAAAACATAAAATAACTCAAATTGCCAACAGAATCGATATGAGATCAAGATCGACGTTCTTGAGTATGCTGGTGGGTTGAAACCAGAGGAGTTGATCGATTGGATCAATAGCCTAGAAAAATATTTTGAATGGAGTAATCTTGCTAAAGAGAATAAGGTTAAGCTCGCATGCACAGAGTTTAAGGAACATGCATTGATTTTGTGGAATCATTTACATACTACACAACAAAGGAATGGAAAGGAATAGATAAGGGATTGTACAAAGATGAAGAAGAAGTTACAGGAAAAAATTATACCTGTAGACTACTCCCAAACCCTATTTCATAGATTTAAAAATCTCCGACAAAAGGATCAAAGCATTGAGGACAATAGTAATGAATTCTAAAAGCTATCCATTCGAGTGGAGCACAATGATACGGAGGACCAAAAGGCTGCCAGGTATGTAAATGGCCTAAGTTTTGTTGTCCAAGATAAGATGAGCATGCATCACACTCTTACAATGGAGGATGTGTATCAAATGGACCTCAAGGTAGAGGAGAAATTATAAAGGGTTAATAGAAGAGGTAAGAAGGGATTCAAACCCTCTTCAGTTTAGGGTCAAAGTGGATCTAATTTTCTCAAGGGAGAATCCTCAATACCTGCTAAACAAGAAGAAGATGGATATAATCTAAAAGGAAGAGGATACCAACGAGGTAGAGGCTATGATGGTGGACAAAATGGGAATGATCCAAGAAGGTCATATAACTTTTATGGATGTGGTGAGGAGGGGCATAAAGCATTTGAGTTTCCCCAATGTGATGTCCAAGAAAGGGGTCAAGGAGGACAAGAAAGGGTCAATCTGGTTGAGATGGAAGAGCAGGATGAGGATGAAGTTCTTGTTGACATGGGGAAGCACTTATGATAAGGAGGACGTTGATTATTCCTAATAAAGAGAAGGTGCAGAGCAAAGCAAAGGGGTAGACCATAGATGGTGATGATTTTGGGCTACGAATGAACATCTTTCGAACAAGGTGTACATCAGGAGGGAAGGTATATAACATTGTCATTGATGGTGGTAGTTGTGATAATATGGTGTCAAATATCATGGTTGATAAAATGAACCTGGAATGCGAAAAGCATCCTTATCCATATCGCATATCATGGGTTAAGAAGGAGAATTAGGTAACAGTATATCATAGGTGTTTAATTAAATTTTTGATTGGGAGAACTTACAAGGATGAAGTGTGGTGTGATGTGATCCCGATGGATGCTTGTCATACTCTATTTGGAATACCTTGGCAGTATGACAAGGATACTAACCATAATGGGATAAATAATACTTACACATTCTGGAAGGATGGTATAAAGGTAGTTCTTGTACCTCTAAAGAAGGATGGGCCAAGTGAGAGCTTGTTGACAATGAAGGATTTTCTTGCAGAGATCAAGGACGGTAGCTTCTGTTATGCCTTAACAAATAGGAAGCTAGAAACAGAGGAAGTGGTTATGCCTACAGTAGTAGCTAAGTTGCTAAGTGAATATAAATATGTCACACTAGAGGAGTTACCAGATGGGCTACCACCAAATAGGGATATCCAGCATCACATGGATTTTATTCTAGGATCAACGCTCCCAAATCAGGGAGCTTATCGGTTGAACCCGACACAAAATGCAAAGTTGAGTAGGCAAGTGATAAATTTGATAAAGAAGGGATTAGTTAGGGAGAGTATGAGTCCATGTGCAACCCCAGCATTGCTAAACCCAAATAAATATGGTGATTGGTGAATGTGTGTGGATAGTGGAGCCATAAATAATATCACAATAAAGTATCGGTATCCTATGCCGAGATTGGATGACATGATGGATGGATTGGATGGAGCTAAATACTTCAGTAAAATTGATCTATGGAGTGGCTACTACTAGATCAGAATTCAAGAAGGGGATGAATGGAAGACAACTTTTAAGATAAAATATGGGTTGTATGAGTGGATGGTGATGCCATTTGGGTTGTCTAATGCACCCAGTACATTTATGCGATTGATGAACAGAGTACTGCGGGAATATAATGGGAAGTTTGTGGTTGCATATTTTGATGATATTTTGATTTATAGTAAAAGTGAATAAGAGCATTTTTTACACTTGAAATTAGTGTTAGACGTGCTCAAGAAGGAGAAAATGTATGTCAACCTGAATAAATGTATATTTCTTCAGGATAGTTTAGTGATTTTAGGATTTGTTATCTCAAGAGATGGCATGAGGATGGATGACGAGAAAGTGAAGGTGATTTTGGAATGGCATCTTCCATGAACTATAACAAGAAGTAAGGAGCTTTCATGGCCTAGCTACCTTTTATAGAAAGTTCATCAGGAATTTCAGTAGTATAACTAACCCTATAACTGAGTGCACGAAGGGAAAAGAGTTTGTATGGACTACGACAACAACAAAGAGTTTTGAACTCTTGAAGAAGGTGTCAAAAGACCCTGTTCTAGTGTTACCAAATTTTAGTAAGGTGTTTGAGGTTGATTGTGATGCCTCATTTGTTGGAATTGGTGGTGTCTTAAGTCAAGAGGGCCAACCTGTAGCATTTTTTAGTGAGAAGCTAAATAATGCAAGGAAGAATTATTCTACATATGATGTGGAATTTGATGCAATTGTGCAAGCATTGAAACATTGTAGGCACTACTTACTCTCAAAGGAGTTTGTGTTGTTCACTGATCATGAAGCATTGAGGTATGTCAATTCTCAAAAAAATTTAAATAGAAAGCATGCCAAATGGGTTTCATTTTTGTAATAGTATACATTTGTCCTGAAGCACAATTTAGGCAAACAAAATAAGGTTGCTGATGCATTGAGCAGGAGAGTCTTGTTGTTGACCACTATGGAGAATGGAGTGGTAGGATTTGATGGGATTAAAGATCTGTATGAATCTAATACAAATTTTAGGAATATTGTGCAACAGTGTAAAAGTGCAGTAGAGGGTGTCTTGTACTATTTTTGAAGAGTATTTTTTATGAAATTGTTACTTGTTTAAGGGTAATCGATTATGCATTCCCAATGGCTCTATGAGAGAGAACATATTGAGGGAATTACATAGTGGGATTTTGGCTAATAATTTGAGTAGCCAAAACTACCACTCTTCTAGAGGAGAAGTACTATTGATAAAAAATGAAGAGATACATAATCAAGTTTGTCTCTAGATGCAGAGTATGTCAAATGGCTAAGGACCATGTGCAAAATACAAGGTTGTATATGCCACTGCCAGTTCCTATAGGACCATGGCCCAATATGAGTATGTATTTCATGTTGGGGTTGCCCAAGACATAGAGGGATAAGGATTCAATTTTTGTTGTGGTAGATAGATTTTCAAAAATGGTGCATTTCATTGCTTTCCAAAAAAGTAATGATGCAACTAGGATTGCAGTATTATTATTTAATGAGATTGTGCGGTTGCATGGTGTTCTAAAGACAATTACATCTGATCGGGATACTAAGTTCTTGAGTCACTTTTAGAGGACATTGTGGAAGAAGTTGAACACCAAGCTACAGTTCAGTAGTGCTTATCACCCACAGAATTATGGGAAAATAGAGGTAGTGAATAGGAGCTTGGGAAACCTCTTACGGTGCATAGTTGGAGAAAAACCAAAACAATGGGATTTAGCCTTGTCACAAGCCAAATTTGCATACAAAAGTTCAGTGAAAAATTCGATAGGTAAATCTCCTTTTCAAATTATTTATGGTCAAAATCCTAGAGGTGTATTAGATTTGGTTGAGTTACCAATTGGGGAACAAGTTAGTGATGATGCAAAAGCATTTGTTGAGCATATCTAGAAAGTGCAAGAGTCAGTGAGGGAAAATTTGTAGAGTATTAATGCTCACTACAAAGAGTCTACTAATGCATATAGAAGGGTGAAAGTGTTCAAATAGGGTGATATGGTCATGGTTCATCTTAGTAAAGAAATATTTCCTAAGGAAACGTATAACAAACTAAAACTTAAGAAAATTGGGCCATGCAGGGTTTTGAAGAAGATCAATGATAATGCCTATAAAGTGGAACTGCCTGATGAATTTGATCTTTCACCCATTTTTAATGTTTCTAATTTATTTCAGTGTCTTGGTACTTTCAAGGATGGCAAATTATAGGAGACAGTAAATTAGGCACGACAGATGCCTAAGAAGAAAAAAGACAGAGTTGCACAGGTGCTCGATAAGAAGGTGATCACCACCATACATGGGAGCTACAACAAATACCTGGTTCAGTGGGAAGGATTACCATAGTCAGATAACACTTGGGTTTCAAATTTAGGGCTAAAGAAAGTTGATAACCAGAAGCTACAGGATTTCAATTCAGTTGAACTCGTAGGAGATGAGTTCTTTTTCACCAAAGGAGAATGATGCACCTTATCGGAGCCATAACTTGTGAACTGTATGCCCGTTTGCCTTGAAATTTAACAAGTGGTTATGCGTGCGTGTTCTACATTAGGATCATATTTGATGCACTTGATCCTACAAAAATCATATTTTTGGGACCTATCTCCTCCATTTAGTGTCCCAAAATTAGCTTTTAGAATAGGTTCTCAAGTTTTTTGGGTTTTTTTTAATGTTAGAACTTTATTATCTTTTCGTATACCTTAATTTGAGACCAGATATTTTAAATTAAGGTTCCTTATTGTAAGAGGTATGTGTGCATCAAATTTGGGCGCAATCTGACTCATTTCTATTTTTAGTAGTTTTTAAAAAAAAGACATTTTTTGGTGTTTCTATAGGGTTTCTTTGGTTTTCGGTTGCTATAAGATGGATTGTATTCTCTTGGGGAAGGGATGTGAATTCAAGAATGAGAAGAATATTGATTTGCAGGTTTATTCCATTATATTGCATATGTAGTATGTGATTGGAGTCCATTTTTTTTATCTCTTGTAGCTGAGTTTACACCACAACTCTTAGTCCATCTAGCTCACCTCGTCCCTAAGGTAGTTTACCTCATCTCATGCATCTCGCTCTATGATTGTTGTGCTCAAGGCAATCTATAACCCTTCAATCCTCTTGGAAATATCCTATTGAAGTAGGTCCATATCCCTCTACATGATTACTATTTGGGCCTACAACATCTCCATCTCCCTCATCGAGTTCTCCTAACCCGCAATCTCACTCAAGCTAGCTATCATTGATGTATATGCCTCTTCAATTGCTCTTCTCAGCCTAGATCTAGCTATCATGGGGATAACTTTTGTTGCTCCCCCTACCTAGTATTAGTTGTAGTGGTCATTGCTACTACTATATCTACCCAGACCTATGCTCATGTTGATCATGGGGTCTTTGGTCATGCCACCACCACTCTATGGTGTGTCAAATCACCTCTCATAGTTCCAGTTATGCCCATCGACCCATAACCCGATACCTCTACACTAGCATCGATGGGGAGATCCTTGCGGAAATAATGCCCTTGTACCATATTTAGTACCTGAGGATCACCTTGACATCATCCACCCTTGGATCCATGTAGAGTGGGTCATTTAGGTCCTCCTTCACCCATCTTCCCATGTTAGGATCTCCTTTAACTCTTGATGGGTCCCTGTGCACCCACTTGTACTAGTAGTCATCCAAGTTTGATATCTCCTCGAAGATACTAAACTATTATTGGACTCAATCAAATATAAAGAGCTCTAGCTCTCCCCTTTCTATAAAGACCCACATGATCCTCTTAACTTGAGCTAGATCCTCCACATTCTTTATCCATCCAAGGTGTAGATGCCATGACTAGCATATGATCCTGCACTCTAATAGATCCATCTACCACCTACCTCCCTAGTGGTAGATTTCCAACATATATTCTTTGGACTTACTCAAAGCTCCTGGACCATATATATGTTGTTGGCCACTGCAGGTTGGGCATTGGCCCTAGTAGTGCATACAATATCCTAATCACTATGTGCTTCCAACACCACACCTAGAGCAACATCGTATACACCAATATTATATACCCTTTGTACATGACATTGTACAATATCTTGTATAATTGGGTCAACACATACAAACCCCATGAGAACCATGTCTACTAGTCCCACATGTCTACCACTACTCCTATTAGAACCCATGGTAGGTATTGCCTACTTGTGTGGCATACCAATATTCCTATCACCACCTCATAAAGCATGGTCCTCATAGCATGAACACCATAGTGCCCCACCAACTTATCAACTGGAATTTGAATCCCTCAAA
Source organism: Wollemia nobilis (assembly GCA_028583015.1). Classification (NCBI taxonomy): domain Eukaryota; kingdom Viridiplantae; phylum Streptophyta; class Pinopsida; order Araucariales; family Araucariaceae; genus Wollemia; species Wollemia nobilis. The sequence goes on along the minus strand of JAQPPZ010017116.1, from coordinate 4,710,409 downwards.
ACTATTGGTCCTAGCCCCTTGATAGCCTCTATAGTATCACCTGCTACCCTTAGGCTTTGTAAATTTCCCTCCCCCTGATGGGGATGTACAAAATGTGCCATATATCCTCTACTATGACTGTCATATCTCCTATTAGTAATCGAAAGGTCAGTGACTTCAGATACCACCTCTATATTAGAACTATTAGTAGCACTCTATACTCCTCAAACCAGGGCATATCCAATAGGTGATGTAGCCCCACTACCTCTAAAGTGTCTCTCTCTACCTGTGAGAAACCATGTAGTTCCACCTTCAAGGAACTCGATTGCCACTCTTGGCTCTCTCGTACGTCATGTTACAACCAAAAACATCAACAAAATTATAATCAGTTCCATATAAATAAAAATAACAAACAAAAATAAAATAATAAAATAATCAAACAACATAGAGCAACATCTCAACACATAAGTTTGCTTGTCTTGGCCTTTCTTTCCTTTTCCTCTTCTCTATTTGTTTTTATTTTATTTTTATTTTTCTCTTTGTCAAAATCATGCCCTATCCTCCTAGGGTGCAATTTCATCATTTTTTCTCTTCTTCTGAAATTGTGCCCCATGCTTGTGAGGCACAAATTCATGAAATCACCTCCTATAGTTTTGAGGCACAACTTAGATCATTACGACAAACTAGTTGAAATCACAATTGACCCCAAAATCGCGTTGGGGTCACGCACGATGAATTCTTCCAAAAGGATAAAAATACTTTAAAAAGTACTAAAAATCTAATCTAGCCTAGTCTAGAGGAAGGATTTTAATCCTTACCCATGCTCACTCTATTACTATGCTAACCTCACCCCTTGCAATGGCTAAACGATGTGTGGTTAGCTCCATTTATCTTTTTCTCTAGATTTCTTCTTCTCTCCTTCATGTGATGAAAATGAATTAGGGTTTTCACCACTTTTACATTTTTATTCTCCTTTATGCTTTTTATCTCTTCTCTTTGGTGCTCTTTTTGCTATTTATCACTCTGCTTCCTTCTACGTTGATCATTTCGAGTTTCCTCTAGAATATGACATTCCTTCTAAAACTCAAGGGGCACCATGGCCTAAGAGGTATTAATGTTCCTAATGCCTTGTTTTGCATGTAAAAATATTTAAATATCTAGAATAGCACTATTTTTACACCACCACTTTCTTTTAATCCAACCACCCCTTTTTATGTTCACCATTCTTTGCCCATAGATGTCTACATCTTTCTTTGACGCATTTATTAAGCCATAAATACATCAAAGAGATGGCAAAATGTAGATATGGAAAATTGATCCACCCAAGTGAGTCATTTTCCCTAGAACCTTGGAGAAGGCTCTTAAACTTCTAGGCCTCCTTTCCCTTTTTTCTCCCTTTTCTTCCTAACTTTGCTGAAATCATAGTCACTCCTTATGGGGGCACAATTTTGGCAAGTTAGGGTTTTCTCTTAGAAAACCCTATTTTTTGGTCCAACTCTCAGGATGTCAACACTCCCCTAGGTTGTATTTTCATTTTCCCACACTTTTACCCTCCAAACCTCTTATAAATAGAAGGGTTGGATCCTCTTTTTCTCCTAGAAGTTTTCTAAGTGATCCTAAATTTAGGAAAATGCAATTTCAAGTGATCAATTCTCTTGGCAAGAAAGTCTTCTAATAAGATCAAGTGTTCTCTAGTGTTTTGTTGTTACTCTATTGATTTGTTGCTCTTGGTGGATAAGTGTGGGATCCTTGAGGAGGAATCTACCATTTTTATGGAGGTAGTCATCCTTTTGTCTGTTCTTTCACTTCCACCAGGTTTATTCTTGTATTTTTGTATTTCTAAAGTCATATATTCTGCATTTTGCATTAATAAATTGTTTTTACACTTTCGTTATGAAGTCGCACCCCATCCATACAGGGCATGATTTTTATAGAATATAAAATTGTAGTCGCCTCATATAGGGTATAATTTTGGTTTCATTAGGTTTAGGGATAAATTTTTACTCCTAAACCCTTAATTTGTATTTACATGTTCCATTTAGGCCATAACACTATTGTTTATATTCTATTATTTAAACTATTTCATTGCATTGCATCTCTACTTATTCATTTCCAAAAAGGTCAAAAATCACTTTTACTTTCAAACAATCAGCTAAAAGGACCAAGGGGGCTTGAATGCTGCACCTCTACGCTCAGTCTTACAAGGGCCTAAGAAGGCCCTCAAATGCTAACCAAATTTTCTAGGATTTGTGAAGTTGTTTTGTAGATTGTTAAGTGGTTGGATACATCTAAAAATAAGTTAAAATCTAAGGTCAACCGTAGGATTAGATAAGTGCTCTAAATTAATCTCTTAGGCTATTTTTTGATTGTTTTTTTCCAATTTATTCTAAAATCTAGATCATAGATAGAGGGAGAATATTTGGTTACATTCTAGGCATTTTAAAAGATAAAAGTATATAGTTCACTTTCTAGGGTTAAATTTATTTGTGCATTCCCTGAAACCCTCACTAAAAATTTATTTTATTGCAAGTTAGGGTTTAGTCATCATTTAAAATCAAGAATCATTTTAGGGTTAGTCCTTGTTTATCTACATTTTTTATTTTTAGAAATTTTCTTTCATTTTCATAGATTAGATTTTAGAAATGCCAAACATAGGTGTTTGTTCAATATACACATCAAATATTTCCACCCCAAACTTGGAGCAAGTACTTAAATCATTCCTGGTGAACCCTTCAATCCCCAAGCACCTGAGTGTAGAGAATATAATACACCCCTGAAATCACCTCAACTCTTAGTAGATCTAACAAAATATTATACATGGAAATTTAGTTTACCCTTCTACATATTTATGAAATTATTGTTGTTATTTTCCTTTATTATTGCAGCTATCAGATTAATATTAATACACAAAAGTCATAAATTAATTAAGCATAAGGATTAAGCAATATTCATAGATCTGTATGTAGAGGTGAATCCACAGTGTGACACTTTGTAAATCATAGTGTGGATGAGATGGGGTTGACATAAATGACAACTGGGGTAGGTGTCAATTGATATGAGTATGTGTAAGGTGAAGGAGGTGGGAAAGAGGGACAAGGAGGTTGTGGAATACCAAATAGTTGGGACATTTGGGATGGAAAATGGGGTTATAGAAGAAGTAGAGGAGGTGGAATTTGGAGAGGATGTGGATGATAGGGTGTATATTGACATAAGAAGGACAAAGTAGTCCTCTCGTTAGGGCTTAAAGGTGGAGAAATATGAGGGATATGATACCTTAGGGCTTGGTCATAAGATGAAATCCCATGTTGCAATGTGACATGCTAAGATGGGTAATGAGAAGAGGTATACTAACTTTGAGAATAGGTGGAGGTGGTTTCCTCTAAGTAACCTAAAAAATTGGTTGAAGAGAGGTAGGCAACTATAGAAGTGTCCATAGTGATTCTATCTTGCTTGCTAGCTTGGTTTCTGGTAGGGACCATGATGGAAGGGTGAAAATCTATAAAAGGATATTGCAACTTGGTCTAACAAAGAACGACAACTATCTAAACAATTATGGGTGAAATTGTGTTTGTTCGTATAGTTGTAAATTCAACTGTACATGTCTATATGGTTAGCTTGACCATACATGTTTGTACGATTATGTAAAAAGGAAGGTTACATAAGTAGAGTGTTGGGAAAACAAAAACTTACAGTTATGATATTGTGTAGAAGTCTATTTTTTTGAGTTTGTAGCAGTTTTCAACAAAACCAACTAATCAAAAAAGTATTTTTGCAAACAACAAACAAATGTTTAGGTGAGAGGTTTTAAGCATGTTCATGTGCAGATGTGTTTTAAGTTTATATTATATAGCTAGTTGGGATGTGATTTTTCTTTTGATTGTGTTTGGTTTTTTATGATTTTTTGATGTGTTTTCAAGTATAAAGACTGCTAAAACCAAGCAAAAAGGATATATGGGTTAGATCTATGATGAGTATGTTGATGCACGCCCCCCACTATACCCAAAGGTGTTGGACTTGTGTTGAATATTTTCCATGTTATTCAGGTGGGGCTAACTCTAAAAGGACTTTACACTCTACCCCTATCCTCACTAGGGTTCAGGGGTTTAAGCTATTTTTAGACCCATATGGGTATTTTTGGGTTAATGTAATGTCGGCCCATGGTTTTGCGCCCATGGTATTGTAAAACCCCTTCTTGTGTTGTTGGTATATAAAACAACACTTGCATGAGGGTTTGGTAATGAATTTGCAAGAAATGTAATCACAAGCGAAAAGCGAGTGAAAGGATATTATTGTATTGGAGATGGTCAAGTTTATACAATAAGGAGATATTCTTGTTGGGTTTTTTCTCGAAAGGGTTTCCTAGGATAAATTCTTGTGTAATGTGTTCTTCTTCTCTATTTTTCTTTTGATTCTGCACTTACTACTTTTCTAGATTTTGTTTATCGGGGTATTATTTCTCTTCATTTGGTATCAGAGCTAGGTTTTAGCTTTGTTTGAGGAGTAAGGGTTTCAACCCTAGGATAAATTGATTCTTGAGTGGGAGTAGTGCATGAAAGAATCTGGGTGAAGGAAAAATGATAGGAAGCACATGGGTAGAGATCAAAAAATTTAATGGATAGAATTTTGAGTTATGGAAACTCAAGATGGAGGATCTGTTGGTGGATAAAGATCAGTGGGTCATGGTCTCGAGAGTAAAACCAATAGGAATGATAGATGAGGAATGGCTAAATATCGATAGGAAGGCAAGGAGCTCTATCATATTATGCTTATCTGATTTGGTATTGTTGAATGTATCGATAGAGGCCACGACAAAGTTGTTATGGGAAAAGTTGGGAGCACTGTATCAGACAAAGTCATTGGTAAATAAACTCTTTCTTTGAAAGAAGTTGTATTCTCTTTGGATGAATGATGGTGACTCTATGGCTGAACATCTGAATGCTTTTAACATTATGGTAAGTCAATTAAACTTTGTAGATGTAAAAATGGATGAAGAGGAAAAGTGTATTACTTTACTTTGTTCATTACTTGACTCTTAGGATAACCTAGTTATGGCTATCACCAATACTACTTCTAAATTGAAAGTAGAGGATATAGTAGGAACATTGCTATCTGAGGAAATGAGATGAAAATATTTTGAGGATTATCATCAGAAGGATGCCTTGGTTGTGAGAGGTCATTCTCAAGAAAGAAGCAAAAAGAAATCAGGAGAAAGGAAATCAAAATCTAGGGGAAAATTTGTTGTTCTTGACAAAAGGAAATGTTGGAAGTGTGGTAAAATAGGGCATTATAAAAGAGATTGTAGATCTAAAAAGGTTGATGAAGGAACATCTACAGAAATGAAGACCACAAATGAAGATTTAGGGGACCTGTTCGTAGCTGCAACATGCTCAAGTGAACACCATGACTCATGGTTGATTGACTCAGGTGCTTCTTTTCATATGACTCCTCATAGGGAGGGGTTTTGTGAATATGAAAAGATAAATGGAGGTGAAGTCTTCTTGGGAGATAATTCGACACAGAAAATAATAGGTCGAGGAAGAGTCAAATTGAGGTTAAAATATGGAAGAGTTAAAACCCTTCCTGGTGTGTTGCATATTCTAGGTTTGGCAAGGAATCTGATATCCATTAGTAAGATGAATGATGTGGGTGTGACTATGGAATTCAATAAGGATAGTTGCAAGATGGTTCATGGATGCTTAGTGTTGGCAAGGGGAGTTTGTATAGGAACTTTGTTCAAACTTGAGGCTAGCACTGTAAGTATTGATTGCAATAACTCTTCAGTTGTAGAGGAAATTAATATGGTAGAAGAAGCTCCAAGTATTCCTGTAGCGAAGACAATGTTGTGGCATCAATGCATGGGGCACATTGGTGAGAAAGGCCTTCGAACATTGAAAATGAAAGGTATGGTTGAAGGAATTTTTGATTGCCCATTAAATTTTGATTTTTGTGAGCACTATGTTTTTGGAAAGCAAACCAGAGTTAAGTTTCCCAGTAGTGCTACAAGATCTGAAGGAATTTTGCATCTAGTTCATAGTGATGTGTTTGGACCTACAAAAGTACCATCATTAGGTAAATCCATCTATTTTGTTACATTTATAGATGACTTCTCAAGAAAGACCTGGGTATACTTTTTACGGTACAAATATGATGTTTTCAATAAATTTAAAGAGTTCAAGGCTCTTGTAGAAAATCATATAGAGAAAAAGATAAAGGTTTTGAGAAGTGATAATGGTGGTGAGTATTGCTCTAATGAATTTGAGTAGTTTTGCAAGGATTATGGAATAGAAAGGCATAGAACAACTCTGTATACTCCACAATAGAATGGAGTTGTAGAATGGATGAATAGAACATTGATGGATAAGGCCAGAAGCATGCTAAGCGGTGTAGGGTTAGAAAAGAAATTTTGGGTAGAAGTCATGTTAACTACTTGCTACCTCATCAATAGATCTCCTACCTCAGCTTTGGTGGATAAAACTCCATAGGAAGTGTGGATTGGTAAGAAACCCTCTCTCAGTCATATAAGGGTTTTTGGTTGTGAAGCTTATATGTATGTCCCAAAAGAGAAAAGGACTAAGCTAGACTATAAATATAAGAAATGCATATTTTTGGGTTATAGTATTGGTGTGAAAGGATATAAGTTGTGGAATCTAGAAACATAGAATATTACTTATAATCGTAATGTGATATTTAGAGAAACAAAAGGGGTTCCAAAATAGGAAATGCAACCAAGCAAAGAACCAAAAATAGTTTAAGTAAAATTGGAACAGGAGGAAGAACCTATGGTAGAACCTGATGCTATAGAAGAATATGAATTATAGAGAGAGTTTGAAGAGGAATATTTAGAGGAAGAAGGTGAGGAGGAAGCTGAAGATGTAGAACCTAGAACTCCAATTTTGAGGAGATCAGATCGGGTGAGAAGACTCCTAGAAAGGTATAGCCCTTCAAATTTTTGTTCTACATTTAATTTATCAGTTACTGATGAAGAACCCAAGACTGTAAAGGAGGCACTTCAGTCAAGTGAGAATAAGTCTTGGAAAAGGGCTATGGAAGAAGAAATGGAGTCCCTAGATAAAAATAAGACATGGGACTTGGTGAAATTACCCCTTGGTAGAAAACCTATTGGTTGTAAGTGGTTATTCAAGAAAAAGTACAATGTAGAAGGAAAGTTGGAGAAGTACAAAGCTCGCCTGGTAGCAAAAGGATTTTCTCAAGTTGAGGGAATTGAATTTGGTGAGATTTTTTCTCCTATGGCTAAACTAACATCAATTAGAGTTCTATTGGCTATTTCTATTGCTTTTGATTTTGAAATAGAATAGATGGATGTAAAGATAACTTTTCTACATGGTGAACTTGATGAAGACATATATATGTCACAACTAGAATGCTTCAGGGTAAAAGGTAAGGAGGACTTGGTATGCAAGCTGAAGAAGTCTCTTTATGGGTTGAAGCAGTCTCCAAGGATGTGGAACCAAAAATTTGATAGGTTTGTTTTGACACTTGGGCTTGGAAAAAGTAAAGCAGATCCATGTGTATATTTCAAAAAGGAAGGTGAAAATTTTGTTATCATTGTATTGTATGTGGATGACATGTTGTTAATTGGTAACAATAAGGAGATGATAAAGTTACTAAAATCTCAGTTATCTTCTAAATTTGACATGAAGGATTTGGGTGCTGCAAAATTTATTTTGGGTATGGAAATAATAAGGGATCGTGCAAATAGAAAGTTGTGGTTAAATCAAAGGAAATATGTTGATTTGATACTACAAAGGTTTAGGATGCATGATTGTAAACCAATATGTACTCCATATCCGGTTGGTCAAAAGTTATCTGTTGAATAATGTCCTAATATAGATGAGGAAATTGAAGAAATGCATCATGTTCCTTATGCTAGTGTTGTGGGTAGTCTGATGTATGCAATGGTCTATACTAGACCTGATATTGCACATGTAGTGGGAGTAGTTAGTAGATATATGTCCAATCTAGGAAAGGAACATTGGATTATTGTGAAGAGGATCTTCAGATACTTGCATGGAACTACAGATTATGCTATCTATTATGAAGGAAAATCTGGAGATAATGATATTGTAAATCTACAAGGGTTTGTGGATGTTGACTAGGCTGGAGATCTTGACAAGAGAAGATCCATGAGTGCTTATGTGTTCAGGCTATTTGGAGGGGTAGTAAGTTGGATGAGTAAAAAGCAATCAGTTGTTGCTTTATCCACTATAGAAGCAGAGTACATTGCAGCAACTCATACCTGTAAAGAAGTAGTGTGGCTATAGAGGTTGTGTTCAATAGTTGGCATTAAGTAGAAGGTTATGAGAATTGATAGTGATAGTCAGAGTGCAATATTTTTGGCAAACAATCTTGGTTTTCATGATCGATCAAAACATATTGATATCAAGTACCATTTTGTGAGAGAGATGGTTGAAGAGAACTGGGTGATGTTGGAGAAAGTTGATACAGAGAAGAATATTATTGATTCATTAACAAAGGTTGTTCCTGCTCAAAAATTTTCTTGGTGTAGAAGATCTATGGGTATGGTTGCCCTTGATAGTTGACAATGGTAATTTTTAGCCCCTATGGAAAGTATTCAACAAGTGGGAGAATGTTGGACTTGTGTTGAATATTTTCCATGTTATTTAAGTGGGGCTAACTCTGAAAGGACTTTACACTCTACCCCTATCCTCATTGGGGTTTAGAATAGGGAAGGAATTTTTTGGGGGTTTAAGCTATTTTTAGACCCATATGGGTATTTTTGGGTTAATGTAATGTTGGCCCATGGTATTGTAAAACCTCTTCTTGTGTTGTTGGTATATAAAACAACACTTGCATGAGGGTTTGGTAATGAATTTGTAAGAAATGTAATCACAAGTAAAAAATGAGCGAAAGGATATTATTGTATTGGAGATGGTCAAGTTTATACAATAAGGAGATATTCTTGCTGGGTTTTTCCTGAAAGGGTTTCCCAGGATAAATTCTTGTGTAATGTGTTCTTCTTCTCTATTTTTCCTTTTGATTCTGCACTTACTACTTTTCTAGATTTTGTTTATCGAGGTATTATTTCTCTTCAAAAGGTATGTAAGGAGTGGTTATGCACTGACAGGTAAATAGATTATAATTATGGAAATTAATTCTAGTAACCAAAAAGGGATAATATAAATCTCTTATGCAAGAGGTTTTGCTATCTAAAACCTGCATAGACTAAACATGCTTTCGCTTCATCCTCGGGTAGGCTTGGTTAAAAATGGTAGTTGTACACTCACTGATTATGTATAGCCCTATGAGCAGGGGCATCTATTATAAAATACCCTAGGATAATCCCAAGGGTAGTGATATTTCTAGTGATGAAGTCTAGAAAACTACTTGAGGGGCTACTATTTTTTCTAGGGGGTGAGTCCACGGTTGAAGATGAAAGCCAACATCATTGATCTCAATTGGTGGTTGGTGATGAAATACAACTTCACCAATGTGTGTAAAATGTGTGTGTGTGTGAGTATTTATTTTAAAAATTTAGATGTAAAAAGAAACTAAGACTAGGAAAGCAATGCAAGGCTTTGATTTTTGTGTTAAAAGCAAAGTGTATTTTGAAACAAAATCTATACTAAACGAGAAATGAAAGCAATTTATGTAACTCAAATATACTCTAGAGACATAGCAAGGAAATATTGTTTGATTTCAGCAAAATTGTATGCTAAGAGTCGCTTGGGCGTAACTCTATCTACACTGGTCAATATATACCTTTTATAGTTATGACTAGTTGTCTTGTTAGAGCCTTATGCATGAGATAAATCAAATTTTATTTTAGCTCACAAAGATGAAAAAATTTAGGGTTTTATTTGAACCTTATGCAATTAGATCCTCATTTCTATGTCAAAAATAAGAAATTCGGGGTTAGATCACAAAGATGAAGAAATTTAGGATTTCTTTGAACTTTCAAATGAAAAACTGAACACAAAAATCGTATACCTAACAATCAAATTAGCAAAAACCATCATAGTCATAGCAAAACACAACCCTGGAAAGTGCTCTAATACCACTTGTTAGGAACCTTCTATTAAAATAAACACTTTCATACAAATACTAAAAATAAACATATATACTCACAACACACTTGGAAATAAAATGCACAATACGAAAGTAAATTACAAAAAAGAAACAATATCACAATAGCATTTAATCGCAAATCTCTTCGAGGGGTTAACCTCCTTCAATACTTCAATAAATTATGCAAAATATATATACAATCCTACCCCTCATGATTTTTTAGAAATTTCTTTAGCACCTAACTCCCAAGGTTGGCTTACATGCAAAATGCCACCTGATCTAGAATCTCCTACCTACAATTAGTTGCATTATTAAAAAACGGTTACATAGAAGGGGCTCCATTTAGCATAGGCACTTCTTAATCCAAAACTTTAATAAAATATTACAAAATATTAACATGGGTACTACTCATGTTCCATAAGGACTATTACATCAAGTATTAGGATGGGGTCCTAACATTATTCTATGTTATGGAAAAGATAAATGGAAAACTCTACAGAATAATGTTTATAAGAAAAGATTGAAAAGCCATTTGATGGATGACCAAATCAATTTTGGTGCATTTTGAAATTCAAAAGTAAATTGAAATCTTTTTTGTAAAGTGCCCAAAGAAATTTGGGGATTTTGTAAAGTAAACAAACAAATTTGAAAAATGACCAAATTATTTGGTGCTTTTAAACTAAAATACGTAATGAACTTTTGATTTTTGAAGGAGAAAAATATGATATAATTTAAAATATAGGGTTTTGAAGTGCTTACCTATGGTTACAATATTTTGGAATTTTGTATGGAAGTGTGGCATGCTTTGGATTGTGTCCAAATTTGGTTGGATGGATCCCTATAGTTATCTTGATTGTACCTATCTGTATGATCAAGAGGAGGGGTGGTTTTTTGGAATTTTTTACAGTTGTTGGTGGTCTATCTACTATAGAAACTAGTTTTTGTAAAGTTTCCTACAATAACAGAATACATAAAGTTAGAATTTCTCAAAATGCATATTGAGAAAGCAATAAAACTAAACTACGAAAGCAAGAGATGATGAAAGGAAGAAAAACTATATTTATTGATTATGTGGGGTTGGAAGGTGAGCGATTACACCTTGAAACATCATTTTGTGAGGTGTTTTGGCCTAATAAGATAAGGTGGCAAGTGAGATAGCAATCTCAATGGGGAAAATATATCCTCAACTTACCTGTAATAGTTGAGTTATAGAGGTGGATGTGTATAAATTGATACCTAGCTAGTATGGGCCTAGTTTCTAGAATATTTTTCTCAACTGTATGGATCCTTACGATTGGTGTGATCTTACCCCTTTGTATGATCTTTTTTTGTAGACCAAAAAGGCTTTTGCTTGGGACCTGAGGTGGTGTTTCAGGGTTTTGAGGGGTCTGTGCTATTTTGTGGCACCTATAACACAAAAAAATGACAAAAATGTTAGCTAGATAGTAATAATGCTAACAAAAACATAAAATATAGGATTGTGTCCCACCGTGATCACTGTAATGTGCTCATAGAAAATATACCATTTTTATTTATGATTAAAAGGCGTTACATAATTATCCTTTTAAAATATTTGCCACAAGGGCTATAATACGGATCTTCCAATATGGGATCCCTCTTTTAGTGAACGAACAACGATACCAAGGGTTTTTTGTGGGTACCTCAATGGAAGTGGGTTTAATGCACATTGGCCACTGCTAGTTGCATAGGTTCTCTAAACTTACACAGCCCAATAAAAGTGTTAGTAGTGTTTGGGGGCTTGTCTCAATCAAACCCCTTGTGATGAAAGATAAATATGAATGAAATCTAGACCATTACATTACAAAAGTACTATAATTTATTATGAGATGGTTTAAAATAGTGTCTTACCTAATTTAGTAGTTTATTTTTTGTGTTGTATCCTAAAACAGGTTCTTAAATGTGATCGTACCCCTACGTATGGTTAATATGATCGTACCTATTCGTACAGTCTGCTCTATATTATTAAGATAAAGAATTGATTTGATGAGAGGGTCCTTCTAGTGTTGTTGGAGCTCTTAACCAAGTTTTATGGTCTTATATACCTACAACTAATAGCATTTTACAATTCAAAAAGGTATGTCAAGAGACACATACTAGCATCCATGGTGGTTGATGGCAAGTGAGGGTTAAGTGCACTAGAGTCTATAGTGATTTTTGTAGAGTTTGAATATGCAATTGTATGATATTTTTTAAATGTGAGAAAAGGCCTTTTATTTATAGAATTGGCCAAGGATAGGGGGTTTGAGGTATCTCATGATGTGGAATGGAGTACCATGCCTTATGAATGAATTTGTATGGAGGAAAGTCTTCACCCATTTGTAGGATATGGATGTGGAGTCATCAATGTCTTCAATGCCTTGAATGTCTTAAATGGGAAAGTCTTCAAATATCATTTATGACATTGAATGAACATAGGGATATGGGGAGAAATATTTAGGGTTGACTAAGGTTAGGCTAAATTAGGATAGGCTTAGGTGGAAGCTAGGCTAGTCAAAAGGTAGACTAGGGTGAGGTTTCCATAGAGTAGGCTTAAGGGGTGGTCGCATGGTGACCAAGGGCTAATATTAGTAAAGGGCTTAAATATTAAAAGGTCTTAAGTAGGATGAATAGTATTTTTAGGCAAATTATGCAAATTTTAAGGGCTTTGCAAATTGATATACCGTTAGCACTACATAAGGATAAATATGACATTTTTAGGTGTCTATATTTTGTAAAGAAATAAAATACTAATAATAGATTACTTATCTTACCTAAGCAAAAACATCATAAGGGACACTTGTGTTCCCATTTATTTTCATCCCTTTATTTCTAGGATTAATCAAAAGCATCTTTAAAATCAACAAATCCAATGAAATTATGTAATTATTAAAATTTTCCTAAGTCTTATATGTATCTATTAATGGATAAGTAGACTAGTTTGGGTGAGATGATATGTCAACCTAGGAAAATGATGACAACAAGGTGAGGCTCAAGGTTTAGATGAATTTTGAGTAGGAAGAAGGTTTTTTTATGACTTCATATCCTAATGAGTAGGGGAGAGGTTGTGATAGGTCTTGTTGATATTGTTTCCACAAATAATAGTCAATATAGAAATTGGTGAATATGACTCATTCTTGGAAATTGTGTTGGGAAAGGAAAAAAGAGAGGATAAGACCACATGATCTTTAGTGACTCAAGGAAATAAGGATAAAAAGAAAGGATAAATAATAGATCTCTGTAAAGAGAACAAGATTCACCTTCTATGGAAGGAGCAACAAGAAGAAATTCACTACTCCATAGGCACAATTTGCTTCCACCATTTCCCCCATGACTACCTTCACTTTAGTTCCACCCCCCAATTTAACCTATTTTTATTATTGTTCTCTCTTCCCATTTTATTTCTATTAATTATTTTATTTATGTTCCTATTGCTCATTATTCCATGCCCACTTCACCCCAAATAATTTTAGCATTATTCCAAGGGTCACTATCTAGTTTGCCTATGTAGGATGTGGAGTCATCTTACACAACATCTCCACTATAGTATGTCCCACCATCACATACTTTAGTTGCATGAACCATCCCAATAATGACCATTCTTCCATTAGTGTCATATGCCTTGATTACGATAATATATCATCATGTGTATCCATCCATACCTACTTTACCATACATTTCCAACCATGTGTCCCCATCTCCACTTGTTTCACCATCCATAACCACCCAATATTTAACACCCACCACATTGTCATATCCTACCTTTGTTCTTGGTCTTACCATTCAATAATTCCTTGGTATGGATATGTTGTTATCTTTCTAAACATCATCAAGGATGATTGATTCAACCCAAACTACTCAAGAAAAATAGCTCTCTGTAGAGGTTAGCCAAACATTCCCTTGGCACATAACAAAAATCTCTAGGAAGAAAGCAATAAATAAGATTACACATCTAACGAAAGAGGTGAGCACATAGATAATGCAAGATATCACTATCATAAAAGCCTCAACTTCTATGATGCTTATGGTATTGTGTTCACAATTGAAAGAAGGTGGAAAATTTTTTTATCACTAAAGTGCTCCCTAATCCTAGTAGTCCAAACCATCCAATTGACTACACTGTTATAATATTTACATTAGACTTGTCCAGGGTTGATCTGTTACAAATGGTATAACTAACAAGATAGTTGCAATAATAAATAGCCATAAGATGTGCACAAGTAAAAATTTAGGCAAAATAAGTACAAGAAACAAACCACAGACAATATGTAAGCACTCTAACAACTGTTAAAAGATAAGTAAAAATAGGTAATTCAGTTGTAGCAATAACTAGAAGCATTAAAGAAGGAAAATAATGACCTATAGGAGGTGAGTCAATTGATGATTGTAGGATTGCCCAAAATATTCTCTGATTAAGGAAAACTCATTGTATTAGAGCAAATGTGCAAGATATTTGAGAAGGAAAATATCATAATAAGAGATGGTTTGCATCTGATAAGGTTGTTGAGTTAGAGAACATGCTAGATAAGCTAAAGAGCATAACATATCAAGTAAAATGTATCTCAAAGGAATAATATTGTTCAATTTAATAACACTTTATAGAAAAAAATGAAGCATACATTCACCACAATCATATATAAAAAGTAGAATATTGAAAAAAGAAGTATATAGATAAAATAATAGTTGACAGATAGTTGAAATAAGAATAAAGGGTGGGCATCATAGGCACCCCCATGATTTCATGTCATATAAAATCGGTACAATAAATCAACCATTGGGGGTATTTATAGAGATACTTAACCCCCAATTTATACAAACCTCTAGTTGACATAACCTATCTTAAAGGTTAAAATTATAATACTTAACCCTTGAACAAGGTTAACCATACCAGCAGTTTAATTGATATTGCTAAGGATAAATACATCATTATTGCTTGTAGGCTTATATATACAATGTTTATAAACTGACATAGAGAACAACTATAGGCTTACCTTGCACATGCCCATAGGCCTACATCAAGATCAATCATAAGCACAAACTACTATCGACTTTGGCTAATGAGGTCATATCATTGATATTCTATCTACCCTCAATAATCTAAACTAAGGGGCCAAAGAGAGAAGACATTTAATAGGGTAAAATCTCCCTCTATAATGAATGCTCAAATGGGCTAATGAATCTTCATCGTGCATTCTACTATCTTCTCTTGTCAAAGGTACATGGACTAGTTTAAGCCTTCTTTAAACATGAAATCATGAATTCAAATTTTAGATCAAATATTTTGAGTTTCTTGTGATAATATCTTCAATATGCAACATGGTTATCATAATATTTCCTCCAATATTAAAATAAAATAGTTGAGTCATTAAGCAACATTGGTAGGTTTCCAAATAACTAGCCTCCATCATTGGAAAGTGACTTGTAAGAATAAGGCATGCCTTGCATTGACCATCCAAAACCTACTCTTACAGCCAAAAAATAATCTATATAACTATAATAGGTGATTATATTGATAACATTAAGCATAAATATCAAGAAAATTTGTAACTGAAAAATGGGCCCAAAACTCTTTTGTATGCAGAAGTTATAGCCTCAATAAGGTTGGGCATAATATCTCTCAAAATTAGATAAATTTAATATTCAAACCTTAGGAACAAATTTATCCACTTAAGGTCTATCATGTGTAAATTTCTAATGGCACCACTTGTCCTATTCTAACTAGATATGATCTATCACTTGTTTGCCACTATGTTTTTTCTGTTAGAAATTTGAGCAAGTTTTGTTGTCATTGATGTCAAGAGGTTGATGTCCAAGTTTTGTCATCTAATATTGTCGGGTTGTTTTTCTAAAAGGTGAGGAAATGGTTAGAGGAAAAGGATATAATATTTATTTTAAATATTATATGCCTAAAGAGGCCTAAAATATTGAAGACCCAAGGAAGGAGAAGCAAGTTTTAAAAGAAATAATAATATTATAATATTTCGGGCAAAAGGATGAGGTGAAGAAAACGAGGTCCAAGGAATCATTAAAAATAATCTATCCTTGAAAAGACCTAGTGAGTAGATTATAAAGGATTTAATTTAATTTATTTAAATTAAAATATTTTAACCTATGGTTAAAATTTTAATTTAAATAAACAAAAGGTGCCAAAGTTTTCAAAGTTTAAAATTTAAATTTAAATTCAAAAATCAAATTTTGAATTGGGCCGACGTGTAAGCGCAAAGAACAAAGTGTATAAGAAGGAGAAATAATTTTTATTTCCCTTACCACAAATGCTATTTGGATGCTAATACTATGTGTAATATTTCGTGTGCTACTTTGCTAAGGTAGAAGAAAGTATTCACGATTTTAAAATATTATAAGGTAGATTTTGGTTGAAGTGCAAGGGATGCAGAAAAAAAGTTCCAAAGTGCTAAGTAGCACAGATGGTGGTAAAATACTTGCTAAGGTGCTCGCACAGTAGAGGTCGTGGTTTCGAATCCCATGTGACCCATTTTGCGAAGGAGGAAGACGTGTTTTGTTTATTCGCCAAAATTTTGCGAATGCATGAGGGAGTGCGTGAACTTAGGTTCACATGTGGGCATGTAGCCCAATGACATCTTAGCCTTGGGCTAAGGTACTATGGTGGAATTTGGTCATAGGTTCGAGTTTGGGCACATCTAAGACGTGCGCAAAAGTTTTTGAAACGTGGGCCAAAGGATTATAAGGTAAGTGCTTTGATTTTTATTTAAATTTGTCAAATATTTGCAAGGGGTAAGTTTTATAAAGGCCACGTGATAGTTATAAAGTGCATTGGTTGAAAGCATAGGGAGTCATAAGGTTATTTAAAAATATTTTATTTTTGTTGCTTAGAAAAATAAATAAAGGTTTGGAGTTATAAGGGTTGATAAAGGAATTTGGTTTTTATATGATTGAATGTTATTTTGAAAAGGTTGGAGTTTATAAGGGGTTAGTGAAGGAACTTGATTTTTGTGTATTTAATATTATTTTGAAAGTTTGGAGATTATAAGGTGTACTTGAGTCTTGATATTTTTGTATGATGAAATAATCATTGAGGAAAATATTGGTGTGAAGATTTTGAGATTGGTTTTTGCTATCTAATGTTGAAATTGGTAAAGAGGATTTGATTGTGATTAAGATAGGTTTTGAAGACATATCTCCATAAAAACAAAAGGTATGGGCACATATTCCTTATGAGTGAAATATTGTTGGATTGAATGTTGTGAAATGCAAAGGTGGAGTGAAAAGGATTGATGAATATTGTTGGAAATGTGTGAGCAAGTTTGAGTACATTTTGTTGATGAATGATTTGATTTGATTTGAGATTGAGAACTATCTTGAACTAGGGTTTGTGAAAGAACATGAGTATCATTGTTATGTGATATTGAGAACTATCTTGAGTTAGGGTTTGTGAAAGAACATGAGTATCATTGTTATGTGAAATTGGAATTATCTTGAGTCAAGGTTTGAGTTCCATAGTGTGAGTTATTGGAAGTATAGTGAAACACTTAGTTAGGTTTTGTAAGAAAGTTGTGTTTCATTAAGTGAAGTTGATTAAGCATTGGTTTTAAGTGATATTGAAAGTGAATGTGCAAATATTAGAAATCAGATTTGTGAAAGCGACAAACTTAATGATTGAGTAGAACATATTGATTTTTTGATAGAGTACATCATTATCTATATGTTCCAAAGGTTAAACAAATTCTGAGTAGAATATGTCTAAACTGCTTCAAGTTAAAAGAATTACTTTGAAGATTAGACAAATCGATTGATAATATTGTGTGCAATATTTGAGATTAATTGAGCATATCTTATGAGTTGTTTTGAGGATGTGTTTGAGCAGATTTGAGTAAGCTTTTGTGAAATCTTAAGGATAGGCTTGAAGCAAGCTTTTGTGAAACCTTATAGGCAAATTTGAGACAAGTCTTGGTGAATACTTGAGAGAAAATTGAGCAAGTTATTGAGAGGACTTGAGAGCATATTTGAGGCAAGTATTTGTGAAGACTTGAGAGTAGATTGAGCAAGTTATTGATGTGGTAAGGAGAGTGAGCCCAATATTCAACAAAGAATCATTAACCTTGCATTAAGAATTATCATGTTTAAATGCAACATTAGGAGGCTTAAGATAGGCGCTAGGAATATTTAGAAAATATCCCCTAGCATAAATTAGGAGTCCTCCCCCCTAATTTAGCTAACAACTAACTAAGTTACGTAGTCAACATGACTATTGTAACTTACTAAGATAGAATAGAAATCAACCTAGTTACCTAGTAACCTCATGGTAAAAGCAAGAAATAACTTTTTACCACATGGTAAATAACATCTACCTTGGTGAATTGTTAGGAATTACCCAAGTAAGGTAATATTACTCTAACATCCCCCCTTATTACATTATTTGGGTAATACATACATATCTCTCTATACAACAATATTTGGGTAAAGTATATAACTGCCCCAATACAGTGGAAGAAAATATTGATCTGTTGGTTCTTTGCTCTATCACAGTGCTCCGGCTGCTCCTACGCAAAAAGTGGATCATTCCTCACTTTGTCTTCACACCAATGAATGTCCTTATGGTAATCACATCATCCAACTGAATTGCATGGGTAACCAGCTACTGCAATCGCTAGGTGTAGTAGAATAGATCATTTCATACAAGGTTCATTCATTTACAATATGAATTTGCAAAAGATAAGATAGCTAAGTTGTCGATCGCTACCGAAAATGCACCCTTATAAGTTCCCCCCTTCTCGTTGCAAAATATAGTGTAATTAATTTTTGAAGGAAGTGTGACTAAGGTGTCGGTCAAAAGCCGAAAATGCACCTTTATAAGCCTTCTTCCCTATTTACAAAAATGGTGAAGAAAATAAATTTATATCCCCCCTCAATTGTAAAAAGTGTGCAATGCAAGAGTGTTGTGAAGGATTTTACAAATATTACCTCCTAGACAATTTTACATCACAAAAAAAGTCACTCCTCTTATTACAAGTACTTCAAACACCTAGAATTTGCTATTTATGAAGCCTAAAAGAGGTACAAGCACCCCTTATTGCAAGGTCTTCAAAAAAAATACTTATGCTATTTATGAAGCCAAA
The DNA here is from genome assembly GCA_028583015.1 of Wollemia nobilis. Taxonomy (NCBI): domain Eukaryota; kingdom Viridiplantae; phylum Streptophyta; class Pinopsida; order Araucariales; family Araucariaceae; genus Wollemia; species Wollemia nobilis. Next base: position 4,691,291 of record JAQPPZ010017116.1, on the reverse strand, counting down.
AATAGGAGAGAGAAAATGGTGCTTTTGCCCAAGGGATACATTTGTTTTCCCTCTACCATACTGTTTTAGCAATGAGCACTCCTTATGCTTTCTTTGAACCAGAATCAGAATCCTAATGAGACACTTCACTAGAAATATGGCTTCTGTGATGTGCCTTTGCCATTTTAGTTTTGCTTGTTTTGAAACCAACACTGAATGGTGTCATGGTTGTCATTTTTACAATTTGTGCAAAACTATGCTTTCTAGGAAATTTTATCAAAAAGTTCACCAAATCATCCTTCCTTATTGTAAGAACTTCAAGCATGATTGCTATTATGAAGTCTAAAAGAAAAGGCATAATTTTTATGACTTTTTTTTTTTTATTGGTTGAAAGGGTGTTGAAAGGTCCCTGAACCTTGTACAAGAGGATTTACATGAATTCCAGATCGACCGAGGTGGTCCAAGAACTAAAGATCAAAGGGCGAGCAAACCTCCACACGAGGAAAGGTGTCACGAAATCGCGACCAGTTTGGTGATGTCGCGAAATCGTGACAAGTTGCGCCGTTGCAGCCAAGAGAAGAAGGGATGTCACGAAATCGTGACTAGAAGCGCCATCGGAGCCGAAGGAGGGAAGGTGTCGCGATATCGTGACAAGTTGCAAGGTTGCTGCCAGAAGAAAGGAAGTGTCATGATATCGTGACAAGTTGCTAGGTTGGAGCCAGAAGAAAAGAAGAGTCATGAAATCGTGACATGAAGCAAACCCGCGATCGGACAGAAAAGGTGTCGCGAAATCGTGACAAGAAGTAAGACCGCTGCCAAAGAGAAGAGGTGTCACGAAATCGTGACAAGAAGTAAGACCGCTGTCGAAGAGAAAAAGAGTCATGAAATCGTGACATTTATGGAAGACCGCTGTCGAAGAGAGAAGGTGTCACGAAATCGTGACATGATGGAAGACCAGGCGAAGAGAAAAAGTGTCGCGATATCGCGACAAGATGGAAGACCGCTGCCAAAGAGAAAAAGTGTCGCGATATCGTGACAAGATGGAAGACCGCAGTCGAAGAGAAAAAGTGTCGCGATATCGCGACAAGATGGAAGACAGCCGAAGAGAAAAAGTGTCGCGATATCGTGACAAGATGGAAGACCGCAGCCGAAGAGAAAAGGTGTCGCGATATCGTGACAAGATGGAAGACCGCTGCCAAAGAGAAAAAGTGTCACGATATCGCGACAAGATGGAAGACCGCCAAGGAAAAAGTGTCGCGATATCGCGACAAGATGGAAGACCAGCGAAGAGAAAAAGTGTCGCGATATCGCGACAAGATGGAAGACCGTCGAAGAGAAAAAATGTCGCGATATCGCGACAAGTTGCAAGAAAGAGAAAAAGTGTCGCGATATCGCGACAAGATGGAAGACCGCTGCCAAAGAGAAAAAGTGTCGCGATATCGCGACAAGATGGAAGACCACAGTAAAAGAGAAAAAGTGTCGCGATATCGCGACAAGTTGCAAGAACGCACCCGAAGAGAAAAAGTGTCGCGATATCGCGACAAGTTGCAAAAATGCACCCGAAGAGAAAAAGTGTCGCGATATCGCGACATGTTGCAAAAACGCGGCCAAAGAGGAAAAGTGTCGCGATATCGCGACAAGTTGCAAAAACGCGATCGGAGAGAAAAAGTGTCGCGATATCGCGACATGCTGAAATTTCATGGCCAACGGTGAAAGGTGTCGCGATATCGCGACCAGTTGCCAAAACACGGCCGAAGGGGGAGAAGAAGGAAGAAAGGACGCGAAAACTCGACCAGTTCCATGAGCAAACAAACCCGGTCCCCTGCCAACCACTCACATTGTGCAGACATTGGTACTTATAGAAGCGTCCCTTAGGCCAATGGGAAAGGAGTCTCTCCAAACATGAATGTCAGATTCGCCAACTCCCTTGTTAGCAAGCCAGTCCGCAGCTTTGTTTCCTTCCCGGTACTGATGCTTAATGACTAATTCTGGGTAAATGCCGATTAGTGCCTTGCATTCTTGGAAGATCGAAACAAGGGCCCAGGGAGGCACAGAAGTCCCATTGAGCCAGTTGATACAGTGCAGTGAGTCTCCTTCTATGATGAGTTTATTGATGGTCAAGCCTTCCAAAAGAATCAAGCTTTGGAGCAGAGCTCGAGCCTCTGCCATATTGTTAGATTGAATTCCCAGGTTCTGGGCAAAGGCCAAAATTATTTCTCCTCTGTGATTTCTGAGAATTCCTCCTCCGCCAGCCGCTCCTGGGTTGCCTTTGGCCGCACCATCGAAATTAAGCTTGTGCCACCCAGTAGGAGGTAAGACCCACTTGATGACGGACCTGTCAACAGAAGTACGGGGTGTGGCAGAGAAATTGGAAAGATTGAAGAGTTTTGATAGGTCCGATTCAAGGCCAGGGAGGGGGGTTTGGAAGACGAGACAAGAGAGGCATTCTCCGTAGCAAGGGCCAAGATTTTGGCAACAACAATCTTCTTATCAGTGGCTTGGTTTTTGAAAATTTTGGCATTTCTCTCAAGCCAAATCTGCCACAGGAAGATGTGAAGGCAAGCTTGCCACATGAATTTAAGTTGATTGCTCTTGAAAGGTCGGGGCCATTGTTGAAAAAGGAGGGGAATGGAATGAGGGAGGGCTGCGGAGATGTCGAAGGTGTTAAGAACCTGGTTGAGCACTGCAAGAGAGAAGGGACATTCCAAAAAAACATGCGAAGTTGACTCACAAGCATTTTTACACAGGATGCACCAATTGGGGATGAGTAACCCTCTGATTATCAAGTTGTCAGTGGTGAGGATTCTATTTTGGATGGCCAACCAGCAAAATAATTTGACCTTGGGAATGATCTTGGGAACCCAGACCTGATTAGATAAGTCCCGACCATCATTGGGAGTTTCTTGGCTGTAGTAAGCTGATTTAACAGTGAAATTCCTTGAATCTTCAAGGTTCCAGACCATGGAATCATCTTTGTGAGAGCTGGGGATGATGCAAGTCCTCAGCAAGTTTTGTAACCTCTTGAGCGCCTCTGTGATATGCCTAGGCCCATTAAGAGCTAGGTGTTTCCATTCAGGTCTTGTAATACCTGGGTTAATGAAATGACACACCTTATCTCCAAAGGTGGCTTCGGTGACCGTCTTGAGCACTACAAGATGAGGATCTTGGCTGAGAGGTTTGTCACGGATCCACGGGTCATCCCAGAAATGAATGGTCATTCTAGTTCCAAGACACCACCTTAAGCCTTCCATGATGATCTTCCTTGTTTTGGTGACGCCATTCCAGAAATGAGATCCGCTAGGAAGGTTGTGCTCTCCAAGAAAAGGAACCTGATGGAGGTACTTAGCTTTGATGATGTCAATCCAAGTGACTTTTTCATTGGTGGTAAGTCTCCAGGACTGCTTGGCAATGAGGGCCATGTTCATCCGCTTGATGTCCCTGAATCCGAGTCCTCCATCCTTTTTCTTGGAACAGACCCTATCCCAGGCAACAAGTGAAAATTTATTCTTGTTTTCGTTTCCCACCCAAAGGAATCTGCGTTGAATTTGCTCAATTCTTTGGCAGATGGAAGCTGGAGCTTTGAAGATAGATAAGAAAAAAATTGGAATACTTTGCAGGCAAGCCTGGACCAGAGTGGCTTTGGCTGCCTGACTGAGCATTGAGCTTTTCCAACCTGCAAGTTTCTTATTGAGGCGATCTAAAACAGGGTTCCACATAGCCGAGACCGATTTGCCATGGAAAAGCGGTAATCCAAGATAAGTAGTTGGAAGGCTCCCAATGATACACCCAAGGATCTCAGCAATCTTGTTTTGCCTGTGGATGGGAGTATTGAGAAAGTATAGCTTGCTTTTGCGGTAATTGACTTTCTGGCCAGTCGCCTCTTCATAAGAATCAAGAATGTTCTTAATGATTTTTGCTTCGGGAACAGAAGCATGAGAGGATAGAATAGTATCATCCACAAACTGTTGATGGGATATGGCATTGGTTGTTGAGGCTGGTTTGATCTCGGAGATGAGTCCACTGTTGCAAGCAACAGTAAGGGTTCTTCCAAGGGTTTCGGCCAAAATGATGAAGAGGAAGGGTGACAGAGGGTCCCCTTGACGGATGCCTTTGAAACTTTGGAAGAAACCAGTGGGTGAACCATTGATAAGAATAGAGAACCAAGCAGTAGAGATACATTCATGAACCATCTTGATCCATTCTTTGTGAAACCCAAACTTCTCTAGGACCTCGAACAGGAATTTCCAGGAAACCCGATCAAAAGCCTTGTTCATGTCAAGCTTAAGGAACATGCTGGGTTTTTTATTTTTAGATGTCGAGTGGGCCAATTCGTGGATGGTTATCACTCCATCAGCAATGAATCTGCCTTTGATCGAGCTCCCTTGGCATTGGTCGATGATGGAGGGAAGGATGTCTTTCAGCTTGTTTGCCATAACTTTGGTGATAAGTTTGTAGATGACACTACGAGAGACTAATAGGTCTGAAGTCGGAGAGAGAAGCACGATCATTGGACTTGGGAATTAAAACAATGAAGGTGGAATTGGCTTCTCTCGACATATTTTTGGCTCTCTGGAAGAATTTAACCGCAGCAACAACATCAGGGCCCACAATATCCCAAAAGTGTTGAAAAAACCGGGGTGGGAAGCCATCGGGTTTGGGGGCCTTATCAGGTTCCATTGCAAACAGAGCTTCTTTGATCTCCTCTTCGGTGAAGAATTGGAGCAATTTCCCATTATCATCGTTAGACACCAACTTTGGTATGTTCTGAAGCGAGAGAACTTGTTGTGCGGGGGTGGCGATCCAACACTAGGACCTAAGATTTCCTGGAAGTGGCGCACAGCTTCCTGTCTGATAGCATGGATGTCAGAGACAATGGTTCCATCAGCCTTGGTCAACTCGAAGATTTTATTTGAGCCTCTGTGGCGCATGGTGGAAGCATGGAAAAACTTCGTGTTGGTGTCTCCTTCTTTGAGCCAGAGGCTTCTGGATTTTTGCCTCCAGTAGGACTCTTCCTTAGCCAAGGCATTGTGAAAGTTTGAAAGGAGGCTTTTTTCTTCCATGAAAGTTTTGACCCTCTGATCTCCTCCCTGAATCAGATTTTCCACCCTTTTGAGCTCATCCATCAGATGCTTTTTTTCGGTAAAGAGGTTGCCGAAAACCTCCCTATTCCAGCATTTCAGCTTGAGCTTGACCGCTTTGAGTTTGAGGAACAGATTCGTGAGAGGGTTTGGACAAAGGTTTTGCTGCCACCATTGTCGAATACACCGACCTAAATCTGGATGGGTGAGCCACATCTTTTCAAACCTGAAAGGGGTTTTGAAGATTTGCTGGGGGCGGGAACAATCCAGAATTAAGGGGTTGTGATCGGATCCAATTTTTGGGTGGCTATGAAGCCTGGCATCGCCAAAAATAGGAATGAGTTCTTTGGATAAGAGAAATATGTCAAGCCAAATTTGGATGTGATGAATGCCCACCCGTCTGTTGCTCCATGTGTAGTTGGATCCTTGGAGCGGCATGTCCATTAGCTCGTTGAGATTGACAAAATCGTTGAAATCTTCAATGCAGCTGCTAGTGATCGGATTGCCTCCTTGCTTGTCAAACAGGTGAAGGGGAGCATTGAAGTCACCACAGAGCATCCATGGAAAGTCAGGAAAGTTATTGCGCATTGCGAAAATGTTATCCCACAGCAATCTTCTGTTGACAGGACTGTTTGGTCCATAAACATTGGTGGCGATCCATTGGAGGTTAGTGACTTTATTGGTGAACAAAATGTTGATGGTTCTGTCAGAGACTGAAAGAACTCTCCCCTCAATAGTTGTCGGATCCCACAAACAAAGGAGACCCCCAGATGCCCCTGAGGAGGGACAAAAGGCAAAATTGCAGTTTTCCCAGATTAGCTTGCAAACTTGAGTGTTGCTATTCTCGTCCAGTTTGGATTCTTGAAGAAACATGATATTTGGTTTTAGGTTTTTTCTTACTGATTTGACAGTCCTCTGTTTAGCAGTTCCGTTGAGGCCTCTACATTCCAAGAGACGAACTTCATCGAGTTGACTTGGGGTTTGCTTTGCGACCTCTGCCTCTCCCTTGAGACGGAGTAAGTTTAGGTCTAACTTCATCCATGTCTTGGTGGGTGGGTTGTTCGGAAATAGGGCCCAAGGAGGTAGGCACAGAGCCATCAGCCATTTCAATCTCAGCTACTTTGGCTAGCTTTTCTGCATTTGACGGTCGTCCCCTTTTCTGTTCTTTGTTGACGTCAGCTTTGGGTGCGGGAATGGGAGATTTCAGCGGGCTGGATGTTTGGAGAATGTCGGTGGTGTCAGTCCCAGGGGCAGGCCGATGGGGGGATGGAGAGCGGGGAGACTGGCACAGGGCAACAGACTCAGGGGAAAGGGAAAGAGGACGGTTCTGAGTCGGGGAAAGGGAAAGAGGACGGTTCTGAGTCGGGGGAAGGGGTGGGAAGGGAAGAGGAAGGTGAGAGGGACCAAAATCGATGGGTGAGTTTGGGAAGGTCATTGCAGCCTTACCTTTGGACAAGGGAGACTGAATCAAAGTGGGTGTGGACGAGACGTTTGGATCTATGGGAAGGTCATCGGAGATGACCTCTCTAGTATGAAGATTATTTAAGGGAGCAAATTGATTAGAACGAGAAGGCAGAGCACTTACATTGTTGGGTTTGCCATGATTTGAAGCAGAGGTTTTAGGAGGACCTGCAGATCGGCCACGGCCCGGCCAGAAGCCTTTTTTGGGTGTTGAGGATCTGGGAATCCTTCTTTCGGCCCGAATCATTGGGGATATCTTTTTTTTGGGAAGGGCATTGAGAAGCCAGATGGCCCTGAGTATTGCACTCCAAACAAAAAGTGGGCTTGTTCTCGTACTCAACTCCTTGACGTCTTCTGTAGCTCCCGTAGTTGATGCCGATGCAGGTAGGCAGAGCCGAATCTAGATTAGCCATGATGCAGACACGAGCATAGGTCATTCTGGTTCTGGCTCGGGTAGCAGGGTCGATGGCGACCAAATCTCCAATCGGTTGAGTGATGCCTTTGAGTGCATCGTTGTAGAAGAACTATGGAGGAAGCCCATGGAGTTTGATCCAAATCGGAGCGATGTTGATAGACTGAGTTTCAGGGTCAAAGTCTTCCCCCCATCTCCGTAGAAATAGGCTACGACGGCCGAAAAACCAAGGTCCTCCAGTAAGAATGCGGTGGGTGTCAAGGGCATTGTTTAGCCTTATCATGAAAAACCCCCTAGGAAAGGCCACTAACTCCAAGCTGCCCGAAAGCCGCCATTTGGAAAGAGCCCACTCGCGGATAGTTTCCATATCAGGTCGGGCACCGACAAATTTCCCAACCAGAGAGAGATTCTTGGAAGATTAGTGGCTCCATAACCTCACTTGGAAAAGAGACTTCAGTGCCCGAAACAGAGAAGGGCAAAGGAGTTTGGAAAGAAAATGCTCCTGACGAAGACCTAACTTTGTCCGCAAAGGACAAAGACCAAGGAGGTGCTTTGGAAGGAGAGGAGGGTGAAACCCTAACGTTATCAGACGCCGGTTTCACCACGCCGTTTGGGTCTTCACCGTGAAACTTGCTGAGTGGGCCTGCAGTAGGCCCAACACCATCTGCAGGGCCCGAGGACAAACCTGCCACACCAGCACCCTCCAACGTCCCTCCAACGTCGCCATCGCCATCGCCATCGTCCACAGACGCTCCCGCTCCCGCTCCCGTTCCCGCCATTTTTTACTTTACTTTTTTAGGAATCATTATGTGGTGGACTTCTACTTTTATGATTGCCTTTACAAGTTGTATTTCCCTCTTATCAAAAATCTGTGTTTTGAAGGAAGAAAGTAATTATCCCCCCTTAGTGCAAAGGATTACAACTTTTTAAGGTTCCTTATTTTCAAAAACTTGTTCTTTCTTTTTGATTACCCTAAAAGAGTACCAAAATATAATTCACTCAAACATATATTTAATGGCACCTGCCTTAACACCCTTCAAGAAGAATGAGAAGTTGGAGGAAATTAATCCAAACAAATAAGAGTGCATTAGGGGTTTTGTTGATTTAGGAGAGAATATCAAGTGAAATTGGCTTTAAATCTGTGCATGGATGTACACAAATTTGTGAAATTTTGAGGTTTGGATGTTCTTGATTAGATGACATATAGTTGCAAAAAGAATGATGCAACAATCAAACAAGAAATGGCCTCAAAATTATTATCACCTAGTTTGCCAATTAAGGTGTCGAGTAAAATTGATAATGCACCTTTTTAAATTTTTGCAACAAAATGTGTGTTTTGTGTTGTGTAAAAAATGATATTTTTATGTCTCCTACTTTGTTTTCCAATTTTACAAAAAAAGTACAATGTTGTCTTCCCCCTTGAATTTTGTAAAATGAACAATTTGAGCACTCCTTCCAAGACAAGTCGGCACATGACCCGCATTTGGAAGGCTTCTAGAACTAGTCGACACACGACTTAGTTTTTATGGGCCCAAGGTTACAAGTTCTCAAATTTGCAAAAAAAAAAAGATGTGCAATTTTATGTATTATATCTCCTTGGAGAAAACAAATGCACAAATTTTTATGTTTGGATTTTGCAAGTTTTTTTGAGTCCTTGTGTTACAATTTTGCAATCAAATAGTGGCTCCTTTTATGTTGCAAAATTAACAAGTTTTGAGAAGAAAGAAGGCTTTTCGAATTTGCAAAAAAAAATATGCTTTTCTATGTCTTATATCTCCTTTGTGGTGAGAAAACAAAAAACAATATGTTGTTGTAATTTGCAAAATATGAGCCTTCTTTGTTTGAATTTTGAAGTTTATATAAAGAAATTTCTAAGTAATTTAAGTAAAAATTTATCAAGAAAAATAAAAACTATTTTAACTTTAAAATTACCTTAAAAAAAAATAATTCTAAGTAAAATAATTTTTAAAATTGTTAATAAATTAAAACTAAATTAATTAAAAATAAATAAACTTCAAAAAAAAAAAAAAAATGTACCTTGTTATTTTTTTAATGCCCGTCGAAGTAAAAAAAATACTTTGGCCTCGACGGGGCTTGAACTCCCGACCTCCCATCGGGTAGCGCCTTAGCGCTGGCCCTCTCTCCAGTCGGGCTAGCTAGCCCGATGGGAGGAGTAGCCCATGGCCTTCTCCTTGAAGGCTTCCCCATCGACTAGCGAGGAATTTAGTGGGATTTATCCCACATCACCCATGTGGGCGATCTGAAGTTGCTTAAAAGCAATAGAGCACCTAGTGCTCTTTGATTGCCTACGGGTAATCAGGGTCCATTGTCACCCATGTGGCATGGTCGGAGGGTTCCACATGTCAGGTGGCACACATGGTTGTCCACCACGTGGCCACCACATGTCCATTTCGAGTCTGGTCCATCATCTAGTGGTTGTCCGCCATGTGTCGTGTTTGGTCCAGGTCACTGTCCACCACGTCAGTGCCTCAGGATCTATGCCCAAAGTCGCATCTTCTTTCCATGTGTCACTAGATGATTAGGCTGAGTCAGTGCCTCGAGATTTGTGCCTAAGTGCATGTTGATTCATCCAAGTGGCCACTAGTTATTGGTCCAGTTGTTGGTCTAGGTGGATGTGCCATGTCAGTGCCTCAGGATCTATGCCTGAGGTCACATGAGGTCACCAACAGTGAGTCGGTCCAATCATCAGATAAGGAGGGCACGCCTGCCCTCACTTTCCAGTCATCGATGGTGGTCGGTCCAGTCATCGAAGGGCTAGCTCTAGAGGTCGATCATCCTTCCATTGCAGAGATCCCTCTTCGATCGAGGGACAACCCTTTATTAGCCTATCAAGCCTGACAGGTCGGACAGCAGAATGCTGTCAAATTTGTCTGGGCCTACGGGATGTCTCCCGTGGTTTCTCGATGACATGGGCCTGCAGGCCTTCTCCCGTGGCTGCTCGATGACTTGGGCCTACGGGCCCTCTCCCATGACCGCCCTGTGACTTGGGTCGGTCAAGCTCCTGTGGGCTCTCCCTTGACCCTGTCCTGCAGGACAGGAAAAAAAATCCTAACCTAGGTAGGCGGGACCAGGGAAAAATCCATATGTCTTGCCTCCCATTATGGCTCTGATTCCAATGTGGTAAGGAGAGTGAGCCCAATATTCAACAAAGAATCATTAACCTTGCATTAAGAATTATCATGTTTAAATACAACATTAGGAGGCTTAAGATAGGCGCTAGGAATATTTAGAAAATATCCCCTAGCGTAAATTAGGAGTCCTCCCCCCTAAGTTAGCTAACAGCTAACTAAGTTACGTAGTCAACATGACTACTGTAACTTACTAAGATAGAATAGAAATCAACCTAGTTACCTAGTAACCTCATGGTAAAAGCAAGAAATAACTTTTTACCACATGGTAAATAAAATCTACCTTGGTGAATTGTTAGGAATTATCCAAGTAAGGTAATATTACTCTAACAATTGAGAGGACTTGAGATTAGATTTGAGGTAAGTATTTGTGAATACTTGAGAGCATATTGAGAAAGTTCTTGAGAGGACTTGAGATAAGATTTGAGGCAAGTCTTTGTGAAGACTTGAGAGCATATTGAGCAATTTCTTGAGAGGACTTGAGAGCAGATTTGAGGCAAGTCTTTGTGAAGACTTGAGAGCATATTTATAAAGTTATTGAGAGGACTTGAGAGTAGATTTGAGGTAAGTCTTGGTGAAGACTTGGAAGCAGATTTGAGGTAAGTCTTGGTAAAGACTTGAGACAGCATTGAAATCAGAGTTGATTGATTTATTTGTTCAAGCTTTGTGTTAAGGCTTGGGGTAAATCTAAGCAGAGTTAATTTGTGATTAGATCAAACTTTGTGTTAAGGCTTGAGTATAGATTTTGGTACATATTTGAGAGCAAATTTGTGCTAGACCATAGAATTAGAGCAGATTTTTACTAGACCAAGGATAGTGTTTGGTGTAGATTTGAGATACAGTTGAGAGTAAGCTTTGGAGGTGATATAACAGAGGATAATAGTATCCAGTGGATAAGCCAGGGCAGTGAAGATAGAGGTCTTCTAAGTGAGGATAAAGGTCTTATGTGGAGAGAGATCCACAAGCTAGTGTAGTGGGGATAGTAGTCTTCTAGAAGGTCATCATATAGAGTAGAGGGGAAAGAGTTTTGTAGATAGAGTTCCACAAACCAGAGCAAGGGGAAAGAGTTCTCCTATGGAGTGTGATTTGTGAAGCAGCTAGGAAGATAAATTTCTTTTATGGAGAGATATCCACGAACTAGTTGAGGAGAAAGAGTTATCCTTGGTCAAGTTCCACGAACCAGAAAAGGGGAAATAATTAACCTATGGATAGATATCCACAAAGCAGAGCATTAGGGGATTGGTATCTCCTTTGGACAGAGGTCCATAAACATTGTAATAGGAAATAGTTCCCAAGAGATTTGTTGAGAAAATTTTAGTGAAATATTTTCTCCATGGAGTAGCTCACATTGGGTGAACCATGTTAAAATTGGTGTCTCTATTATGTGTTATAATTTATGCATTACTTTGATTACAACTATTGAGATTGCCATTGATATATTGGATAAATTTGTTTGGGAAAGAAAAATAAAATTTGGTCTTATATTGTTCACCCCCCCTCTCAGTATAAGCTTGTGTTCTTCAGTTTTGACAAATGAATAAGTGATACTACATTATTTTAGTGGTAAAACTCCTTTATATATATATAAATAGTTGTCATGTGGTCACATTCATACCACATCAATCATCCATGTCAATAAAGAGTAATAAGAAAAGGAGGATAAATTTCAAATTTGAGACCCCTTAGAGTGCTAAAGTCCTTAAGTGCCCTCTTATTGACCAAATATTCACCAAGGAAATTGTGAACAAACAATATCATCCATGTAATTCTAAAAGGACCAAACAAGCATAATGAATCCAAAAACCTTTCTCCACCATTATAGAATATTCTACTAGGAAGATTTAAATCCAAGATCTCTTGGATGGAGAAAACTAGACCACATAATACCACTAAAATAGAAATTTTACTAGAAGTAAAAATAATTTATCTCAAGTTACTCTTAGGTGAATAATTTACCATAAATAGGAGCTAGGGGTTCCATTGCAAACAAATTTTGACCAATTGGAAAAATTAGAGCTACACTTTGTGATATTGCACTATACTTATGAGATCATTTTACCATTAATAAAAAGACTTTGCATGATATTTTACTTATTCATTGTGTCATTGACCCGTAAATTTATAAAATGCATAGTGATAATGGCATTTCCCTCTCTATTTTATTATTCATTTATCCTATTATGGTGGATTATTTGTAAGTTGAATTACACTAAAGTTATTTGATTCCCTCCAAATATGTTGCTTGATCAACATTAATCCTGCTATAGAGACTACTATATTTACTTTATTGCATTTACTAAATATAATTAATGCACCCTTTTTCTTCCAAATTTATGGTTGTGCATTTAGAATAGTTTAATTTAGAATGATTATTTTTTAATATACATAAGAGGGTTTTCTATGCCAATGGAATATAAAATATTTACATTGATCTATGGTAAAATGAAAATATCCAAAAGTTGGGCTAACCAAAATTATTTTGTGGTGATTTCATAGGAAATTTAGTGAAAGTCGATAAAGATTTGTGTTTTTCAAAATAATTAAGGCAAAATTCACTTCATTTACTTAGAATCATATGAAAATTCAACTAACTACTATTTTTAGGCTAGGACTCTTTTTATATGAATTGAAGTACCTATTAAAAAGATGGATATATATTTCAATTAAGGGCGATTCACAAGTTATTATTGATGTTGCCAAGAAAAATGAATTTGGAGATTGGATCAATAGATGCATTATTTTTTATGTCTATCACTATATGATAGAAGTAGTATCTTGAAAATGTTAGCTTATCTATAAAGAATAATAGATGATACCATATCATTTAGCCAATTATGGTGTTGATCTTCATCTTGAAAAAAATAAATTTTAGAAGAATGACTTTGAGGTTATCCTTTGCATTGATGGGTCTCGAGGGAAGCATAAGCTAATAGATTATAATTCAAATTATGAATAATTTAGAAAATTTAAAGAGATTAATGAGGATGAAAGTGTTGGTGGGAATGAAAAATAAGTGAAAGACCATCAAAATAAGAACAAACATAAAAGGAAACTTAGAGGGATATCAATTTGAGAAACTAGAAAAAAATCATAGATGTTAACAAAGAGTGGGATAAGCCCAACTATAAGAATAAAAAGTGATGATGAATATGATATCTTAAAATTTTTAAGATGAATAAGGCAAATATATATATATATATATATATATATATATATATATATATATATATATATATATATATATATAGGCTTGACTCCAATATGCCCATGTGAAAAATATGGATAGACTACTCCTTACTCATTAACAACTCCTGGTTCAGCCTTAGAACTACATTCAAGCTCCTATGTCATGGGTTTTCTCCTTGCTCGTTTCAGCTCCCAATTTACTCTACAAAATTGTTCTGAGCTCTTGATCACAATATATTCTTATTTTTTTTAAAATGTAATCCCAAATGGTGTGAGTAAAGGATCAATTAGGAAGTAAATGATTTAATGTTGTTAAATTCTTCTCACATAAGGCTCATATGAAAGGTGCATGATATCTTCTTGTTTGTAGACTATCTCTTGTATGAATCTTACTTTGGAATACTAACTAAATGAATGTTTAGGCCTTAGGAAGAGCCACTAGTGACCAAACATTCTTCCGAGAGAAATATTTGAAAGTAGAAAATTTTAATTTCTCTAAATCCCCGTATCCCAACTTGATCGAGAATCCATCATCTTTTGATAGGTTTCAAACTAACTTATCATTTCATGAAAAGTAAGGCAAATAAAAATATTAAAGCATGTTTTGAAGCTCATGTACTATTTGTTTGAGTTTCTCTCCTTCAACCAAGTTACTAATAGAAATAAAAAATCAATAGTTGTTGCTCACATTAATATAATCTTTGATCTTCGAACCTTTACAAGCTAGACATGTTGGAGCCTACGATTACCATTTTGAATCATAGATAAGAGAATAAGGATTCAACTAAACATCAAACCAAACATTTGTATATTTCCCCTCACTAAATGACCATATAATATGTTTATTGATCAATTATAAGCAATTAATATGAAATTCCATGTTATCTATCCTTTGGATAGGGTTCATTTTCTAAATCATTTCATTGCATCAAGAGAACCAATTTATTTTTAAATTAAAAATTTCACCCAACACTTTTTTTGATCCTTGAACATCCTCCAATAAATTTTTTCCACTAAGGTCAAAATCATAAGTCTTAATTTTGCAAGCTTGCTTTTTCAATTCTTTCTTTTGCAAATCCTATCCTAGTTACAAAGAGGAAACCTAATTTTTTTCACATCCTTTCCAAATGAAGTATCTTTGAATTTCATCAATTTCTAATGTTATACCTATTGGTAATCTTAAGTGACATCAAATAAATAGGTATGGATTGCAATATAATTTTTATGAGTTGTAGTCTTCCTGCCATGTTTAAGAAGTTACCTTTCCAACAAGCCAAATAAGATTTCATTCTATCCAAACATGAGTCCCAGAGCTCTTTTTTATTTTCTTAATGATACAAACAAATAGCCATGTAGGTTGATGGAGTTTTTTAAAATTTTAACCCTAAAATATCCATAATAATTTGTTGCAAATCTATATCACAATGTTAATAAAAATCTTGGATTTTACAATATTAACCGACTATCTAGTAGTCTTCTCATAGCATAATAATATTGCTCTAAACTCCTTGCGATTAATAACCAAGGGAAGACCCAAAATTAAAGCATCATCAACAAATTGGTGATGAGAATTGAAAGGACTATTTGTTACAACTTGAATACCTTTAATTTTTTCTTTCATTTTCTCCTTTGAGAAAGATATCCCTAATGCCTTTGCAAGAATATTAAATAGCTAAGAAAATAGTGAATCACCTTGGTGGAGTGCACAAGATGACTTGAAGTATCCAATAAGGGAACCATTGATCACAATAGAATATTTTGAAGTGTTCTAACATCTAATCCATTCACACCAACCTAATTAAAACCAACATTTTTGAGAATATCATATATGAAATACCAAGAAATCCTATCATATGCTTTGTTCATATCTAATTTCATGAGCATACTTGGTTTTTCATGGAATGAAAAGAATGTATGGCCTCCTATGCAATTATTTAACCATTAAGAATTTATTTACCATAAATAAAATCGCCTTATTTGTATGATATAACACAATCTAGAATGTTTTTTGACATAATTTGCCATAATTTTTGAAGTGATCTTATAAATCATATTACAAAGGTTTACTGGGTGAAAATTATCAATATATTTTTTCACCTTTCTTTGGAACCAATGTAATAAAGTTGGTATTGATCTCACTTACTAAAGCCTTCCTTTTTCAAGCCTCTTCAAATGTAACTAGTACATCACTCTTCAATAAATCCTACTACTTCTGAAACAAAACTGTAGGAAGTCCATCAAGGCCAAGTACCTTATTAGTATGGAAAGAGAAAATTGCTTCATGTAGCTCCCCTATAGATATTTCTTCATCAAGCTTTCATTTTGTCCTTGTGTGATAATTGATGGAATATTTTACAAAAACGTACCTTGTGTCTCCTTATGTTGTCTAGCATCTGACAAAATATTTTTGAAATTATTGATTACCTCCTTCCTGATATCTTCTTTCTCAATATTTTTTCCATCTGGAGTAAAATATTTTTGATGCGATGAAAAGAAAAATAAGTTTTTGATGTAGAATAAAAAGAAATTGTATTCCTAACTCTATTCTTGATTTGTTTCTCCTAATATTTTTGGAACTAATATATGTTTTTTAATGCAATATGATAATAATAAACTAATTATTTTTCTTGCACGTAAGAATCCTTGTCCATTTCATTCATTTCTAATTTTTTAAATTTTTGAGCTTGGATTTATTTTTCTTCTTTTCTTTAAAAATATTACCAAAATATTTGGCATTCCAAATCTTCATTTTCTCCTTTAGATATTTCATATTTTGAAAAAATCTATACATACATGATCCTTCAAAATTTACTTCACCCCATCATAACATAACAATTTGGAAGAAATATTGGTCTTAAAGCCATGAGCCAATGAGATCCCTGGAGCTGGAGAGAGTGAGTTGGCTCTAAGCTATGAGCTGTGAGCTAGAAAGCCAACCAGAAGCAGTCGATAACAAGCTAGACTAAAAGCAAAGTGTCTTTGGATGATCATTTTTGAGTAAATCACAAGTCAAAATAATGGGTTTTGTGATTTGATCTTGCTTGTAATGAAACATCTAGAGATTGTATACTTTATTTGCAACCATATGTTGGATAACATAAATCTATCCAATATTTTTGTTATATGATTTTACCCAATGCATATATTGTCCCATGTGTAGTAAGCACTCACTGCACTTAGGATAATTTACCTTAAGAATATTTTCAATGAAGACCAGAGCTAAGGCAAAAAAATATATGTCAAAAAAATATGAGAAAAAGCTTCCTATCAAATTTTGGCATCACTTTGCAAAATTTTTGACCAAAAGCAAAAGGTAAAAAGTGAAGAACACAAGCTTATACTGAGAAATGGGGTGAACAGTTTAAGACCACATTTTACTTTTCTTTCCCAGTCAATATTATGCAATGTATAGATAGAAATTTCAATAGCAGTAATCAAAGCAATACAAAAATCACCACACATAATAGAGACACCACATTGATGTGGTTCACCCAATGTGGGCTACTCCACGGAGAAAATATTTTAGTAAAACTTTATCAATCAATTTTTGGGAATCCTTTCTTTATTATAATGTTTATGAACCTCTATACAAAGGAGACACCAATCCCCTTAATCAAGTTCGTGTATCTCTATCCACAAGAGAACTCCTTTCTCCTCTTGCTCTGGATGGTGATCTTCTAGAAGAACTATTACCCCCACTGCTCTGGCTAATGGATCTCTATCCACTGAAGACACCTATTCTCACTACCCTGGCTAATGGATCTCTATCCACTGGAGACTATCGTCCTCTATAATCTGTCACCTCCAAAGCTCTATCTCAAATTTGTACTAAACATAGTCCTTTGATCTAGCACAAATTTTCTCAATATTTGTCTCTGGTCTGGCACAAACCTGTCCTCAAATCTGCACCAAACTCTATCCTTGAATTTGTATTGTAAGCTTCCATAAAAACTTACATGAATCTGTCCACGAGTCTTCTCAAATACTTACCTCAAATCTACTCAAAAAGTCCACACTAGAACTTGTCTAATCTTATAGAAACATAAAGAGAAATTTTTAGAGACTCAATATGCTCTATACTCATCACAGTGCTCAATCACTTTCAATCACTCTTTTAGAAACATACAGAGAATTTTTAGAGACTCAATATGCTTCACATTCATCTCAATGCTCAATCACTTTCAATCACTCTTTTAGAAACATATAGAGAATTTTTAGAGACTCAATATGCTTCACATTCACCTCAATTCTCAATCACTTTCTCAAATCAATTTAGAATATATAATAGTTTGTTTTATAGAACTTGAACAATCACTTCACACATGCACTTGACTAGGCTCAACCAACTCTACTCAACCAATCACTCAATGAAACAATCCTTGCTTACAAATCCTAGTCCAAGCATATAAACACTCACTCAAAATATTTTCAACAATGCTTATCAATCAATATCACATAACAATGATACTCATGTTCTTTTCAAACCCTAGTTCAATTTCTTCACTTAACCAATGGCTTCAACAACAATGCTTATCAAACAAGGTTTTAACAACAACTCTTTATTCCAAAAAACCTTGAAGCATTAAATAAACACACTCAATAAGGAAACCTAATTAATTTATTTTCACTCCAACCTTGTTTTCTAGAAAACCAACCAATCAACTCAACTATGGAAGAATGTGCTCATACCTTTTTCTTGATGATGAAGGAACCTCAAAAATCTGCTACAACCACAAACACTTCTTTGCCAAGATCAAGGAAGTTAGAAGATGATAAACTCTCTCAAAGATACAATGCAAATATCAAAACACACATACACCTTATCACTCCATATTGAAGAAAGCATCCATCAACATACACAAAAATATTTGACCAAATACACATTATAATCTCCCAATTAAAATAATATTCAATACCAGAAATAATGTCAATAAAATCACCTTCTCAAAATAACTCAATGGCAAGAAGTCCTCTCAAAATTTAATCAACAATTTAATCTCCAAAAAACTAATATGTCATAAATACTTTATTTAAAAATAAAGCTAACTCCTTATTCCTCCAATCAACCAGAATCATGATTAATAAAAAAAATACTTTTTATCTACCCCTTTTAACTCCCTAAGACCTCATGTCAAAACCTTAGGCATCACAAAATATATTTAAAAATTTATTACCTTTGCTTTGGTGAGACTCGAACACACGACGCCGCCTCTACCAGTGCCCTAGCCGTGACTCCAACTGTCGTGTGAGCTAGGCGCTCACCTTGGGATGGAAGAGCACCACGTACTCTATCTTCTCCCTTTTGGTGCCTCACACAAAAATATTTGTACCGCTTCCTTTGGCACTTAACCAAATCCATGCAAAATGATGTCTGTCATGATTCGAACGTGGGTCCTCCCACTTACAAGCACCCTAGCACACTCCAACTTGCCACCAGACCACCATGCTGGATAGTTATAAGGGTTAGGGCGTCATTCATCTTATTCCTTCACTGCCACACTTTAAGACAAAAACTTTTATCTTCTACCTTGCACAAAATCACACGAAACACACAACTTATAGTCCTTTTTCAATCGAGCAAGGGATGAAATATTTGCCACTTTGTCATTTGGTTTTATACCAATATGCCACCATACTTTCAAATGTCAGTGGATTCATTTTTCTCTTATATGTTGGCACCTTTGATATTTAAATAATTAATTTATAAATTATTTAAATTCTTTAGAATTTAAATATTATAATTTAAGATTTAAATCCTTTTGACTTTATTAAGGATTAAAGCCTTCTTAGGTTTTACCACCTTGTATAAATAAATATTTATTTATAAAATTTAAATTCAATTTGAATTTAAATATTTTATAAAATAAATATTAAAACTTTATTGGGCTTTTTAACATGAATTTAAAAGCCTCCTTGGGTTTTTAAGAAAAAAAATTATTTTTGCTCATCCATGGTTTTAATAAAAACCCTTCTACTTATGCTTCCACATAATATTAAAAATATTATGAAGCTCTTTTTCCATTAACCTTTGCATTATTCTTTTTGACCTTTTGACATCAATTGTAGCTTATTCCTTGACATCAATGACAACTTTGTTCTTTGACATCAATGACAATTTTGACTCAAAATATCCAACAAAAAGCTTCGATGGCCCACAAACCGTCATAAAGTTCCTAAAGTCTGGAGGTGACAAAAGTTCTAAAGGGCATAAAAGGAGCAAAATTTTCAAAGATTAAAACTTGTTAAAGTTTCAAAGGTTTTGAGGGTCAGGTTGCAAGTTGCAATATCTTTTGAGAAGGAATGGAGTCAAAATATTTTGAAAAGGAAAACCATCTAAAAGAGTATTCCAAAATATATTTACAAAATTTTCAACAAAGTTTCAACCAAGCCATGAAAGTTTATAAAATTTTGACATGGTATGGCAAGAAAAATTTTGGAGGACCCTTCAATTGAAGATCAAATAGTTCGTGTTGTTTCAAAAAGCAAGGGAGCTATAGAGAAGACAAAAGACTCTAGGGAATGGAGCATGCAAAATACAAAATTGACCAACAAAGAAGAATAGTTTAACATGGTGAAATAATAGGAAGAAGGAAGATAAGATTTCATGACTAATGAGCTCCAAGACTCTATGACTGGTGTACAAACTCTTTAAAAGGTAGGTCAACAATCTAGGGAAAGTAGTTGGTCTATTGTAGATAAAAACTTAGTAGCCACAATAGTAGCACCCCCAAATTTAAAAATATTGATTATAGTGTGTGTCTGTATTCAAATTTAGGATCCCTAGGATGGTAATTGTGAATGTTAGAAGTAGTTGGGCATATAGAGGCTTAGAATTAATGCTTCTAGATCTAGAGACCTCAAAGGGCTAAAACAATGTCATTTAGACTAGATCAAGAAAAGAAGCAAAGAAGCCTTGTCCAAATTCTTGCATAAGTTTTTGGAGGGAAAATTTCCTCATTTTTGTCTATAAATTATGATTGTCTAGGCATTTTAAAACATTGGTTAGTTGCTTATTCAAGCCTCTCTTCAGGCCTTGTATGTAACTTTCCTTTCATTTTCTTTTGTATAACAGTTTAGACCCAAGCCCTGGGTCTTTTATGGGTATACTTTTGATCCCTCTTTAGGCATAATTGTATTTTATTTTATACATATATATAAGAAGTTATAATTTTTGGTGTTTTTCTATCTCGTTTCTTGTTTATATCTGCGTTTATGAGGAGTCATGACTATTTAATTTTTAGTCCCATTTTTAGTTTCATTTATTCCACTGTTATGCGAAAAACTCTAATGATCTTGGAGCATCATCCTCGATCAACTTAGGATTTAATATTCCTCTATTTATTATGGTTTTTCTTCCCCCTTTCCTTTGTGTAGTAAAATACTATTAGGTTATGTTAGACTAGGTGAACATTGAAGATCACATCCTATAAGGAGTTGGCCTTGTAAATAAACTTGAAGGCAATTCGATTAAGCTACTTCCCAAGCTTCCAAAGTTACCTTATTATGTTGTGTGAGGTGTTATTATCGTGTGCATCTGGCCCCCATAATGATTGTTCACGACAATCAAAGAGGACAACACCACGTATATTAAAAATTTGAAGGAATAACATCCCAAAGGCCATTTTAATTGAAAAATGAAGTAAACTTTTGAATTGATTTAGATTATACAGGAGTACCACCCTTCTTTTCTAGAGGAGATTAAAATTATGTTGAAGTCACCCCAAGAATTCATAGATCACATTTGTGAATCTTCAATGTTTGACAAAAATATGCTAAGTTCCTTCTGACATCTTTGATGAGGAGTAACTAGAGTTGGAGCATATACATTTATAATTCGAACTTTAATTTTTTCCTCTTTCTCATAAAATAGTATAGCAAACCATTTACATTTTTGCTTCTACCAATTGTCCATCCCTTTTGTGTTTGTCTCATATTGTTTCATTACCACTGGAAGCTCCTATATAAGACGTTTCCAAGAAATCCCCCATCTTCCACATCTTTTATAAAGCATCCTTACATTCCTCAATGCTTAATTTATTTCTTGTGTTAAAATAAAGTCAAGACAATAACAACATGTTTATTCCTTAATAAATATATTTTTTTAAGGGTCTTATTCATACCCCTAAATATCTATGATACCATTTTCATCGTCATTGTTTATTTTTATTAATGGGTTTAGCCTCATTTCTTGTTAACATTATGATAAAAAAATTTAGCTTCCAAAATCGATATCCCTTTAACCTTGACCTCTACCTCATTCGCTCTAGATTTTTCCTCCCCATCCTCCTTCACACCTATAACTCTTAAATTTGAACTTGTTTATTGGAATTTTTCATAAGTTATATCAATTTTTTCTTCTAATAGTTTATCTAAGTAAACTACAATTGCCTTAACCACTTGATGATGTAGAGGGTTTTTTTTACCACTTTCTTGCAAGGAAAAAATGTTTGATTTGATCTATATTCTACTATAATATGATCTCCTTGCTTTATATTCAAGTTTATTTCATGCCCAAAATTTTCCATCTCTTTCTGCATTATTTTCACTTTGCAATCTCTTGATATATGTCTATTTTCATCATATTTACAACATTAGAATGCAATGTTTTCATAACCCACTTGTTGATCTCATTCTCTTGATTTAGATTTAATTATAATGGGTTGCGTCAAATATTTTAAAATATCTATGGCAACACATTCAAGTGTATACAATATTTCTTCTCTTCTTTGTAGTTGGTTCCTCCTGGATGAACTCGTATAGGGCATTGTTGATATTCTTCAAGACCCTTATTGATAAGCTAATAAAAAAGCCTAAAAAACCTAATCCACACTAGAAGCATTTTGAGAATCTATTTCCACATAAAAATTATCTTCTCGATCTTAAATATAATGCATCTTGGTCCCTAAATCAAGGGCCAACATCAATTATTTCATCCCTTATTTCCAAATAGGAGAATATAAAGACAAAATATTTCAAATGAAAATTTACAAAGTAACTTGAATTCAACTTGTACTTTCACTTGATCCAATTTTGAATCTCCAAAAAACTTGGCTAGTATCCATGGAACTTACATAATAACCCTATGCTTTTAAGAACCATTACGTCATGATTGAACATATCATCCTTGATAGTCACTTATGGTGTAGTATCTACTACCTAGATAGGGTTTGCCATAGATTTGATCTTCCTCTTATCCTTAACTAGGGCATCCATACTTCCAATTAGAGCATCCTTACTTCAAGTAAAAAAATTAAAAAATGAGTTTTCTACCATACTACATAGTTTTTCTTCATAATAATCGTTTAGTTTCTCTTAAGATCTGGAATAATAAGTGGTGTTCGCTCTTTCTTACACTTTTTTTTTATTTGTGGAAAACATCCCAAAAGGGATGCCACTTTCGGGTAAGACCCAAGGAGGCAGGGGTATCCATTCCACCAAAAACGCCCAGGACTCGGACCTGGCCTACCACCTTTGACATACTCAAGGAGCAAACAAACACACAAAACCAATTTAAAAATAAGTAAATAACAACAAAAATAATAAAATAAAATAAAAAACATGCTCCTTGAGTGTGTCAAAAACAAAAGCACAACCAAACACGCACAATAAGATAAAAGAAACCACAACACGAACCACATAGAAAAACACAAGAACCACATAACAAAACACAAACAAGACAAAAACAACAGAACACTACAAAGACATAACCCAAAAAAAACATGAAAAATAAACACAACCAAAACCTAAAAAATTAAAAAATAAAATAAAAATAAAAATAAAAAACAACCAACAACAGACAATAAACAAAAACAAAAAACATAGAAAACACTCACACATAAAAACATGAATTAACACAAACAAAGAGAAACCCAAGAACAAGAACGAAAAAAACACAAGAACAATAACAAAAAACATAAAAAAAAAAAACACAAAACAACAAAAACACAAGAACAACAAAAAACAACACAAAGAACACAAAAACAAAACAAAACAAAAGAACCCACCCACCTTAAAAAACTAAACAAAAAAAAAAAAAGAAAAAAAAAATGAACATAACAATGACCTATCTAGACCAGAAGACTATTAAGGCAAGAATCAACAGAGGAAACAAAATAAAGAATAGAATGAGCTAGGGAACTAAAAAAACTGAATGAACCAAAGAGAAGCAAAAAAAAAAACAAGAAGAAACTAGGTACCTTCGGAACCGGAGCCATCCAAAGAAATGATAGAAAGAAGAGCTTCCCTAATTTGAGAAGCCCACCATCTAGGAGGGTGGCCATAACAAGTAAGATCACCTTTGTCCAAAGCCCAATTAGCTAAAGCATCAACACTCTTGTTTTGATCTCTGACCACATGATTGTAATCAACTTTCAAAAATCCCATTCGGATTAATTGAATCTTCTCAATAATTCTTTTTATTCTCCAATCCACCTTATGATTATTAGAAGGAGTCTTCAAGAGATTAATCATAAGTTGAGAGTCGAACTCAACTAACACCTTTTCCCATCCAACCTTAGTAGCCTCCTGAAGGCCTTCGAGGATACCATACCCCTCAGCAAGGTTATTGGAAAGAATACCCAAATTCTCAGCAAAAGTAAAAACCAGGGAGCCATCTGAAAGTCTACCAATTCCTCCCACACTGGCTTTTCCAGGGTTCCCTCTAGAGGCTCCATCAGTATTGACTTTTCCAAAATCCTTAGGAGGAGGTTGCCAATTTCTTGTCCTATCCATCTTACTAATACTCACATTCCCTTTAAGTTGGTTGCCCTTAGAAGATTTAATCTTCAATATTTGCATCACTTGATCCCATCTTTGGTGGGAGTTTTGGGGGTGATTAAGGAGTTGATGGACTGATTCAACTAAGTTGGCTATGGTCTTTTGCCAAATATAGTGAATATCCTTCCTATCTTGATTAAAAATTTGGTTGTTCCTTTCATTCCAAATATTCCAAAGAAGAATGGTAGAACCCATCCAAACTAACTCCCTAATAAAATGATCAACACCCTCTTGATTAGGCCAATCCCTCCAAAGTTGTTCAAAAGTAAAAAAATTGGACCACTGTAAGCCAAGTAAAGTGGCCATTCTCCTCCATAGCTCGGAGGCTAAAGTACACTCAATAAAAATATGGTTGAGAGTTTCTACATTCTCTTCACACATTTCACATCTAAAAGGGCCATGAAAACCACGCTTCATAAGTTGCTCACCAAGTAAGCACCCTACGATGCAATAAAAGCCAATTAAAGAACCTCACCTTAGGCCAAAGCTTTTGAGCCCACAATCGAGAAAATATGTCAGAAGAATGGTTGGGATTATTATGGCATAAGGTCAAATAACCTTGAGCAACTGAATACTCACCCTTAGTAGTGTTGTTCCATCCAAAACAATCTTTTTCATGGGACCAAGAGAGGGATCTCATATGAAGGATGCCTTGGATATCTTGTCTTTGCCTTTCTAGGATTTGAATAGGCCAGTCCTCAATAGGGATCCAATATCTACCAACCTTTGAATTACCAGTATGGTACCGATAGTAATTAGCCACCTTTATCCAATTAGCTCGGTGAAGCTCCTCCATCCAAGGCCTCCAATCGAGAAACTGAGTTATCAAAGGCTTGTGACCATCCCAAGAATCTATCCAAAAATTTGCCTCGTTGACCATTATGAATGATCCAAAATAATTTTTTCTTTATCAAATCCTCACCAGCCTTAAGAACTCGCTAAAATGGGAGAACCTTTGGTAGGAAGTTGATAGCGAACAAGGTCTTCAGGCCTTTTGTTCTCAAGCATATTTAGCATGGAGATTATTGGCCCAAAGAGCATTGGGGTTATGCAACATCCTCCAATATAATTTAGCAGCTAAAGCTTTGTTGTTATTAATAGAAGACCGGAATCCTAACCCCCCTTCACTCTTAGGAAGACATAAAGTATCCCATTTCACCAAGGCCCATTTTCTTTTCTCCTTAGTACCACTCCAAAGGAAACGATGACTCGATTTGATCCAATTCTCGAAGAACAACCTTTGGGATATTCAAAATGGAAGAAACATAAATAGGAATAGCTTGAAGGACTGATTTTACCAAGGTGATTCTACCCCCATAAGAAAGCCACCTGTTGGTCCACTTTCCAATTTTCTTCTTGACTTTGTCCAACAACCAATTCCAATATTTATTTTTCTGCCTTTGAATATTTATGGGAATACCTAAATAAGTGATTGGAAGGGAGGTCTTCTTATATCTTAATTTATCCAAGACCATGGATTCCTGTCTAGCAGAGCAATGAAAGAAAATAACTTTAGATTTGTCTTCATTGATCAACCGCCCAGTAGCCTTAGAAAAATAGCTAATGATTTGCTTAATATTAGAAGCTTCCTTAACCGTAGCTTTACCTAAAAGAGTAGAGTCATCCACAAATTGAAGATGAGAGATAGGTCTAGCTCCATGAGCAATGGTAACTCCCTCAAGGGTTTTGTTTTCCTCTTTTTGGTTATAGTCCTACCCAAGCATTCAACAAGAATGATGAATAAATAAGGGGATAGCGGGTCACCTTGCCTAATACCTCTGGAAGTTGGGAATGATCGAGAAGGCCTGCCATTGATAAGAACTAAGTAGGAAACTGAAGAGATACATCCCATAATCCAATCCATCCAATCCTTAGAGAAACCAAATTGCCTCAAAACTTTGATAAGGAAGTGCCAATCCACTCTGTCATAAGCTTTGGATAAGTCTAACCGAATGAACATGGAAGGAGATTTTTGCATATCCATGGAATGGATGGCTTCCTGAGCAAGAACTATCTCATCTACTATTTGACGTCCTTCCACATAACCCCCTTGCTCGGGGAAATAATCTTATGCAAAAGAGGCTTCAACCTTTCTGCCATGATTTTAGTAATGATTTTGAGAAGAACATTACATAAAGCAATAGGTCTAAAAGCTGAGATATGATCAACCTCTTGAGCTTTTGGAACAAGAGTAATATAAGTTTTATTGATAACCTTCAAAATTTCTTTGGCTTTCCTGGCTTCTTCCACCACCTCTAATAAATCAACATGAAGGATATCCCATAACTCTTGGTAGAACTCAATGGGAAAACCATCAGGACTTGGGGTTTTCCCTTTTTGCATTTTAAAAACTACTTGTTGAAGCTCATTGATAGTAACAGGAGCAGTCAAAATAGAGTTCTCCTCATAAGTGATAAGAGAAGGGATTGCTTGAAGAACATTTTGTTGTGAAGCTGAGTCAAGAGGAGTAGCAACAAAAATATTGGAAAAGTAATCAACAACAATAGAGTTCATGCCATCCCAAGTATAAACAACATCTCCAGAATCTGATTTTAAGGAAGAAATAAAGTTGTGAGATCTTCGAGCTAGAAGAGATTTGTGGAAGAAATTTGTGTTTCGATCTCCTTCTTTGAGCCATTGAATTCTAGATTTTTGCTTCCATAAGATTTCTTCTCTTTTTTCCCATTCCTCTAACCGAGTTGTGAGTTTAATTTCATCTACACTTCTCTTCTCTGTGAGGCCATCTAAATGGATTTTCTTATTCAAATTTTCAAGATGAGCAATAACTTCATGTTTTTTTTATGAACATCCCCAAACTCTTTCCAGCTCCAAGTCTTGATTTTGGATTTAATGTATTGCAGTCTTTTGGCAAAACAGAACATCTTAGTCCCATGCCTAGGTTTACCTTCCTTCCACCATTGTTGCACACGAGGTCTGAAGGAAATGTCTCTAAGCCACATTAATTGAAAATGAAAAGGAGAGAAACTCACATTGGTTTTCCACATTTCCACCATGACTCGGCCAATGATCCGAACCAAGCATTATTAAGAGTCTTCACTTTAGGAATGTGACCATGGATTAAGAAATTTTTAGAGAGCAAAAACCTATCCAATCTCTCCATTATACAAGCTAAGCCTTGCCTTCTATTAGACCAAGTCATAAGGCCATTATCTCGTTGGATATCCACAAGATGGAGGTTTGCAATATATTCGCTCATGAGGTCGTTGCTTTTGTCCAAATTTCTATTTCCCCCCTTTTCTCATCCAGAGAGAGGATGGTATTGAAATCTCCTCCGATCAAGATCCAAGCTTCAGGAAAATGAGAGATAATATGAGTAATATCCTTCCACTGTCTTCTTTTTTCCTCCAAAGAAGTCGGAGCATAAACAGTAATGCAGAGCATAATTTGGTTGGAATGTCTACTTTGAATAGCTATAGCCAACAAACCCCAACTGCCAACAATATGGTGAATAACTACCTCTTTTGGGTCCCAAAGACAAGCAATGCCACCATAAGTCCCTTGGGAACCGAGGGAAACCACTTTTCCAGCTGGCCAAATTTTATCGGCAATTGAGTCCATATCCTCCATTGACATCTTTGTTTCTTGAAGGAAAACAAGATGTGGATGATTTATCTGAATCATTCTTCTAATTTCATTTTGTTTTGAAAGACTCCCTTTGAGTCCTCTAATATTCCAAGTGATGATCTTCATTAATACCAGGGCTAAAAAATGTTGGGAAGGGCATTAATCTTACCTTCCTCTACAAGCTTTTCACCTTCTTTTACCATATGATATTGATTGGTCTTGCGACCTGCTTTTTGATTAGAATCCATCTTCAATTTTTTTTCCCTGTTTCTTGACTTATTCCAATTGAATCTGAGATGGCTTCTAACCTTGAAGAATGCTCGTACACAACCAAAATTTTACTAGATGGTTCAACGGAGTCTATATTGGGACTCGCATTATTTGAAGTTTTGACATTTGAAAGATTGTTTTTCTTGTGTAAATTTTCTCCCTTTTTTTCTCGTTGAAAACCTTTGATTTGTTGGTTTGTCTTTGAGTTCTTCCCTTCATATTTAAATTGTGTTTCTAAGATTTCAGTTTCCATTATTTCCTCTTCCTCACTTGGGACATCATTTGTGGAAAGGATTTCAAACATATTAGCAGATGACTTTGATTGATCCTTCATAACCGGTTTTTTCTTAGTGTTCTTCTTCTTAGGTATTTGGAAACCTGCTGAGTTTATATCTTCTTTCTTTTGATCAGGAATTTTATTTGGGCAAGCACTGGCCAAATGACCATATTCATGGCAAATTCTACAACGAAAAGGAATGTTCTCATAGTCCACTACTTGCTCCCAAGTGTCTTCCCCAAATTGTAATGTGATATTTTTAGGTAGGGGTTTGTCAAAATCCATTAAAACACAAATCCGAGCATAAATAATATGTTCAAAATTTTGAGTACAATCAGCAGTCATCATAAAAGTTCCTAAAGAGTTTCCAATTGAAGAAAAAATAGTAGGATTCCAAAATTCAATAGGGAGGCCAAAGAGTCTAACCCACACGGGAGCTATAGAAGGCATCTCTTCTTCGGCTTTAAATTTAGTATGCCAGGGCTTCATGAAAAGCCCCGCCCTTCCAAAAAACCAAGGACCCCCTTGAAAAGTTTTCTCTCTATCTTCATTATTAGCAAATAAAACAAGAAAATAACCATTTGGATAAATAGAGATTTGTAACTCACCTTTAGTTTTCCAGCTTTTTGCAGCCCAGACTTTGAAAGCAGATAGACTCGGACGAAAACCCACGAACCGACAAATTAGTCCTCTTTTTTCCAAATCTTCAATGCCAGTCTGAATGTTACCCATATCAAGCTTAACAATAGGAGTTCCATCCACTGCTTTAAGACATCCTGACTCCGTTTTCCTGGGATCAATCTTAGGCATTCTTAGAGGTTTATGGGAAGCCCTAAGATTGATATTAGCATTGGGCTGAGGCTGTCCACCACGGAGGGCATCCCTAAAATTCATTTTTGGGGCTGAGTCTTCGAAATTCTTACCCTTGATAGGGGTTTTCATAGTAGAATTATTTTGTGGGTGCACCTTAGCACCAGATTCACTTGAGATATGAGCCATTTTTTGATCAACTGCTTGAAACTTGTTTCGTGATCTCTTTAATCCTTGCCCTAGACGTCGTGGAAAGGTATGGTTTTCACTTTTCTTTTGTGCAAGAAATTGGAAGTCGTTGTCACTCAAGTTCACAGTATGATCTGTTGAAAGATAAATTTCTAACCCATCTTGGATCCCCTACAACATTTCCTGCTAAAATATTGAGCATAAACCACAAAAATATTGGTCGCTAGGGCCCGAAGGCCCTAAAACCAACCTCTGGAGCTGCTTGCACTCAACCCAGATGAAACCCTCGCATAGCCGCTTGCCAAATATCTCGTTCACACATAGGGATGCGCTAGGATCTGTGTTGCTCCAAATGATATGAAAATTGGTGGAGACGTTCTAGGGTTTTTCAGGCATCTACCCTCAAAATTTTAGCTCAATCCGAGTCCGGATGAGTGAGATATGGCCGAAACGAGTTCGACAGTTTGGGCAGTCCTGCGAAAAACGTCCCTCCACAAATCTGTAACAAAATGGGACTCGGTTCCTTTTCAATGGACTATCCCATAGTAAATGTCCTCTTGTTTCAAATTCATAACTTTGGAATCAAGTAACTTGTTCGCGAATTATTTATTGTCCTTACACTTCTTACTTGCACTTGTAATACTTAATTATTTTGTAAAATAAGAAAAAGATGAAATTTACTCCCAACTAATTACATCTTTGTTAATTAGAGTAATAATAATAAAATCAACCCAAAAACTTTTATTAAAATTAAAAGTATAAAACTCATTGTTCAATAACTTCATTTAATAGAAAACATAAAATGCATAGCAACAATAACTTCATTTAATAGAAAACCTAAAATACATAGCAAAAATTGTATTTTCATGTTATAAAATACAATCATTTTGTTATTAACCAAACATACAGAAACAACTTTAAGTTAAATCTTGTTTCTTATTAGCTTGTATCAAATAAGTTATATTTATATACTTTCTAAACACCATAAATCACATGGGGCATATAAATGATCATATAATCAACTTTTTAAAAATTGGAAATAAATTATTCATATATAAAATTTATAATTATTTTAAAAGAATAAAAATTTAGTATTTAAAATATTTTAAATAAAATAATAATTAAATATTTAATTCAAATTTATATTCTGTATTTTTATGAACATTTTTATAAAAATATAATTTATAATAAAATAAATTTAATAAAAAATCTAAATTTAGATGGACAGTTTCACAGTAAAACAATTTATAAATACAATTTATTATATTCATTTCAATTTTTTTATTGAATCAACAAAACCATACAAGAAACAAAGAATCCCAAAACAATAACCCTTGCAAAGCCCAGAAGAAATAGACCCCCTAAATCACCGAGCACCCGATAAAAAGACACCCAACAAACAACAACCTCAACTAGGCATGTCCGCAGCAAGCAAATTAGCAAGATGATGAGAATAATCCAATGGGAGCTAATCCCATTCCCTAAAATTTTAGTCTTCCTGAAACTCAGAAGCCCATTTTACCAAGCAATCAGCCACACTATTTCATTCCTTAGGAATATGAACAAAGGAAATAAACTCCAGATGTCGATAAATTTGAATGATCTGCCAAGCCACTAACGTCAGCTACCAATGAACATGAGAAATATTATGAGTCTTCAAAAAATTAAGAGTATGACTCATAGATTATCTTTCGCCATCCCAGAGCATAACCTTTTTTCAAAGCAAAACGAATAGCAAGGGCCTCCATATAATTATTAGTTTGCTTCCCCTTATAATAGGAGAAAATGAAAAGAGTTGCACCACTACTATCTCTCCCAACACCACCAATACTTGCATACCCAGGATTCCCTCTGTAAGAGCCATCAGTATTAATCTTAAATACCCTCTATGCAGAGGATGCCATCTACCATCTCTTTGCACTTTTTGATTGAGGCCTCTCCTCCCGATCGATAAAGAAGTACGAGGACCATTCTTCACTAAACCTAGGTCTTGCATCATCAAAATCTCATACAGGTCCAAAGGAAGACTTATTTGACATTTAGAAGAAATAGTTTCTTGGATCATACCAATAATCCTCTGCTAAATGTGATAAACAGTTAACTTTCTACCTTGAAAAATTCTTCGATTTCTTTCAAGCCAAATCTACCATATAATACATGAGGGCCCAATACTCCATGAAACTTGAATAAAAAAGCCTTAGCAGGAGGTCTTCATAAACTCCTCCAGAACTCAACAAGAGAAGAGGCATGAGAACAAAGATTGTTTCCACACCCTTCACCAAAGATGCCAAATTACATGTGCAAATGAACACTATAAGAGCAAATGCCCTAAAAATTCGTCACTATTCTCACAAAGGAAACAAAATGAAGGGCCCCAAAAACCTCTCTTTTGGATATTATCCTAGGTAAGAAATTTGCTCCTAGTAGCCAACCACTATTCACGTAAAGTATTTTGTATAATAGTTATAATATAATTTTAATGAATATAAGATTCAGATGAAACCATTTAAACTTTGTATAATCATTTTTTTAAGTAAACATTCAATGAACTATTATGTAATATTAATGACATTGAAAAAAATAACAATACGACCACAACCTTATCAACAAAAGCCTATATAATCATTTTTCAAGTATATAATTAATTAATAAGTTTTTATATAGTATGGAAGGCATTAGGCAAAAACAAATGAAATGTAATAATAAGAGTAAAAATAAATGGAGTGTAACAATAAGAGCAATGATCTTATGAGTAAAATTTCTCTATCATCATAAACTGGTTATATGGAATTAAAAATTATGACTATTATTATATTGTAATAATTATGATGTCATATTATATCAATGAATGATATTGTTGGAAGTTGCAAGCTTACTGCAATGGTAAGGGCTTTGGCTTCTGTTTGAGAGGTTCAAGGTTCAAACCCTATTAAGTATAAGGGGACCAAGATCCCTCATTAAAACCTATGAAAATTTATTGAAAAAAATAAATGACATTATTGGAAAAATTCGGGAGTGAGTGCAAGTGCAATCGGGAGCATTTAGGAGTGAGTGCAGTTGAGAGTGAACACAGTCAAAAGTGAGTGCAAGAAAAAGTCGTGAGTGAATGAACGTAACCAAAAGCGAGTGTGAGTACAAGTCGGGAGTGAGTGTAGCGAGAAACAAGTACGAGCATGAGTCAGGAGTGAGTGCAACCACAAGTGAGAGTGCAAGCACAAGTCGAGAGTGAGTGCGACCATAAGCAAGAGTGCGAGCAAAAGTCTAGAGTGAGTGCAAATGGAAGTGAGTGTGAGTCAGGAGTGAGTGTAGCCAAGAGCAAGTGTGAACGTGAGCTAGGAGTTGGGAGTGAGAGAAAGTGTGAGCAGGAAATCAGAAAGTAGAAAGCAAAGTGTGATAAAGGAACAAGTGCCACTTCTTGTTCCAGATCTTGGGAGAATTTAAATAATTTATTTGAAGAAAATCTAGGTAACATGGAAATAAATTCATTTGTGAAAGTCCTTACTGAAAGTATGAATGACCAAGTTGGAAATTTGGATGCCCTAGATAGCAATAAGAGGAAGAGATAATCTATGGCAAACCCAGTCCAGGTAGCAGATTCTACACCAGAAGTGATTATCAAGGATGAGATGATTGAGCATGATATAATGATTTTTAAAACCAAAGGGTTAATATGTAAGTTTCATGGATATTGGTCAGGTTTTTCTAAGATTCAAAATTGGATTAAGTGGAAGTAGGTATTGAATTCAAATTACTCCATGACTTTTCTTTCAAGAGGATTTTTTCTTATTATTTTCTCCATTTCAAAAATAAGGAATAAAATAATGGATGGATGCTCGTGGTTTAGGGATAAAGACGTATTATATTTAATACCTTGGAGTGAGATTTTTTTTGATGACACAAAACTATTAAAAGGCTTCCGATATGGATTAGGCTTTTTGAACTTCCTTATCAACTCATTAATAAGGAGGTTTTGAAGAACTTGATTTGACTTAGCTTCTCCTATGATATGGTCTCCTTGTTTTAAATTGTAGCTACTTGAAACTAAAAAACTAAAAAACTAAATGGTTCTTATGAAGAAAAACCATGTAGTATGGGAGAAAACTCATTTTTTTTATTTTTTACTTGAAGTAAGGATGTTCTAATTGAAAGTATGGATGCCCTAGTTAGGGATAAGAGGAAGACCCTATCTAGGTCATTAGAGGCTCTCCCTAAGGCCTCAACATTTCTTTGGTTAGCGATTTAAAGTAATATTCTGTTAGCATATATTGTATTAGAGCATAGTATTACATTATTTTATCGTTGCTTAATCAAGCGCTCCTAGGTTGGGTGGGGTAGTTATTAAAACTGTTGGTTGGTTCTTCAACCAACCATGGAACCACTTTATTGTTTATTTAATCCAACCTCAATGCAAAGCCGACTATTGATTCACGTTTCCATTTCATATCGTGTTTTAAAATATGGTACAAGAGCCAGCAAGGAGGGAGAAGGGTGCTATCGTTTGAGGTACGTTTCTCAAGGATGTGATCGACCACTGCACGAGGACTGACGCGACCAGACCCGAGGATGCGATGCAGACCCAAACCCACGAATGCGATCGACCACCGTACGAGGAATAACATGACCAGAACTGAGGACACATTGATGTTGACGTGGACCTAATAGGGTACACGTAGAGCGAGGACACACAGATGCTAACATGGACCTGACAAGGGACACTTGGACTTGAGAGAGAGGTGACGCTAGTGTGGATTTGATAGGACACGTGGTGAAGGTTTAGGAGTTTGAGGGTTCTCAGGAAAAAGGGTTGGGAGGGGTGACCGCTCGAAGGCAGTCACCTTCAAAGGTGGCCCTCCCACCTTTTGAAGCAAGGTGAATGCATCTGTTGGATGCATGTGGGATAATCCCACTACTATTTTTTTTTAAAACAAGGTGCACTCTTCTACAAGGCCAAGGCACTGGGCCTTCATAATCAGTGCTCTTGGTAGCACAGTCGATTAAAGGTGCTCGCTGCTGCGAACGAGGTCCGTTGTTCGAATCCCATGAAGGGGTTTTGCAACATGCCATTTTTTTTATGCTTAGCTTTCGCATATGCCCACCGATGCACAGTGATGCCCTACGAAGTACAATGATGCCCTAAGCAAGAAAATTTGATGCTCTAAGCAAGAAAATTTGATGCCCAACAATTTTTTGTCAACTTTTTGCAATTTTTTGACCATTTTTGCCTAACCAATTTTGACCAAGGAGGGTCATTTTTTTTGCACACCAGGGGTATTTTTTTGTCAAAGGAGGGGACAGGAGCATTTTTTTGAGGTATTATTCTGTACTTTGATTTTTTCCTTCAAAGCATTTTTGGAGGGATAAGTTGTTTTTTTGGAATTAGAAAGGGTCCACATACAATTTTTTCATCCTTGTTTATTTTACAACAAAAAAGGGGGATCTTCAGCATTTCTTTTTACAAAATTCTAAGACAAAGGGGGGAATAAAAAATTGTTGCTTTGTGGAAAGTGAATATTTTCATTTAAAAACTGGCATTGTAATAGGTGCATTTTTTATGGAAATCGACACCTAAAGTAGTTAAATTTGTAGGCATTTGTGGTTGTATTTTTCATTTAAATTTATTTATTTCTTGCATTAACAATCATACAATAATCCCCATAATGGGGGTGGAGGTCCAAGGTTCAAATCTCGAGCCTCGCCGAACTGAACGCTTGTCCCTTTCCAAGTTCTTTTAGCGGCGTAAAAGGTTTAAAATGATTGTGGCATGGTGGTTATAGGGGCGGACTGCGTGAAGATCTATGTGGCAACTTCTAGGGCGGACATCGTAGAATACTATGGTGGCCATAAAAAGTCGGACAGCCTACCCAGATTCGTGGTGGCTACCGATTCCACCATGTAAATTAAAAAAAAAAAAACAATCATACAATAAAGCAAAAGAAAAGACCCCAATTTTATACACCTATTTGTGCAATTTATTGCATAGCAGCATTCGGTATCTACGATACCTCTGGTCCACACTTACAGGTAATGTGGTCGTGTTTGGACTACTGTATCTAACGCCTAATATAGCTACAACAATGATGTTTGAGGTTGATATCTATCAACCGTAGGGGAGAATAAGGCAAACCAGTTATGTTATTCACTCCATTTATATCCTAATTGTTATTGTTGTTAGACGTAAATCCTGACGAAGTGATTTCCAAAGTGTTTAGGGGAAGTTACGCCCCACGCATGAGGAAAGACCTTCTATGGTAGGTGTCATAAACAAAACGATTCTCTTTCAGTATCGCCTAAGTTCCATGTATCGTTTTGCTCTTATATACTTATAGTCTCCCTCACGTAAGGGCGGGTATATATAGAGGAGTTTTGGTATAAAGGCCTGGCAAGTATAAATAAAGGGGGACCATTTGGCATTATAAGGAACCTTCACAATGGCCTCTATTCATAAATATATATCAGATTCACAGTTGTTGAAAGGTTCTAACTTCGCACCATGGAAGACAAAGATGCGTGCTATTCTTCAAGTGGAAGATTTGTGGGATGTAGTGACTGGAACTACAAAACGTCCTACGACAGTAGGAGAATATCAAGAAGCTTTTGATAAGAAGGACAAGAAATATCTCATGTTTATTTTTCTTGCTACTACAGATGAGGTCTAGCCTCATATTTGTGATGCCAAAACTAGTAAGGAAGCTTGGTATGCTTTGATTACTATTTATGAAGGTAAGAATCAGTCCACTATTCTACACCTTCAAACTCAACTACATACACTCAGTATGAAATCTGGTGAGACAATTGACCTATTCCTATGCAGAGTGGCAGAATTGATAGCCAAATTGAATGCTATGGTACAGCCAGTGGATGGTACTCTCTTGACCGCAGTCATCTTGAGAGCATTGCCAGAGTACTATAAGATGTTGATAACCTCTCTTAATGTATCTAGTAGACAAGTCTCTTTTGTGGAATTGGTGAATTTGCTTCAAACTAAAGAGGCAAATAAATTTTAGAAGGATGAAGTGCCAGATAATGCCCTCTACACCAATAAAGCGGGTAAGAAACAAGGTTAGTTTCAAAAAGGAGGATCTTCATCAAAGGTAAAAGGAAAACAATATTAGTAGAAAGACAACCAATATTGTAAGATATGTGATATTAATAACCATGACACCAACAGGTGTTGGTTTAAGAACAAACAACAAAATGACCAAGATCACAAGAAGAAGAAAAAGGGGAAAAACAAACCACAAAAAAAGTATAAGCAACCCAAGGGGCATGTTGCTTATGCCGAATCAAATTCAAATTCAGATTCTATAGAATTAGACTTAGACTCAGAATATGAGCGAGCACACAGGGTGCCCATGACTCATACTTTATCTCAGCAAATAGATTTTGTATGGTATATTTATTCTAGTGCTAGTAAGCACATGACTGGTGATAGATCTTGGTTTGAGATATTTGAGGTGTTGAGAAATGTAGCTCGAACAGGAACTTCTTGCACAGGCTTCAGTATGAACGTGCTAGAAGTGGTTCGAGACATTTCTAATTCTATTTTGAAATTCACTTATGTGATTTTCTATTTTTAAGTTCACTTAAGTGATTCTATTTTGTAATTCACTTAAGTGATTCTATTTTGAAATTCACTTAAGTGATTTTCTATTGTTAAGTTCACTTAAGTGATTCTATTTTGTAATTCACTTAAGTGATTCTATTTTGATATTCACTTAAGTGATTTTCTATTTTTAACCTTACATCTCAAGATGAGATGAGATCTAATATTAGGGTTACCTTTTTCAAGGATAAAAGGAGAAGATCAAGAGTGTTTTAGATACACAGACAAAGACATAGAAAATAATGGGAGGAGAACAGATTGTAGAAGGAAAAACTACAAGCTTAGGAGGAGAAGAACAGTGATTGTTGGCTAGAAAAGTAGCAAGAGAGC
Source organism: Wollemia nobilis (assembly GCA_028583015.1). NCBI lineage: Eukaryota > Viridiplantae > Streptophyta > Pinopsida > Araucariales > Araucariaceae > Wollemia > Wollemia nobilis. The sequence goes on along the minus strand of JAQPPZ010017116.1, from coordinate 4,654,186 downwards.
ATAAGTGTTCTGCTGTACCTGTAGCCTCTTTTATTTGTAATATTTCAGGTTCAGGAATATATTTAACTTTTTTTGTTCACGCTATTTATTTTTCCAACCATCTGTGTGACAGTTGCATGTTTGAATAAATTATGCTCAGATCTGATTTATTTTAAAATAACATAGGACAACAGTTATCTAGGGTTGGAAAATTTACATGAGGAAAAGGAAGGTAAGCCAGTAACAATTGTTGACAATCAAACCTACCAAGTGAAGGGTGAAGGAGATGTTTCTGTCACTCTTCCAGATGGCAAATTTTAGATTGAGAAGGTACTTTATGTTCTTGGATTGGCTAATAATTTATTGTCAGTCCCTCATATGTTATATCAAGACATAGATGTTATGTTCAGTGTTGAGAAATGCAAGAAGATATGTTTTATAACTAGAAGAGGAAACCATGTAGCAACAGGATCATACAAGCATGGCTTATTCATTTTAGATGTCGTTACAACGCCTCATGTTGCCCTGGCAACAACTACCAAAGAGGCTACTTCTCTATGGCACAAGAGATATGGGCATCTAAGTTCAGGATATTTTCTCAAGTTGAGCAAATACGATATGGTGAGAGGTCTTCCCAACCTTTCATCCATATTGTCATTTTGCTTGGATTGCTTAGCAGAGAAGCAACACCGGGTATCGTTTGAAGTTAGCTCTTCAGGAGCTAAGAAACCTTTGGAGTTGGTACACACCAATATGTGTGGTCCTATGCCAACCAGCTATGGTGGAAAAAGGTATTTTTAATTGTTTTTGGATGATCACTCATAGAAGATGTGGATTTTATTTCTTCAATTGAAGTCAGAGGCATTTTTGTACTTTCAACAATTCAAGAAGCTTATTGAGAAGGAGTCAGGATGGTCCATCAAAATCCTCCACTCAGATCGAGCGTGGAATATACCTCCAAGAAATTTTCATCATTTATGAATGAACATGGGATTAAGAGAAAACTGACTACAGCCTATACTCCATAGCAAAATGGAGTTTCTGAAAGAAGAAATTGTTCCATTGTGAAAATGGTTCGATGTATGCTTGCAGGGGCACATCTTGAGCATGAGTATTGGACAAAAGCAATAAAAACAACATCATACCTCCTGAATAGAGCACCCACAAGAGATCTACATGGTAAAACTCCAAAAGAAGCATGGAGTGGTAAGAAACCCTCCATTTCTCATCTAAGGATTTTTGGATGTAAGGCATTCATGCACATACCAAAACAAAAAAGGAAGAAGTTAGATGAGAAAACCTTGAAATGTATCTTCCTTGGTTATGATGAGCATTCAAAGGGATATCAATTGATAGATCCTATGACCAAGAAGACACATATAAGTAGATATGTGGTATTTGATGAAGCTTTCACATCAAATAACACTTCTACAATTGTATACCTTGAGGAAGATGAGCCTAAGAAAGAGACTCCACCTCCTCAGAACAAGATTCTAAAATGGTATACCAGTACATTGAGAGATTCCAAGTTGACATCACTTCCAGATCTAACTCTAGATCGACCTTGTACTCGCAGTATGACTCAGTAGAAGAGAGCAGAGTTATCAACTTCAGAGGTTGACGAGTTTTACCAATAATTTTATGAACTATCTGTAGATGTAAAGGAAGATAGGAAAATAGATATAGAGAATGAGATGGTTTATATGACAGCATTGGATGAAATAAACCCACAACAATTCAGGATGCACTTAGTGAGCCTCAGTGGAAGGCTTCTATGGAAGCAGAACATACATCTCTCATGAAAAATCATACATGAAAGCTAGTAAATCTGCCTTTAGGAAAGAAGCCCATTGGTTGCAAATGGGTGTTCAAAGTGAAGTATAATGCAGATGGTACTATTGATAAGCATAAATCTTGTTTTGTTGCAAATGTCTATGCTCAGAAATAAGGCATAGACTATGAAGAGACTTTTGCCTCTATTGCAAAAATGACTACCATTTGAGTACTTTGTGCCATGGCAGCTCAGTTTGGGTGGAAGTTACATCAGATGGATGTAAAAAGTGCTTTCTTGAATGGTGACCTACAAGAAGTGTACATGACCCAACTAGAAGGATTTGTTGTTGAAGGACAAGAACAAAAATTTTGTAAGTTGATCAAATCCTTGTATGGGCTGAAACAAGCTCCTCGAGCTTGGTACATCAAAATAGATAGTCACCTAGTGCAACATGGTTTCCAAATAAGTCCTTCAGATGCAAATCTCTACATCAAGAACAATGGTTCTGACATAGTGATTTTGGTGCTATATGTAGATGATCTGATCATAATAGGGAGCTCAGAGAGTATGATTGATGCAGTAAAAGATGATTTGAAATAATCTTTTGAAATGATAGATCTAGGACTTCTTCACTATTTTCTTGGTTTGGAAGTGACTCAAAAAAAGCATCATATCAGAGTAACACAAAAGAAGTATGCCAAGACATTGATTGATAAATATCACATGACAGACTATAAGTCTAAGGCAAATCCAATGGAGTTTGGACTCAAGCTATCTCGATATGATCAATCACCATAGGTAGATGGCACTCTCTATCGTCAACTGATTGGGAGTCTCATATATCTGACAAATAATAGGTCATATCTCAGTTTTTCTATGGGTTATCTTTCAAGGTTCATGCAGGAACAAAAGGTGAGTCATTGGAAAGCAACAAAGAGAGTTATTCATTATGTCCGTGGTACTACATATTTTGTCTTGGAGTACAAAAAGAATAGCAAGTTCTATCTACAGGGATACACGAATTGAGACTATGCTGGATCCATTGATGATCGAAAGTCGACTTTTGAATACATTTTTCATCTTGGATCTAGTCCTGTCTCTTGGCATAGTAAGAAGTAGCAGGTGGTTGCTATATCTTCTATAGAGGTAGAATATCGCGTAGCCAGTGGAGCAGTCTGCGAGATAATTTGGCTACGTCACATTCTTACAAACATGGACCTTCCGAAGAACCTTCCACTTCATTTATTCTGCGACAATCAAGGTGTTTTGAATCTCGTCAAGAATCCAATCTTTCATGATCGCACCAAACACATTGACACTCGATGTCATTTCATTCATGATGAAGTTCCAAAGCATCACATTCAGCTCCAGTACATTCCCACTAATGAGCAAGTTGCAGATATTTTCACCAAGGCACTTGCACGTGTCAAATTTGAATTATTTCGCAATGCTCTGGGTATTTACCAATAATGTAATAAGGGGGGATGTTAGCATATATTGTATTAGAGCATAGTATTACATTATTTCATTACCGCTTAATCAAGCTCTCCTAGGTTGGGTGGGGTAGTTATTAAAAATTGTTGGTTGGTTCTTCAACCAACCATGGAACCACTTTATTATTTTATTTAATCCAACCTCAATGCAAAGCCGACTATTGATTCACATTTTCATTTCAGATCGTGTTTTACAATAGATTCTTATGAGAGAGTCTACAAAAAAGAGGATGTTATGGACCCTTCAGATGTGCCTTGTGTGAGAAGGATTTCGAAACAATAGACCATTTACTTCTTCATTGTCCATTTGTTCACACTATTTGGGGTTAGTTTTTAAAAATATGAAATTATATTGGATAGCTCCATCAACATTGAAAGAGCTGATAAAATGTTTAAATTATTTCAAAGCTAAAGCATTATGTGTTATTTGGAGGATTGGTCCTGTCATTATTTGTTGGAATTTATGGCTTGAAAGGAATAACAAATTTTTTTAAAATAAATATCAAAATCATGCACATGTTTGGAACCGTATTAGTACCTCTCTTGTAGAATGTCTACAAATATGGTGCTCATCATGGGAAGTTTCAATTGTAGAAAAAAATGTGCTAATAATTTGGAAGTGTCATTTGTGACAACGAAATTAAAACAAAGGATCTACTTTGATCTATTGTAATTAATTTTGGTGGTGCTTCTAAAGGAAATCTAAGAAAAACTGGTAGAGGTGTTTGGGTTTATCAAAATTAATTTTGATGATGCTTTTAAAGGAAATCCAAGAAAAATTGATGGTGGTAGTGTTTTTAGAAATAATAAAGGAAAAATTCTCCTATCTTATTCAAAATCTTATGGAACTTCAATTAACAACTATGCAAAGGCTAGGGTACTTCTTACAGGTATTTTAATTGCAATAGAAAAAATATAGAAATATATTTCAATTGAGGGGTACTCACAAATTATCATCAATGTTATTAATAAAAATGGATGTGGAGACTAGATAAAAAAATGATAATATTGTTGATGTTCATCACCTATTACTAAAGGTAATTTCCCAACAGTGTGAGCATATTTATTTTAGAAGGCAACTGGTCAAGTGAGATTTTATGTCTTTAAAAAAATGATGTCAAGGAGCTGATTCTAGAAACATGCATTTTGAGGAAGTGAAGAATATATTTAAGAGAAAAAAGAAATGAAAAAACTATGATAAAAATGTATGCTGCAGCAAATGTAATATTTTAATATTTTGATGGGAGTGGCCCCCAATAGAAGCCACATATAACCTATTAAAAAAAATAAAATAAATGACATTGTTGTATTACACAATGATGTCTTTGGAAAGAATATCGTAATGGTATATCTTTAGATTTTTCATCCAAAAGACCTAAGCTCAAACCCCAATATAAGAGGATTGAGGCCCCTTTCAAAAAAAAAACCTTATCCTAAAATCTTTCAACTCTTTAAAAAAAATCATATTTTGTTTCTATAGTAAAAGTATGTATTTTTAACTACTAGCATTTTTAAAAAATTATATTATATTTCTATCCTAAAAGTATTTATTTTTAACTACTAGCATTTATATCATTTAAAATTGTAAAAATTATTTTAAGTCATAATAATAAGATTTGTTGTATTCAAAGCTTCAAGCTTACTCTAGTGGTACGGCCTTTGGCCTCTCTTTGGGAGGTCTAAGGTTCAAATCTCAAAAAATTATTTTTACAACTAAAATAGTTTTAACAATCAACAGGAAATAAGGTAATATAGCATGATATGATATGATCATATAAAATAATGGGAATATCCAACTGTTTATCCACCCATAAATTTAAACCTCTATTCAAATTTTCAAAATTTTAAAATATAGATCCACTCAAATTATATTAAATCTTAAAAAAACTAAATAAAATTTTAATATTAAATTAATACATATTTAAATAAAAAATAAATATTATATTAAAATATTTCTTTTAATTTTTAACCAGTAAAACGAATAAACCATATACTAAAACATATGTTTTTTTCTTTTTCCTTCTCTTTTTTTTTTTAATTTAAAAGTAGTTGTTAGACGACATTGTATTCACCACTATGCTTGGTTAAAGAAAAACCATTTTTTCACATTCTACAAATCTTAATCAAAATAAAAGTTAGTTAACACCGCTTGGATTTAAAAAAAATAAATAAAATTTATATGATTAATAGACTGAATAGATATGCTTATTTTATTTGTAATATTATATATTAACGTATTTATTTGAAATAATACTAAATGTAATAATTTTAACAGATTAAAAAAACTTATAATTGTAAGTTTAATACATATAATATAGTGTACAATTACAAATTAAAAATATTATAATTTCTTTAATTTTTTGGGGTTACATAGGAGAGTTGGTTATAGTTACTATTTTTTCATTATTTTTAGTTATTTTTAGTAACTAGTCACCGTAGGGTTCAAGGGACTACTCCCAACAAACCTATGTCTTGTTCTTGTTGACCCGATGTGAGATAAGGACCACTAGTCATTCAGGGTTTGTACCGTTATTATCAGTCTGTCGTGCACTCAGAGGATTCAGAGCAGACTACTACCTTGTCAAAGGGTTGACTTCCCCCCAAGGTTTGAAACTAGGTCTCTCCTTGGTAAGTGCCCAGCCACACCTGCACTTACCAATCCACCTAACCCTTGAGGATTTTTAGAACTTAATTTTTTTTTGGTAGGTTAAAATTATATTAAAAGCGAGTTTTGAAAGGACCCCAAAACCTTTTTACAAGAGGTCAATCGACCAAACCAAAGGTTAAGAACAATCAATTTGAAGAATCACGCCTAGCGAAAAATAAACAGTTTGCTCTATTTTCGATACTCATTGATGGCGGGAGCGGAAGCAGGAGCTGGAGTAGGTACGGACGCAGGGCTGGGGACAAGCTCAGAGAACGGTGCAGGTTTCTGGGCAGGATCGGGGTCAGGCACGTCAGGGCCCGGTCCCGGGCCAGCAGGACCCTTGGCGGGCCCAGAGGATGGCTCTGCGCCTGATCTAATTGGCGGCCAGGGCGCAGGCCTAGGGAAAAATCCCCCTGATCCTGGGCAGGTCTCTGTCTCGGGAGGGATCAAACCCTCCTATCAGCAGATATTGGCGGGCACCAGGGCCCCTTCCCGGGCCCTGGGGTTAGGGCTTTCCCTCGAGGGCACCCACATTTCTATTCAGGAGGAGGTTTATGCCTCCTTGGTAGCTAGTTCCTCTGCCTCGCTGGTAGGGAAATTCTTGGGAGGGCGCCCAGACATGGAAACCGTCCGCAGATGGGCGGCTACCAAATGGAAGGTGTCCGTGCATATTCAGCTGGTTGTCTTGACCAAGGGTTTCTTCATCATCAAGTTAAATAACAACGAGGACGTCGAAAAGATCATGTCGGGCGGGCCCTGGTTTTTGGGGCGCAAAAGCCTCTTCCTCAGGCGTTATGGAGCTGACTTCCACCCCAGCACCCAAAGCATCAATTTCGCCCCGGTCTGGGTTCATCTCCCAGACCTTCCCTTTCACCTGTGGGACGAAGACGTCCTAAGACTCATTGCTCAGTCGGTCGGGGACCTGGTGGCCTTCGACCCCGCTACCAAGGTAGGATCTCGTATGGTGCATGCCAGATTTTGCGTCAATGTCAATCTTGAATTTGAACTCCCCTCTTCGGTGACCATCTCGTCTGGGTCCTTCTTGTGGCGCCAACCCTTGATCTATGAAAACAAACCTGCCTTCTGCCCCACTTGCTGCACTTAGGGCCACCTCCCCCACCAATGCCTGGTTTCCAAAAAGGTTGATGGCCCTGTCACCAAACTCCCTTCTCGATCAGGTCGGGCCCCGTCTCGAGGGCCCCCTCGCGACGGCCACAGATCCTAGGCCTGGACCAGCAAGGAGGTTCCCCCTCCTGCCCCAAAGGACTCTCATGTGGACCCTGATCTGGAGGACGGTCTCCCCTAGGGTTCCCATTCCGCTGCTCCCTCCCCTAGGTCGTCTTCTAGGGCCTCGATCCCAGGTTCTCCCCCCCTGCCCGCTTCGAATCTCGCCCCGCAGGCCCCTGCTTGCGCCCCCCTCCAGGCATGCAAGTTGCCTGGGCTCCTTTCCCCGTCGGCTCCCACCTCTGTCGGGGCCCCCTTCTCCCCCCCACTCCCGCTATCCCCCCTTGACCCCCCCCCACCCCTCCCGGTGATCCTCGTTGGGCTTCCTCCCTTGGAGTGCGGATCTGAGAGGTCAAATGAAGAGATTGAAGCTAGTTCTCCGTCTGAGTCTGATGAAGTCAGCCCCAAGATGACTCGGAGCAAGACTTTTGCCACAGACTTTGACAGCAAACTCAAAAGAGGGCAGCCCACCCTGGGCAACTGTTGGAAATTACCATCAGTAAAAGTTAAAAATTTGATTTTACTAGGGGTAAAGGTAACTTACCTTTTACCTTACCTGGACGGCAGTGGACGACAAGCAATTTGGGCGGCAAGAGAATTCCCTTCATCCTTCTTTTCCCCCAATTTCTCCTTTCCCCCTTTCTTTCTCGAATAGGTTATTTACCGCCTATTTAAACTATGTAACCTAAGTTTGAAGGTTAATGCAATATTTCCTATTTTACTAAATCACTCACCATTCACATTTGGTATCAGAGCGACACGATTCCCGAGGCGATGGGGCCCGCAGTCCGAGGCGGCACGGATCCCGAGGCGGCCCGTAGGAGCAGATCGGCGTGACTCCCGAGGCACTGGTGGAGCTGGACGAGGCGGCCCGTAGGAGCAACAGATTGGCATGATTCCCGAGGCAACACTGCTGATGTGGCTGGCGACCTGCACGCGGCCCGAGGCACTTGTGGCGTGACGTGGCGTGACGTGGAGTGACTGGCACGTGGCCCGAGGTGTAGCGACGTGGCGATCTACGGCGTGACGTGGCGTGACGTGGAGTGACTGGCACGCGGCCCGAGGTGCAGCGACGTGGCAACCTGCGCTCGTGAACCGAGGCAAAAGGATCTGCATAGTTGGCGATTGCCCGCAGGCAATCAAAGCACTATACGTGCTTTGCTTCTTTTAAGAAGCTTTAACATCGCCTCACAGGCGATGTGGGACTAAAGTCCCAGAAATAAAATAAGCTTCGCGCCGAAGCGCGAAGCCAATTAAAAGCTTCGCGCTCGACGCGCAAGCTAGAAGGCTGGGAGCCGCCAGCTTAGCTTCCGGATCAGCCCGGTAGCATAGCGGCTACCCTAAGCCTTGACTCCCGCGAGGTCGAATGTTCGATCCTCGGCGGGATCAAATTTTTTAGCCTCGCGTGATTTTGCGAAGGCTATAGGGCAGGGAGCGCTAGCTGCTCCCGGATCAGCCCGGGTAGCACAACGGCTACCCTCAGCCTTGTGACCCGCGAGGTCGCAGGATCGACTCTCGGCGGGGTCGATAGAAAATCAAATTTTTTTTATTAAATTTTTTTAATCAAAAGCAAAACTAAAGGAATAAGTTTAAAATTAAAAAATATATATATTTTTTTTAGTTTTTTAACTGTTCCTTTGCTTTTATAAAAAAAAATTTAAATTGCTTGAAATTTCCTAAGAGGAAATATATGTGAAAGCTTTTTATTGCTTGAAATTTCCTAAGAGGAAATATATGTAAAAGTTAAAAAAAAAACTTAGAAAGTTAAATTTTTTTTTAACTTAGAAAGTTTAATTTTTTTTTACTATTTCCTAAGAGGAAATTCTTGTAAAAGAAAATTTCTGGGAAATTTTCTTAAATGATAAGATCGGAAGGTTGTTATCATGCTCTCTGCAAGGTGTTACTAAGAACAACACCTGAAGACTTTGATAGGCACGTGAAAACACTAAGTCTGAATACAGTTTTTTCACAGTTGCAAAACGCGGTTATTGCACACCAGAGAAATCCTGATCAAGGATACGACGCAGATTCAGAGGATAACTCCTTCGGCAGCAAGTTTGAACAATCTGACACAGTTGCAATTGCTGCACAAGGATCCGAATATACTCATTATAGTAATTCAGTTGAAATCCTACAACCTCCTTCTCCTGAAATAATATTGATCAGTGACGATGATGAACAAGTCGCTGACAATTTTGTAATTTCTGAACAAATTTGAGTTGTTTTTTATTGTAAATCAAGCAGGGCTTGATAGTTTGTAAAGTCTTTTTCCAATAAGACTATAAAAGAGAGGTTTCTTGTTTTAGTAGATTAAAAAATGGGTTCACATAATAATCTACCTATTCCCGAATTCAGAGGGGATAATTATGAGTACTGGTCCATCAAGATGAGGACATTACTCATCGAAAAAGGACTATGGGATATTATTGAAGACGGTTACATTGCTCCAACAGATTGGACTACCTTAAGTGCAAATGATAAGAAGATCTACAAAGATGCACAGAAAAAATAATTCATTTGCCTTATACCATCTTCAATCAGCACTAGATCCTAGTATCTTTCCAAGAATTGCATCTTATTTAACTGCTACAGATGCATGGAATGCCTTGAAAGAAGGATTCCAAGGAAGTGATAAAGTAAAGCAAGTCAGGCTTCAGACCTTGAAAAGAGATTTTGAAAATCTCATAATGAAGGACAATGAAAGAGTTGGAGACTATTGTGTTCGTGTTAAAGCAGTAGTTGATATGATGCAAACTTTAGGTGAAGACACAAAAAATGAAACAATTGTGAAGAAAGTGTTGCGAACTCTTCTTCCTAAGTGGAATCACATTGCAATCATAATTGAAGAATCCAAAGATCTTTCTACTCTTACATTTGATAGTTTGATTGGATCATTAACATCACATGAAGAGCGACTTCAAGGTGCACCTTCAACAAGCTATGGAGGTGATGATAAAGCCTTCACTTCGAATGAAAGTGTAAGACGAGGACAAGGAAGAGGTAGAGGCAGAGGACAACAACAAAGAGGCAAGAGACAAAGCAACTCCTACAGAGGAGGTAATCAAAACAGAGGTGGAAATCAAAACAGAGGAGCCAATCAGAACCAAAGCGGCAATGCAGGCCGTGGAAATCAAGGACGAGGAAGTAATAAGACCAAAACAGCTTGTTTCAATTGTGGGAAACAAGGCCACTTCGCTCGTGGCTTGCTGGTCAAAATCTTCAAAAGATCAAAGTAGTCAATATGGCTCATTCTACGGAGAAGAAGAAGGTCCACCAAATATTTTTCTCTCTTATGGACAACCAGATCAAAATCTAAATGATACATGGATTTTGGATACTGGTTGCTCCAACCACATGAGTGGCAAAGAAAATCTCTTTGCTACATTAGATTCAAATTACAAATCTCAAGTTAAGTTAGGGGATAATAAATCCTTGCAAGTTGAAGGCATAGGAGCTATGGAAGTTCCCACAAAAGAAGGCCTTAAAAATGTGAATGACATATACTATACTCCACAGCTACAACACAATTTGTTAAGTGTTGGCCAAATGATGGAGAAGCATTACAAATTAGTTTTTGATGAAAGAAAATGTACAATCTTTGATAAAAACAATTGTAACCGGGTCATCACAGAAGTACCTATGACAAAGAATAGGTTGTTCCCTCTAAAGTTTGGTGAGCCAGGGGGAGCTCAACTTGCAAACATTGCTATTTCAAATCCAAGTGAATTGTGGCACTTGAGATATGGTCACCTCAATTCCGCTAGCTTGAAAATGTTAACATCACAAGCTATGGTGACAGGACTACCAAAAATTCCAGAACATAAAAAGGTATGCGAAGCATGTGCTTTGGGAAAGCACTCCATAAAGAAGTTTCCAAGAGGCCGAGCGTGGAGAGCAAGTTATCCTCTTCAGCCTAGTACATTCGGACATCCGTGGTCCAATGCAAACAAAGAGCCTTGGAAACAATTCTTATTTTCTAACATTCATAGATGATTATTCTAGAATGTGTTGGTTGTATTTTCTGAAACACAAAGATGAAGCATTTGATTGCTTCATAGACTTCGTAAATAATGTAGAAAAGCAAAGTGACTACTATGTCAAATGTCTTCGCATTGATAAAGGAGGAGAGTACTCCTCAAATGAATTTCTTCATTATTGTAAGCAAAATGGGATAAAGAGGCAATTCACTACTGCCTACACCCCACAAAGCAGAACGGTGTGGTCGAGAGAAAGAACCGCACCCTTGTTGAAATGGCACGAACAATGCTTCAGGCAAAACATCTCACAAATAACTATTGGGCAGATGCAGTGAGAACAAGTGCATATATTCTAAATAGAAGTCCGACTTCTAGTTTAGATGGTATCACTCCTTATGAAGGATGGTACGGTAAGAAACCAAATGTCAAACATTTTATAGTATTTGGTTCTTTAGCTTATGCACACATTCCTGAAGAGAAGCGAAAGAAGCTTGATCCAAAGAGCCAAGCATGTGTTTTTGTAGGGTATTGTGATTCAACCAAAGGATATAGATTGTACAATCCCACGACACATAAAATCATTATCTCCAGGGATGTAATTTTTGATGAAGGGGGAGAATGGGGTCATAAAAAATTTGTTGATTTTGACTCTAATTCGGACAATACCACACCAGTACCTCCCATAATGGTACAACCCAAGAAAAGCAATCCTCCTCCACAAACTCCACATCAGAAACTTCATCAAGTACATCAAGTGGTACACCAAGTCCAAGAAGGAATTTGCTGGCACCCCCAAATTCTCCAAAATGATTTCAAAGATCTGTAAGCGCTCCAAGTCCGATGGATATTGATTCAGTTTCTCAAAGGAAAGAGACAAATAGAGGAAAGCGCATACTACAGAGTCATCCATCTTCTCAAATGTTGGATAGGAATTTTCAACAAAGATACACTAGGAGTCAAGCTAGTGAGATGGATGACATTTTGTCAAGACTTGAAAATCTTCAAATGTCAGGAGATGATGAGTCTCATGAACCAAGGGGTGATGTAGTCAATTATGCTTTGTTGGTTGCTGCACGCCTAGAACCATCTAGCTATGAAAAAGCATGCACCGAAAATATATGGCAAGATGCCATGGAAGAGGAAATATCCTCAATTAAAAAGAATGATACTTGGGAGCTTGTGAAGCTTCCCAAGGGAAAAAAATGTGTTGGATGTAAATGGGTCTATAAGACCAAATTCAATGCTGATGGAAGCATTGAAAGGCACAAGGCGAGATTAGTAGCCAAAGGTTTTACTCAGAAATATGGAATAGATTATGAGGAAACCTTTGCTCCAGTTTGCTCAACAAGAAACAATCGGAACCGGTTCTTTCCTTGGCAGCCCATAAAGGATGGAAAATACAACACATGGATGTGAAAAGTGCATTTTTAAATGGATACCTGACATAAGAGGTGTATGTTCAACAACCTCAAGGTTTCCAAGAACCAGGAAAAGAGAACCTTGTTTATAAATTGAAAAAAGCACTATATGGCCTCAAGCAAGCACCAAGAGCATGGTACTCACGAATTGACGGCTATTTCAGCAAATATGGTTTCACAAAAAGCAAGAGTGAACCAACATTATACTACCTAAAAATGGAGTAGATATCCTCATAGTTTGTTTATATGTGGATGATCTAATATTCATGGGTAGTAATGATAAAATGAATATGGAGTTCAAAAACTCCATGATGAATCAGTTTTGAGATGAAGGATCTCGGATTAATGAGATACTTTCTAGGAATGGAAGTACATCAATCAAAGAATGGGATCTTCATATGTCAACGTAAATATGCTCATGACATGATCAAGAAATTTGCTATGCAAAGAAGTGCAAATCAGCTGAAACACCAACTGGACATGGAATCCAGCTAAGCAAAGAAGATGGAGCACCAAATGTTGACTTGACCAATTACGTAAGCATGGTTGGGAGTTTAATGTTTCTCACCAACACTAGGCCAGATATACAAGATGTTGTTTCTCTTGTATCACGATTTATGGCATGCCCATCCGAGCTGCATCTTCAAGCAACCAAACGAATTTTACGATATGTAAAAGGTACATTGGATTTTGGAATCCATTACCACAAGTCTAACTCTATGAAGTTATTTGGTTATAGTGACAGCGATTGGGGCAGTAATATAGATGACATAAAATCTACATCAGGGAACTGTTTTAGTCTAGGTTCAGGACTAATAACTTGGAGTTCCAAAAAGCAATCTGTTGTAGCATTATCATCTACAGAAGTTGAGTACATAGCAATCACTCATGCAAGTACTCAGATCCTCTGGTTGAGGAAAATCCTTGAAGAGATTGGCGAAAAACAAATTGGTCCAACCAAACTGAATTGTGATAATATAAGTGCCATACAATTGGCATATAATCCAATCCACCACAAAAGGTCAAAACATTTTGATATGAAGTATCACTTCATAAGAGATATGGTGGAACAGCAGACAGTTGAGCTTCAATATTGTAGCACTTTGGATAATCTAGCATACATCTTCACGAAAGGCATGGCTAAAGCTCAATTTATAAAGCCGAGAGACTATATAGTTAGTCCTCTCAACTTTAAGGGGGAGAATGTTGGAAATTACCATCAGTAAAAGTTAAAAATTTGATTTTACTAGGGGTAAAGGTAACTTACCTTTTACCTTACCTGGACGGAAGTGGACGGCAGCAATTTGGGCGGCAAGAGAATTCCCTTCATCCTTCTTTTCCCCCAATTTCTCCTTTCCCCCTTTCTTTCTCGAATAGGTTATTTACCGCCTATTTAAACTATGTAACCTAAGTTTGAATGTTAATGCAATATTTCCTATTTTACTAAATCACTCACCATTCACAGCGACCAGCGGACAAGGTTCACTGAAGATGAATAGCCAATGGCTTCCAGGAAACTCTCTCTGACATTGGCGCAAGCTTCTCCAAGACAGACGCCATCCGACCCAAACCCCCTACTCAGGCTGGGAAGGGGGGCAAGCGACCCCACAAGGGTGTCAAATGAAGCTCATCACCTGGAATATCAGGGGGCTAAATGGGGCCCCCAAGAAAAGGATCCTCGGCCAACTTCGCAGGGATCACCGCCCATCCTTCCTCCTTCTTCAGGAGACCAAAATAGATGACGCTGCTGCCCGGCGTGTAGCCCAAGCTACCTGATGCAATTGTGAGTCCTTGTCTACCCCGATGGCCAGCTCAGTAGGGGGTTTGTTGTGCATGTGGGACCCCCGATCTTTTGAGGGAAGACTTATATCTTCGTCTCCCATAATAATCAACATTCTAGTCCATTGCGTGAAGTCAAGGCGCTCGTGGATTCTATCCAACATCTACGCTCCTAACAACCCCATCGAGAAAGTAGCCTTATGGAAGGAGATTAGCTTGATGAGAGAAGCCTTTGCCCCCCTGCCCTGGATCCTGGTCGGGGACTTCAACAACCCCTTATTCCTTTCTAATAAAAGCGGGGGCTCAGCGGTTCAGGGCAAGAGCATGGAGGACTTTGGAGCCTTTATCGCCCTCAATGAGCTCATGGACGTCAATCTAAAAGGAGCCAGGTTCACTTGGTCCAATAGAAGAGCAGGAGCAAATCATATACAGGTCAGACTAGATAGAGTTTTCTTGTCCAAGGAAGCCCTCCCCATGTTTGTCGATGCCACCCTGTTGGCCCTCCCCAAAATCGGGTCTGATCACAACCCCCTCCTCCTCGAAATCGACCATCGCCCCTCCCCAAAGAGGCCTTTTCGGTTCGAGTCCATGTGGTTGTATCACCCTGACTTCCAGGCCGTTGGTGGGCTCCCCCAGTCCCTGGACGCCCCGCTGAACAAGTTTTTCACAAGCTGAGGCGCCTCAAAGAGCAACTCAAGGTTTGGAATAAGGAGGTGTTCGGTAATATCTTTGAAAACAAAGCGATTCTTAAATATAAGCTCGAAGACCTTGAGTCCAGATTTCAAGTAGGCTCCCAAGACTCGGGGCTCAGGGAAGAGGAACGCCTTGCTCTCAGTGAGTATCACAACATTCTGGCCAGGGAAGAAACCTTTTGGAGGTAGAAGTCGAGATTCCTGTGGCTCCAAGATGGCGATGCAAACACTAAGTTCTTCCACGCGTCGACTCTCAGGAACAGGGGTTCCAAAAGAATTGTTGAGTTGGTGGGCAGCGATGGCAGAATCATCAAGGAAGAAGAGGACATCCAGGATGAAGCCACCCACTTCTTCCAGGAGCTCCTGGGTGACAGCCCCCCCATGTCCCCGAAAGCAGTTGAATCCCTTCTGGAACACATTCCTTCTTCCATCTTGGCCATGGAAAACGAGATGCTTGTGCAGCCCTTGTCTGATTTTGAAATCCATGCTACCACTTTTTCCATGAAGGCTGAGGCGGCCCCGGGCCCTGACGGATTCCCCCCGATTCTTCCAATATTTCTGGGACATCTTCGGGCAAGAAGTGTGTGTAGCCATTCGAGACCTGTAGACTGCCAGCTCCATCTCCAGAGGTATCAATTCCACTTTCATAGCCCTGATTCCCAAGACCCAGGCAACCAAATCCCTCTCGAATTTTTGCCCCATCAGCTCGTGTAATGTCTTGTATAAAATCCTAACTAAATCCATGGCCTCCCGACTTAAGGATATCCTTCCCCTGATTATTTCCCCCTGTCAGGGCAGCTCGATCAAAGGCAGACTGATCACAGACGGTGTTATAATCATGCACGAGGCCATTCACTCAATCGTCCTATCCAAAAAAGCCTCCTTTCTGCTCAAGCTGGATATGAACAAGACCTTTGATAGGGTTGACTGGGCTTTCCTGTCCAAGGTCCTCCTTAAGTTTGGGTTCCACCCCTCCTGGGTCAGGCTCATCAGTAACTGCGTGTCCTTATGGTTCTCCATCCTCTTCAACGCGTCCCCTGTCGGGTTCTTCCCCAGTTCCAGAGGCCTCCGCCAAGGTGACCCCCTGTCCCCGATCCTCTTCATCATCTTGGCTGAGGCCCTGGGGCGTACCATCTTGGGCGCTGTGACCCATGGTCTCATTTCGGGCATCAGGCCTATGCCGGGCCTACCCCCTGTGTCCCACCAGCAGTTCATGGATGACACCATCCTCGCCACCTCTGCCTCAATCCCTCAAGCCAAGACCCTCAAATGTATCTTGACCCTGTACGAGGAGGCGATCGGGCAGAAAATCAACCTTCGAAAAAGAAAGATTTTCTTCATCCATACTCCCTTGGCTAGGCAGATTAGAATCGGGCGGATATTGGGTTGCACCCCTGGTTCCCTTCCCTCCTCTTACCTTGGGCTTCCCCTGTTCACAGGTGCGTCCTCCAAAGCCCTGTGGGGCGGGGTGATTGAGCGGATTTAGAGGAAGCTGGCCCCCTGGAAAGGTCACCTCCTCTCGCAGGCTGGAAGATCCACCCTCTTGGTAGCAGTCCTGCAAAGCATTCCTATATATTTCATGTCGGTCTTTAGAATCTTGGCCTCCATTGCAGCTCACATCGAACAAATTCAAAAACGATTTCTCTGGTTGGGCAGCGAAGATAAGAAGAGGATTCCCCTGGTCTCCTGGCCCCTGGTCTGCCGCCCCAAATGTGAGGGAGGGATCTGGATCAAGCGGGTGGTCCTCATGAACAAGGCCCTCTTGTCCAAACACACCTGGAAGGTGCACACCAATACCCCTGATGAGTGGGTCAGCATCGTGCGCCAAAAATACGGTCATAACCACCCCTTCCTCAGTGAAGCTCAGCCCCGAGATGGATCAGCCTTTTGAAAGTCCCTGATCTTCACCAAAGACATAATTCAAAAAGGGACCAGATGGATCCTCGAGGACGGATCCAAGATCAACTTCTGGGAAGACAGATGGATTCATGATGAGGCCCTAACTGCTGACAGAGAGCTTCTCATCCTCAAACCAGGGCTTGCGGATAGAGGGCTCGGAGTGTCGGTCTATCTTACCCAAAACCAGGGGCGAGCTACCTGGAAACCCATCCTAGATCCCAGGCACCCGCTCCAAGCTACCAGGCTTCAGCGCCTCCTTAAGGTGACTGTCATCCCGTCCTCCGGAGGAATCGATAGATGCGTTTGGCATGGTACTCCCAGTGGAGTCTTTTCTGTCAAATCTGCTTACAATCTCCAAAGAGTCCCTGATGAGGCTCCCTTTCCAACCCGACAGGTGTGGGCCAAGAAGTTGATCCCCAAAATCAGCCACTTCATTTGGGCGACCGTCCAAAACAAGATCCTGACAATGGAGAATCTGATCAGGAGGGGCTTTCAGATCCTGAATAGATGCTTCCTCTGTTGTGCTGCCTAGGAGCCCACTAATCACCTCTTCATCAATTGTCCCTTTTCGTCCAAAGTCTTGGGCCTCATCCTTTCCCAATTCTCTATCCAATGGGTGGCCCCCAACTCCATATCTGACCTCCTATCTCAGTGGCCCAACCCCTTTGCCCATCCCTTCATCCACTTCCTCTAGGGCTCCTGCCTTCCTCATATGCTTTGGCAACTCTGGCTGGAGCGCAACAACAGAGCCTTCTCCTCCCCGGCCCGCTCCCCCCAGTGGATAGCGACCAAGGCAGTGACCTTTGCCCTTGAGAATTCCCACTCCATCCCCTTGACTAAGGCGCCCCGACGACTGGGCGAGGCCACCCTCCTATCCTCCCTCGAAATTCAGCTTCCCCCGCCCCCTCCTACAGGTCTGCGACCAGGTGGACTGCCCCCCCCTCTCGGATGGGTCAAACTTAACTTTGACGGAGCTTCTAAAGGAAATCTCGGGCCCTTGGGTGTGGGCGGGGTCATCCAGACCAAAAACTTCGCCGAAGCAGCAGCTCTCCTCAGCAGGCTGATTGCCCTCAAGGAGTCCGTAGCCTGGGAAGTTGCTCTTGGCGCATTCACAACTCCATTCGGGATAGGAGCTGCTCTGTCAGGTCGGGCCTCGTCCAGGCCAGCCCGACCATAGGGCCTCCCGGAGTGGCGACGAGCAGGTTTCTACGTTTTTGGCATTTTTTGTTTTGCGATTTTTCCATGTTTTGGTGGCTACAGACCAAAGTTTGTAGTGTTGGTCTCATAGCTAGTCTGTCTTTTTGTAGGCACTAGGGCCCTGGGCCCCGGACTGTTGCCCAAGGGCGTAGCCCCGGTGTTTACTCGCAATTGTAACCACGACTTCCTATGTAACTAAGGTTTTGGGATCCTTCAACAAAAAACCCGCTGTAAATATACTGTTACTTACCAAAAAAAAAACAGTTTGGAAAAACCCACCCAACGGGAATAGACAACTTTGAAAAATCCCGCCTAGCGAGAAACCACCAATTTTGAGAAATCCAGCGAGAAACCACCAGTTTTGAAAAATCCCGCCTAACAAGAAAACATGCAGGATGATGAATTTGAAAATCTCGCCCAGTGGGAAGCAGTTGAAAACCACCAAATTGAAAATCCCGTCCAGCGGGAAAACTAGTAGATCTGGAAAATCCTGCCCAGCGGGAAAACCAATAGATCTAAAAAATCTCGCCCAGTGGGAAATCCAGTAGAAAAAATAAATAAAGAAACCCCACCCCGCAGGAAAACCAACAGGTTTGGAGAGTCCCGCCCAGCAGGAAAACTAGCAGAAAAAACGGGTTTGAAAAATCCTGCCCAGTGGGAAAACCAGTAGGTTAGGAAAATCCCACCCAATGGGAAAACCAGCAGGTTAGGAAAATCCCGCCCAACAAGAAAACTAGTAGAAGAATGGATCTGGGAAACTACAACACTGGAATCCCGCCAACAGGAGTACGAGGAAGCTGGAAGGAGCTAGGGAAAACAAATGTAGACACAAAGAAAGGATCTCGGAAGCCACAAAGGACCAAGAACCCACCATCCTTGCTCACAAACAGTTCCAGGGAAGTGGAACTGGGACTGGGAACAACTCAGGAACAAGAAGAGGCCCCCCAAGGCCAAGAATAAGCTCTGAGAGTCCACCAAGAAGCAGGACCAGAAAGCACAAGCCCCCAAACAGGAAACTGAAATGAAAACCTACGAAGCCCAGGCAGAAAGCGACATCAGACACAAAGATGGGATCCTTGAAAGCCTAAACTGAGGGATCCAGGGGTCTGCATGCAATGATCACAAGTCCCCCCCAAGATCGAGATATGCAGCAGAAAACCCAAAGCATCCCAGCAGAAAGGACCAGGAATCCCCAACCTTGCACACGAACAGTTTCAGGGAATTGGGACTGGGGCTGGGAACAACTCAAGCACAAGAAGAGGCCCCCCCAAGGCTATGCAAATGCTCAAAGCGTCCACCAAGCAGCAGATCTAGCAAGAAGAAGCCTTCGAACAGGAAATCGAACATGGTCCCACCCAAAGGGATGAGACCACCAGCAACCAAAGGCATCCCAGAGAGGAAACACAAGCAAAGAGGAAACTGGCCCCCCCAGACCAACCTCGATGAAGAGAACCTTACGAGATGCACCAGGAAGCAAACGAGAACCCAACCTGCAACCACCACAGACCGAGAAAGCCCTGGGAACCGGATCCCAATAACAACCTGCGAAAACACCCTAGGGGAAAGCCTGAGGGAGATCAAGGACAGGATCCTAGAAACATGCAAGAAACCCTAGAGGATCCCTGGGAAGCACCAGGCCTGGGACTCAAACGAGGAAACCCTGAAACTACTGGGAAAGGAGCAGAAAGTGGGTAAAGATCTCCCCTCAATGAGATCATCTGGTACAAACCATTCCCATAGTGGGATGACCTGAGATGAATCAAAAACTGGGTAAGAACCAAGGAAGGGGGATCAGGGAGAGGGAGCAGATCCCTCCCCCTCTCTCCATCCTTCAAAATTTTTAAATTCAATATAAAATCTCTCCTACACTTTAGACTTTTTGGAATGAGAACCACTTTTTTTAGAACTTAATTTTAAGTATGTATGGTTTACAACAGTTGTATCAAATTTAATTTAAATGGTTTATATAAGATTGAAACAAGTTTTTACTTGTATTATATTATGACCTCATAGTCAGACTTTACTAAAATTCAAACCTTGGTCTCTTTAAAAAAAAAAAATCTAACTAATTAAACTAATACCATTTAATAATAACTGTAACTAACCAAACTAATACCACCTGATAACAGTTGTAACTAATTAAACTTATACCATTTAATAACAGCTGTAACAAGTTTCTAATCAAATAAAAAACTAACTAAACTAATACCATTTAATAACAGCCATAACAAGTTTCTAATAGTACTAATTACTAACTAAACTAATACCATTTAATAACAGCCATAACAAGTTTCTAATAGTACTAATTCAATTTATTATAGTTATTTAATAAGCCTAACATTTCCTTTAATAATGAAATAGCAACGGAACACTAGTTTGAGTGACCCACAACGCACTAAAGGAAAACACCAGCATGAAAGACCCAGGAAAAAAATACAAAGTCTGTCTTTTGTCACATCATCAAAACCAACCCTATTTACAATCGTCCAGAACAGTCAAAAGAGTTATACAAGCAAAAATCTACATACAAAAAAAAACACCAAAGAATAGGCCAAAATCCCAATAATGTCGAAACTAGTTTTTTTTTGAAATCCTTAGATTAAAGGTACATTAATAAGGATATTTATTAAATATAATTTTTTTAATAATATTTTATAATTTAAAAAATAATATTTATTTAATATATATTTATTTAATTATATGTCATTAAATGTTTCTTTGGTTTAAATATGATGTATAATTTTATCTCTTTCAAATAAATATAATATATAATCCTATTTTTTAAATATTTTAAAAATTTTATTATTAAAATCCATTCACACAATACTTCTAAACCTCTTAAAAACATCCCTGATTAATAATACTTAAATGAATACAGATGGACATTACCATGACCCTGGCCAAAGAGTTGATATGCAAAGAGGTGTACAAACATAATTTATTTAAGTATATGTCATTAAATGTTTTTTTTTTGCTTAAATATGGTGTATAATTTTGTCTCTTTCAAATAAATATAATATATAATTCTATTTTCTTTAATATTTTAAAAAATTTATTGTTAAAATCCACTCACACAATACTTCTAAACCTCTTAAAAACATCCCTGATTAATAATACCAGATGGACATTACCACGACCCTGGCCAAAGAGTTGATATGCAAAGAGGTGCACAAACATAATCAGTATACTTTACCTTTTAATAAATATAAAAAATAAATAATTATAATTATAAATTTATATTATAAAAAAATATAATATATAATCCTATTTTCTTTAATATTCTAAAAATTTTATTATTAAAATCTATTCACACAATACTTCTAAACCTCCTAAAAACATCCCTGATTAATAATAATTAAATGAATACAAATGGACATTACCATGACCCTGGCCAAAGAGTTGATATGCAAAGAGGTGCACAAACATAATCAGTATACTTTACCCTTTTAATAAATATAAAAAATAAATAATTATAATTAAAAATTTATAATATAAATTTTTTTTTTTTTTTATTAAATAATATATATAAAATTATCAACCGCCAAAATATTGATTATAATAAAAATATAATAATATTAGTCACAATGTAATATAAATAAAATTTAATTTAATTTTAAAAACATATAAAAGAAAAATATTTTAAATTAATAATCAAAATATAATATAAATAAAATTCAATTTAATTTTTCTATAAACAATTTCAGATATATATATGAAAAATCTAAGGAACGTTTCAAATTAGTATAACTTTTAACAACATAGTTGAAGAGATTCAAAATCTAATTTTAACTCGTAACTTTGGCTTATATTTAAATTTTTCTTTCCCGGTTGAAGGTTTTGATATTAGAAATATTTGAATGAAAATGGATACAATATCAGATACAATCATAACAAATTTCCAAGACCTTTTAAAAAAATAAAAATACAAAAGATAAAAACATTGAAAGTGTTCAAGTTTATATAATATTTTGATTAGTTAATACAAGAATTTTTAGTTATATTTAAATTTTAAATTTTAATCTTAGTCAAAATATTATAATAGTATATTTTTAGGTTTTAATTTAAAAGATCTAGGTTCAAACCACTGCACAAAAGATCAGGACCCTTTCAATAATCTAAAGGATAGGATGATAGTATAATTCATCTATACGGAACAGGTTTAAGAATTATATAAAATTTTGAACCTAAAAAAATAAAACAGTTGATAATGTAATTCATCTTTACCCAACAAACTAGAGTTTATAAAGATTCTCACCCCAACCAAAAAAAATTTCCAACTTTATATCAAAAAGTAGGCTTTGACCCAGATGACTGGAACCTTACTAATTGGATGTAACTTACACTTAATACAACTGACTAGAGCCTTGACTGATTACATATAACTTATTGAGTTATTCTTTTGTATGCCCATGGAGGACCTGGTCATTAATATTCTGCCTTCCTTCATTCAACTCCACTTTAACTTATGTACTTAAATTGTTAAGTCTGCCACGATTAATAATGATCTCCAACAATGTATGTATCTTCATATACACCCAGCTGACAGAAGCCTTGGCTGATTGCATGCAAGTGAGACTCATGGAGTTACTTACTTGCATGCACATGTCAGGTCGCTTTGCATGTGCTACTGCTAGCCTGCTGGGCCTATCCTCGCTTATCTTCAACTAAGGCAAGGATCCCATGCGACAGGAATCTGAAAACATTTTAGGGGGTGCCCACTGAGAAATTTTAGGAGGAATGTTTCAGCAGAATTTTGATCTCATGTTGAAAGAAAATTTGATGTCATATGAGGGCTGAGATAAATCCGGGCTTGCACTCGAGATAAAGAGAGAACTGGACCAAACTGGAGATACCACCTGGCCCTACAAGTCTCTCCGACTGCTTTAATCCTCAGCCCCCCAGCAGAATTTTGATCCCATGTTGATAGAAAATTTTGCATTATGAGGGTTGAGATAAATCCGGACTTGCACTGGAGATAAAGAGAGAACTGGAGCAAACTTGAGATGCTATCTGGGCCTAAAAGTCTCTCCGGCTGTTTTAATCCTCAGCCCCACAGCAGAATTTTGATCCCATGTTGATAGAAAATTTTAAGTCATGTGAGGGCTGAAAGCTTCTGGCCTATTTACCCAGTGGTCTGCAGTTGAAGGAATTCAATCTTTCCTGTAGCATTATGATTTTTTATCCTATGGGACCCCATGCTCTGCTTCTGGCCTATTTACACGGTAGTCTGCAGTTGAAGGAATTCAATCTTTCCTGTAGCATTATGATTTTTTATCCTATGGGACCCCACCCAGTGGTCTGCAGTTGAAGGAATTCAATCTTTCCTGTAGCATTATGATTTTTTATCCTATGGGACCCCATGCTCTGCGGTTTAGGATCCTGTAGCAGGTCGCATGGGATCCCTGCCTAATTCCTTCTTGTTTTCTGCTGTTATTCTCTCTGCTCTCTGTGCTAGAACATAATGCCATAAAATGCCACCTAAATCATTTTACTAAAACAATTGCATTGCATAACAAATAAAAATCTAACGACGTTATCACTCTCAGACATGAAAAATATGAAACTAAATCACAAGCTTTTCAACCAAAAAAATTATGGGAGATGTTTGAAATCCAAATACCCGAAAGTTGACAAACATGGCATTTTTCCTCATTGAAACAAGTTTAAATTTGAAATATTAGCCTTCTCTATGAATTAAGTATCTAAGAAAGACATAATGAAGCATTTTGAGTTTATGCTTTCATTTCTATTCCAATGACTTAATCAAATGTTTCATTCAATATTTCCACAACTCAAAAGAGCCACTTTTATGACGATTGTCAATGAGGTTGTAATTGGAGAAGTGCTGAATAAGTTATATTCATAACATATCGTCAAAATCAAACATTTTTGTGTTTACAACTACAAGCATTAGTTCTTTGGATGATTTTAATCTGCAACATCTGTTGTGTTGACACCATCAACACTGAAAAAGTGGAAGGATACCATTTCCCCATTTTAACAATATAAAGCCCATCATCATCAACTTGCACTCTGACATCAAGCCTTCTTCAAATATCTTTGAAGACTTTCTATGCCACTCGAATACCAACTGGAAGAAAATTGGCCTCCACAAAGTCCACCGCATGTCCATGGCCCCTGCTTACAGTATATTTGGCAAAATCTAGATACAACCACCAGTTCGACAACCCTACAGATAGAATACCCTACCATGACCTAGAAAGAACACGAGAAGGAAGATCAATGAACATTTTATAGTCCTTGTTTCCCATGCACTCGAGTATAATACTGTATACATGACCCCGGATAAGAGAACCAACCAGAAAACCTGGCATTGTAAAAGTTCAGTAATATTGTGCCTGAAGCATCAATGTGCTTAAGTAATAAAACATGATTCCCAGAGGAGCATTACGTAAAGAATCCCAGAAAGTAGGAATTACAATAAAAGCCAGCTTCGCCATGCATGATCCTATATCCTTAATAAGATATTTTTGGCGGTCAGCATTCACAAGCGAGAACTAAAAACAAACCTTATTAACAAAAATTGCGTAACAAAAATGCTGGTAAGTTGGACTCTAAAATAGTAAGTAGGTCATCCTTGCTGCAGCCCAAGATTTCTTCCTGCGAGCTGAAAATACCTCTACTAAGCCTCCATGCTGCCTCCACTAGCTGGCCCCTTAAACACTGGGACAGGAGTACTCCACCAGCCTCAATGCATTCTTTGTACAAAGGTAAGTATGCTATTGCTACCTGCAATTGATTGGGGAGATCCTGCAGATACAGAGGAGGTGAACCTCGCATAATAACTCTCATAACATTCAAGTAGTGATTTTGTCCAAACTCACGACCCCGCAAAAATGCTTCCTCTGACCAGTTTTCTTGTAAGAAGGTCCGTAACTCAGATGTCACAGCCTCATCCTCTGATTTTGCAATGTTGTTTGCTGCTTGGTATGTTGCTTCAGGATTATTGAGGAAATCTGCTTGCAAGAGGAAAGCTACACCCTTCAATGAACCACCACTGCGCTCGCCAGCAGCCTTGATAATCTCTACACTCAATGTTGATAGAACATTCTGAGGCACATGTGGTAATAGATAAGTGGCTATTTCCACTTTGCTACTTGATGCTGCAGCTGTAAGGGCAAGACAGAGTTCCATGTCCTTGCAACCTCTCTCAACAAACCATTTCACAACCTGCATACATCCCCTCTCTGCAGCTCTCATTAGTGGTCCCAAAAATGCATTTGCATTGCCCTCTTCCACAAGGCACTCCATTGTGCTGATCTTCTTATAGTGAGATGCAAATCCTAGAGCAAGATCCACATCCACATCCAGGCTGTTGCGTTGGGCAATCTACAGCACATATTTTGCAAATAAGTAATAAACAAATAAGGCACTACAAAAAATAAGAGAAACAAATGGCAAATTGAAAAACGTTTTTGAGAAAAACAGCAAAATGGGAAAAAGGTAAAGGCCATTACAGAATGAATTTTGGATTCTAGCTAAGACATACTTAAATTATAACATATAAAAAGGTTGAACAAAACATATTCACGCTTCTCAACATGAAAGCATACAAACACAAACACTATTTGGAATGAAAGAGTTTAATAACTTCTTGCTCTAGGTGCAAATAAAAATATAAATAAGTATATTTACACATACTCAAACAATTAATGATAACCAGACCGCTTTGACTGATTGGGATCCAATCTAAGATTAGTTTTACAACCCAAAACATCCACAGATGCAATAGAAAATAACTTAAAATTTGTTTCTTGTATTTGTGGCTACACTTCCAATACTTCGAACATGCAATAAACAAAGGAGAAATACTGACTGATTGGGATCCAATCTAAGATCAATTTTACAACCCAAAACATCCACAAATGCAAATGAAAATTCAAAATAACTTCAAATACGTTTCTTGTATTTGTGGATACACTCCAAATCCAAAGAAAATAATATTGTATACATAAATCAATACAGGACAGAAAAGCAAAGAATAACTTACATGTAAAAGAATCCGCACAAGTTCAGTGCTCCCAAACCTGGCAGCTTCAAGGAAGCACTGATTAACATTATCTGCCCCTCCTTCTACAAGCATTCCTAACAAACCTTGCATAGCACTTGCTGCAATTCCAGATGCCCAACCTGGATCTATTGCACTAGAAAATAGTGTAAGAGGAAAGCAAGCTGCATCAAAGGCCTCTGTAAAGTCCTTTCCCGTCAACCGATCCCCAGCAAGATCCAGGAATGTCTTAAAAGCTGATAGCTGTAGTTGGATCTCAATGGCTGAGCTATGCGTTACTCTGTCTCCACTTCCTTGCCCACGCGAGTGAGAGCCGATGCACTTGAGAGCCCATTCAGTAAATCTTTGCACCTTTGCAGCAGCTTCAGCCTTCAATACCTCATCACCATTGCACTCCTGAAGGCGTTCTCGCAGCCTGTTAAAAGGGCTTCCAATTAACATTATCGTCAGTAACCACCTTGACCATAATCATGAAAACATGAAAACAAACTAATTTGTGATATTCCCTTCAACCACACAATAATAGTCTCATGTTGTTCCTGTTTTGCAAGTAATATTCAGTTAGATAGTGTTTCCCAATGATTTCCAAATGAAAAGAGATTTTTACAACATCTTCTTTAATGTTTAGGATTAAATGGCAGAAGCTCAACTGGTTAAATACATAGACCTTCAAGGCAGAGACCAGGTTCAAATCTTGCCAAGCAATATATGCATATATTGCCAAGATGATGTTATATACCCTAGTAATATAGTCATGATGTAATCTGGGTCATTTCAATCCCATTTAAAAAAAAAAACGATGGCCAAGGAAAAAAAACTACAAGCCCTCTTTAACAAAGATTCTGGATGAGAATCACTACTCGCAGCATGACAACACTACAACCAATTCCACTACATGGAAATAGTGAGAACTGTGAAAAGATTACTGATGATAACGACTTATAAGGTTCTTTAGGCCAAATTGGCTTGAGGGACCTATTTAGGTGTATTTATTTAGTTAGAAGATAATTTCTAAACGCTGTAATTAAGAAACAACACCATACCTCTGCGCCATGAGAGTGACTGTGTCCGCCAAGCTCATCGTCCGGCTCCTGCAAGCCGAGACACAGGATGCAAGAAATGAAGTTCTAAGAGCTGCACGAGTGAAGTCATGAGCCCCACTTCTGATAAGTCTCTCAATCAACTTCGTAACACCTGCAAGCTCCTGCTGTGTGCTTAGAAACCAGATGGAATCGAGGGCAATACACAAGGCATCATTCAGCCTTTGGGTGTCCGCCAATGGAATCAGGCTTTCTGCAAGAGCCCAGTCATGGGAACTAACTGCACTTTGGAACGATCTGCCCAACTCTGCCTTATCCTGCCTACTTCGCTTCCAATCCTCCGCAACTCTATTAGCTCCCATCTCTGAATCCTGCTCTGTCCCAAAGCTGACCATGTTATTAGACCGATGTGGGGATCCCTTGATATGTGATGAGTGGCTGATTTGAATCCCTCCTCCACCAGAGGAATACCCCCCACTGGACTCCCCCCTCTCACCATTAACACCATTGTTAACATGCTCAAGCCCATCACCCCTGTCCATTCCAGAGCAAACTGTGTTTGCTGCTGCAGAACCGTCTGTTTTTCCCAGACAATTCCCTGTATGGTGCTTAAGGGTGTCCTGTAGGGCCTCTTTCACAGTCTCACCCTTGTTATCCACATCCTCCTCCATCAACATAATCTCCCCTTCCATTTTTGGTCACCCTTAAACAAAATCTACCCAGACTACTTATAATGAAACTGGTATCTGGCCCAATTTCCACAAAAGTCCAAATCAAATCCAATCCACCTTGACAGGACTGGTCAGCGTAGAACTGCAACCACCCAACAACAATTTCAAACGATTAACTCAACAAGTACTAAAATCAGAACCCACAATCAACACCAACACTAGGGTCTAATTAATAAAATTTCTGCTAAAGTCAGGACCCTTCACTCCCCACAAAGGCCTTGTTTGCTTCACAGATAAAATATTATAACACTCGGCTCAGCTTGTCTCACAAGAGGGATCAACACCACCCATTGGAGTATTTGGGATGTGATGATCAAGCCAAAAACAGAAAAATTTCCTGACGCCGGTGTTGCAACAACCCTGGATCCTAAAGCTGCCCAAACCAGAATTTCTTTTCATTCAATGGACAAGGACCCAGATCAGATTTCATTCAATGAGAGGGACCCAGAAGTGAAAAAAGGGAACAAAACATCAACAAAAGACATAATTTGACAAACTTGTCCAGGACTCGGTGGGGTTTGACAGGAATGAGGCCAACCCAGCTGAGTTGGGCAGATAAGCAAATAGAAATTAGCGAAAATAACAAGAACCCACTCCAAATCCAGACCCAAATTTCATGGGGAACTTTAAAAAAAAACAGAGATCGCCTTAAAAAAAAATAGATGGAAAAATTCTTACCCCGAATTATTCGAAAACTACCAAATTTGAGTGCCAAAATTAGGAAAAAAACCCTATTGAGATTGGCCCAGTGAAATCAAATACAACCTCACATTTCACCTTTTGTGAGTCATTCCCATTCCCCCCCAAAAGTGGCAATCCTTTGGCCTCCTCTATATTTGGCCCCTCAATTTCTCAAGCCCATACCACCTTTAGCTGCCCCTATCTCCTCTTGCAAATCCCCCTCCATAAATTTCACAGCTTAAATGGCATACATGGCGCATATCTCCTTTTTTTTTTACCTTTCTGTTACTGAGGCAGGAGCGAGGCTCTAATGCCTGGGAATATCAGATCTGTCCATCCCTGTATATATACACATAAAATATTCACCACTTGATGCTTGCCATTTGGGTGAGCATGGGCTAGAATACAAGAGGGGCAGCTGCCTCCCTTTTTAATTTTTGTTGTTTTCCTTTCAATTCGATTTCCAATGGGCATATATTCACTGTGTATATCTTTTTCCGCGCGGTTGATCATTTTTTACGTCTATATATATGCTTCCCATCGTCGTACTTTTCCCCAAGGCCTTTTCCTCATTGTGGGGTTGAACGGTGTATATTCATTGTGTACGTCTTCGACAACCAGGCGAGCCTTCCCTTTCGTCAAGGGTGTATACTCATCGAGGATACTATGGGTGTATGATATATACATTGAATATGTGTTATATCTATGTGATTTACACATTGAATATGTGTCAAACACCCACTCTCCTTCAAATGCGGCTAAACTCTCGGCAAGTTTGGAGGCTTTCTGTTGGATTTAGTTGGGGTTCCAAAGTTGGCAGAGAATTTGGAGGTGGGTAAAAAGTTGCCAAAGGTTTTCACCGTTGCCAAGGTAAATAAGGAACCTTTATTAATAGAGATCGGGTAGTGAATTTTTTCTTAACCCCGGTAACTTTTTAACACGAGTTAAAAACATATATTAAGTCACGTGATCTGTGGACAAGGTAGATTCCCCTTGTTATAGAAAGTTTCAAATTAAAAAATAAGTTTACTTTTACCTTGGGTTATTTTTATCTTATATCCTATGAATAGAATTTTTTTTCAAACATAACTGAGTTGGTTGAGCCTCTATGACAAAAGTAGCAAAGTAATTTTGTTTGTTTTTTTTTTACAATCACTATTTTTAGTATTTGATAAATGAAGGGTTTAAATCAGCTTTCAACAAACTTATTTATCTCATTATTGTTGGGGTATTGGGCAGAGTTTGTTTGTTGATAGATTATTTTAATTTGAATAGGACGGATGGTACTAGTTGATGTTTGTTACTGGTTTGTTTTAATTCGAGTAGATGCATGGTGTGGATGACTTATTTTACTTTGATTTTTTAAAGTTAGGGTTTAGTTGGCTTTATCTTTATTTAATGGGCTAGGGTTTATAAAGATTCTTTACCTCCATTACATAATTGTAACCAAACTTTATATAAGAACACCCCAACTCTATATTGTTAAAAAGTTTCATCTCCTTTACATCAATTTAAATTATAAAAAAAAAAAATTATTATATCTTATAAAAATATGAGGCTAATTATGTCACCAAAAAAAATTGCTATTTTAATTTTTTTTAATTAATAAGTTTGTTAGTGAATGTAAAAGAAAATTTATAAATATTAAATATAATTTTTAAAAAATTGAATTTAATTTTTTTAGCTTTTACACTTGCTTTAAAGAGATGGAAATTTCAAGTTAAAAAAAAAACATTTATTTAAATTATAAAAAATAAGGCTTACTATATCTTATAACAATGTGAGGCTAATTATATCACCAAAAAAAAATTGCTATTTTAATTTTTTTAATGAATAAGTTTGTTAGTGAATGTAAAAGAAAGTTTATAAATATTAAATATAATTTTAAAAAAAATTGAATTTAATTTTTTTAACTTTTACTCTGGTTTTTAAGAGATGGAAATTTCAAATTTTTAAAAAGGTAAAAAGGCATTTACTTCATGTGAAACATTGGTGGTTAAAAAAATAAATATTTTTTTCATTTAGAAAAATAATGGTCTTAATGTCTCTTGTAGATGGATAGGTAAGAGTAATTGGGTGCGGAGGGCTGGTAAATGGAATCGCCTCCTTCAAGAGTGTTGAACATTAATACGGATAGATCTTCCCAAGGTAATTCGGGTAATATTGGTATTGGTGGTGTGGGGCGGGATAGTAGTGGTACCGTCTGATTTTTTCTCTTGCTTTAAGGGATATCATTCTAATAACTTCATTGAAGTCCTTACGATTTTATATGCTTTGGAGCAAAGGTATGCTTTTGGTTGGCATTGGATTGTTTGTGAATCTGATTCTCACGTTGTTATAAATTTGTTGAATTTTGGAGATAGTTTTCATGGTAGCTAGCGGTTGAGTTGGATTGCTCGGTAAATTCTCAATCACTTGGAGTTCATTTCTTTTATGCATATTTCCTGGAAGTGGAATGGGGTAGCGGATTTGTTAGCTAAATGGGCTTTTGAATTTTAAGATGGTTAGGATGTTCAGAATTGGTCTCAACTTTCTTTTGATTGCTCTCAATCTATCTTTTCTTTATTGAGAGCTGATATGTCTGAATAGCTTCTTCTTTTCTTTGTATCTTGGATGTTTTGCTGAGTTAATAAATTTTTTATTCTTTTTTTCAAAAAAAATAAAATAATAATTATTCATTTTTATAAAATATTTTAACATTTAATATATATATATATATATATATATTATTATTTTAAACAAAATTGGTTGTATGAAGTTATATAGTTTATTTTATTTCAACAAAAAAAATATAATTTATTTTAACTTAGTTTATGTTATTATATATATAAGTTATATGGAATTGAAATGGTTTTACTTCCATAATTACATAATGGTATTACAACAAATTGGATATTATTAATGTATAGCTAGGCAAGATTTGAATTTGGGTTTCTTTTTGTGAATCTTAAGAAATATGTTCAACTGAACTATTGTCGTTTGATCAAATTTTAAAATAAAGTACACTTCTTTGAAAGGGGTTGGGTTCTTTGTATTAGAATTTGAACTTGGATCTACACGAAAACCCAAAGGTATACCACTACAGTATCCCTCAAACAAATAGTTTATGTTATTATATATTTAATATATATTTATGTATATTTGAAAATGTTGAAAAGCGGGGTATATGAGAGTTACCCTTCACTTGAATTGAACTTGAGTCTCATTAAGAGAGCTCAATGACTTTTGCCAATGCGCAATGTCCCTATCAAGACTATTTAATATATTTTAATTAATTACATATTTTAAAATGTGCATAGACACTGAAGATAGACTTTTGGTATTGTGAAGATTATTGCAAGAAATTATTAAGGGCACGGATGCTGGATTTTAAAGAATTTATATTAAAAAAAATTGAAGATCTATAAAATAAAAATAAAAAATTTAGACTTAATATCAACAAAGATGTAGGTATCCAGTTATAATCACTCAATAAATATGAGAATTAATGTAACCTGGGTTCAATCCCCAGAGTGTGATGTGTATAAGAAGTATTACTCAAAAAAAAAAAAAAAATTGTTTGTAAACTCTCAATCTCTAAAGAAGAGAGTTGTAATTTGTTGATGGTGAAAGACCCAAATATAACCATTTTCCCTAAAAACAATAATATATTTAAAAAAAAAAATTAACAATTTTACATAAAATTTAAATATAAATATTTTACAAGGATGTTGGATTTTAATAAATTTATATTAAAAAGAATCGAAGATCTATAAAATAAAAATAAAAAATTTAAACTTAATATCAACAAAGATGTAGGTATCCAGTTATAATCACTCAATAAATATGAGAATTAATGTAACCGGGTTCAATCCCCATAGTTTGGATGTGTATAAGAAGTATTACTCAAAAAAAAAAAAATTGAATTTGTTTGTAAACTCTCAATCTTTAAAGAAGAGAGTTGTAATTTGTTGACGGTGAAAGACCCAAATATAACCATTTTTCCTAAAAACAATAATATATTTTAAAAAGATATTTTAACAATTTTACATAAAATTAAAATATAAATATTTTACAAGGATGTTGGATTTTTAAAAAATCATATTAAAAAATATTGAAGATCTATAAAATAAAAATAAAAAATTTAGACTTAATATCAACAAAGATGTAGGTATCCACTTATAATCACTCAATAAAGATGAGAATTAATGTAACCCGGGTTCAATCCCCACAGTGTGGATGTGTATAAGAAGTATTACTCAAAAAAAAATTAAATTTGTTTGTAAACTCTCAATCTCTAAAGAAGAGAGTTGTAAATATAACCATTTTCCCTAAAAACAATAATATATTTTAAAAAGATATTTTTACATTTTTACATAAAATTTAAATATAAATATTTATTATTTAATTATAGAAGAGAATAATGGCATGTAAGTTTATTTTAACAATTTAGGTCCGAGGTGTAGACCAATTGGTTCATCCTAACCCCATAAGGGGGCGGAGGTCCAAGGTTCAAATCTCGGGCCTCGTCGGACTGAACGCTTGTTCCTTTCTTGGTGCTTTCAGCGGCGTAAAAGGTTTAAAATGATTGTGGCATGGTGGTTATAGGGGCGTACTGCACGAAGATCTGTGTGGCGGCTTCCGAGGCAGACAGCGCAGAATACTGTTGCGGCCATAAAAGCTGGACAGCCTGCTCGAATTCATGGCGGCTACCGATTCCACCATGTAAATACAAAAAAAAAAAAACAATTTAATGTATAATTTCAAGGTTTCAAAGAAGACAAAAGATAAGAAATCCGAATTAAGTGATGAGTCAAGCAGTGATGAAGAAGCTAACTATGTGAGAAGAAATAAGAAGGGCTTAAGAAAACACAAAGATATAAAGACTGTGAAATATTTTAATTGTGGTAACTTTGGTCACTACACATCTAATTGTCCACAAGCTGGAAGTAGTAGTAGTGAAGAGAAACAAGATTATAAGAAAAAGGAAGAAAGAAAATTCATGTATGAAAATAAAAACAGGTATGGTCAAAGCAAGCATGAAAAGAAGAATTTTCAAAAGCACAAGAAGAGTTTCTATGTGGAAGAAGCAAGTAGTGCTTCAAGTGACAATGATGAAAGTTTCTCAAACAGTGAAAAAGAAGAGATTCTATTTTTGGCAATAGAAGAGGAAGAGGACACTCCTATTGAAGATCAAGTAGAAGATGTTTTTGAAAAAGTAGAAGAAAAAGAAGATGCTCCTATAATTGAAGACCCAGAGGAAGATTCAGAAACAGAAGAAGAAGCCACAGTTGACCTAGAAGAGGAACTTATTGTTGCTCTTAGAGAGTTGAAAAGAGTTAGAAAGAAGAACTCAAGACTGAAAGCTCAAGTTCAAGAAGATGAGGAAATAAAGGAAAAGCTTTTACAAGATCTCAAAAACTTAAAAGTTAAGGCAAGGAGATTTGAAGAAGTTATGGTTGAAAAGTTAGAAGCAAAAGAGTTAGAATGTGAAATATCAGAACATGAAATGGTTTCTCTAAGGATGGAAGTGAAAGATTCTAAGGATAAGTTGCACAAGTTTGAGAAAAGTTCAAATGCTTTGGATAACATTATCAAAGCACAAAAATCTTCATTTATCAAAATAGGACTAGGCTATGAAGGAGGTCAAGAGGTACAAAAAGAGAAATCAAGATCAAAAGAAAAGGAAGTCTCAGAGGAAGAGATTGAAGAAGAACCTAAGACCTATGTTGATAAGTTGAGGAGTGGAAGCATCATTGAGGAAGAAAATAATGCACAAACAAGAAATAGGGATCATCATAGAGAAGGCAAAGAAAGGACCAAGAGACCATATTTTTCAAGGCAAGATGAATATTTCTTCCAGGGTTATTGTTACTCATGTGATCAGTTTGGTCATAAAGTTGTGCATTGCAGGACTCATGGAAAGAATGATTATGGCTTCACCAAGAGGAACTTCAATTCATTTGAAGATGAATATTTCTTCCAGGGTTATTGTTACTCATGTAATCAGTTTGGTCATAAAGTTGTGCATTGCAGGACTCATGGAAAGAATGATTATGGCTTCACCAAGAGGAACTTCAAGTCATTTGCACCTTTCAAGAATCACAACATCAGGTGTTACAATTGTAATAATTTTGGACATAAAGCAAGGTGGTGTAGAACAGAGTTTCCAGAACTTCCAAAGACAAGCAATGACAAAGATGATCAAAAGGTTCATAGAGGTACAACTTCAAAGGTATGGAAGAAGAAAGTTGAAAAAGGAGAACATTGTAAGTTGGGAGTAGTCTTACTCCCATTCCAAAAATTATCACGTCAAGGAGAGGAGGTGGTGAGGGGGCTGAGCTAAGAGTCTTATTTTTAGCCCCAAAGGAGCCCTTTGCCATTGATGTCAAAGGGGGAGAGTTTCAATAAGGGGGAGATAAATTAGTAAGGGGGAGCAGCTTCTCAGGAGGAGCAGATTTGGAATTCAGTGGTTGTAAAATAATTTTTTAGAAAGGGTTACCATCAATGACAAAGGGGGAGATTGTTGGAAATATTAAGTATTTTGGTTGTCATTGATGTCAAAGGTAGAATTATCTTCAAGGTTGAAATAATAAGGCACAAGGCAGAAATATGTTGATGAGAAAAATTGAAATGGTTATCAAGGCAATATACATCTCCAAGTTATTTTTACTAAGAAAAAGGTTATAATATTTAAATGAAAATTTAAATATTACAAAGGAGGCAAAAGTTTCAAAGACAAAATTATTTCCAATACACCAAGGTTTCAAATATATTAACATTATAATATTTTAATATTATAATGCAAAGGTTTCAAAGTTAAAAGAAGCGCCAAAGGAAATAATATTCAAATTTATTTGAAGCACCAACGTTAATGCATGAAGGGGAAAGCATATTTAAAGGGGGGAAATTATTTCATTTGCCTAAGGTTGAGACCAAGCAAAAATCGTGAGATCCGCTCGATCGTTCGATTCGTTGAGGGCAGAGTAGAAGGAAATTAAGGGAGACATAAGGTTTGATTTTTGCATAAATGATTGGGGTCAACTTACAGCATTATAAATCAAAATTTTGTGTGTATTATTAGACAGTAAGTGCATAGAAAATTATTATTCTTACTAGGAGGTATAAGGTGTATGTTCATTTAAAAGTTATAATTTGTGCCTTGGGTCATTAAGTGTGTTGGTAATTATTTTATGAAAGTATGGAGGTATAAGGTGTATATGGATGATTTAAATGTTGTAATTTTTGCTTTGAGGTATTGAGTGCTATAAGAAACTTTGTGGTGTGGTGAAAATTATTTCTTACAAAAGTAGGAGTTATAAGGTGTTATTGTGGTTTGATTTTTGGTTGTAATTTTTGTATGGTGAAAATAAAGTTTGAGGGGTTTTGATAATTGTTAATGCCCTATATTTTGAGAACAAAAGGAGAGTCATTGAGCATCATTTTCAGATTCCATTGTGCACATCCTTTTGAGAAGAAATTTAATGTTGATGGTTTGAAAGAAAATCTACTAACTAGTTTTGAAGTGGCATTTTGAAAATAAAATTCTTTTGAGACAGGTTTTTGAGGGCACATCTTCATCAAAGCAAGTTAAGAGGTATGGTGACATTATTCCCTCTTTAAGGTATTTGGTTGAGAAAATATTTATGAATCATAAGGTAGAGAAATAAGGATTATATATGTGCAGTGTTAGAAATATTTGAGCTAGGGTTTGTGAAACAAATTGTGCATCCTTGTTGAAAGAAATTGGAAACACTTGTGCTAGAGTTTGTGAACAAGTTGTGCTTTATCCTTGAAAGAAATTGGAAACACTTGTGCTAGGGTTGAGAGCAAAATTGTGCATTATTGTATTTGATCTTTGAGAGCAAATTTACAAGGAACATAGACCAATTTTGTGAAGCAAAGTTATACACTAGCATGATTTGATTTGAAAGGAATTTGTAAGAGGTAGAGATCTAATTTGTTGAATGTGAGACATGTGAA
Organism: Wollemia nobilis; assembly: GCA_028583015.1. Lineage (NCBI taxonomy): Eukaryota > Viridiplantae > Streptophyta > Pinopsida > Araucariales > Araucariaceae > Wollemia > Wollemia nobilis. Next base: position 4,617,664 of record JAQPPZ010017116.1, on the reverse strand, counting down.
AGCGATAAACTTAATGAATGTGTAGAACATATTGAGCATTTTTCAAGTGCATATCATTCTCTATATGTTCAAGAGGTTAAAAAAATTATGGGTAGAATATGTCTAAACTACTTTAGTGAAAGAAAGCACATTGAAGATTAGATAAAGCACTTGATGACACTATTATGAAATATCTGGAAATAGATGAACATTATTTTGGAGAGTTAAGAATAGGTTTTTATGAGCAGATTTGAGTATGTGTTGTGAGCAGTTGTGATCTATTTTGAGCAAGCCTTTTGAGAAGGCTTGTAGGCATATTTGTGTAGGTTATATGAGCAAGTTTTGAGTATGTGTCATGAGAAAGTCTTGTGAGAAGACTTGAAGCAGAGTTGAGACAGATTTGTGCATGTAATATGTGCAAATTTGGGATAGAGTTGAGACAGATTTGTGCATGTAATGTGTGCATATTTGGGGCAGAGTTAAAGTGGATTTGCGTATATAATGTGTGAAGATTTAGGATAGATTTGAGATAGATTTGTGAGTGTAATGTGTGCAGATTTGGGATAGAGTTGAGACATATTTGTGCATGTAATGTGTGCAGATTTAGGACAGAGTTGAGACATATTTGTGCATGTAGTGTGTGTAAATTTGGGATGGAGTTGAGAGCAGATTTGTGAGTAGACTTGAGTAAGCCTCGTGAGTAGGCTTGGAGTAGAGCTAAGCAGAGGTGTGTACCTACTTTGGAGGTGACCAAAGCAAAGAGGAGAGGTGTCTCCTATGAATAGAGTTCCATAAACCAAATCAAATAGGAGAGGTGTCTCCTGTGAATAGAGTTCCACGAACCAGACCAGTAAGGGGATAGAGTTCTCCTATGGATAGATTTATCATCTAGGTGACTAGCCCAGACGATAGAGGTCCTATGCTAGATCATTGGTAGAGAGGAGGTCTCAAGTTCGAAGCATGTTAGGGATAATTTTTCTAAAGTTTTGGTTGAGAAAGATATCATGTCGTGTGGTAGTTGAAATGGGAGCATGTATGTTTTGGTTGTTGTGTGGGTAGTTAGCCCACGTAGTGTCCTATCTTGTGCTAGGGTGTGGGCCACCTAGAGGTGGCAGGTTTGAATTGCGGTGGTAGCATTAGCAAAGGCACAAAGTTTTGAATTAATTTTTTTTTTGAACGTCTAAGGTATGCGCTTAAATTCTTGGAATTAGGGGAGACATAAGGTTTGATTTTTGCATAAATTATTGGGGTCAACATACAACATTATAAATCAAATTTATGTGTGCATTATTATACAGTGAGTGCATTGAAAATTATTATTCTTGCTAGGAGGTATAAGGTGTATGAAGTTCATTTAAAAGTTATAATTTGTGCCTTGGGTAATTAAGTGTGTTGGTAATTATTTTATGAAAGTAAGGAGGTATAAGGTGTATATGGATTATTTAAATATTGTAATTTTTGCTTTGAGTTATTGAGTGCTATAAGAAACTTTGTGTTGTGGTGAAAATTATTTCTTGCAAAAGTAGGAGTTATAAGGTGTTATTGTGGTTTGATTTTTGGTTGTAATTTTTGTATCGTGAAAAGAAAGTTTAAGGGGTTTTGATAATTTTTAATACCCTATCTTTTGAGAACAAAAGGAGAGTCATTAAACATCATTTTTAGATTTCAATGTGCACATCCTTTTGAGAAGAAATTTAATGTTGATGGTTTGAAAGAGAAATCTACTAACCAGTTTTGAAGTGGCACTTTGAAAAGGAAATTCTTTTAAGACATGTTTTTGAGGGCACGTCTTCATTAAAGCAAGTTAAGAGATATGGTGATATTATTCTCTCTTTAAGGTGTTTGGTTGAGCAAATATTTCTAAATCATAAGGTGGAGAAATAAGAATTATATATGTGCATTGTTGGAAATATTTGAGCTAGATTTTGTCAAAAAAATTGTGCATCTTTGTTGAAATAAATTGGAAACACTTGTGCTAGAGTTTGTGAACAAGTTGTGCTTCATTGTTGAAAAATATTGGAAACACTTATGCTAGAGTTTGTGAACAAGTTGTGCTTTATCCTTGAAATAAATTGGAAACACTTGTGCTAGGGTTGAGAGCAAACTTGTGCATTATTGTATTTGATATTTGAGAGCAAATTTGCAAGGAACATAGACCAGTTTTGTGAAGTAAAGTTATACACTAGCGTGATTTGATTTGAAAGGAATTTGTAAGAGGTAGAGATCTGATTTATTGAATGTGAGACATGTGAAAGTGACAGACTTAATGAATGTGTAGAACATATTGAGCATTTATCAAGTGCATATCATTATCTATATGTTCAAGAGGTTAAACGAATTTTGGGTAGAATATGTCTAAATTGCTTTAGTGAAAGAAAGCACATTGAAGATTAGATAAAGCACTTGATAACACTATTATGCAAGATCTGGAAATATATGAATATTGTTTTGGAGAGTTGAGAACAAGTTTTGATGAGCATATTTAAGTATGTGTTGTGAGCAATTTGAGTTGTTTTGAGAAAGTCTTTTGAGAAGCCTTGTAGGTAGATTTGTGCAGGTTATATGAGTAAGTTTTGAGTATGTGTCATGAGCAAGTCTTGTGAGAAGACTTGAAGCAAAGTTGAGATAGATTTGTGCATGTAATATGTGAATATTTGGAGTAAATTTAAGACATATTTGTGCATGCAATGTGTGCAAATTTGGGGTAAAGTTGAGATAGATTTATGCATGTAATGTGTGCAAATCTGGGATAGAGTTGAGATAGATTTGTGCATGTAATGTGTGTAGATTTGGTACAGAGTTGAGATATATTTGTGCATGTAGTGTGTGTAGATTTGGGGTAGACTTAAGAGCAGATTTGTGAGCATACTTGAGTAAGCCTTATGAGTAGGCTTGGAGTAGAGCTAAGCAGAGGTGTGTACCATCTTTGTAGGTGACCAGAGTAGAGAGGAGAGGTGTCTCCTATGGATTACACGAACCAGAATAGAGAGGAGAGGTGTCTCCTATGGATAAAGTTCCATGAACCAGAGCAAAGGAGAGGTGTCTCCTATGGATAGAGTATCACAAACTAGACCAGTAAGGGGATAGAGTTCTCCTGTGGATAGAGGTCCATAAACTTGAGCATAGGGGATTGAGATATCCTTTGGACAAAGGTCCATAAACATTGTAATAGGTAATTGGTTCCCAAGAGATTTTTTGAGAAAATTTAGAAGAAATATTTTCTCCATGGACGTAACCCACATTGGGTGAACCACATTAAATTTGTGTCTCTCATGTGTGTGATGATTTGTGCATTACCTTGTTATTGCTATTGATGAGATTGGTTAATATTGCTATGAAAAGATATTGTAATTGATAACATTGGATAATATTGTTTGGGAAAGAAAAGTAAAAGTTTATAGTATACTGTTCACATCCCCCTCTCAGTATAAGCTTGTGTTCTTTATGCCCTATTATCCCAGCAATTTACCTTTTGTGGACTTTAGTTTCTTAGCTAAAATTCTTCTAATTCTTATTCAAGTAAGAGATCTGTTGGATGCCTAAGGAGTGAAGGGTCCTTTTTGCTATAAAATTTATTAGTAAGTTCTTTAATTTATAAATAAGAAAGAACTCATAGTTGCAAAAAAGGAATTAAAATATTTAAATCTTTAATTCATGTGAAAGAAGGAATTAGAAGGTTTATTTGATTATTGGATTATTTATTTGATTAAATAAATGAGACTTTAGTTAAATGAATAAGTTGGTTATTGAATTATTTATTTGATTAAAGGAATGAGACTTTACTTAAATGAATAAGATGCTTATTGAATTATTTATTTGATTAAAGGAATGGGACTTTAGTTAAATAGATGAGTTGTTTATTGAATTATTTGGTTGATTAAAGGAATGAGACTTTAATTAACTAAATAAATAGTTTAAATGAATTATTTGATTAATTAAGGAATGAGACCTTAGTTAATTGGAAGAATGATTTATTGAACTATTTGGTTAAAGGAATAAATGTGAATTATCTATGTTTGATGGAATGACTCACTTCTTGAGTTAATAGAGATAAGAATGGAAAGGATGAAATTCTTATGAGATCAACTAGACAATAGATGGTTAAATGCTTGTGATAGATTTGTATAGTTACAATTTGGTAAATCAATCTATATATGCACTTGCTTTATGTTTAGTAGAAGCATATAGATGCATGTTTTTCATAGAACCATGAGTTGTATTGATCCCCAACTACCCTTTAAATGAACGATGGAAGACATGATGAACCAAGAGGACACTTGAAACTCGAGCACCAAATTTTCTTTAGTTTAGTATGTATTATGTTGGAGAATATTCCCTAGGTAATCATTGATGTAATACTTTATTCTTTTAAAGTATGGAGGTTTTACCATACTTAGTGATGAGCCACATAATTGCTCATTTTTGTACTCTTTTCCCCATAATGTGCAACATATATTCTTGTAGATATAAATATTTTATGAAAATTCTATGTATAATTAACAGTTTATTTTGCATGATCTCTAATATTTGTCTTTAAGTGTAATTTATGTAGATTTAGTGGGAATTGTTGCATTTTGACATGTTTTCGTCAAGGTCCACTCGGACCAGGCACTTGTAATTTAATGGAATAAAAACATCTTTAGAATATCGTTAAAGAGGTACAAAGTCAGGCACCAAAGTCCTTTGAAGCACCTGACTTCCATTCAATACTTAATTGTTAGGCGCTTACTTCCCGTTAGGCATCTGCTTTTCGTTAGGCACCTGCTTCTCGTTGTATGGTGGAAGATGCCTGCTTCCCGTTGTATGGTAGAAGGCACCTGCTTCCTGTTATGTGATGGAAGGTGCTTACTTCTTGACTTCTGTATACAATGTGCTTGCTTCTTGATTTCTTCAACCATAGTGCCTGATTTCCATTAACGCCAAACTTCAGCACGACTTAGTGGTCGGCAAAACAGAGCGAAACTTCAAAAATCAACATGAAGGAATTTTTGGCATTACAACCGAACATGGAACAATGTCAAAGGTGACTCGTCACCCATTTTTTAGTTGATACGTAATTCTGTAGGTCAAGCAAATCAAATATTAGCGTATTCTAGAGACAGAATACACTGAAATATCATGATATTTTACTTGATTCCTCTAATCAAGCAAATAGTTGTAACAACGAATCATGTGTTGATTCATCCTAAAAATTGTAATAGGGCTAGTCACATACCTTATAAATATGTAGGCCACCCCTGAAGAATACCCGCCAAACATTTTATGTAATTTTCTTCTACTGCAAACTGTTAATAAAATCTTTGCATTTTCCTGTAAAAACATCTTCTAAGTGTTCGATGATAATTCTACCATAGGCATAACTTGTTGGAAGTGTGGGCCCACTTACAACAGAGTTCTTCCCTATTTTTTGTATCTATTTTAATAGATTAATTTATTTCCTATTATTTCCCCTATTTTCTGTAATTTCTAGCAAGGTAGTTATTTAGATTTTAAATGTTTTCAGTCTTGTTTTTTAGACTTAGCATGATATTATTGGTTTAAACATAAACTTCAACGAACACCAAACACCCCCCCAAAACCCCCCCCAATCCAAGGGACTCATCTCTGAAGGAGAAATTACAAGCATAGATTTTGTACGGTTGCTCATAAGACTATGGCTACCTCGGGTTGACAATTAAATGGAGGCAATTAATTGAACCATAGAAAAACTAACCAATTGTTTACCCAATATTTTGGCACCGTTGTCGAGGAGTAGCCATTGTAATTTCTTATTCTGAAGGAAGCATAGTTACAATAGTTTATAGTGTTTTCTTCAGAAACCTTCATTTGAAACTTTGTATGAGTCCACCTAATAACAGGGGACCAGACGATCATTTTGTTAAAAATAAAGAAGTTGTTTCTCAAAATCCTTTTGCTTTATCTGTGTGATGTGGTCTACTAGTAAGGATGCCATTTGCATTATTGGTGATGTGACCCAGGTTCAATCCCCATGGCAGATGTGTATAAGAAGTATTTCTCAAAAAAAAAAAATCATTTTGCTTTAGTAGAACTTGAATCTAAAATTGAACTCTCACCATCTCAATCTCCAACTGTGCATTGGCGAGAAAACCTACTATTTGCACAAGATCCTTCTGAAATAATCCAATAGAATATTAGAGCAGGATCAAAGATAAGTAGATTTCAATCTGAGGAGGATCTATTGAATGTTGAACATTGGCAAGCAGTATTAGATGGAACTATCTCAAACGTTGACTTATCCATCCTTCTAAAGGATAAAAGAAATGAAATAGAAGCATTGACAACTGCTTTGAACAAAGGAGTAGAAATACCAGTAGTAGGTAGAATGGTAGAAAATCCAAAGGAAACATCCACTAGTTTTAGTTTTCCAATAGGAGAGGCAGGGAGAGATCACAAGATGAAACACATCTCTCCTACCCACCTTCCAACCTTTAGAGGACTACCAACAAAAGATCTAGACTTGTTTTTGTTCAAATTTGATGTTTTATGTAGATCTGTGAATTACACCACAAATCCTCAGAAACTGAAATTATTCCCTTCCACCCTTGATAATTCAGCTTTGCACTGGTTCATCAGCTTGGGGGATAAACATATAACTACTTGGGAACAGTTGAAGAAACTTTTCTTGGATCAGTATCAGGATTTTGGAAGAGTAAGATATGTAAGAGAGGAAGTCCTAGATATGACCTAAAAGAAAGGGAATATGTGGAAAAACACTGGGATAGGTCCAGCTTCAATTTGCAAAGATCACCCCATACAAAACTAGGAGATAGGTCCCTAAGAAGCATTTTTATGAAAGGACTAACAAATGAATCCTTGAAAGCTTTAAATATGATATCTGGGGGAGACATTTACCAACACCAAATGGATGATATTCGGTAGTTGTGTCAAAATTTATCAAGAAGAAAGGGTAAGTTAACCCTTAGAAATGTTAAGCAGTCAACCACTATCATTAAAACAGAAATAGGTAACATGCTAGAAGACCTTAAGAGCGAGATTTTATCATATCTTGCTCTTCAAATGGATAATATTTTGCTTTAGAAAAATAAGCAGGATAATGAGGTAACATTGAACTACTTTTATCCTAAATACAGAGGCAAATACCCCAGAAATGAGTGCCTAGAAAATAAAGTTCATGTATGTGCTATTTGTAAGAAAGATCATAAAATAAAGTTGTGTCCACAATTAATGAAATCTAAAAAGGAACCTGAAGTAGCATAGGTATACTTCATGGGTAATAAGAGGAACTAGCAACAATATCCTATGGGTAACAATATGCAATCAGGAATGTCATCCTATGGGGGAAGCAATTACTAGAATCAAGGCCAAGCCCAACCACCCAACATGGGTTGTTATGGTCAATAACCTTGGAATCCATTTCCTCAAGGAGAAAATCCTTACAACCCTTATCCTTGGAACTAATATAAACAACCTAGGTAGTAGTGGAGAAATAAAAATTCTTGGAATCAGTATCCACAACACATAGCTCCAGCTCCACTATAGCCAAGTCTGCCCACTTTACCTACTCCAAGGACTCCTCAATTACCAGCACAACCAACAAAAAATCCAAACAAGCAGCCAACCTATTAGATGGAAAATGAGATGTACCTTATGTATAATATTAAGGTAGATTGTGATCCTATCCAGTTAAGGTTAGGAAAGCAAGTAGGTGTAGAAGTCATTCCTATTGTAGAAGAAGAGGAACCAATATAAATAGAGAAAGGGGAATCACCCCTTATAGAAGAGGTAGAAGAAGAATCAACACCTGTACATAACAAAGAGGAGGTTCCACCTTTTCCACAAAGGTTGCAGGAATCCAAGAAACCAATACAAACAGAGTTTGATATCCTCTATAGTTTAAAGAATTTAATAGTCACAATCCCTCTCTTTCAGGTCATTAGATACATACCTATTTATGGGAAAATCATAAGATAGTTATGCCTCAAGAAACCAGGGAGGAAACTAGCTAAATCAATCAGTTTGGTAGGTCAGTTAGCTGACCTTATGTTAGGGAATACCTACAACCAGAAGTACTCAGATCTAGAAAACCTTGTGCTAACTATAAAAATAAAAGGTTGTGTTTTACCCAACACACTAGTATATTGGGGGTTGCCATCAATGTCATGCCCTAGGAGACCATGTAAAAACTGAAATTGACCAATATAATCCCCACTAAAACTGTGTTGTAGTTGGTAGACAGGTCTACAATACTTCTTGATGGAATACTGGAAGATATCACTGTTACAGTAGATGCATGAGAGTATCCAGCAAATTTTTTAGTGTTACAATCTAATTTTGGACTAGGTGGATACCCATTAATCTTAGGTCGACATTAGCTAGCAAAATATGATGCATATATAAGCTATAGAGATGGGAAAATGACCATTTCATATGGTCATAATATAAAGAAATTGATCATACATACACCTGCACAGTCTACAAATTTGTTGGGATATGTTAGAGTAAACAACAAAATATTCATTAAACATATGATGCTTAAATAATACAAAATGGTGCCAGGATTAGTCTAGGGAATCAGGAACTAATCAACTGCAACACACTATTAATAATGGGACGTTCAAATAAACAGATACGCCCAATAATAATGTAATAACTATATGCTAAAATATAAAATATGCTAACATCCCCCCTTATTACATTATTTTGGTAATGATAGAACTACTAGCTATATTAACATCCCCATGATTACATCATTTTGCAATACAAAGAGAGCTGCGAAACAATTCAAATTTGACACGTGCAAGTGCCTTAGTGAAAATGTCTGCAACTTGAGCATCGGTGGGAATGTGCTGAAGCTGAATTCGATGCTTCGAAACCTCATCTCAAATGAAATGACATTGTGTGTCAATGTGTTTTGTTCGTTCATGATGGACTGGATTCTTGACTAGGTTTAGAACACCCTGATTGTCGCAAAACAAGTGTATTGGAGATTTGGATGGATGACCCATACTTGTTAGAATGCGACGCAACCATATCACTTCGCACACAGCTTCACGTGCGGTGCGATACTTTGCCTCTGTTGATGAAATAGCAACCACTTGTTGCTTCTTGCTGTGCCAAGAGACAGGACCGGATCCTAGATGAAAAATATATCCTGAAGTTGACTTGCGATCATCAAATGATCCGGCATAGTCGGAGTCCGTGTATCCTTGCAAGAAGAATTTGTTGTTCCTCTTGTATTCTAGGCCATATTCCATTGTGCCACGGACATAGTGAAGAACACGTTTTGTTGCTTTCTAATGAGTGGTTTTAGGCTCCTATTTGAACCTCGAAAGATAGTTGACAGCAAATACGAGATCTGGCCTAGTATTGGTCAGATATATGAGACTCCCAATCAACTGTCGATAGAGAGTACCATCTACCTGAGGTGAATCATCATATCACGATAACTGAAGTCTAGTCTCCATCGGAGTTGCCATTGGCTTGCAATCAGTCATGCGATATTTTTCCAACAATGTCTTGGCATATTTTTTCTAAGACACTTTGATGGAGTGCTCCTTCTGGCTGAATTCCATACCAAGGCAGTAATGGAGAAGTTCGAGATCTGTCATCTCAAAAGATTGACACAAGTCTCTTTTGATAGTAGAGATCATAGTTTCTGAACTCCCTGTAATAAGCAGATCATCAACATAGAGGACAAGCAACACTATCTCAGAACCCTGTTTCTTGAATTAGAGGTTTGCATCTAACGAACATCTCTTAAAACCATGCTGCAGGAGGTGATTGTCCATTTTTATATACCAAGCTCGAGGAGCTTGTTTCAGGCCATATAAGGATTTGACCAATTTGCAAACTTTCTGCTATTGGCCTTCCACTGCAAATCCTTCTGGCTGAGTCATATAGACTTATTCTTGGAGATCACCATTCAGAAATGCACTTTTGACATCCATATGATGAACTTTCCACCCAAACTATGCTGCCATAGCACAAATAACTCGAATTGTTGTCATCCGAGCAGTAGGTGCAAAAGTTTCCTCGTAGTCAATGCCTTCCTTTTGAGCATAGCCCTTTGCAACAAGATGGGCCTTATGCTTATCAATTGTCCCATCTGCTTTGTACTTGACTTTATACACCCATTTGTAGCCAATGGGCTTCTTTTTGTGCGACAGATCGACAAGCTTCCAAGTTTTGTTTTTCATCAAAGACTTATACTCTGCATCCATAGCAGCCTTCCACTGAGGCTCACCGAGAGCAACTTGTACTGATGCAGGTTCAAGATCGTCTATGGAAGACATAAACACCTTATCACTATCAATATCCATATCTTCTATATCTCTCACCGGATCTACAGAAAGTTATTCAAAAGATTGACACAGATCATCAACCCCAGTATTCTCTGTTGCAGCTTTCTCCTGTCAAGCCATGTTGCGAGTACGAGGCCTATCCAAAGTCAAATCTGGTGGAGTAGATAGCTTAGAGTCTTTGATTGTATTTGTATACCACTTTGGATTCTTATTCTTAGGTGTTGAAGAATATCCAAAAGAACCTCCAACCTTTGATGAAGGAGATTTAACAACCTGAGTTTCCACAAGGTCTAGGTATACATCTGATGTGTTTGCTGATGTGAAAGCCTCATCAAAAACAACATCTCTACTTATGTGAATCTTCTTGGTCAAGGGATCAATCAAACGATAACCCTTAGAGTGCTCATCATACCTAAGAAGAATACACTTCAATGTCTTCTCATCTTGCTTCTTCCTTTTCTCTTTTGGTATGTGCATGAAAGCTTTACATCAAAAAATGCGTAGATGAGAAATGGAGGGTTTTCTACCACTCCATGCTTCCTATGGAGTCATTCCTTGTAGGGCCTTTGTGGGTGACCTATTCAACAGATATACTGCTATGGTGACAACTTCTGCCCAATATAGTTGCTCAAGTCTAGCTCCTGTGAGCATGCAACGAACCATTTCCATGATGAAACGATTCCTCCTTTCAGCAACTCTATTTTTCCGAGGAGTATAGCGGTAGTTAAGCTGTCTTGTGATCCCATTTTCTTTCAAGAATGCAAAAAATTCTTTAGAGGTGAACTCCCCCATCGATCTGAGTGGAGGGTCTTTATAGAAGTCCCTAACTCCTTCTCAACAGATTTCTTGAATTGCTGAAAGAAGCCAAATGCTTCAGATTTCAGTTGAAGAAAGAATACCCACATCTTTCATGAGTAATCATCCATAAATAACTGAAAATACCTCTTACCTCCACAACTATTGGGAGTTAAGGGACCACACAGATCGGTATGAACCAACTCCAAAGGTTTCTTTGCTCTTGTAGAACTCTTTTCAAAAGGCACTCTATGCTTTCTCGCCTAAGCGATCGAGCAAAGCTGGTAAAGTGTTAGAAAGGGAAGGAAGACCCTTTACCATCTCATACTTACTTAACTCAAGTAAGTAACCAGAACTCAAATGTCCATATCTCTTGTGCCATAGGGAAGTTGCCTCCTTTGAAGAGACTGTCATGGCAACATGTGGAGTAGAGATAGTATCTAAGGCAAATAAGCCATGCTTATATGAAGTGGTTGCAATGTTCTTACCCCTTCTGGTAATAGAACAACACTTCTTGCCTCCCTCAACACTAAATTTCACAACCATATCTTTGTCCAGAATTTGTGTGATTGACAACAAATTGTTTGCCAATCCTGGAACATAGAGAACTTTATCAATCTGACACTTGCCATCAATAAGAGTGACTGAAACAGTGCCTTCTCCCTAAATCTTGTAGGTTTTATCATCAACAATAGTGACAGGTTTGCCCTCTTTGGCCTCAAAAGACTCAAACCACAATTTGTCACCAGTCATGTGCTTACTAGCTCCAGAATCAACATACCATATAGGATCCGTCTGCTTGGACACTATGGTAGTCATGAGAACTTTGTGAGCTCTCTCAGAATCCGTGTCAGATTCTTCAACAACAACATTCACTTGTTGTTTGTTCTTTTGTGGTTTGTTTCGACCTTTCTGTTTTGATTGCTTATTCTTATGCCAACATCTGTTTGTATCATGACCTTCTTTGTCACAGATCTTGCAATATCTCTTTTTTCGTTGAGGTTGTTGAGTTTGTTTCCCTTTTGAATCATTTTGTGAATTCCCTCCCTTCTGAAAATTACCCTTCTTCTAGTTCTGCCCTTTCTTGTTGATGTAGAGAGCAGTGTTAGAAGAATTATCTCTCTATAGTTGGCGTGCTTCCTCCTCTTGAAGCATATTAACCAATTCTACAAAAGTAACTTTCCATTGTGATACCTGAAGGAAAGTGATCAACACCCGATAAGAATCAGGTAAAGCTCTCAATACAACTAAAGTAAGGAGCTTGTCTTCAACTGGTTCTCCCAAAGAATTCAACTTTGCTTTCAATTCAGAAACTCTACAAAGAAAGAATTCAACTATCTCACCCTGCTTCATGCTTAGAATTGTTGATAAGCAACACACCCCCACTGAAAAATGAGATTCCATCCTTAGAAAATTATGAACTTCCATTTTTGCAGCAGGGACCCTCTTGATCTTTTCAGGTTTTAAATCCAATTTTGCTTGCCTCCTTTTTAAAGTTGTGCTTTTTCTTGCATTCTAGCTGTGTTATCCAAGAATTCACTTTTTACATGCTAGAATCATTCATGCACAAAGAAAATCTTGCACCGATACCGAGAAAATCCAGAAAACGAGTTGCATAATTCATTGAAAAATCAAACTTTCCATTTTTGGTAGTGTCGCGATATCGCGACACTTCCATTTTCGAAAATGTCGCGATATCGCGACGGGTAAGTCAAAATGCGGCTAAGTAAGGAGGAAAGGTCGCGATTTTCGCGACATGTCGCGAAATCGCGACAGGGAGAGAGAAGCAAGCTGTACGGAAGGGCGCGATTTTGCGACATGTCGCGAAATCGCGACATGTCGCATTTTCACGGTAGGAGAGAGAAAGTGGGCTGCAGGATGAAAAATCGGCTAAGTCGGAAACATGTTCCAAAATCGCGGTCAACGCGGTCAACGCATGCAGGTAAGGAACTGTCGCGATATCGCGACGTGTTCTAGAATCGCGGCTGAAAATCAAGAAGCGTACGGAGGCCGGGAAGGGTCGCGATTTCGCGACATGTCGCGAAATCGCGACATGTCGCGTTTTCGCGGCCGACGAGGGAGGAAGTTGCCGATGCTCTGGCAGGGTCGCGATTTCGCGACATGTCGCAGAATCGCGGTAGGAGAGAGAAAGTCATAGTTGACCTGAAAGTGCATTCCGGCGGGAAACAGAAGGCTTCCTGGGGTAGCGACACGTGTCAAAGCGTGAATGGGACAAACAGAAGCCGACATGCAAGCTTATTTTGCGGTTTTTAATCTGTTTTTAATGTTTTAAGCTTCTGATTTAATTAAAATGCTAATCTAATGCATCTTTTTGTCTTTCATGCAGGATTCCACCTGGCACTTACGGGACAACCGGGAAAGACCATAAAGGCAAAGATAAAGTGCGGATTTAGTCAAGGACCGCCATGCTAGGAGAGAAGCTGCCGGTGAGAGCATTCAATGACAAATTTATTGCAGACTTGATAGCATGAAGACCATTTCAACTCAGAGGATGGATTTGCGGAGATCGAATTGATGGAGAAGTGGTGACTCATCCGGCTCACCAGCGAGAATTAATGGAGGCATTTATTTGCAGCTGCGGATGAATGCAAGTTGCATTTGATTTTATCTTCTCCATTTATGGCAGTTGACTGCACAGATTTGCCGAAGGGTTAAGTTCTATCCGGACTTTGATTTTTAAATGGATTTTTATTGTAAAACCCGGGTCCTAGGGTTTAAGTGCGATAAGATTTAGGGTTTGAGCAAGATATTTTGGAAAAGATCAGGGTCTGTCCCGAGTCTATAAATACAAATTCTAAATGTAATCGCGGGAGGCGGAGACTTAGAAATAAAGGCTTATAAGCAATTTCTTGCAAATTTTGTGAAATCCTTTGTTTCCGGACTTGGAGTTGATGTGCTTTAGCTTTTACGTGATAGCATGGCCAGGAGCCTAATCTTTTGCCGAGTGTGATAAGTGTATTTTCTTTTGTTATCCGTTCCATTTAAAGTTTGTTAGATATATGCTGTAAATCTGCCATTGTCAAGATTAAATATGCTGTTAGGCTTCAGTTGTTCTATTGTCTGCTAGGGGAAATTACAGATTTGAGGTGTAAGTTTGTTCTAATTGCTCTGTCTTCACTGTGCGAGCTAGGCTACCGGTGAAAGATACCAGTTTTAACCAGCTGCCCTTGGATTTATAATTTTTTGCTAGATCTGTTTCACTCTGCCTTGTGCTCTTAGTTGAAAGTGATCTTAGACTGACTGGACACTTTCTTCTGGGATTTGTTCTGTTGTGAAGCTAGTAGCATAGATAAGATTGATAGTTTGGGTTTTACAGTTTAATGTTTGATAAACTTCTCTTTCTGCCCTACCCTACCCTCTCTTTGCTTACCGTGAATGATCCATTTTTATTTTCTTTATTTGCCTTTTATTTAAATCTGCTGACCCATGAGAGCTAGATCAAGAATTCAAGTCAAATCTGATTGTCAACAACTTTTGCAACTACTGAACAAGTTCAGGAACCCCCCGTAAGGTAACGAGCGATCCATATTGAAATCTATTCAGAAGTGGAAAAGAGTGAATTGCCATTCGACCCAACTCTGTAACTCGCACCTTGGATAACCAGCTAGATCCTAAAGATGAGTGGGATCCGTCCCGTGGGTGTCTCCGGAGCTTTCCTTGCCTTCATCCTTTCCCGGGGTGTGCATGAAAGCCGGACCAACACCTAATTGGCGCTAGAAGGAGGGTCCACGGTGAACTCGGACAATTTTATAAATTGTCGATGCGATTTTGAAAGTTGTCGATGCAGTTTTTAAAATTGCCGGAGAAGGCCTTAAGTTCGGTGGTTTGTTAAGAACAGTTCTATCATCACTTGCAGTTATCCAATTACAAATCAGAACATCACTTGTCAGCCAAGTATTAATGGCAAATTGGTTGGGCCCCACCGCTTTGAACATTCCGGGTATAGCCCATGACCTGCCCAGAAGTCCAGAAAGGTATCTCCCCAGGTACAAACATGATGGGACAAGAACTGCAGAAGAACATCTGCTAGCTTTTAAAAATGCTTTAAGATTATTGAATATATAGCATGAAGATGTTGCCTGCAGATTGTTCCCGTTCACTCTCCAGGAGGGAGCTTATGACTGGTTTTTAAACCTCACCGGCAATTCCATTACTAGTTGGGATGATCTAGAGAAAGCTTTTATATCACGGTTCGGTGAAGTGATAGATCCCAACATTTTATATCAGCAATTTTCCAGCATCAAGAGAGAGTCGGGAGAAACTGTCAGGTCTTTCAATATGAGGTTCCAAAGAGCTTACGGTAGAATGACTGGCCATTACATCCCAAATGCAAATCTGGCCTTAGAAATCTACAAGAATGCATTGGATTCGGTGACCTCTATTTTCCTCAAGAGAGACATTAATATCACAACCCTGGCAGGGGCTTATAAAGAAGCCTTAATTCTTGAAAGACAGTTAGGGCCTCAAATTTTGAGCAGTCCTTTGATATCCTATGTTACACAGAACATGCCTGTTCCAGACCCCATTCCACATCATGAGTTAGTGCCAACATGTCATGCTCTACCCAAGGAGACTCCGTTAACTGTCACATCCACTCAGCATGTGCAAAATACAGAGAAAAGTTCTGACAAGTTCAAAGTGCGAGTGCTTGAAGCGAACGAGTTGTGATCCGGCACCACCCAAATCCGAAGTTTTTCTGGGTGAGTTAAATTTTCCTAGAGATCAAAGAAATATTGATATTTCTAGTTCACCCAAAAATAGTACAACCGGGGTTTCAGATTCTGTCACTTTTCTCGAAGAGACAGAAAGTCTTGTACAGACTCCTGTGGATGAAATGCAAGATTTTCAACAGTTCAAAATGGACGGTTATGACTTGAAATGTGAGAGTCCAGAACTTAATAATGATCCTTCCTCATCAGAGGATGATGAAAGTGAGATTCAATCTCACTATGCAGAAGTAACTGAGGAGGATAGCATCATTGAGGATATGAGGGAACTTAAAGCTGACATCACCCTCTATGAACTGCCTCAGATTGTTGGACAAAACATTAACTTGATTGAGGCTTACTCTGGACCACCTGTTGAATTTCAAGAAAAGGAGGAAAAGATGGTAAATATGAATGTGGTCAGCCAACTTGGAATTGATGAACTGTCTCAACATAAGCCTGCAACTTCTGAACATAATGTCAAAGAGGAGGCTATAAACTGTGTTGATGCAGATATTGGAGTTTATGATTTGGCAACTGAAAAGGTGAGAACAGTTATAGCCCTAATCAATAACAACAATGATGTTTGGACATTGCACATTGATGAGGTTAAGTCTAAGCAAGGCTCGGGTGAAAAGGAAAATTGTAAGCATTCTGCTAGAGGGATAAAAATTGAAGTCCTGGATATTGAAGCAGTGCAGCAACCACAAAATGTTCAAGTTGTTAAGAACCAGGGCATACAGATAAAACATGATTTCTTTCAGTTGTCACATCATTTTGAAAATGTGGTGGTCTGGGCCTGTCAAGGTTTTAAAGTATTTGATCCTGGGGGTTTTTTACATTCAGTCCTTTTGAAAGAACTCTGCAAACCCTTTAATTAGAAGCATAAACATGTTATCATATGATTTGTTATTATATGATTTGTTTAATTTGAAGGAGTTGCAGATTTGTTTTTCAAATGGGACAGGGAAGACGATAAACCCAAGTCTTTCCCGAGATAGCAAATTTTTGAAGCACGATGCGGAGTGCATTTCGTCAACGGGACTCGAAAGGTAATTTTTTTTAAATTACTTGCATGGTCAAAATTTTTTAAAAGCACCATTTCTCTGCTTTCCCAGCTGCTGCATTTTTTGAGTATGAAGGGAAGTTGTAACATATGTATGCATTGTAAATAAGCTTTGAAGTTTATTTTGCTTTATTTTGGTGCAGTATTTCATCTGTACATTTTATGCTTTAGTTTTTTACTTGATTTTTTCGGTTTATTTCTTTGTCGGTGCGGTTTTATTTTTAAATGTCCGTACGATTTACGATTTTTCGATTTTCTTTAGTTGTTTTTCAGTTTTAGCTTGTGCAGTTTATTTCTTTTGTCAGTGCTTTTTATTTCCTTTCTTTGTCTTTTTATTTTAGCTTGCTTTTATTTTAGTCTGTACAGTCTTTTCTTTATTGCATTTCTTTTTCTTTGCTGTATGTACAGTTGCAGTTTAATTTATTTCGATTGCAGTTTAGTTTATTTGTCTTGTTGTTTAGCTTTCTTTTCTTTTATTGCTTTGCTTTTGTTTTAGTCTTAATTTTCTTGCTGTCTGTGTGCTTTGCATCCTTTGTAAATAGCCTTATAGTTTGTTTTATTCCTTTGCCTGTACAGTTATGTGCTTTAGTTTGTGCAGTTTTATTTTGTTTTGCTTTAAAGCCTGTCTGTCCTTGGAAGCCTGTACAAAGTCCTTTGGCTTCTAAAATTCTATCTTTGACCTCTGCTCGAGCAATCAATGAAAAGTCGACTGTTGAAAATTGTTTTATTCTAAGTGATAAATCCTCAATCCAGTGCCCCATTCTGCTCATTATTCTAATTCAGATAGTCCTTGCACTAACGTGGAACTATTTTG